>RPOG01000051.1:562500-1304655 GCA_008086565.1 Thalassoma bifasciatum | reverse complement strand
TTTCTACCTTCAGGCCAATTCCATTTTATCCCTGAGGTGAAATGACCAGTGTGAATTTCAGCAATAACCCAATAAAGAATCACCAAG
Source organism: Thalassoma bifasciatum (assembly GCA_008086565.1). NCBI lineage: Eukaryota > Metazoa > Chordata > Actinopteri > Labriformes > Labridae > Thalassoma > Thalassoma bifasciatum. The sequence continues at coordinate 1,304,568 of RPOG01000051.1, read as the reverse complement.
TATACGTCTGAGTGTGTGTACTGACTGTGCAGACTGATGGCCGGTTTTATTGCTCCTGGAGGTAATAACTGTGAAAGTGATATTGTAATGAAGGCAGCAGTTCCCTGGCGGACTCGAGAGTTCTTGGCTTACAGAATTTGAAAGTCGTAACAATAAGTTGGAGTGGAATGGAGATGGGGCCGAGGGAGGTGCCTACTCCCTGCTCTCATCGTTTCATACAGATAACAATTCACAATAAATCCAGCCTTCCTTTCTTTTACTATTTCACGACCCATCAGTCACTTCTTCACCTCTTGCTAATCAGCAAACTGCTAACTAATCCACACTGATGCTGAACCATATGTATCAAATGTATCCTAAGTGGCAAATAGGGGTGTTGTGAGTATTATCAGACATTTATACAGGACTTTACTGCATCACATTGCAAGAGTTGCAAGGGCTAGAAAATATAGGAGAGTAAGTGCTGCATTCTCCGTCTGAATCCAGGCCCTGCAACGTGTTGTTCTGTGGTAAAGATGAGGTGAGTCCCTGGGGTGCATAGACTGCCGAGTTTACAGCGTCCATTCAAATCATAATGCGTCAGAGATGCAGGATTTGAACTCAACAACATCACTGTTTCCTGCATTTTTCACACAATCTGTCTCCTCCATCCCTGCATCCTATTCTGCCTCAGCATAAACACCCTGACTTCATCCTCATCCTCCTTTCCAAATAATGCAACCTCTTGTTTTTCCTACATCTCTCCCACTTTCCCCTACTCCCCCCCTCGATTCTTTAATTATTTTAAATCATCTCCCATATCAGCTCCCACAACTATCTCTTCCTCCTTCTTTGCATTCCTTCCTAGAGGTACTCCTCCTCAATCTGCAGACTTTCTGTCACCCGTCACACTCAGTATCTCTCCAGAGTTAGCTTGAAGCTGCATTATCCTGTGAGCAGAGTGTCAAGTGCACTGGGCATCACAGACTGACTAGTTTTAGTCCTGTTGACAACAAAATGTCTCCTCACAAAGTCCTGTGTGGCACTGAATTTCAAGTGTATTTGGAGGTTTGCTGGGGTGTTTTTTCGTATCTTGTAGGTGTTTCTTGCTGATCCACACCACCTTGCTGAGCTAACCTTAAACGCTTATAGAATATGAGATTTCTATCTTTCCATAACTCAATGTGAAAGGTAGATTTCTTTTCTCCTCATTGCCAGTCCATGTGAGTAAAGTGGTATGCTGTTATGAAAAAAAAAAAAAAAAACTGGTTGTCTGTTCCAGCCAGCAATGAAGGACAGAATAAGTAGTGTTCCTCATAAATATTATTTACAACCACTAAGTTGTCCACAGGCTTTTGATATACACTCAGAATAGCTTCAGTTCTGGGTCATGAAATAAAATCTGAATTTTTGTACACTATATCAGTACTCCAGCTAGGAAGTAAAACACTTAACTGGCGATTCACATGATTAAGCAGGAGGGCTGAGGTCAATTATCTTTTTACCAACATCATTCAGAAAGTCTTCTTTTAGGTAAAGGGTGTTCGAGCTGAGTGGTTTTCACTTTAAAATACATCACAGAAAAAAATAAAAAAATCCATGAAGAAGAGCAAGAGCCAGAGCATATGAGTTTAAAATCATATTCCCGTGATGATAGATGAGCATAATGTGAGCACGTAACTAAAACACTGTGACACAATCCAGTGATCTGAAAGATTTCATTAGAAGTGAATGAAAAGAGGCCACTTAACATGCAGAACAAACTCGCTGAGGCTGAGAAGTTATGGTCCTACATGTGATTAGTGAATCTGAGCGTTGCACTTTCTAGCCAAGTCATCAACTGTTGCAACTTTTTGCATCAAACAGAATGAAGTCATCTTTTAGCATGTCAAAACAAATGTTTTGTTATCCATCCTGACCTCTAATTTATCAAACTTCATCATTGAATACTCTGGTTTTGCGTAGGCAGGGATAATTGAGATGTCTTGGCAAGAAAGTGGCAACACACACACCGTGAGAGAGGGTGTCTCACCGACAGTGAGGGATCGTGGGAAGTGTAGCTGGCCCAACGTTCATTCTCCAGCTCCTCCATCACCTACAGCATGCACAGAGAAAGTGAAGGGGTTTAAACACATGTTGCAAACTCTTGCAGGTGCAGCACCATGCAGACTGGGATTCATGCATGAAACTAATTTGACTCACATTTAAAAGGTTATGAAGGCGCCTACATCTTACACTTACATCATCCACGCAAAAGGAAAGACTTACACACACAAATGCAGAAAGAGTGTTTTCTAACATTCAGCGATGAAACAAACCTGGTTCATGGCGCTCTTCAGCCAGGTGTCAACTGCAACCCCAACCTGCCGCAGAAGGTCCAACCTAGCCTCAGCCTTTAATTTAATTGTCTAAAGAGAGAAGGGGGGAAAAACAAGGGGGTTGTAGGAAAAAGTCATATTTTTCTCATTTTACCTTAGATTACTCTGAAAAAGTGCATGTTCTTATGGTTTTTACATGATTGCGTAAAACTGAAGCAAATCTCAGCCTCAAAGTTACTTTGACTAGCTTTAAATTGTTATTTAAATTCAAACAAGAGATGACAGCCCATAAAAGTATTTTGTGTTGAGAGTAACAGAAGGACCAAAAGATGAACAATGTTGATCAGCAAAAATGGTTGCAGTCTGTCTGATCAGCAGGCTGCAAAAGCTGAAGGCTTGGTGCTAAATGCCAAGCCAGGATTGAAAAGCTTTTCTCCAACAAATACCCCTTATGAATGACATATCAAATCACATAATCAACATTTGAGCCATAATGCTCAAACAAAGCAATCTTTAGTAGACAGAAGTTGAAGCAAGCACACCCAGCTGGCACCTTGAGGAGAACAATTTATCTTATGTAATGGGCTTTTGAGGTTATGCAGGAGAATATCCCTTGATATGATGCTCCTTTCTCAATGAGCAGATGGTGAAATATTGAGTAGCTGATATCCCACACGGTAGCCTTCTTAAAATTCAACCCTTACAGTAAACAGAAAAAAATCTTCATTATTATTGCCTTCTTTTGCAGAAAAGTTCAAATAGTAAATCATTAAAACTTGCAGTACCTCCTTTCAGGGGCTATTACCAATGGGCATGCTGTGCTCTTTTCTAACAGGACAGTGATCAGGCACTAACCACCAGTGGGAAAACCCTGAAATCTGTCTCGCCCCTTCAACTCACTTTCGTCTCTGATCCTTGCTCTTTTTTTCCCCTGCCATCTCTCCTTAATGTGATCAATATCCTCTCTCAGTACCCTCCACTTTCCTTTCTAACTTGCGCTGACACAGCAAATTGATGGATAATAGCTCCCTCCCACAAAGGCATGAAGACGGAAAAATACACCCTGTCAAGACAAACTTGCCAGCTCTGATCAATAGGAACTCTTTGTGTGCCTCCATCTTTTCCTTTATAATGTAAGCAGAAAATAAATGCTGCTGCTGTTGGACCAAATAAAAAGACTGAAGAGCAAAAGACTTAAAACTATTGCCATAGCACAGGCACCTATTTGTGCAGCAAGATACACCACAGTTTTATTAATTGAATAAGCAGCTAGTGGTGTGAAAACTGATCACTGCTAGATGGACTTCAAAACCTCAGACAGACAACGAGGCAGCTCTGATCAATAAGAGAGACAGAGAAATAGAAAGACAGATATAGAGGCTGACACATAAGGAATATGCTTGAATTCTCTGCTGTGAAAAGCATTTTTTTCAACCTTGAAAGCAAAATAAAATGTGCAGCATAATCTTTAAAAATGCACCCAGTACTCTGTTTCAGATAGCAGCTCAGGAAAACAAAGATTGATATAGTAACAAAACAAACAACAACAAGAATCAAAGTTAAAATTCAATATGTAGCTGTTTGCTACATAATGATAAGTGGTTCATGGTTAAATAATGTTTCCCCAAAATTATAAAATACCTGCCAAGTGTGCTTAAAAGATAAGTTTAGAATTTCAGTTTGCTCAACTGTCGATATTGTTTGTGCTGGAAAATGTACAAGAGCACAGCCTCAGTCTCTATGTTGATGCATCTTCTGTCTGCAGGATTTTGATGCATGGTGTTAATGAGGCCATTTTTTTTCTGCAGGAACAGCCTTCAACAGCTCATTAGTATGGAGACAGCCTCCACTGTTGACCCTCTGTCATCCTCTACAAACTCTTCAGAGGAGGAAAGCAGCAGAGAGATGGGGCTGATAATCAAGTCAACGTGGGAAGATTCAGATGAAACTTGTGCTGTTTTTCAGAGTGCAGATCAGATACTTTATGTACAGAACAGTAGTTATCAATGCCAGTAGAAGGTGTTTCACATTCATCTCTAAGGGAGTAAAATAAACCAACTTTAAGCTATACAAGGGTGTCTCTTATGTCTAGTTTATATTTATTTTCTCTTATTTCTATATATCCACAGGACATGGGTGGATTTAACAAAAGGGTCTACCTCAGTACTGACCAATGCAGTGGTGGAATGAAATGTGTAAGAACACGCATGACAAAATTTCAATCATGTGACTATTTTTCACTTTAAGAAAAAAAAAACCCTGAAACAATTTTAGTCACAAAGGACTGCATTAGATTTCCAGTTTCCAATTTTATCTATCAAGCACTCAGAGCAGGGACAAAAATCAGAGCAGCAGTGTGAACAGAAAAAATAATTATTTCCCCAGATGTTTATGTCATAATACAGAGAAAAGAGACTCATGGTGACTGAGACTTAGTAACCACAGAGTTTTCTCACAAGTTTTCTCCCAATTTTTTCTCCCACCTACTTTTTCTGCTTTTGGCTCATTTTGTCACCTTAAATTTATTTTTGATGCTACTTATTGCCATCTTTTCCACCTATCATCACTGAAATTGTTTTTCTTACAAAGGTGTTTTTCAACAATCTGGATCATTGGTTTAGCGGGGTTGTGTAACACTAGTGTTGAGCATAAAACATCTGCTGATTTTCTTTTCTGGTATTCTGACACATTTCAGGTTAAAGAAACATTCCAGTTTCTGTGGTTGGAATCCCTTCATCCATAGCAACCTGAAAATCTGTATTAATAGGAGAGGTATCTTGATTCAAGGTTTGTGCTTCTTATTATATGTCTTTGACCAAAAAGCACTTAAGAATGGCCACTAATGACAATATTGCCAAAATACAGTTGAGTTTAGTTATGCGCAATCATTCAAAAGCCTTTCTGATGTTTTAAACATTATCCAAAGGAACCATGATTCAATGAGTATATCTTAATGAGGGATTTAAAACTTCTCAAAAGTTACACATGATTCACAGCACTGTGTTCACACCCTCTACTTCTTATAAACTGTGAGAAGATACAAGAAACCTGCTGACTTTGCTCGTACTCTGTATGAATATAAAATGAGAGGCTGAGGTGAATTTACCAGCATCTAAAAAGAGCCCGAAATCTGAATCTTTCACACAGATTTCTCTTTAGTAAAACGAGGGCACATTTTTGGCACAGGCAGCAAATCGAATCCAGACATTGATTTTGAAATGCAGCTGGCCCTCAAAGCTCTCAAGTTGTTGTCACAAGCAAATTAGCCAATTTATGAAAAATCAGTTTATGAGAAAGGATGGCAAAACTGTCCACCCTATTAATCTTCCTTACAGGCTGTTAGCAACCCGGTGTGTTTGAGTTTCATTGACCTCATTCGTCAAAATATCTTTCAATTCACAAATTATTTACTGTTTCCTTTTACTACAAAATCCCTGTGATAAATATAAGACAGGCTTTTTATCATTATTGCCAACAAGGCAATGGAAAGTGTACAGCAAGCTAATGATTGGATGTTGATGGGACTCCACGTAAAAGCTATCTCAAACATGGAGGCCTTTTGTATTTCTTTCACCCTTTTTATCATTCTCTAGTAAGAGCTTTGTGGTGGAGCCATTTGTTACGAATGAGCTCATAAAATATTAATCTTTTACTTAAGGTAATGCTGGCCTGGAAAGGAAAGAATCACAGAGAACCAGTAAGAGAGAGAGAGAGAAAGAGAGAGAGACGGACATATGAGATCATGAGCTTTACACTTTGCTGTGAGGCAGAAGCAGATGAAAAAGTAAGATGAATAACAAGTCTTGCAGTGTACAAAAGACTAATTCAACACTGGACTTGCTGAGATAGATAAGTTAGGCACGATATATATATAACCAGCTATTTCAAAATACTTAGGTTGATGAGAAAAATAAGTGTTGAAGTTATCACACAGAAGGTATCGCAAGAAGCCAAATGTTCTTTTTTTTGAAAACCTGACAGCAGAGGGTGCCAGATATGTGAAAGCCTGATAAGACAGGTGACTGGGAGGCTAAGAGGCTGCAACAGGAAGAGAACAAGACCTACAAAGTTACAGATGAGAATAACGCCACGGAGCAGTGATATAAAGTCAAAAAATTGAGGTACAGGGACTTCTGAGGGAGAGCAAATACAGGATGGAGTTGAGAAGGAGGAGATGATGAAAGGCTGAGTCTGTGAGGATCAATACTTCAGCAAGAGATATCTCTCTGTGAAGTGTCCAGGCTGAGAGGTGAAGACAGATAAAAAGAGGAAAGATGAAAAAAGTCAGAGATGGAGCTACTGCAACAACTTCAAGAAAAATTGCAGAGAGTTTTTGATAAAAAAACATCAATGCATGTTTGAGCATTAACTTTAAATCTCAACAAACAGTAGAAGATACAAGTAGGCAAATGAACGGTTTGACATCTCCTGTTTTCGAAAAGGTGCATTGATCTGTGTTAATTGCACCCTGACACCTCAGCAGACACAGGCAGAATGCATGCCAGTGCTTCTGTTAGCCTTTAAATATTTACTGAATAATTAGTTACTCAGCCCAAACACAGCCTGAAAGAGGAAATACAGGACAGGTTCAGGATTTTGTGTTGTTGCTGTCAGAGAGAGACTGTTGGCTCGGCCAATGCTGCAATGATTCTTAAAACAGGTAAACTTCTTGAGCACAAAAGAAGGGGAAAAGATGCTGCTCTTCAGAATGAAGACACTTTTTCTATTAAACCCACAGTTTTCCATTCACAAAGGCAGGTCACTCCATTTTAACTGCTAACATTAATGAACACAGCTTGGAAAGTTGGGGATAAACATTTGGAGTGTTCTGTTCTTTGTTACCCAAGTTTGATCAAAACAACAAAGTGATAGTTGTTTTTTTTTACCTCTAGAACTCAAGCTATAAATATCCTAACAGAGCTATTGTCTTACTTTACAATAAAAATATTCAATTAGAATCGAAATAATGTTTAATGAACGTTCACGATTATATTTTCTTTTGCTGTTTTTAACCACACGTAAATGTTGAAGTATGTTTCTTGAGAGTTTTTCAGGGAAAGAGTCATTCATCTTTTATTCTTCTCTAAATTATCCCTCATTCTTTAGATAAGTTAAAGGGCCTTGAGCCAGGAGAGATCAAGTGGTTACAATAACGACAAAAGAGAAATATAATCCAACAATCAAAATTCACTATTTCAGCTGATCTCATCTAGCTGTGACTGTACATGGAAAGTGAGGCAGTCAGACTTAGAAATAAGATGCAACCTTATCATGCAGTTATCACCTGTGTTATACTTAAGAGATCAGATTAGGTGTTCACAGACCTCAGCTTTCCTCATGCTCTCTTTGGTGTCTTCAATCTTCAATTCCAGATCAAGTCTGCCCTGCTCTGTGGGGGGCAGGCCGTGGCTCTCACACTCCTCAAGACACTGAAAACAAACACACAAACACAACAAACACTTTATAGAATTTAAAATGACAGTGTCGAAAACTTGACCTTTATATTGCACTTTCATATAACTGATGTGTATGTGTGTGTGTGTGTGTGTGTGTGTGTGTGTGTGTGTGTGTGCGTGTGTCCCTCTTACTCTTTTATAATGTATGATATTCTTGTGTTCTCGTGCCACTCTGGTCGCCCATTTTCTGGCCTCCTTGTTCAGGCTGTGCTCCTCCGTCGTCCCCGTCTCTGACTCTAGCTGACGACTCTAATACAGAAAAACGCACACATACACATACACACACACACAAGCACATACGTATACACACAGACACAATCACCATGGGAGAAAAAACAGAGAAAAGAGAAACATTAGTACAGTGTCGTGTATAACACGTTGTGTTTAAATGCAGAAGCTGTCAATGAAGCTACAGAAAATGTGAGAGAAAGACTGTTTCTTTCTCACATACTTAAAAAAGCGTGCAACACACAGTTCTATTGTTATCCTCAAGAGAACAAGCTGCTTTTAGAAAATGATAAAACAGCATGAGTGTGCAAACACACGTATGTGTGAGTTTATTTTTTCAAGTTTAGAGAGAGAGCAGGGGCTGCATGGCAACAAGCATTTAAATATAGCAACATGCAAATATTTTTATAATAATTATGGAGCTAAATAATATTTATAAATAATCTTAAAAATTGTGCTCTAATGTGACCTTACATGACTGTATGTTTTTGATCAAGTTAGGTAAAATTCATCAGTAATATCTGTATTTTTGGGCTCTTCGGCGGGTTCTGAAGTAGGCAAAGCTCAATGGGGAAGAAAAAATAAGTTGAATTTATTTCTACACCACCAAAAGAAGACATCTGAATCAATGGCTGATGAGAGTTTTTCCTCAAGGGCTACAACAATTTTAATTCTAATTCTAACTGACATTAAACAACTCTGCTGAAGTATAGAGGCATGAAATCTGAGTTCATTACTGAATTATTAATATACATACGTCATAAGAAATACTAGATTGTCTGGAGGAAAAAAACTCCAGAGAAACTAAAGGGCTAAAGTAACAAAAAAGTTTACAATGACAGTGCCAAACTGCTCTCTAATCATTTTGATATTGTAAAACTGACAACACAATAGTTCCGTTTTTAAACCATACCGTTGCCATCTAAGACTGTCTATCCATATTTGTAAAAAAAAGCTTTGAAAGTAAGGAGAAGTGTAAAGTTAGACACCTTATAGCACAGAAAAAGCATGCGTCTCATCCAGCAGAAACAGAAACATCTTTGCTAAGCTTGGGTCCCATAATTTGGTGATGAAAGCATGTTCTCATAATTAACTTACACAGTATTTAAACTGGAAGTTTCCATGCACATCAGATCTATTAATTATGTGCTGTTTCATTATCAGGAGGACATAAATCTGGCTAAGTATAGGTGTGAAATGAGAAGTATTACAAGAGAGATTTAAAGCTTAATTACGCTGAGGCGAAGGAGTAAGGCATGGAGTTAAAGCAGGAGGCAGAAAACTGGATTGGAACGGTGGCTTAAACAGACATGTCAGGAGGGAGCTAAGCTAATGTGTGTCTCAGTAGTTTATTGGTTTAATATTAATGATGTAAACAGTAAATGTGACAGTCTTTTAAAACAATTATTAGTCCACATGTTGGAGAAAATGAGCATTCTAAATATTGTGATATTTCATTTTGAAGGCTGTTTTTTTTCAGAAATGAAGTTACATGTGTCTCTCTTAATGCTGCATAGTCTACAAAAAGTCTCGGAGCGCTTTTTGATGTTTTTCCATGTGAAACATCGGCTCAGCTACTCGTCTAGGGGTGTAATGTAAGTGTAGTAGTACAATATAGAATTTAATCATTTATGATTAGTTTTTAGTTCTCATGATGTGCTATGAACCTTCAGGGATGATCACCTCTGTTGATCCTGATCACTGTTAAATGTGTTAATGTTCCAGTCTCAGGTATTCAGATATAAAAATCATCAGGGTCACAATGATAGACTGTTGGAAAGTACTGTAAATGTAATCACAGGAGAAATTATGACCAGTCAGACTGCCAGCTAAGAGAAATGTCAAGTACAGCTCAGTGAACTCCGTGATTACTCTGTACTTCAATAACAGCCTCTCCGGTCATAATAACAGTTATCTAAAGTACTGCACAGACATAAGTGTTCTTCTGAAACCACAGGGATGATGAGGTGAGAATGAAGCACCTCAGAGTGTGGATGTCTGTCTGACTTGAAGCTCAGATATGCTGTTATGATAGCTTGGATACAAGACAGTTTTTTAAGTTTTAAATTGGCATAAGATACATATCCTGTTGTGGTTCTGTATTACTATTTCTTCTTTCTTAACATCAGCTCATTTAAAATGTCCTCAAAAGCTACCGAAACTTAGGTAACATCTGTTCCAGTTAATATTAACATTATTCACACTTTATAGGCTCCTATAGTGAGCTAAAAAAGAATCTCAACACAGCTTGCAAGGATATACTGCTGTCTTATTTAATACAACACATCCCACTGAGCAGCACCTGCACCAAACTTCAGTAAAGATAGCATCATATCTATGTGACCTTTCTTCATGGATTATCTTGAACAAGTGAGAGACAAAAGATGTTTGCCAAAATCTATGGTTAACTCTGACAGCAGTATTAAACGCATGGCTCAGATGAGTTTTCTCAAGAGCTGCAGAAATGAGCTGAACTGAAGTCTGAGTATGATTTTATGTTTAGTAAAATGCACCAGTAAAATGTGACACTGCAGAATCTGTTCCCTTACTCATTCAATGTTGTACAACATTTCTCACAGATACTTATACAGCTTCCTTTTTATGTGCTGGCAACAAAGGCCGAGTGATCAACCAACAATCAAAACAGAAAATGTGTCAATAAAATCAAAACCGAGGACACAAAAACATGAGCAGAGGCAGTCATTCCACCTCCAGTGACCCATAATACATGACAAATGTAAAATTAAAGACCACACACACACCAAATGTTCGACTCATGTATCTAGAAGAGGGCAGTGATATCAGAGTGATACTTCAACAGATGATGTAACAGCATCTGGTGAGTCATTTGGTGCCCAGACAGCAAGGTTCACCAACACATGACAGTATGACAGCAAGAGGAGTGCTGTGAAGCCACTGACTGAACATAGTCAACAACATGCAACATTCTTGTGTCAAACTTATGGAGCAACTTAGAGTGCTTTCATGGCAATCTAACTCCGACAAGTATTACAGATTATTGTAGCAGAGGGCTTTCCCACTTACCAATCATAAAGAAACCCCTAAGTTGGGATCATAACAGACTTAGTAAGTACTTAGAAACTAGAGTATCATGGTGAAGAAAACATTTGCATGTGTATAAAACAGGTGTAGTCTTTATTTTGCTTGTTTCCTTTTTTATTGTGATGGACTTGATGTCTGGGCTGTTTCTGTTAGTAACATGTCTGTGAAATTATTACTATCTTTTAGCTTGAGGGGTAAACAGGGAAACTGTTGCATGTACTTTTGTTTCTGTGGCTTTAGGGACAGTAGTGCTCATAGCATCCAACACTGCATATTGAAAATCTGTGCAATCTTTCAACTGGTCTTAAGATTTTTATCAGGTGTGTATATTGGTTCAATAAGCAGCAGAAGCCAAACTACTTTTTGTTTGAGAAGAGAGATTTGGCTATGCTGCTTCTCAAAGAGAATAGTCAGGGTATAAAAATTACAAGGCTGGCTGCCTTACTGAATTATGACTGACTGCAGGCGATGAGTTTTATACAAAGGAGAAATTTTATCCACGCTTGCACTTCCTTGAATTATTTTCCCATATATCATTCACATACTTAAGTTGGATTAATATAGGATCTGTTGAATACTGAAATTATGCCAAAATTATCCTTGGGTTTTCATATGAACAGCTGTAAAAGATAAGATTAAGTGACAGAGTAAAGATGCTTACATAAAGTACAGAGTGGTTCTCATATACTTCAGCTGTCATGCACAATGTAAAACATGGCATCGTGCATTCAAAACAAGCTGCAATCTTAAAAAATGTACCAAGGCTTTGTTGGGCAAAGCTGATTTCTGACAGAACATGCTCTGATCGACACCAGAACAGACAGATAAATAAGAATGGCCATGAGTGAAGAAGATGATCCATGGTTTGTGTCAGGGATGAAGATGGGAATGCTAACAACAGTTAAAACTACCTGTGCCAGGGTCATTCTCATGGCACTGACGGGCGACGGCTCAATGTCCACCAACTGCTGCACCGAGCTCAGAGTCTGGCACACACGCGCGCACACACACATAAACAAGCAAACCCGCAGATGAGCAATCCCACACACACACACACACCCAAGAGCAGCAGTGCAAGCACACAGACACAAGGTTAATGGAAGAGAAGTTTAGGGAAAAGTGTTAGCAGAGGTTAATCAGATTTAGGAGGAGAGAGGGAAGGGAAAACACATTGTTGTTAAGTCCTGAATCATATTAATATCACACTTTTAAATGGAAAGAAAAGGAAAATAGAGAGGTGGAAGAATTTTCTGGAAGAACACAGTGAAAGAAAGAGTGGAAGTACAGAAAGACTGGAAGAAGCTGACAAATAGAAGAGCACAGTATGACTCAAACATATGAGAAGGGACAGACTCAGAGGAGGCAGGACTAATATCCACTGGGAGATGTCTCCTTTTTAAGTCGGTGATACATAACAAGACCCCAGAGAGGTGAGACAGCATGAGATCCTCTGCTGGATTATGGTCATCAATTTAGAACAATCCAATCTATTTTTACCAATCAGTATCAGCTGGTTCAAAACATACTGGTCTTGTTCTAGACCTCAAAGTAGGTTCATGCTTTTATCGTGCTGCCACAAATGACTAGCTAAAAGCACAGCTCCATCCTGAAACTTTTAAGGCTGACCATAAAAAGGCCAAAAACTGCTCTAAGAACAAGAATCATTATAGCTTCAGCTCTTTTATTTCAATCTTGGAAAACCTCTTAGCCCCACATGTATTAATAGGGTTCTCCTAAAAGATCACAAGATTAAAAAGTAAATGAATTAGGTCAGCAATAAGACTGAGCATCTTGAGATAAGCTGAAGTCTTCAGGCACTGATGCAAAATACAATGTTGGATAAGACAGAAAAATGAAGAGAGGGGAGAAGCCCATGTGTGGGGAAATAGAAGGCTTATGATCATCAATGTGTGTTTCAGTGTGTGTTTGAAATCGACCGGGAGCGGTGGATTAACTGTCTTGCTGTGTGAACAGGTTCAAATACAAACAACAAAAGGCAAACAACAAACTACTTCAAGCTCAATAGCCCCAAGCTGAAGGGTAACGTTAAGAACACAGAGGATTTTGGGGTTGTCTCACCGTGTCACATTCACTGGGCTGAAACTGGAAGTCGTGTGCTTTGTGAAACACTGGGTTCTCCTGCATGAACAGCTGCTGGTTGAACTCTTGAATTATCTGCAAAGAGAAGGAAGGAAACTGAACCAAAGACAACTTGTGGGTGTCAGGATCCACTTTCAGGTGAAGAAAAACTAACCGCAGCTTCTGATCCTGGTCATGGAGCAAAGTGGAATCATGTCAACAAAGGGTGAGTTTATGATCTTCCTGGAAGTGTATCAGTTTAGTGTGTTTAGTGTGTATCACCAGCCAGATGGTCAGTGCTTTTACAGTTCACAAACATGGCAAGGAACTTAAATATGACCATGCCAGAGCTGGTGAGGAATACTGAAAAAGACCTTGTTTTGGCTTTTCAGACAAAAAAGATAATTGGTGTATTTATAGTAGTATTTCAAAACCAAGTTACTGTCCATTCATTGTACCTAGAATAAATGCGTGCACTCACACACAACTCAAAGCCAGATTTGTTACATTACCACCCGTGCCATCAATCTCATACATCAACAAAGAGTTCTATTGTGCATACACTGTGAGACTGTAACAATATGTGACCTTGTGATCCAGCTTACAACAATTAGCATTTATGTTGTTATGCTAAAGTGTGCACTTGTACAATGTGAACATGTTATACATCTGACTAAGAGCCCATTACCTTTGAACAACAGATGTCTTTAATTCATTAACCCAAATAACTTTATACAGGAGAAGTGAAAAGCATTCTGCACTCCAACAGCAGCTTTGAACTACAGAGTTTGCCTCTATACATAGAATATCAAAAGTTCCAAATCCTTGTCAATCTTGACACAGCGCTTACAACACCTGTTGCTGTTTAAAAACTCCAGTGCAATCATCAAAGGAGAGTGGTATGTGTGTATCAGAGCAAGCAAAAGGGAGAGCAGAGGAGGGGAAGAGGACAACAGCGCCAATATTGGTCTTGAAGCCGACGAAGCCACTTTTGTTGAGTCCCAGGCTTGTTTGGGCATCTAACAAACATTACTGCATCTCCCACTACTGATAGCATATGCCGTTGCGTTTGAGCGCAGCCACAAAGAGATCTAGCTTGGTAAAACCACATTCTGACCAAGCAATAGTTACATGAAAGGTTGAAATATCACTTGTAATAATCTCCTCCTCATCAGTATAGGCAGTAAACAGTGTATAAAAAGGAGGTTGCAGCACCCCTCCTCCCACTCCCGATGGGTGGTACCTTCTCTAATTGTGGGTCTTCTTCAATTGTAAAAGTTCAAATAAGATCTATGAGTAGTCTGGCGTGACGCTGGGCAATGTGGACAAAAACCATCACTGTGATGTTGTGGTTATCAATCTCATCTGTGGTTATCATCATTTCAAACAATTTTCATATCTCACTTTTTGAAACCATTTGGCACAAAGTTTTTCTTTTTGGCGTCCTTTGAAATAATTGTGTAAGATTTCCTGCATTCCTAACATCAAGTCATTTTCATTAAATTGCATACATACATACAAATAACACCCACAAACTATGCAACTATATCACTGAGGAAAAAATAAGACCTACTTATTACAAATAAACTCAAAATGTCAAGGTTCCCTCTCCATCCCACAGGAAAAAATGCACATTGTTTTTATAACAAGTATATCCTCATCCTGTAATGTCAAAAAGATTGACATGTATATCCCCGCATTGTCTATTTTGAAACCTGAAACTGTTTTTAACAAAAAATCCCTCGTATAAAATGGAAAGAACTGGCTGTGTCTCTCAGCAAATATGACTCACCCTGGTGGATTTGTCCAAAAGGAACTGGTAGGTGTTGTGTGTGGCTTGGTAGGCTTCCAGTTCGGTCCGACACAGCGCTACCAGGTAGTCTTTCACATGCTCATAGATCCTGCCATCCAGAGCCTTAAGGACAGGGAAGGAGACAGAACAGGGATGACAGGGGAGGGTGGATTAAGTCAATGTAATGTCATAATCCTACATAATAATGTCAAGAGTACAAGGGAATCAGTGAGACTAAGAGAGATGGAAGCAGTGAACAAAGCCATTCACAAAGGATGATTAAGCAAAGTTTATGACTTTAAGTTACACCACAGTGCAAAATAATGTTTCCTCTCTCTAAACTTCTGACAATCACTTACCTCAAACTACTTTTTACTGGAAGTCTAACAACAACAACAACAACAACAACAAGAAAAACCCTTAATTTTCCTCTTCTTTTTTGTTTGATTTGAGACAGGAGTACAAATTCACCTTAAGGCACTGATGGGTTACACCAGTTTTGTTTATCTTCATTAGAGGAAGCTTTAAAGACTGGAAAAGTGTATTTAGTGAAAGTTTCAACACTTTCTCTCCTAGAGGCACTGGTGTGATGACATCCGTTAAAAAGTTTGTTGACAATGTCGTAGAAGTGTCTCAGAATGGGAAATTGCCTCAGGACAACACAATCTGTTTACGCAATATACTACAGGCTCTAGTAAAAATACATTTTCGCAGTTGTGTATCATTTTTTCCAGATTACTAGAAACTGAAACCTATGCAAATAGCCATGCTGTTTCATCCACACTCAGGTCAAATATTGATAACATATAAACCATATTCTAATCACACGTTTTTACTTATGTTGCCATATTAGAGAAAGTAGCTGTGTTTGACTTACAGCTCCCTCACCCTCTTTCAGTCTTACTGAACAGATTAGGATGGGACTATATGCTCGGATCTGATTCTTATTGGTCCTTAAAGTTTAGTGATGTAATTCCAGACTGATGCTACATTCCAGAAAACTCAAAGGTTGTGGTTTTCCAAGTTGAAAACGTACACCTCCGAGTTCAGTGTCAGTAAACAAAAATTTAATGTTGTGGCAAGCAGCAAGAAAACTAATCAGAAAACTTCAGTCTTCTGGCACACTTAAATGAAGTAGATCATGTAATCTAAATAAAAGCTCTGGGGACAAATCTAATTGACGGATATAATTTCAGCTATCAAAAAAGTCTAAATATCTAAAACTTGAATCCAATTTGTTAACCAATCATAACAGGTACACTTCGCACTCAACTTTTTATTACATAGTTGAATGGAAAACTGACATTTTACAGTTTCTGATAACGTTGTTCCATTCACTTGTGGACCAATATCAGTGAAATCTGTTTGGATTTTTTTCTTCTAACTCCGACTTCAGTGGCCTTTCTAGTGCACTTTTTCAAGTTTGAAGTTGGAAAACCTCGACTTCTGAGTTGTCTGGAATGCAGCATTAGACCCACCTCGATGTGTGGCATAATCAGGCAGAGTAATTGAAAACACCTGTCTGGGTGTTTAAATTGGAATTCAGTTGAAAGCGCCATTCATTTAGGAGTCAAGTGTTTACTACACAAATACGAACTCAAAACAGAACCTCACAACCTGCCAGGCGGGCTGACAGCTTCAAAAATTAATTGGTACTCTCGCTCAATTCAACAGAACAAAGCACATGGGTTTTTATGAATTAATACAAAGAAAGAAAGAAAGAAAGAAAGAAAGAAAGAAAGAAGGACAAACAATGTTGAGCAAAAGCAAGGTGGCATCAGGGCACAGGAAGGGCAGAACTGAGCAGATGTTTTCATTTGACAGCTCTTATCATCGGACTTTTTGATGCTCCAACATAAAGACAATTTAATGAAGTATGCGGTCCAAATGAACCACATTTCCATGGGGAGTTGGGGTAACGCTGCCAAGCTCTAGACCAAGCTGCCAAACAGGCAGATCAGACAGGCAGGGGAGCCGGTGTAGAGGAAGAAGAGAGGAGGCAAGAGAGGAAGAGGGAGCATTAGAAAAAGTTAAAAAAGGTAGTAGTGGAAGAGGGCAGGAAAGACAGAGAGAGGGAGAGAGAGAGAGGGAGAGAAAATCTGTTTGTGGGAGAGAGTGTGTGAAGTGTTCTTTGGACAGTGTTCTAACAGCTGCAGGGGAAGGTGACGGGGTTCAGATTCCAATTCAACAAAACACAGAGCAACCACAGACATACACACACATCTACACGCAGATACACACATACACTCTCAAAAATACTCAGACACTCAGACTCTCTTGCCAAAGTCCTTCATCAAAGCTCACACTCTCAGAGACCTGCACTCAGTCTCTTCTGGCCAAGACTGAGTCTAAAGTCTCCCACACATACATTCACTTTGCCAGAACACATAAAACAATATTTTCAAAAAGGCATATAAACCTCCAGTAAATAATATTTTCACACATGACATAGACTGAAAACAATGGCTCCCTGACAGGGAAATTATGTCATTCAGGGTGTGTTGTTGGCTGACTTCTCTCTTAATGTTCCCTCATCATTTTGCTCATTTCCTCCTCCCCCTTTCTCCCCTTCCTCCCCTCCTTCTTTCATCCTTTTAGGGTAGTGTTGTAATGGAGTGACTCAGCTTCCAGAAAAAAGCCCCACGCTTGTATTGTTGCTCAGCGTGTTGGAGTGTGTTTGGGTTTGACCGGCTACATCAGCATGAACAATAAGTATAAAGAGTGGTAGGGCAGACAGGGCAGCAGAGGTAGAGATGTGAGTTTGTGTCTGGTTTCAAAGATGGACTGTTATGAGAGCATCCACTGCCAACAGCAGAGGGAGATGTGGAGCAGTCTTTCCCTCTGCTGCCCTTTCACTGTGACTGTCGCATTACCAAGGACAGTAGCTCTTAGTGTTAAATGCATGTTTATCCTGCAGTGAGAGTAAGCACAGTTATCCCATAAAGCTCAGATTGAAAGTTATCTTTTGTTTCCATAAAAGGTTTTAAAGCCTTTGACAGCAACTTGATTATATTTATCTGCATAGTTTGACGTTTAAATTCTATCTTCACAAAGCTGATCCACCTTTACTGCCACAGAGTCGAGGGAAGTAAAATAACTATTCATTTAATGGGAGCAAAAAGCAGCTGTTGAAAATACAGATTGTGGTAAAAAGACTAGAAGGGAAGCTCAAAACACCTTGTTCTGTAGGTTTACACAGAGCGCCAATGTTTTCTAGGTTGAATTGTTCTGATTTGTTTATGCATATTGTTGCTATTCTTATGCCTGCTATTGAAGTTCCTCCTCTCTCTATTTCTCAACATATCTCTGAGGAGCAAAAGATTTCTCACACAAAAGTTAAAAGGAGTGGGAGGCTCTTTTTGTGATGCAAATTTTTTCTTCCCTGTCAGAAGTTTGGTTATCACTGACTTTCAGGTGAAGACCTGTAAACATCATATATAAAGAAAATGCAGAGGAAGGGGGAAGGATGAGCAGATTGCTTCCCTCAAGCAATGTCCCTTATTCCTCTTTGAGTGTTTGCGTTCATGTTTTTGTGTGTGTTCATCTCCCTGCAGTCCTGTCCTTCTGTCACAAGGATCTATTATTCAGATTAGCCTCGTAGTATAGATGCCCACACATCCCCTAGGCAGCGCATGTGAGTGTCAGGGAAAACAGAGATGGAGAGGAGAATTTTGAGGTAAGGATGGAGGGTAAAAATAGCATTGAAAGAAAAGATCACAACATTATTTAGCTCTACATTTATACATAAATGAATTTCATAGCCTAGACCAGTGGTTCCTAACCTTTTTGGGCTGTGACCCTCATTTGACATCACAAATTTCTGGAGGCCCTAGAGACATTTCTTTTACAAAAATTATTTTTTATTTTGGTTTACAGAGTAGCCAGGATTAGTGCACAAAGTGGCTGTTTAATTTATCCTAAGTGAACTCTCAAATTAAAAAAAAAGTGTTTATCCCCAAGGGAAAATTAAAGGCACACAGAACTGTAAACAATGTAAACAACTATAGACAAAGATGAGAAACAAAATGCACAAAGTGTAATATTGCACTGTAAATTTAGTCTACTGCTTAAAATGCTGAAATAATAAAGCCAGGAAAATAGAAATAGAAATAGAAAACAAACTGCTTGGATACTAAAATACTTAAAATACTGAAATGCTTAATAATACAATACTGAATAGTAAAATGCTAAAGAATTACCTAAATACATGGAATAAAGTTGACCAGGTGACCCCAATATGATCACGTTGTCATGTTTATGTGTTGGCTGCAAAATCAGAGTCATGTCTGTGAATAATAAATGTCATGACAGAGAAAAGATCTCACATGTATGTTTGTCTGCATGTGAGTTTTGTTTGTGTCAGACAAACATGCTTGAACATAAGTCTTGTGAGGATGACATCAGCATCACTCATGTGTTTGTCTGTGCACACAGCAGACTGTCATTAAGTGTGTGTGATAACTGGATTATCACCAGGTTGAAGCAATAATTAGTTACTACCTCATTGCTATACTTCTGATAAATAATCTGTGTTAAGACTCAAATTAGCTCCAGGTAATTCCTGTCTTTTAACCACGATGGCAAGGTGATATATCATGGTATGAATGTTCTCTGAGTTTTAATTCATGGTCATGGTGACAGAAAATGCACATGCATAGAAAGAGCCCCCTTCAACAACTATCCACTTCTGAAAGAAATATGAGTGTTGACAGGATTTTGGCATCTGTGTGACACTTTGGCACTTCACGTTACAGAGCCTATGTTAAATGATTACTTGAAGCTCTGAGATATACAAAGAAATGAGTCACAATTATTTATAAGAACCATGTTCTTAAAACCTTACTTAAAGACAAACAATAACTCAATGATTCACACACTTAACTTCACATTAAGGAGTCAGAAGCGATTATGTGGAAAAAAAAGAAGACTGATTCACTGCAAAATTTCATTCTATATTTAGAGTATAACTGTGTTCGAATGACAGACTCTGACAGAATTCGTCTCAGTTCATTCAACACAGCAAAGAGCGTAATTTCATGCTTGCCAATCATTTGGTTAGAATAGACATTAGGATGGCTCATTTTGCTCACGTTAACACCCTTTAAATCATAAATCCAGGGAACTCTGAGGCTCTATTTGAAGACCCACAGCTGTGAAATATTCTCTTTTCATGTCTGATATTTCCCCTTCAACTACTCCAGTAACCCTGAAAGGGAGTTTGAGTTTGCATGCCTATAAATGAAAAACATTTTATTCTAAATTGAGCTTCCGTTCAGAAAAGGCTCCACTCTTTGAATTGTGGAACCAAAAAGTGTGTCCTCATTCCTGGGGATCCCTCTGGATATTTTCAGAGACTGTGAGTCCTACTGGATGTGAGAATTCTCAGCAAAAGCAAAATGTCCACATGACATAATACATTGCTATCTAAGATGTCTGAATGCTACCTGAAACTAATGCGTTTTATCCAGTTTTCACATTCATAGGGACTCGCACTAATCACAACTTCTTTCTACTCATTTAGCTGTGATTACCTGTATGCAGTGCAGTAGATCTGTGTGGTAGTACCGGTCATGGTGAGCATTGGCAGCAGCTAGCGTAAGCAAATAGTCGTTCCTGGCTTGTGTTGCCTTTGAGTTACAATCACTTCTCTTAGCTTTCAACTGAAAGAGAGGAACAGATAAAAACAATACCACATTACAATCATGAACAGGAGGTTTAATCTTTGAGACAAGCACAAGAGTCTCTTTTAAATTATGAGTAAAACAGAAAAACAAACTAAAGCAAACACTTTGTTTGTGTTAATCTTTGCTTGAAAGAGTCTGTCTGAAAGCTTCACCTTGAGAGGAAATGAAGTGGTTGTGTTTGAGAGTTTGTGAGAAGTCTCTTACCTTTACACTTGCTTTCTGTAAACTAATTCTCGATTGAAAAAGTCCCAATTTAGACCTGATGAAGTAAAACAGATACGACAAAGAAGTAAAACTTCACGAATAATGTGTTCACATCTAATTTTAAGTCCTACCATTGACATATTCCTCAGAGCTACAGCCCTGTTGACAGTTCATCTCATTCAATCTGGAGTCAATGAAACATAATTTTACATGAAGGTGAGACTTAAAGGAGAAAAAGATTCAGGCATCATAACTCTGAGCAGTCATCATATATTGACCCTGAACAGGCTGGAGCTTCACAGCAATAAATCGCAGCCTGATCCATGCATCATGATTTATGTCAATGGTGACATCAAAGAGACCAACCATAGAAAATGATGGAGTGAGACTGTGTGTGCTTTCCTGTGCTACTCTGCTAACTTGTGTGAAAACACACCATGTGTTTCTCATGAACTTTCACACTCATGTATAAAAATACATTCAGAATGTGAGATAATGTTGGTCGCCTGCCCACATGTGAATACACATGGTCTGTTTCTGCTTTATGCCGAGCATTTTTCCACATTTAAAGTGTTTTGTGTGTCTGCATCCACACCAGTTTGTGCCTGTGTGTTCCCCGTGTCCCACTGATGATAAGGCATTTCTCTCACCACACGTATACACTCCCATGACAGCACAACAGCGATGCAGTAATTCCTGCGTCTGTACCATTTCTATTGAGTGATAGAGGACAGAAAAGAGTCGGCTGGCCAATCGATGTGGCTGCTAACTGTGGCTGAGAATGCACTGAAGTGAAAATGCCGCCAGCGGCTGCTACCTAAGGTGCACAATAACATTCATCAGCAGTGGAGCTGACTTTGATATTTGCACGAGTACTGCAGAGCTTAATCATAGATCTAAAAAGTCCCATTATCTGTACTTCAAAGAAACTGACATTAGATTTTTTTTTATTCATATATCATTACATTCAGGTTTAGTTCTTTAGCTCAGACTCTTGGCAGAAAACTGCACTTGCAAATGCTGACAAACTTAAATTCTGTGTGTTTCAATTTTCTTGTTCTAAAATTACAAATCTGTTCACAGTTTGTAACTGATGGCATATTTTGGCCTCCATATTCCCTTTTTTTCTCTATCGCTTTCTCTCTCCTCATACACTGTGAGGTTAGCCAACTTCTTCCCTTTGATGTGATTCTTTCTGACAATCTGTGCCGTCTGTTAGTCAAGGGTTTTTTTTTGTTTTTTTTTTGCACACAGCCCTACCAACACACACACACAACACACACACACACACACACACACACACACACACACACACACACATGTACAGCAGTGTAATAAACTCACTTGGCCTCTATGTCAGCCTTTTCACGTATAGCGTAGGCAACCTGCTCACAGTCATAGTATTTTTTCTTGGCTTTTGCCAACTCTTTCACCGACTCCTGAAGCTCGGCTTGAATGCCACTTAACTGATCTATGGTCTGTGAAGGAGACAAGGGAGAAAAGCAGATTGTTAGAGAGCGAGCAGACCAACATGAGTCATGTTAACTCACCGTTAGCACATGGACGGATGTTGCACAGGATAGAGAACAAAGAGTGCCTTGGGAAACTATGACTAACTACCAACATTCACACATTCACTCACCTTTTTCAGCTGCTGCTCCTTGTAGAGTCGAACAGTCTTTGACGGCTCTGACACTTGACTTTTGTAGTTGTCACACACATTGAGCCTGGACTGGCTCACCTGCACTGTACCTTCTAAGTAGGACCTCCATACTGCATACACATTCCTGGTTTGAGAGAAAAAGGCACAAAAATGCTGGGTCATTGCTCTTCTAAAAATTGCACTCCAATGAGTAATTGTTTAGAAAGCTAAGTTCTCCCGCAGAGAGGCTGGCTTTTTGAATTCCCTGCCACACTGTGTGGCTGCTACTGTGGGCTCGAGGAACTGTTTATGCACCTGGAAGGGGAGCTTATTTGTGTAGAAATGTTGCAGTAGTTGCTAAAACAAACAAAAATCTAATACCAGTGAGATCTGTGGACTTAGTGCCAGTTGAATCCTACTGGAGGTTTTATATTCCATCGTCTC
This sequence comes from Thalassoma bifasciatum, assembly GCA_008086565.1. Classification (NCBI taxonomy): domain Eukaryota; kingdom Metazoa; phylum Chordata; class Actinopteri; order Labriformes; family Labridae; genus Thalassoma; species Thalassoma bifasciatum. The sequence continues at coordinate 1,281,679 of RPOG01000051.1, read as the reverse complement.
TGTTACAGTAAACAATGACTCAGTCAGAAATGAGCTGCAGACCATACTGTGCTCTCTTATTGGATCTAGCCAAACACTGAGTTCTTATGACTGCTGCAACAGACTGTATAACAAGGTACTTGGAACGTCTGCAAGGCCAGAGAATAATTTGATGCTTTGTGAGAAAGTTGAGTTTATACTTCTATAACTCATACACTGGCACATGGACATACACCCACCTGTAGTCTGTTCTCTGGTCATCGGGGTTGATTCCAGGCCAGTCTCTCTTTAAGTACTGGCTTGCTAACTTCTGCAGAGCCTAGAAACACAAAAGTAAAGACAGTGTATACTTACAAGGATGTACGAAACACTAAGTTCATTCTGCATTCTGAACACAACTATTATGCAATCATATGATATCTTGTAGGAAAGCATTTAAATAAGAAAAAAAGGAAGTGGCAGATTGGATGAAGCTATATTTGATTAATGAATTAGTTCATCATTACACCTTGGATATAATTCCAACATTTCAGGATAGGACAAACAAACATGTGGATATACTGTCGTTATTCTGCAAGCAATATGGGCCAGATTACAAAATAACAGTGCTCTTGAGAACATTCTCTTCAAATTTGACTTTTTGCATCACTGCCTCATGAGCCCTCACTGTGGCAGTAAGGTCCTCTTCATATTTCACTTAAAGGGTCATTATTACTTCTCATCAGGTATCACAATATCTCATTAGATAAATCATGTGATTTATCAGTTATCACAGATCACTATGATGGTGTAGTAAGGCCATTGAGAGATTTTTTTGTTTGCATGGGCAAATTTGCAAGTTTGAAAATTGGTAAATTTGTGAGTTTGGCTCTTGCCAGATTCATACTTTGTAGCTTGTTATCACGCTGCATTTCACTGTATCATGGACTGATTTGATAGCCTTATCAGGTTATACTTTCAACTTGGACTCAGCAATAAAAAGATAATACTGGTTTTAGCCCAGAGTCATCACAGACAGGACACAACATAGCCATGTTAATGTCTCTGTATCTCCCAAGTGTGATGGCCCATGTACATCATCATAACACCTGGGACTTCCAACTATATAAAGTGGCAAATTTGCCACTTTATAATTTCTTTACTTTAAGTGGCCTGATATGGTGTTGTAGATCTCAGTACGATGTTAAAATTGTCATTAAATGGATAAACGCTACAAATCCATCCCCTATCGTCAGGGCAACACACCAAATACTGCATGCAGAGAAGAATTAGGACAAATATATATCCTCTAATTATTGAAATCCAGAGAGGAGCAATTAAATTCTATAAGCACCTACAGGAAAGTGAGCCCAGCAGCCTTCATTACAAAGCTGTGACCCATGGACACGGTGTAAACAGATGCCCTCTCAACCAGCTGGTGCTGCGACTCCCCTCACAAACACAAGCAGAGCCCCCAAATAGAAACCCAATCACACTGACCCAAACTGGAAGGAAACAGAAAGAAAGCCACCTGAACCACTGGACAGAATCAACCTAAACCAGAGAAAACTGGAGCTAGATTTAGCCCTGAACAGGAAGTTGACGGTGTCAGAATATCTGAGCACTGTGATTGATCCACAGCCCAGGAGATCCTTGAACAGGTCCAGACTCAGTAAGCAAACACTGAGAGAGGCCGGCACAGACAGACCCAGCTCCCCCTATAGAAAACACTGTGCCCCCACTGCACATAGTGTGCAAACACAGCAGTTCGACTTGTGTACTCCTGTTACAAGAGAGACTTGTAACAGACTGAAACCACCATGAACCCTAAGCAGAAGGACAGACCAGGCCCGGGACCAGAGCCAGGACCAGGACCATCATTCACAGTGGATGAGGGTGTGTGCTTAGACTGGTCCTGTATATGTAAATGTGACTATAAAACACTCTGTACTCTTTGTGAATTTGCAGATAATACTTTTAAGTTTATCATTGTAATTTTGTAATATTTTGAATATACAGAGAGGAAGTTTATTCTTATTTTTACAGGGTACCTGCAGGTTTTAGCAAGTCAAATTTAGGACTTTTCAAGACCTTTTCAATGCCACTTTGAATTAAATTTAAGACCAAAAACATATTTAAAGTCGATGGTTTAGGTATCCTCCTGTATTACAATCAAATCATTGCACGTGTCTCTCTCTATGAGAGTCATTCAAGTTTACTTTTTGTCCGTTTATTAAACATAAAGTGATTTTCTCTGATTAATGGCTGTATGTAAAAGTGTAAGCAGTGACCCGGGATGCAGATAAAAATTAGTATCAGCAGCTTTTAAGACAGTATCCACTCTAAGTCTCCTTGAAAAGTCCCGCAAAAAACAACAAAAAAAACCATGAAAAAATCCTGCCCTGACAAATTTAAGAACTTTGAGTGATTTATTTAAGATCAGAACACAACATTTCAGTGAATTTAAGACTTTTTAAGGCCTTAGTGTTAATAAGCTGAATTTAAGACTTTTTAAGGAGGAACCCTGTTTTATTGTATTCTTATTTCCTTCTTTTTGCCCTGCATGCTTGATGCACATCTGTTGAGTGTGTTTAACTTATAGACTGTATAATAGATGGGTGTAGTCTTCCCAATGTCACCTGTCTGTAATAAGTCATATTTGGAAAGTGATGGTTGATGAGTACTTGAATTCACAGCTATTGGGCGACCATCAGTCACATGATCTGAGCTGTGTCACTGGTTGTAACTGTATCATTAAGTCTTCCATTCCTATCCCTATTTAAAACAATGAAATTACGATCCCAGAAAAAAAAACATACTGAAATAGGAGAAATGAAATTGTTGAAACCTATTTTGCAAAATTTGGAGGAAATTTCTTCACATAATTGACAGTACAGTCCCTGTGAGGTGGCTCTATTTCCTGTACACAGTTTAAATCTTTGCCTTTGCCCTCAGTAAACAACCCCTCTGCAAAATGGATTCGCTCTGCGTCAGCATCAGTGAATCCCCAGTCAGCTCCTGTGAGTACAAGCAGAAAACCCGAGGGCTTGCAAGAAAGTGTAACCTACATCTTGTGGACTGGGTCACTGTGTCAGTAACTCACAGACTCACTCCCTCTGTGAGCCTCTGGATGAGTGTGTGAGTGTGTGTGTGTGAGTGTGTGTGTTAATCCTCATTAAAAACAACTACAACAACACTGGACAAAAAAGAGCTCAGGGACAAACTTTATATTCCATTCCTCTAAGCCCTGAACACACTTTTCAGTTTCATCACTCTCCATTTGAATATGCATGCAAACCTGCTCTCTGGTCTGTTTTGGAATCTCCCCGTCATTAACTTTCTGCTTGTGTCTCTCGCTCACACAAGCTGGTTGCTGTTATCAAAGTTCCCCTCCTCTCTTTCCATTAAATCACCTTCTATCTCTCTCATTCTGACCCTTTTTACCTTCGCAGATGGTTAATGGGGCCATCAAAAACATCCAACACTCTTCTGTCACTCTCTGAATCTGAAATTCATCTCCCCGCAGCTGACACACAAGCTCATATCCTGGGGGGAACAGTGACACAGTGACCCCTGGCACCCATAAGGTAATCATCCAGAGGAGTTAGAGTCAGGCTGTATAGAAGTCAATCTGAAAACAACTTTTCCTTTTACCTCAGCAGTGTTTCTCTGTGGCGTGATTTGTCAGCCAGGAGGGTACAGATTTAGTAGGAGTAAGTAAAGTGGCAGCCTACATGAAAGAGATGCACCTATTTCTTACTTCTTCAGTCACCTGGGGTAGTGGTTGGCTTGAGCTTGCCAATGTTTTATTGAGAGATGTAGGAACACAGACAAATAGGGAAAACCATGGCACAAAAACGGCCAATGCATGAGGAAACACTAGCTAGAGGAATAACCAAGCTCTCTTTCTCTCTGGGGAAGGGTGGAGTGGGTGTGAGTGGTTTTGATGAAAGACTGTGAGACTGTTAAAAAAACAAAAAAAACAAAGAGTGTGTTTGGAGGAGGGCTGGACAGACACAATTTTAAAACTACAAAAGAGGCTGCTGGGATTTAATTGCCTTCCTGCTGAATAGACAGCAACTGTATTTGTGGTTTTTTTGGGGGGGGCGCTAGGACAGGGGTTAAGTGAGGACAGTGACTGATGACTGAGACTGCCACTGACTGTGACCTGGCAGACTGACAGGAGGAATGATTTGACAGCTTGACTACAAGCACACACTGCTCTCCATCAGTTCAACTCCAGTGTCAGGGCTCTTCACGTCCTCTGATAGTGACATTATTCTTAAATGCACAATACAAGCTAAATGAATAACCCTGATGCATTAAAAATAAGAGAAAACTTCAAGGCCTTGAGACACCTAGTACTCTGGGTGTCTTTACTCAAGTATGACTGGAGTCCTGAGGTTAGCCCCCATAATTGCCCCCCAGGGAGCAGTATTTGCACATTTTTTAACACACTGATTATTACTAAAACGACACAGGCTTAACTGACGATTCTTCTGTACAAAATAAATGACAAAAGAAATATGTTTAGAGGCTTCTGCACATTTGATTTCACATTACAGATACCATAAAACTTTTAAAGACATGATGATGCACACTGCACCCTGAAGAACAGGTTTTTTCCGCCCCTGGCACAGGAGCCTTTTTTGACCGGCAAGTTCTTTATCTTCCTGTTGCTGCATGGTTTATTTCTAGTTTTTGCCTCTTTGTCTACTGCACCACCTTAATGTCTGCTGTTGAAGCCTGAAATAAGAAATGAAATTTTGTTTGTTGTATCTTTCTTTTCTTCCTCCATTTAATAAATATCATTTGTTTTAACCGTCTGCCCTAGAAGCAGAATACTTTTTTCAGGATGACAGTTTACGCTCAGTTTCATCCAATTGTAAAATGTGTGGTTAAGTTATTCTATTGTGTGTAAAACTATCAGTCAACATTGTGAACTCCGTAAAGCTTTTTATGATTCCCGTATTTTAAGAAAGACTCACTTTCTTGGCTCGAGATAAAGATGAGTCAGATAACCTGATTAAGGCAAGAGAAGGCCAAACCTGACGACAGACTCTGCAGAGAGATAGATGACATGCTGGCTCCCCAAAAGTAGAGGCAAAACATTGAGATTTTAAGCAACTTATGTGATTAGATTTTTCTTTTTTTAAATTCATAACTATAGCTCACTTGAAGGGTTTCAAGGGAGAAACAATAATTAAAATGACACATGATAATAGCACTAGCTAAAAATTAAGCTTCTTTCTGTATGACAAAATGTCAGACTTATGCAATGATACAAATGAAGTACTGATTACCAAGTCAAGAGTGTCGGAGTTGTTTTGTGGTCCCATAGCTGTGTGTGGGGTCGCATGTTCACAATTCTCTGTTCTCTGTACCACCTTGAGAGAGTTGGGGTAATTTATGTGGCAACAACAACCCCTCTGCTGTTTTGGATACTCTACCCAGGTCTCCAGCCAGGGTAGGCTGAATCAACCACAAATCATTTTTTCAAGGCTGCTGACGTGTTTATTGTGCAGCAAAGATTAGCTTTTTAAATTGGGTAAACATGGTTTGCACCCAGTTTCAAGTGGACACTTACTGTTTTCTCCATCTCTGCACTACCTTCAGATTTCACACTGACTCAAGATACTGTTCTTCTGTCAGATGTGTAACTTAGGGGATCTTTTTGAGTTTATCAATAAACTAAATTTGTTGCCCTGTTGGGGGAGGGGTGGGCTTCCAGCAGGCTGCTCCATGGGCTGATCTCTATAGTATAAATTCTGACTCCAAAACTGTCACCATCACAAAATTACACACTCGTAACAGGAGGCGTTTTGGCTTCATTTGCATACAACTGCAGAGGAATGTGATGAGTCACTCATTGTTGCCCAAGGTACATGGCAGTAATTGAAGGCTGAAGACTCAGGAACATAAATAGAGTGACTGATCAGTGACAGCTCCTCAGAAATGCTCACTTTAAGAATTTCTGATCCTTTTTATCATTTATTTCCCCATTCTACCTTTACTCTGCACTCCTTGTCATCCTTTTCCCTGTCCTATCACCCAAGCTCTCTTTTTTATTCTGTACAGGACATTAGAATGCAGGTTGTTGTCCATTCTCCTGTCTATGCTGTCATCACCTGAGAACCACCTGAACGGCACGTTGCTATGGCAACCCCTCTGCCCTTTGTATGTGGTCTGGATGGGGTGGAAGTGCTCCATTTAATATTACCAACAGAGTAAAATAAAAACACAGTCACTCACTTACATCCTGTTTTTGAAATTTGGGTGGCAAACAGAGTACCCAAACAGCAGGATATCCTGAGGAGACCAGTGAGTGTGTGTGTGTGTGTGTGTGTGTGTGTGTGTGTGTGTGTGTGTGTGTGCGTGTGTCAAGAGGAGTTGGGCACTTGGACAAACCCTTGAAAATTATAAGAGGAGACTGAATGTTGTTGAAAACTGTATTTATTCTGTGAAATTGTTGGTTATTGTGATAATTTGTGTGTGTGTGGGGGGGGGGGTTATAGATAATATAAGGGTTTTTTCTTAGAGGTCAAAGTAAGGTGACAAAGGTGTGATGTGATGGCTCCAGAGATATTTGTGTTTTCTGCAGGTTGTCCAGTTTTCCTGTTTCCTCATTCTTTTTAGGCTTTAAAATTTACCCATGAAACAGCTGCTAATCATCAGAACAATAGCAACTAACAGCAGGGGCATGGCCTGTGAAACCATTTCATACCACCAGCTACTTCATATCAATTTGAGTAGAATCATGATCGACGTGCTAATGGTCTGATCCAGTGGGACTGACAAACAAATATCTGGTGTACAAGTTGACCCTGAATGCAGCATAATCACTGCATGAACCCAACTGGGAAAAAAACAAACAAACAAGCATTCTGCACTCTGCCAACATTCTCAAAAAGTTTAGGCCAGATCTTTTTCAAAGGCCAAAAAAAGTTGATGTCAGGCATCGAGTGTTTCAAGAGAAACAGGAAAAAGACAATATCTGTGGAGTTTGAGGTGAATTACATCCGTCTCTTTAACAGAGAGAAAGTTGCCGTCTTTAAGGAGTGTAACCTCACCGAACATTATTCAACTAAACATAAGTAGACACAATAAGCTGCACAGCTTTAGAAAAAAACTGACAACTCGGGCTGCACACTATGTCGTGTACTTTTGGTTTGTTTCTGAGTTCTAAGTTTTGATCTTCAGATAGCCCATTATCAATCAATCAATCTTTTTTTTTTTTTTTTTACACAGTGGTAAATCATTAAAAAAAATGCTATCCTAAGACACTTTCCAAAAACATTTACAGTTTCACAATAATGTTAATAAATTTTATCTTACTAACAGAAGCACTCTCTGGTGTCGGGCAGCCATCATTTGTCAAGAAAAGCAAAATGTGACTGAGATAAATCTCTTTTTTTCAATAATTTTTCAGAACACTTTAAGTGGCCCCTTGTGACAAGACTGGATGCCCAACAGTCCCCTGGTAATTTAAGTTTGAGACCCATGGTGTAAAATGTCACTCGACAAAAGTAGAGAGCAGTAGTTTCCATGACTCAAAATTTCTCTGTTATTCATATCCTTAAAATCTCTCTTCTGTTCACTCCCTGTTCTTTTAGCAGCAGAACTCCTCTGACTGTCGCCTTGTTACTTCAGCCCCTCATTTCCTCACCCTTCTTCCACTCACTTATTTCCCCCTACATCTAGCTCAGTCACTTTCGCTCACTTGCTCACTCTGTGCTGTCTCAGTCTGATTTCTTCCAGCCTCCGTGCCTCTGCCGTACTTTCTCGGCTTCCTCTAGGATCAATATACTTGATTTTCTCTCACATCCCTTCCTGTCTGCACTCCTCTGCCCAGAAGCTCTTGGCCTCTTTAGTGTGTATGTGTGTGTGTGTGTGTGTGTGTGTGTGTGTGTGTGTGTGTGTGTGTGTGTGTGTGTGTAATGTCCTAGGATGCCTTTGACATCCACATCTGCAGAGCAAGCTGAGGTATAAGTGTCTGGATAAGTGAGAGGATGGTGAATGGAAATAAAGGACAACAGACTATGAGAAATTGTTTTAGAGCAACAATTGATGTTTTGTCAAAAGAAAAAATGTCAATGTAGTGAATTCAATGTGAGTGTGTATGTGCATGTGTTTTACTGTGTAATGAGAGCACAGAAACAACAGAGAAATCATCTCCATCTCCCTCTTGTTCTAAGACATCTTTTACCTCCTATTAACCTCGTCCGAATCAAATACATAATTAATAACTTAGCCATAATGGATGTGTGCACAAGCTGATGCAACACAAGATTGGACTGAAGTATAGGAGGGGAAAAAGGCAGAAGTGGGGTGGCAATATCATTGCTATCATGAAGTGTTCCCATAATGATTGGGTAACATGTAAGAGTGCAGTGAGTGTACATGGAAGGAAGCCGGCACTCAGCGTCAGCCACAGCAGGCTGGCCTTTTTGGGCAGTACAGTGAAGTGTGACCCCAGCCTGAAACTATTCCAGAAATGTTGATCGTGGGAGGAGAATACAGGACAAATTGCAAACACTCATATGCTTAAACACACACACACACACACTGAACACACACAGGCACACAAAGTATGGCACTTTTGATTAAGGGATGGTATTTGCAGCTGACTCCTTGCACAACGGGGACATCTGGTCCGACACAGTGAAAGGAGAAAAGGTTAAACGACAGCGTCTTCATTCTCTTTCTGGCTCACTGCTCTTTCTCTCCAGCTCTGACAATTGCTTGTCTTTTTTCCTCTCCCTGTGTCTCCCCATACTCCTGTCTCTTTCAGATTACACCCTCACTCTGTCTCACCCTCTTCCTCTCACTTTCGTTTCTTCTTTCCATCTCTCTGTTGGACCACCTGATTGGCTGGATTGCTGTCTGTATCTCCAGAAGAGGGCCAATGAAAAACCACCAGTGTTTGACTACCTGAGTGTCTGGTGGAAAAAAAGAGACGAGAGCCAAGGGCAGACATGCCATGCTAACATGCTAACATGCTATTGTTATAAGAGTCAGCAGAGCAAAGAATCAGATGTTTATCTGTCGCTGAAACAAATCCTTTGCACAATTCATCCCTAGAGGAACTCACACATTCCAATGCACACGTATATGGGATGCAAACACCTACAATTAGGAGAGAATCCATTGTCCTACTGCGTGAGGTGGGGGGGTTGCTAGGCAACCTCTATTTCTAAGGTGAACAAGACAGTGCTGAGGGAGAATAGTGAGAGATAGAGAAAAAAACAAGGCAGAAAGAGGGAGAGGGGAGATAATGAGTGTCTGAAACCAGAGGGGCTGACCACAGGAAGCTCAACTGTAATCATTCAAACCACATGTAAATGAAGACACGCACACACAATCAATCTTTCCTCTCTCACTCATCTCTCTCACTCTCTCTATCCTCCCGCTTATTTATGGTGCAAAAATTAAGGCCCAAGATAGGCTTATTATAAAGACAGCAACGCAGAGTGAATATTTGCATGTTAATATGGAGCAAAGAGCCTGATAGTTAATTTAAATCAATGTTTTTCATTAAGCTACAGCTCATGCTTTGGCTTTCTTTAGAGTGAATATTTAAATGTGTGTTTTTGTGTGTTAAGAGAGCATGAGCTGAGCAGCAGTCTCGACACAAGAAATAAATTAAACAGAAAAGTCTCCTTATGCAGTCTTTCACACCACCAGCAGCGAGAGCTGTGGACACTCTTCAGCTTTGTAAGAGAGGTATGCTGACGCAGCCCTCTACTGGGAAATGTATTTTGGTTTTGAGTGTCCTTACAGCTCTGCAGAACATTCTGGAGTGGATGCCTAATGGTTGAAAAATTGTAAGGAGAAAGCAGGTTTTTTTTGGACCATGTTTAGAAAAATAAAACTTGAATTGTCTCTCCTCAAGCTGGTCTTCCTCAGCTCAGCTTATTTTCTGTCTCAAGAGATTACTTGTTGCTTTTCAGCAACAAATGTTTCACCCAGCACAAATTCAATTTCAGTGATTCAGAAATTCCTATTTAAAAAATATTTTGCTTATACAAAGCATCTCAAAGTAGATCTGACAAGCAATCAAAGCAACATTTATAGACCAATAGAAGCCTTGCTAGAATTGGAATGAGTTCAATAATAATCATAAATATTAATTTGTAATACTTATCTAGTACTTTTCAAAATATTCCAAGATCCTTAACATAATGTGCAAGAAAAGTAGGAGGAGATAGGGAGGAGAATCCCCATACTACAGCCAGACCCCGGGCTCAGAGCCATAAGTCACAAAGTCCTTTCAGTACGACTAACAATATCAAAGTAGCTGATTTACAGAAATAAAAATTAAAAAACTCAAAAATTAGTTTAACACAGCTGTCAGGCCTAGCTCGATAAAAAGTTGTGGTCCCCAGTGTAATTGGCAGAAGCCAATAACTGGTCTATTGCTAATTTAAATGAAATTATATCACCAGTCATGAATGCTGTCAACTCACATAAAATCATCCCAGTGTTTTTATAGTCTTAACAGTGTCAATGTTGTTTCACATCAGTTTTTAAGACTGCATTCCACTTTTAACAATTCTGCATATTGAGTTTAAATCACAGACACAGAGAGCAGTTGGAGCTCTGAGACTGAAATTTTGTATTCCACAGAAGTCCAGCCAGACTACCCTGATCATTCAGAGCCTCTCTCTAAGTGGAACTGCTGGTGGAGAAAATAAGAAGCAGCACAGGCTGAGAAATAGCTACATCACCCACTTTTGAATGGGTATAAGGCTTATTTACATGCAAAAACCCTTTGCTGCCTCAGCTTTTACAAGATCCACGAGTACTATCCGGCATTTCATAAATCTAAAAACAGGAAGAAAAGGTTACCCAGAAAATACAGAAAGGAACACTAAAACATCTGTGAAAAACCAAACAGGAATAAGGGAAGTGAAACCAAATGTGGCCTGCAGCACATGTGAGGGTTTTTGAGCATTTGAGGGATGATTCAAAAATAAAAGCGAACATCTTGTTTCCGTGGGAGCATGACCTCAGGTGGTGAACAGTTCATTACTATATTATAAGCCAATGGTACAGTCATGATTTTCATGATGAAATATAGGAGGGCATATAAGGGTAAACATAGTATGTTTACATGGGTCAAATTTGTTTTCAATGTGAAAGACATGTTAAGCAAAATATCATGATAAAATGTTTCCACCATTACAGCTGAGGCTGTCAAACTAAGAATGTATAACACCTTTTGCTGTGACAAAAAACACAAATATCTCACAAATTACTGCTTTTGGCTCTCATCCTAGAATAGCATTTCAGGATTTTGACAGCAGCAAAGGTGCTTTAAAATCTTGAGGACATTCTAAGGACTTATAAAAGGAGTTTAATCACTTCTGCTTCATCGAGTCTTGGTATGAGGTCTCACGAGAGGCAGAAGTGGCTCTTTAAAGGGAAGTGGCAGTTTAGGGTAGACTTACAGATACACAAATTTAGTTACCCTGCTTAGTATAAGTTAAGTCATTCCAAACGTGCTAACCGGTTCAGTCTGACAGAAGGACCTTTATCTATTAATCTGTTATTCTTATCTGAAATATTGCTGTCTGGCAAATATGGCTGTCTGTTTTTAGAAACAGGCACCGCTGGGATTTGAACCCAGAATTTCTGTTTACTTGACTAGTGTGTTGGCCGTTTTACTGTTAGCATGCCAACAGTGTTGTCAGCAGGTGATTCCAGGATTAGGTCTCAATTAATTTGCTGGTTAAAGTCTGGTTACTTGCGGCTGGGCTGCAGGATTTTTTTTTGTTTGTTTCCAGATACACAGACAGAATCTTGCACACTCTTACAATTGTGGTGACTCGCTTGTTATGTTTTATTCACAAAGCAGAGTTCCTCCTATCTTACCTAAACATCTAAATACTGCACATATCACCAGGTTTAAAACCTTTAAACTGTTAAAATGAGGGCTGATATATATCAGAAATAACAACACCCATGACGTTGGACTGAATACTCCATTCCACTTCAAATAAACAAATGATCTACATGAAGCAATGGAAATAGCTCCTACACTACTGTTAAAAAAATAAATGTGTTTTCTACTTAGACCTTGTTAATCCGGACTAGACCCAGACTGGATAACTGAAGACTGGACACTCTATTCAATCCCTCTGGGCTGTGTCCATGCCCACTCAACCCATCACAGCTGTAGATCATTACTTGTTATTGGGCCAGCTTTGAAAAATTTTGATGAAAATCTGCCATCCAGAACGGGGACCAGACACAGGCACTAGTTTAAATCACAACCTTTCAGATTTGTCCCCTTTCATTTTTAACATCCACCATCAAAGCCTTGTTTTTTGAGCAGCAGTTAAACTAAGTACCAACGAATTGCAACAAATGCATCTCAGTGGTTGAAACCTGCAAATCTGTAACAGTTGAAAAATGAAAAAACAAAAACTTCCTTTGAGCTCTGCCGGGAAACAATCCCATTCAGAGTGATTACAAATGATGGCTCATCACTGGGATTATTCAAATGCTTGAGCAGTTAATCCAACCCTTGAAGTTACTTCTCTGGTTTTTGATGGAAGACTTAGCCTCAGACTAGGTTCATTTCTGAAAACTCTTAGATGAAAACCATGAATTCAACCAGATCTTATAAAAAATACTTTTTTGCTTGGTAGTCAAACAAACAGCACATCTGAGTTCATGCACAATGTGTAAGGCCCTTTTCTGTGAATGATCAAATGAAAGCCAATTTTTACTACAGGTAAGAGGGTCACGTGCATCTAAGCACACATTCAGCAAGAGTCCATCCAGTCTTACCTGTGCATAGTCCCTCTCCAGCTGCCCTTTCTTCAGACTGTAGCTCCTACAGAGACAGACAAAGACATCATAAGGTTTGAAAGTCTGATGTTTTCATGAGATACCAAATCAATGTTCCCATTTTATGCCCGGCATGTTTCTGCCTTTTTTTTTTTTTTTGCTTGGAAGGACTACAACAACATCAATTCACTGTTTTACAATAAAGTTTATAGATTGGAATCAAAAAGGAAAACTTTCATGTTTGGTCCGCTCAAACCATTCACCTCACAAAAAAAAAGTAAAAGAAAACATAAAAACACTTTTTTTTAAGGGTAAGTATTTTCTCGCTTTTCTACGATAAAACCTCCCACAAATTGCAAGCCCCTTCAAACATTTACCTCCTGGTTGCAGAGACAATGGTAGCTCTTATCACCACATAGGAATGTGCAGAATGAAAAACAAAACATTAGCTACTTGATCACACAGACAGATAAAACACTTGTTTGCAGAGAGAGACAAGCAGAGGAAAGAGAGGGGATGGCCTCTATGGGACAGAACATTTTGGTTGTTTTTGGCTTGAGAGCATCATGATATTAAAATAGCAACAGTCATCAATATCAACATGAGCTTGTGTTTTAAATGGCTCCCGCTCGAGCAGCTTTGTCGTTTAGATTTTCCACCAAATTTTAAAACAGTGAACGATACAACAAGCACATCCCAATTATACAGCTGATTCTAATAGTATCATGGAAAATACCAGAGGCAGAACAGAAATAGGAGGACGATTGGTGAAGACTTGAATGGGTTAGAAATGATCTTAAAATCTGACAATCTCATTCCACAGGGAGACTCCTTCAATTCTTAAATAGATGTCCTTGAATATTTCTAATGCTGTTCAAGTCTCTTCTAAGATTTTGACCTACATACAAAATATAGAATCTTACAGAGAGCTTATAAAGTGATGTGAATAAAACTGCCTTCAACTTTGACGACAACTTCCAAGCATGGAATGTTCAGTTGTTGTGGGGCATAAGATTTTGCTAGGATTTAAGGTAATCTTTACTTAATTTACAGCTTACTGAGGGAAAGTCTGTATACATTTTAGAAACAACAGAGAATATAAAATCATCAATGGTAGCTTGTGTGTTTGGCTAAATTTTAAATCATCACATCGCTGCAGGTGGCAGGACTGATTTTTAGCAGGGGTATAATGCCATCCCAAATTTTATACATAGGTGTAAAGTAAATATGTTGGATGTCCACACAAAATGTCTGTATATTTTCAAACTACTATGTATTCATTTCAAGATCATCATAAGATTTGCTGAAATTATGAGGTAATCACATAACATTTGGCTCATAATTCGTTGAAGGAGTTGCTCAAACACAATCTGCCAATAGCTCTGCCCTCAACAGGCCTCCAGAGGGCCAGTCAATGAGAGGGAAGGGGATCTTTGGAGCAGAAAGCCTTAAAGGAACAGTAACTACAGCTTATAGATGGAAACATGGACTGTATTATAAACAGTTGTAGTCAATGTGACGTCACCTATCTGTTTTTAAAATGGAGTTTTAAAATAAATCAGTTGGCAAAATAATATTGTAATTGGGGCAGGCTTTGAAGCTCAACATCAACAGCTCTACGTTGCCTATTAGTAATGTGAGCTAAGCTATAACTTCTGAATGGGCAAACATGCATTCTAGGTATTTACGTTAGAAAAGAAATCATTCCTGTACATTGTGTGGGTTTGCAAAATTGAGCTATTCAAATGGGATACATTATCTTTACCAGGCTGTAGGCATCTTTTTTTTCTGCTGTGAAAATGTCTTTTTTGGCTTGGTGTGTACATGGTTCCTGGTAGCCAGCCTCAAGCAGAAACTCAACAAATTGAAGAGTTTATCACCTCTACACGTCACTTACTTTTTAAACCGGAAGTCACCTCTTGGCTGTAAATCACAGAAAGGTGCTACAGGGGTACCACTACACAGTTTAGGTTGAAAAGGGCTTGAAAAAGATAGTACCCTCTGAAAATTTCAAAGAATTTGACATAACATTCTGTTGGCTGTATAAATTGTTTTATTGTGTTCTTGGTATTAAAATAACTTATTTTACGTTATCTGATAAAGCCTTAGAAGAAATCTGGGGGAAACACTGAGAGTCTTTCTCTTTTCTTGGACTGTCCTTTTCTTTCTGTCTGGCAGGACTAAAACCGAGTCATGGGGAACTCAGTACTGTAAAACCAGTCATTTAAATTCTGCACTGATACATGACTACAATTCTTAAACCTGTTAATGGTCTACTGCAAAGGCAGAAGTGCGTAATCAGTACAGAGGTGTAAACCAATCCACTCCCCCTGTGCATGTCAGCTGGAGACTACAGAGCAACCTCTGCTGATAGATCAGATGAATCCACCCCCACCCTCCAGCGGTGAGTTTGGAAGAATGTGCTGAACTCTCAGCACTCCACAGGCCTCGTTGGCGCAGTAGGCAGCGCGTCAGTCTCATAATCTGAAGGTCGTGAGTTCGAGCCTCACACGGGGCAGAGTGTTTTGGAAATAAGCCCCTGTGTGACCAATGTCCACCACTAAAACCTATAACCTCAAACCAACCACTCACTACGATGAACCAAGGCATGTTTCTCCCCACTCAGTTGGTTAACTTCTGACTACACAAACATCTAGGATGTGACATACAACATTAAATATATGATTGCCACATCATTATTCCTCAAGTTACATTCTAGTATCAATACATGACTCTCCTGTGATCTCGCAGATCAAAGACCCTTCCCCACAAAACATGACACTCATGATCACAGATGTTGGCATGCATGAAAGTGTGTATCTTGACTCAGAATATAAAAGCCTCCTTTCTTTCTATTTGACAGATGCCTGTGCTCAACTCCAAAGTTAACTTAATAGACAGAGACAGCTGCTTTCAGTCTTCATGTCAGCATACTGCAGTAGTAAGCCTGTAACAACACATGGAGAGCAACAACATTGCATAATGCAGAGGAGTGACTGTGACAAACATATGTACACATCACTTGCTACTACTTCCTCACTTTTTCATACTAATAATGGTCATTTAATGATTTATTCATTTATCATTGACTGAAGCACCAGTTCCGGATAGAACTTACTGTTTAAATACAGTTATATTAAGCAATGGAACAAGTAGTAGTTGTAGTTGTTCTGGCACATACCAATAGGATGTACTATTTCATGAGTACCTTCTTTAAAATTTCAGAATGATGTCTCAAAAAAAATTGATGTCTTAGCTGTTAATGAGCAAAAAAAGGCACTGCTGGGATTCGAACCCAGGATCTCCTGTTTACTAGACAGGCGCTTTAACCAACTAAGCCACAGCGCCACACTTTTGTACTATGAATTATGACAGTAGATCCCTACAGATCATTACCAGTCTTGCAAGTTGGCCTGTGCAAACAGAGCAGGTCAAACAAGGGCCTGTTCTAAGAAGCTGGATTAATACATCCAGGATCTCTCTCTGTTCCCTGGATTGACTTCTTGAGACATTCGCAGTCCTGAAAATCCAGAACAAAACCCCAGAGCAGGTTAACCATTCAGTATGAGTTACCATGGTAATATATCCTAGTAAGAGGTGAACCTGCATTTTGGGACGTAAAATGCAGGGTTATCCCTGAAGTTACCTTGGTAAGAGAAAACACAGTTTGGTCGTTCAGGCCACAGGTTAAACAGGTACATGTTCTCTTCCTCCATTACGATTAGACATGCTATTCTTCAATGTTACATTTCAAGTCTTCAATACATAAGACATCAGAACTAAGCTTGACAGTCACCATGTATTTTTATTCTTACCCTGTGATGTTGTCATGTAAATGAAGCTGAGTGTGTTTTTAAATCACAATACAATGTTGCAGGGATCAAAACAATAACAGACAGGACGTGTGAACACACAATGAAATGTCACATAGGACACATGCACACTAACGCCACCTTTGCACCCTGTTTGCTCTACAGTGCAGACAGACTGCAACAGAGTAGTTCAGCTTGTTAAACAGGATTCTGTTGGTCCAATTAAAGAGTCATTAACCAGTGATTCAAGTTAGGTAAATTCAGGGCCAATGAAATTAGTCACAGGATTGGATTCAATGATTACGTCTTTAACTTTGGTCCCACTGTCACATGCTCTGTTATTTGGGATCATGTGGGTTGACTCTTATGTCTGTTTCTGTACTTCTAAAGATGTATGTGATATTTCCCAGCTACACATTACTCTCAAAACTAGAAATGGGTAATACTGAAAATTTTTGTCAGAAGAGTGAAACAAAAACAAGCATCACAAGGGGATGGCATGCTACTGAAATGCAAGAGGTCTTCTAGGATGGTGGTGTCTTTGTAGGTCTTTCATGTGCAGTGACGGTTTTCAGGTAGAAGATATCTTACATTAGCGACAAGTATTAATCCACTATGAAAAGGCACTGCTGGGATTCGAACCCAGGATCTCCTGTTTACTAGACAGGCGCTTTAACCAACTAAGCCACAGCGCCACATGCAAACCAGAAATTTCAGCCTTTTTTTTTTTAGACCGTACAACATTTCTTTTCACTGTATGAGAGAAATTTGACATGGGTTATTCACTAAATCACAAAGGAATACAAAACAAAGGTTCTGAAGGAGCAAATCTTTGATTTCAACCTGACAGACACCATTTTAGTTCCAAACCCAGCTGCACGCAAGACAGTCCAGCTGCAGACCTCCACCCTCAGCCCACTCTCTAGCAGGCTTCACCCAAATCTCCTCCACCGTTAGAAATAAGTGATGTCAGGATAAGAAGGAAAAAATACTGAATGGAATCTAGAGCATCACTTGTAAGGTTATACTGGGTAGACACTTCTGGTTTTGATTACCTTAGTTTACTTGATTCCTTAATAAATTTACTTTTGGGGGTGGGTATCGAGAACCAGCTCCTGTTAAGAACTGATAAGAAATGGTTAGCCTTTCTTTGCTTAACGATACCCTTAGCAATTATTTTCCATGGCTGGAATACTGTCTGCCTTGAAAGATCAAGATCCTTTATCATTTTAAACAAGAACTGTTGCGTTTGTACGGCTGACATATGTTCAGAGAGCAAGAATCCACTGACTTTCATATTTATTTACCTAAAACTCAATAAGTTGTTGAGAAAACCTGTAAAGCTACCTTTTGTGTATAGAATATTCACATGAGGAATCCATAAGGGGATCAATAAAAAAATCAGATTGACAAACAGAATCTAGTTACTTTGTCCAACAATCACTTCAAGAGTTTAAGTATGGACTGACTGTCTCTAAAGTCTAGTTAACTTTCGGTCATACTGCTGTAAAACAAAAAAAGAAGAAGGAAATTTTACCCTTTTATGTGGCGCTGTGGCTTAGTTGGTTAAAGCGCCTGTCTAGTAAACAGGAGATCCTGGGTTCAAATCCCAGCAGTGCCTTTTCACAGTAGGATAAGAAAAATGTGATCTACTCACGCAAGTTAACAAATAGATCAAAGCAAACACTGAGCTCATCTGAGCTCCTTAGACATGCTTAAACTTCCCCCAACTACGTTTGTTACATGTAAAGATGCACAGTCAACAGCTGCAGCAAATATCCAGCAACCACAACCATCGCTGCCAAGACATAACAATAACTTTGCGTTTTGCACCAAAAACATTGTTGCATAAACGGCCCCTGAGAGTGCAGACACCCATAAAATGCCTGTGAGACTGTGTGTGTTTGTGTGTGTGTGTGTGTCTGCAGAGACACGGAGAGGAAATGATCAAACACGGGCAAACAGCTGATATCAATGGTTTACAGGACACAGGCTGAGATCAGTGAAAAGAGGATAAGCTGCATGAGTCACATACAGGGACAGAGGCGGAGGAGGGTGGTCATGTTTTCACACTGTGTGATCTTCACAAGACGTAACAGAGCGTGTTCTCCTTTGTTGTCCCATGCCAAGACTGAGCTGAAATACTTACATCTTGCAAAGTTAGCAACTAAAAAAATACAGAATCATCAAGTCATTAAAAACAGTTATTAGGACTCAATCATGCTGAGAGAGAAGATAATCCTCAAATATAAAAAAATTGCTGCACTCTTCAATGAATCTGAATTTGAAAGTGAAGCAAACATGGACAAAACTTCTCAATTTGGTAGATTAAAGAGATCTTTGTGCTGACCCTCGACAATCTTAAAACAACCAACAGATTTCTAGGGATAGATGTGAGACAATACAGGATAATTTGGGTAACAGGACTTGATTCAGTCATAAAAATGTGTTATCTTTTACAGATAACTCATTGCTTTGTCATGGTAAATTTATGAGAGAAAAAAGTATATTATATTCTGGTATTAAACTGCAAAACAGACAAAAATAATCCACAATTTAAAAACAAATGTTGCCTGACTTTTGGTTAACCGTGTCACCTTTTACCAAATACCCACCCTTGCTGTTAGTCATAAACCTTTACTACACCTGGGTACTGCTGCAGATTCAGTTTGGAATGTGCAGGGTTTTGTCGTGAAATTGACAGAAGTAGCTGGGCACTGGGTGACACATTTGAAAGCAGTCAGCAAACTTTAGTCAGTTATAAAAAGCTTGCAACAAGCCACCACCACCGTTTGTTCCTGATGAAGCTAACTAACCAAAATTTACAAAGAGTACAAAAAAGTAGCATCATTGAACTACCAAGCATCAAGGATTTGAATATTGAATGAATAACAGTTTATCATTACCTTTTGATTATTACTATCTGTTCCTGATAAATAGATGTTGTAATTGCAATGAAACATTTACCATTAGCTCACTGATTGTTCTGCCCCATTAGAAACCTTTTCCAGTGCCATTTATTTCAGATACCTGCAAAAACTCAGAAATCAGTCCATCATATACTGTATCTAGTGTATAGAAATCTTTCTGAACATGTATTTTAGGCTTCATTAACCTGATAAATAAAAATCCCACTTTCAGATGTTTAAAATAAATCTGAACTTATCAGTAGCTTTTAAATTAATGCAGGGATAAAGGTTTCTTGAAGAATTTAGTGGGATCAATTTGTTCAGATTTGATTATGTTGCAAGTTGTGCTTTGACAGACACACAGACACCTTTGTTTTTGTCTGTCAAACATACTCAAAAGAAAACTCATTTAAAGACAGGGTGCTCTAAACTGTCAATCATGTCACATTGTTTTAACATTGTTTTTTATGGTCTTGGTCTCAGTCTTGACTCAGTGTCGACTCGATCTTGGTGCATTCTGGTCTAGGGCAAGTCTTTGATAGTGTGCTCTTGAGTGAAACACAAAGAGGTGTGACCCCACCTCTTGGCCAGAGACAGCTAGGATAAGCTCCAGCCCCCCTGCAACCCTGAACAGGACAGGTGGTAGAAGATTAATAAATGAATGAATTTAGCAGCAATCTCAGGGTGAGATATCACTTTTGTCTTGTTCAGGAGAGAGAGAAAGAAAATTGTCACCCTCTCAATCATGTCACCCCCCGAGATCCACTGTTACCTGTTGTCCTCCTGTGGTTATGACTATCAGCAGAGGTTGTCTGTGCTGTCATTCCCTTGAATACATGGACTGCCTAATGTATTAGGGGGGTGTGAATCAGCATTGCATTAATTTGGCTCCTTTTTCCCCTATGGGTCCTTGATTTTCTGTGCCGCCTCTCCCTAAATTACGGAGGCTGCAGTGAAAAGCATTAATGAGGACTGTGATAGCATTTTGAGATCAAACTGAGGATGCTAATCTAGCTGCTCAGCATGGAGACCCATTAGGTTTTAATGATATCTGCAGATAATTCCTAGGATTTGCTCAATAAATTTGAGTGAAACACAGATTTCATTTATCCTGAACAAATGTGCAGCACAAAGCACAGTCACTTGAGAGGGATGGTGGGGGTTTAAATTCCCAGCTAAATTCCCACTTCTGGTCAAAAGAGGCCACTGTGATTGCACTTTGTGGGGTGTCAATATAATGTAATAAAGTTTGATTTACACATCAAACTGACATTACCCAATGTATCCCAATAATGATAATGATACTTAAGGCTCAAATGTAAAGTTAACAGTGTGTTCTTATCAACTAATTGAAGAGAAGGTGGGTTTACTTAAAATTCCCACTCTAGCCAGTCTCCACGGTTTGAGCTGGTTGATGTGAGAGTAATAGTAAAAGCAGACATAAGGGTATGGGGGATTTAGCTGGATTGAGGACACCAAGTTGACTCCCTGACTCAACCAACTCGGTACCATTTCCTCCTCTCCCTCTTTCTCTTATCCCCTCTCCTAAGACGCAGAGGATTAAAACACTGCCCTTTATCGTTCTCTTTCTCTGTCTCTGTCTCATTTCTTTCTCGCTTTGATTCTTTCTTTTTTTTATGTGTACCCTTAAACAACTAAAAGTTGATTAGGATGTGAATGTAAACAGTGCAGCTTGACACTTGTGTATGTGCACATGTATTTGAGCGTGTGGCTTGATTAAAGCCAGCATGTGGATTAATTAGGGTAAATAACCTCAAAGCAGATTTTGGGATTTAAGAGTTAAAATCTACTGTAGGCTAAAAGCTAGAAAGTATGTCTGTCAGCTGTGTGTGTTTCATTGAATGGGCCTTGACTCATTCTGTTGAGATCAACCTTTTCCAAAACAAATTTTGGAAGTTACTGGTTTTTGCATCAGACCTTCAACATAAAAATGTTTCAATTCCTTGTATATCAACAGTATAAATGTCTTTTGATCTTAAACTTAAACAAATGACAAATACTTGATTAAAAATAATATGAAAAAGATAAAACAGCAAATCCTTCAAGTGGAAACAAGTGGTTATTACAGAAATAACAAACAGTTATGTCCTTGCTGGTGGAAAACAAAACAAAAAATAAAAACAATTCACAGACCAATGGTTCTAGCCCCATGACTTTGTTGTGTTGGCATGTACAGATGCATCAAACTCACATTGGCATGGGTCAGCCAACAGCAGTTCGACTGCTTCTTTGCTCAAACGCAGCTTCTTGGACTGCACATTTCTATACAACATCCTGGTTAACTACGTCTATATAAAGCCTTCATAACAATGGAAAAAACTCAATTTCCTCCTGAACACTTCTCATGTTGGTCACGTCACATGAAATCTAATTCTGCCAGTTCGACAATGGAGTTCATTATGGAGCTGTAGAAAGGACAGTTGACAGTTTGGCCAGCTGCTGTTTTAGTACCTTAGGTTAACACTGCTGATCAGTCGGATGTTTCTGGCATCAGGAATACAGATGATTTTCACAGTGCATTAAACAGCCATTTCACTCCCTAAGTTGGCTGTACAATAAATTGAAAAATGATCATGATTTTGGTCTTTTAGTGACTAAACAACCATGACTGAAGTTGGGAATGTGCACTCCGCCTGAAGTACATCAAACCAAGCACTCCCTGAAACAGCCGCTCCCCTAGGGGGCAATCAAGAGGATTTGGCCTGCAGCGGCAGTTAAAGTGGGAGAGTAAACAACGCAGACAGGAAGGGAGTGACAGAAGTGTCTCCTAGAAGAAAAAGGGTGAATTCAGAAAGTCAAAAACTTTCTCCTCCCAACCACTTGGATCCAAATGGATTTCTGATCCTGATTTTGACTGTAAATTGCAGTTGTTTGTTTCATGTGACATAGGGTTGGGGTCTTGTTTTGTTAAGTGTTCACTGGCTCTGTGTTTGTGTCTTTTTGCAAAGTGTGAAGCACTGTGAACCGCAAATCAAAATATTTTATCATCAAGGACTGGTATTCAATTAATCTTTCTGACTTATGATGTGCAAATGATCAAATTTCTCTGGAGGCATCATTAACGTCATCAAATCAGCAAAAACCACACTACATCAGTGGTTAAACTTCAACTGCACTCATGTGTATAACAAGTAACAACAAAAATACCCTCTCGATCATTGGCTGATTGATTAATAAGTGGTTGAATTACACAATAGGTGGACATGGTGTCTTGGAGTGAAGTGACACCACATGTCACCAGCTTGCCATGTTGTTCTACTTTCCCTCCTCTTATTTTTGTCCATGTGATGAAGTTTAACTAAATAAATATGATTGTTCAATAGAGTTAAGATTTCTTTCGATCAACTGCTGTTCTATTTGTCCTTATCACTATGCGTTATTTCAAAGAGAGGGTTTTGTCCTTTATGTGCTCCATACTGTTCCTCCCCTACCCCCAAAGTAGCTTTACAAGATTTACAGTGCAAAAAATTAGCCCACAGTTAAGAGTAAACCTTGTAGTTTGAGGCTCAACCCGCTCAACGTTTCATGGAGCAGTTTGGTGATCCTTATGTGATGACCTTATCATTTCAATAAGTCTAAGGAGGATCTCAAGCTATTGATAGAAAAGACAATTTTGAGCCTTTTACAGACAGATTCAGGGATTTCTCCAACATGAAGATGTTGCATTTTGAATATCGGCCACATTTAGTATGGACATCCAACATAGTCTGCACTGTGTCTGCCTTGTGCAATTCTATTTCTGGTGTGAATTTATGACAACCTAACTCCAGATTTTTGTGGTAATTTTCACTAAGTTTCCAGCACTTCATTTGAGAGACTTTGGCTACAGGAAAAACTAGAGAGGCCTTGGATGATTACTCAAGGACACATGGGCAAAGCAGATGCAGTTTCTGCAGGGGCTTGAGTCGTAGTTTCTCAAATAAAAGGCAGTTTATCCAATCACTGCACCATCCTGCTGCTCCTTATTTTACCCCTATGAGAATGTGTCATCAAAAATAATTAAAACATTAAAAGCAAGCAGAATGTAGTGAGAAAAACCTGCAGGAGGCAGCTTTAAACCATAAAGATGACAAAGCCAATTTGAATATCTCTACCCAGTGGCATGTACTGCCATCCCTCATGAACTGGAAGAACTAACACATTTTGGTTGCATATGCTTAACTGGCTTTCCCACTCTCCCACAAGTGAGACCAGGGCCTTGTTCATGCTTCCAAACCCAGCAGCAACAAGGCAATCTGTTCTCAAACAGCTGGGGCTGCCCCCAAGAGTGGAAGGAGGGGGCAGCAGGAGATGTCTCAAAAAGACAAGAAGTGTGAAACCCAGAACCACAGAGAAATACAGGAACAGAGGCGGAGATGCAGGGAGTATTAGAGAGTTTGCTGTCATAAATAATCAATGCTTAGTCAACACCTAGAATAAGAGCGTGTGAAGGAACCAGGGTTTCCTCCCATTGCCAAATCCAAAGGGGGGAAACTGCCAGATTCATACACGTCATGAGTAAACAGAGCAGAGCCAAAACAAAAAAGAGAGATGTGGAGACAGACACACACACACAACCAAGGGAAGAGGAAGAGATGACAGGGAGAGATACAGGATGAAGCTTGGAAAAGAAAAATGAGAGGAAGAACGAAAGGTTCAAAGAGCAGGAGGAGGGCAGCAGGAAATTCCTTCATCATTTTCTCAACCTCGTGTCCTTCTCCATAACTGGAGTATGACCTCTCTCCTACTCACTTTCATTTTCTGTTCATGTACATAAATCAAAATTGGCTGGTATTGCCTTTGCGACATACCTTTATAGAAAGACTTTTTGAAGCATAGAACCTTAAAAAAAGGTTTTATCATCAGTCAGGTGTTGTAAGTGTCATTGCCTTGACATGTTTTGACTGCAGTAGGTCAACAGTGCCTGACGATAAGAAAATAAGGAAAATATAGTCTTGACACTGTCTGCAGCACAATGAAGAAGAGCATCACAGCTAAGGGGGAAGTTGTCCAGACAAAAGTTTGATGTCAATGCATTCCAGTTAGGGCAGCACAGTATATCTTCTCAGTATCATCACTGCGATACGTGCATGCGCAATACTCATATTGCAAAGTATATAACGTACTGCAATGTTTGAGCCTTTAATCAAGTTTTTGTAGCCTGTCTTCGCCCAATCACGTTCCTAACAGATTGTAATGAGCAACCATTTATATATTTTACCACATTACATGCAACCACTCGCTCTTTCTCTGTGCCCTGTCATTTCACCTGCTGTTATCAGGGTCAGGCAGAGGGATGTGCAGAGTGAGTGGTCAAGCAACTGAAAGAGAGGGAGCAGTGAATATGAGTAGAGCATAGAAGGGATTCAGACGATCTGATTACGTTTACGTAGATAATATCACATAGGGCGCTTTATTCCCACACTTAAGGTTAAAGGCAGCAGCCTCCAGATCTGTGCGCTCAACTTTGTCTGCAGACAGAGCAGGCTCTCAATTTGTATTTGAGGTCTGAGTTTTTGATCTTCTGATTTATTGTTCATTTCATGTCCTGCTACTCACGCCTCATGATCTCATGAGCTGCAGTTAAACTTGAAACTGTGATAGTTTGATGTCCAAGTAAACTTTTGCATAAAGCTTGCTTTGCTTTCTTCAGAAACAAAATACATTGTCCTTGCTCTAGAAATGTTTCTAAACATTTTTTTCATTGATTCACATCTCTGGAAAAAGATTATGCTAGCCAACAAAAAATGTAAAATGCAGGAGGAGGACAACATCTGCCCAGCCTGTGTGCATTCTAACTGTCTCACTGGCTCTTGCGTGCAGGTTGGAGGGGGCAGCATGTTAACAATTTTAATAAATGTCATTTTAATTGATCGTGGAGGGAGACATAAGAGATGCAGGAGTGATGTTATTCAAAGTCTGACTTGATGTGAGAAGAACCACTTGCAGGAAACATCATATATCAATATCAATAATTAGCAATAGGATATCAACTTGATGAAGACTCTTTGCAAATGCAAATAGTGTTTGCAGAGGCAGAGAAAGACAGAGGCAATTAGGTGAGTCTTTCATCATTATTTAAGGGAGAGTCAGCTAGCATTCAGCTAACCAGAGTGACGTAGTAAACTTTAAAAAACATTGCAATGTATATCACAGGAAAAAAATATAATTTTCTCCCAATATTGTGCAGCCTTAATCCCAGTGTTGAACATATTTCGAAACAGAGAAATATGTTTTTCTGATCAGCTTTCTAGGTTTCATTGAAATTGAAAAGACAAAGTTTCCATGTGCATGTGTGTGATCCACAGGTGTTCTGTTCATACCTCATATCTTCCAGCAGGTCACATTCAGTCTGGTGTTTAAAGTGCAGTCTTGTCATCTGCTCTGTGTGCGTGTTTTTCAGCTCCTGTGTCACTTTGACCTGTAAAAAAGAAAAAACAACGTGACTGGTCAGCTATGATCTGTGTTGATCATATTGATAATCTGGTATAGGACTCCAGTCTTATTTGAATATTATCCTCTCCTACTTGAAAAATGTCCAGTGAGCCAAAAGCCTCTCACATAAACTGAAATAAACCTGGAGGCTTGTGATTAGAATTTCTTTTTTTCAAGTGTGTCTCTGTTTCATTGAAAAATAGTAACCTTGGAGTTTCACAAGTGGAGAGCTCAAGGCTACATATTTGAACGTGATATTAATTAATCCAAAAACAAGTCTAAAAGTAAAACATATTTTTCTGTGACAGATGATAATCACACACCAAGGAATCCTTTACTATTGTAAGACATCTTAAAGATGCCCCTCTGCGTGTAATGACGTAGCTAAAAACAACTGCATGCTTTCACACTGACATCACAGCTGTACTGACATTTTGCTTTATTGAGTCACTAAAACTACATATTGTTTATCAAAGCTGCGGTTGATTAATTTTCTGCTGATCCAGTAATCCAACCAGATGAGATTATTTGAAGTATAACCAATATTAGGAACAATATGAGCATTATTCAGCCACTGAATGTCAGTGTTTGGTTTACCATTAATACCAAGTGCACTGATTCTGTATACTGGGCTCAAATGTGTATGTGGTCAACATAAACTTAGTTTTATTGCTACTTCTTGCTGGTTTTGCCTCTTTTCACCACTCAGATTGTTTCTCCTACAAAGGTATTTTTCAACAATTTGGCTCTTTAATTGAGCAGGGTCAAGTAACACTGGTAACAGATTCCACATGAAAAACAAGACATTAGTATCATGTTTCAGATTAATCAAAGTGTGTGATCAGAGCAGGGGCTTTAATCTGTGCTCAACCACAAAGTCTTGTGCAAAAAGCTAGAGAACTCCCTCTTGCCATTCACCAAACAAGTGTGCAAACACACACTCCGACTCTTGCCAGAGTCACTAAAATGGTCATTGTGTATTGTCGGGTGAATTCCACCAGCTATTCACCAGAGCAACAGAGGGCAAATTCATGACTGTTCCAGACAAAACAATCAACAACATAACACACACCCACACACACACTCACACACACACACACACACATACACATCATACTGGCAAGGCCATGCCAACACACACTGCAGGATTCTTTTCTTTTATGTCCTGTGTCTTTGAAGATAAGTGGGGGAGTGGTTCATAACATTATCAGGGGACAAAGCAACTTCAGTTGATTTCACTTTATATCGCTCAGCAAAAACCTCCAGGGGAGAGGGCACAAAGGAGAAGGGCACAGGGTGACAGACAGGGAGAAGAGGGAGAGACAATAAAGGTGTGGAAAGAGAGTGAACAGAGAGTAAGGAAGAGAGAAAAGAAGATGGTGAGGAGCTGAAAGTGAAAACATCAGTCAAAGCACCGGGATGAGGATGCTCAGCATATGAAAGGTCACACTAAGGAGCTCAGCTGGTGTAGTGGTAGCTGATGCAGCAGGTTGGTCTATACCGCTGAGAGAGTAGGACCTGTTATGTAAGGCAAACATCAGCACCACCACCACACACCACTGCTGATGCTTCCCCACCTGTGTGTGTGTGTGTGTGTGTGTGTGTGTGTGAAGAAATCAGCTTGTAAAGCAGTTTGGGTTTTGCTCCTCCATCAAAGCAGTCAGCTTCAGTTGAGAGGACCCCTCGTTGACATATCAGCAAAGTGTCCACAGTTATATTGGACATGTCAATTTTTACCATGTTATGACAGAATTACAGTGCAGCAGGTTCTAAACTTAACAAATATGGTCTCAAAACGATCATTAGTGGGTCACCAGCTGTGTGTTTTCTGGGGTTACAAGCTGAACTGCTACTGTTGCTCAGTTGGTCACCTTCAACTAGTTTACTATCTGCAGGCAACAGATGCTTATGAAAAACTCTGATAAGTCTGAGTCTCTCTCTAAAAACAGGGCTTTGAATTGGTTCATAGAATGAAAACAAAAACAAGAAACTTTTTGCCATTTTGCTAGGAACAAAAATGAAACTAGAAACTTTGACATTTTTATGTCCCACAGCAGAAAAAAATTTTTAACTATTCAAACAGTTAAAACTGGTATTTTTTCATTCTTGAAAAATGTCTGCCGTGTTGGTCATGTAGCAAAAAGACATTCATATCCTGTGTCACTTCCTCATGCCCAAGTGTGCTTGTACCAGCCATCGGGCAGGGTAGAGAGAACTAACGCGGTCACACAACGTAATCAATGTATGCTTATTCTGCAAAACATCAAGATGGAACCACTTGACATAATAAATCTAATTAAAGTCAGTGATTATTTTTTTTGAGTGCACTGTGCTAACGTGTCAGATTAAACATTTAAATGTGGGCTGAAGTTTTCTCACTCATTTAACTGGTAAAATATTTTGAAGACCTCCATTTTCAGGTCAAAAGCTCAAAATGTCAACAAGAGGCAGGGGGAAATTTCTGTCACACCGGTAAAACCGCTGGGGTTGGATGAGAAACAATACAGACAGTAATTTTGTAATTTGCTAAGTTTGCAGATCAACGCAACATAGACAAATAAATTCAGTGTAGGAAAGATAAGATAGACTGCAGGAATTGATTTGTTCTCTCCTCTAGTCTGTAAATTAATCAGGAGATCTGCTCTCTGGGTCAGTGTCAAATTTGATCCCCCTGATAATGCATAGTGAGTTGTTGTGTTTGTTGTGGGAAACAACGACCCATTAGTAAGTGTTAATCCTACACCTACTAATTTACAGTCCTATGACTGACATGAAACAGTATTTACTGTTACCAGTCAATAGATAAGTAAGAAAGAAGGGCTTTGTGGAAACCTATGTCTGCCTCATTAGCAGCCATCTTTAATTTAAGCCACATAAAACCAATATATGAGAGGCAAATGAGCTCAGCCCGTGAGCAGATGTGCAGAGACGCAGACAAAACTCTTAAGGGGCTGTATGTGTCGCACTGGGAGTGAAATTATTAGTATCTCACAGCCAAATACTGATACACTCTGGCTGCGGTGCTGTAGGCTGAGCATACAGACTATGCCAGCAGCATTGGCAGGCAGTAACACATTAGTGATTTACAAATTCTCTTTTATTTCCAGACCTATTTCACAGCAAATTGAAAGGGCAAAAGACTGACAGCTGACAAATGAGATCCAACAAAATGAGTATGGCTTTACTGGTGCACTCACACAGACCATGTCACCATGCAATCATCACTGACACCACCCCTACAGAATCAATGATTTAAGTGTGTATACAATTGTGTGTGTGTCTTACAGACATGATATGACATGTTGAGGGCCAGCCAGAGAGGAGACGCTCACAGTGTAAATGACACAGGGGGAATGTGTGGTAATTAAGAGAAAACTGTGCAGAGGTTCACAGCCGGCTAATTGGCTCTCATGCATCTATTTCAGGACAAACACACACACATACACACACACACAAACACAGAAAGAAAAAAATAACATCAACACAGGCTCAAAAACATACATGAAACCCACGCTTTGAGGTACTTTGTCTCCCTCTCTGTCAATGCAGAATCAATAAGTCGGTATCAGTTATGAACACTCCGCCTGCATGTGTGGTAGCATGAAGGATTTTGAGCGTCTAGCTTTTGTCAGCTTAGTGTTAGATGAAAAGATGTGACCCTTTTCATACAGGAGGTGAGATCACTACAACCTAGAGAAAACGACTGATTTTGTTGCGCTGTCTGGGCGACTGTTGACACATTGACACCACATAAAGACTGATGCTCACCTAGACAACAACAGCACTGTGTTGTCTAGGTGAGCATAAGACGGGTATTAGTCGCTTGGTGTCACAAGTTAATAAACAAATTATACCTTGAATTTGCTTTTTGAAATCAAAGTTAATTACACTTATTATCAAAACAGAGACCACTCTTTCTCTTTCTGCTCCTCTTGAATGATGTATGTAAGGTTTCAGGTAGGTCCACCTTGTGTTTTTTAGCTAACGTTATTTGACGTTTGACGGCTCGCGCTGTAACGGTCGGACAGATGCACACTCATGTCACTAGGTTACACACTAACCAGGCTAGCAAACGCTGCTAATGTTAGCTAGCGAAGGGCATCTCTACCCTTTAATGCCCTAAACCTGCAGCAGTAGACGCTTTCTGAATGGGTACTATACCCGCGGTTAAGGTTACTACTCCGCTATCTGTCATTGTTACAGCCCAACTGAAACATAACGGACTCTGGAAATCACTCACCTTCCTCGGCGGCGGCTGCATTTTGGAGTATTGACATGAATGGTATTTCCCTGGTGAGATCTATTGTAATTCCGATAGGAAATCCAATTCAGTGTGGGACTAATATTTTCTCAAACAAAATGCCCTCCCCTCAAAACGACAGGGAGGAAAGACGTGAGTTAAATTTGTACTCCGGCGGCCATGATTGATGATGAATGGCTGGTTTATACAGAGCATAAACTGAGGCAGCGAGGAGAGACTGAACACATTTATGTTGGTTGCTGCCACTACTAGAGGGCTGGTGTACTGTACTGTGTTGTGAGGCAGGAGGACAGACAGGCGGAGAGGAAAAAGCAGAGGGAAGGGATGGGGGAGATATTAAAAGGGAACCCCTTCAGCAACTCAGCTCCATGGCGCCATGTAGCGGCGCAAAGCGGAACAGTGGCTGGTTCATGATGGAAAACAGCAGAGACGTCCTTTTTTGTTCTGCCTTTTCTTGTATGGCGTCGACTGTAACATCACCCAGCAGGACCAACACGTTTAATCTCACATAGGAAAAAAAGAGCAATGTGACAAACAAAACAGTAATTTCCTTATTTTATATAAGCACGAGTGTTATACCGGGCTGATGAAATGAAAAAGGCTGACACCGACAAGACGAGATTGCGTCCCGCAGACCTGCATAGCAACAAGAATCCGCAGTCGATCGAAGAAAAATCGATCACAGACCAGGACAATGAAAATTTTATCATACAAAAAAGTGGAGCATATTTAAAATCACTTTTTAAAGAATAAGATCAAATGTCAGATGTTTATTTGTTTGCTTTAATATTGTACTGTCTTTGCTTTAAATGTGTAACAGACATTATGTATTCATAACTATAGAGTTATGGGCGATTTACTCAACACTGTATACGGCAGTTACCCATGTCATTTTAATATGTATATTTTAAAAAGTCTATTATTTGTAGGGTGCTCAGACGTCCTCTTTTGCCATGTATTTTGAAATGTCCTCCTTTTTGGTAAAATTATCCCTGGGGGATTTCATTATACAGACAATTGATAATTATAACAAAGCACAGCACTGAGCTACTGGCATATAAAGCACCAATCTGTCAAGATGTAAAACATGAAAGAAGCATGTTATATTAAGTAAAAATTTGAGATAAAAAAAAGAAAGAAAATCAAAATTCTGAGACAAAAACCAGAAATTGTGAGATAAAAGGTCACAGTTGTACGATAAAGTCAAAATTTTGAGATAAGAAGTCAAAGTTTTTGCTCCTTATCCCATATATTTGACTTTTATCTCGAAATTTGGACCTAATATGGGCAAAACAAAACAAAAAAATCTCAACAAATCTAGTTTTTCCTTTTCTTTTTTATTTTTAATTGGCAGAAATTGGCCTCTAAAAATTATTTATTTTTACATTACAGAAATTTGTATAACTTCAGAGTATTTTAAGGAGTGTTTTAAATAAATGTATGTGTATGAAGCTCTTGTCGTCTTTGAGTATTTTTGCAGCATCTCCAACAGGCCATGTAAGGGGTCCTCTGTTTTTTTTTAGAATATGGTTATCCTAATCATATGGGTTATCAGATGGAGAGAAGATGAGGTATTTGTCAGTGCTGTAACAGCATGGAACCAGAACAGCCTCGGGTAGTTTCCCTGGCACAGATTTCCCATAAGCGAAAGGATTAACAGTAGCAAAAAATTTTTTTTGAAAACATTCCATTGGTTGGGATCCATAAGCAAACAAACCAATATTTGGCAATGCCAAGAGAATGTCTGGAAGTAGTTTTAAACTCAAGGCTCCTACGTGCCAAGGCCAAGGTTAGCACTCAGAGCCATGTAATCATTAATTCACAGAGTTTCTGGGGCAGGTAAGACATTAAGTCCTCATTCTCACCTTTTCTCATTCTAACCAACACACAATCACATGCACACACACATACATACACTTGGAGAAACCAGACATTACCTCTAACACCCACACACACAGGAACTTTCTGCCAGTGGTAACAAAGAAGATGGCTAGCGGTCGTTGTTGGATAATATTGTATTTGTTAGGATCTTGTCAAGATGCTTTTGGTTTATGAGTCCTCTTATGACCTGGCTTAAGAATATCGACTTTTTGGCCATACTAAGGTGAGTCAATGCACAGTGAAGGGGTCAATCAAATCATTGTAACAGAAAAAATCTATAAATAAAAAATTCACACACGTGAGAGTAGTTAGAAGATTGAGTTCTATGATTCAAACTTTCTAAACATCTAACATTGATGGAGATTAAAGTTTTAGAAAATCATGATGCTCGTACCTGAATAGCTGAGTGGAAGCCTTTATGGACTTTGGTATTTGTCAAACAGTCTTGATGAAACTATTCAGGTTTTCCTTCTTGTACATTTTTTCCTGAATATTTGAAAATCAATATTTAAAGAGTTGAAGATGGCAACAGTTTTTTTCCTGGTAGCTGTCCATTTCATTAAAAGACCAACAGATCTACAGCCTAAGGCCCAACCGCCTACACAATGTTGTATACAGGCTACAACTTGTCAGCATGCACACACCTCCACTCTCCACTCTCCAGACTCATACCTCCACAGGTTTCATAGGAACGCATTCAGTCTCAGACAACCAAATAAGAAACACTGTCTCCACTCATGAGAATAAGACAACATTTCACAGGATGGTCTATACAGGGCCAGCTTTGAAGGACCATAGCCTTCATACAGCGTGAGTAGCCTCATATGTTTGGGGGCATTATTAAAAACGGTGCTTTTTGGTTTACGTCATAGGATGCAATGTGTTTATTTGTGCAGCATAGCTTCAATATAGCATGGTATGAACACAGCATGTCAGAGGAATTTTGAGACCACAAAGAGGACACCTGTTATCTGTTAAACATGACCAGCAGCTGTTTTGGAGGGAAGAGAAGGTGGGCTTCAAAGATTCAAGAAGAGCATGTGAGGGGCACCGTTAAAAGGGATCTGTAGTGAGTAGGAAAATACTGTTTAAAGAAAAGAAAACTGAACGTTAACTGAACTGAAACAAAGTCAAGTAAGTGTGCATTTTCTTTCTTCTTCTGCATGTAAGTTTTACAGATCAACGTCACTGTCACAGGTATAAACATGACTGAGGACTAGCTTGAGCCTGAGTTGACAGATGAACGCACATATTTACATATTACAAGACTCAGGGGTGAGGATAACTGAAATGCACCATAAGGTGAAATGCATGAGTGCAAAGTTGCAAGAAACTTTCCTAAAATAAGGTCAAGTCTGAGTTAACAATTTAACTTGCTGTCTTTTCCTCTCAATGTCAAGCCATTTTTGTTGACTTTGTAAAGAATGTGCAAGGATGAAAGTTGTTTCTGGCTGAGTAAAAAAAATGGTTTCAGTGTTAAACTACTTGAGTAAACTTGTTTGACCAGGTACCGGGCTCACACAAAACACATTTGGTACTATCCTGTACAACAACCATGAAGCCTTGCACTTGTAACACATTCCATGAGAAAAATACTATACAATGTAAAAAAAGCTATGCTTTAACATGGGAACCACCTCTAAAGAATCTGTCTTTCTTTCCTCTCACAGCCCTCGGTCATTCTCCCATTTCCTTTACAGACCACTCAGCAACAAAAGGCAATTAAAGAAAATCGGCCTCTAAGTGATTTACTTTGTGAAATGAACATTAGCTGTAAAATTGGGTGATTCAAGATTTAATTGGATTGTGAAATTTTATGGCAAAATGGGTCGGTCACTTGAGCTCAGAGTGATGACTTATAGAGCACTTTGCTGCTGAGGCACACCACAGTGAATGAATAATATGAATCATGTTGTCCCTTTCACCTAGTTACACACATTTCTTGTCCATCAAAATTGTCTGTGACTGTGTGCACAACAACTTTGTTTGGGTTCAAAAATGTTTGTGGCTTCAAATGCTGTGCTGTAATGGATATTTTCTTTGTCTGTTTCTCTTCTTCAGGTTTCCTAACTACCAAGATGGCCGATCTAGACAACATTTCAACAAGCTCAAGCAACTACAGCGCCTTCTACTGCAAATTTCAAGAGGATTTTAAATATATTCTCCTTCCAGTCAGCTATGCCCTAGTCTTTGTGGTTGGTCTGGCACTGAATGCTACTGCTTTGTTTGTAATTGTGTTTCGCACCAAGCGATGGAAGCCCTCCACCATCTACATGTTCAACCTAACAATGTGTGACACCCTCTACATCTTCACCCTGCCCTTCCTCATTTATTATTACGCAGACGAGAATGACTGGCCTTTCAGTGAACCAATCTGCAAAATCATTCGCTTCCTGTTTTACGCCAACTTGTACGGTAAGATCTTAACAAAGATCAAATTTATGCAATACACAATAATCTGACATTTATAGTCCACTGTTACAACCCCCAGTTTAACAAGGTTGGGACACTGTGTAAGACAAAACATAAAAACAAAGGCAAGATAGTTTTAGTTCAAACTGATAAACTTAATTGTTCTTTTTTTGTTGATTCCTATTATTTTGAGTTTGATTTCTGCAACAAATTCAAAAAAAAATCTGGTACCACTGTTTCATGACCTTTCCTTCCAATAACATTCAAAAAGTGTTTGGGGATTCAGGACACTGATTGCTGAAGCTTTGTGGGTAGATTTCTTTCCCACTCTGCCTTGAATGATGGTTCTCCTTGGTTCTCTATTGTTGTATTTTGCAATTCAATTATGTGCTACGCAGTTTCAGTGGGAGACAGGTCTGGACTGCAGGAAGGTCAGTTTAGTCGCTGCACTCTTTTACAACGAAGCCACTCTGTTGCAACACTTGCCCCAAAACTTGGATGTATCTTCCAGCATAAATGCTGCCTTCACAGATGTGCAAGTCACCCATGATGCCATGGGCACTAACACAGAGTTGCTGGCTTTTGAACTCTGACGATTATCCAAATTGTCCTTTTTTCTCTTTGGCCCAGAAGACACAATGTCCATGATCTCCAGAAAAAATTTGAAATGTGGACTCAGCAGACTTGACCACTAAGCCTCAGTCAGATGAGTTCTGGATCAGAGAAGCCAGCAGCATTTCTGGCTTTTGTTGACATATGGCTTTTTCTTTGCATGGTAGAGTTTCAACCTGCACTTGTGTAAGCAGTGATGGATTGTGTTAACTGACAATGGTTTTCTGAAGTGTTCTTGACCCCACATGGCAAGATCCATTAAACAATGATGTCGGCTTTTTAAACAGTGCTGCCTGAGGGGTCAAAGGTCACGTGCATTCAATGTTGATTGTAGGTTTACTGCAAAAATGGAAATCTAAGCAAGTCATTATGTCTTAATTGTAGTACAAATTGTCTTATTGTTCTTAATTTGAGCCACATTCACCAGACCAGGTCATAAAAATGTCTTATTTCAAGTTTTTTAAGACAAAAATGAGGTGTAAATTGCTTGTAACAAGTAAAAAAAATCTGCCAATGGGATAAGACGAATTCGCACGGGAAGTTTCTTGAAATTAGAAAGATTTCTTAAAACAAGAATCTTTTATCTTATCCCATAGGCAGATTTTTTTTACTTGTTACAAGCAATTGATGCCTCATTTTTGTCTTTAAAAAACTTGAAATGAGACATTTTTATGACCTTGTCCAGTAAATGTGGCTCAAATCAAGAATAGTAAGACAAATTTGACTAAAAGTAAGACATAATGACTTGCTTAGATTTCAGTTTTTGCAGTGTTTTGTTGCTTATGTGCAGAGATTTCTCAAAATTTTCTGAATCTTTTGATGATAAAATGGACATTAGATGATGAAATCCCCAAAGGTCCCCTCCTTGCTTGTGAATGTCTGAACCTTTCAGAGATTCTCTTTTTATACCCCATCATGACACTCACCTGTCCCCGATGAACATGTTCACCTGTGGAATGATCCAAACAGGTGTTTTTTAACTTTCCCAGTCCTTCATTGCACCTGTCAAATGAGTGAGTTTTTGCAAAAAACAATTAAATATTGATAAATCACAATACTATAATTATGAAATATAATACAATGCAATAAAAATAGTATGCCAAACAGCTTATACTGTAACATAGAACTTAACATAACTCAAAACTCCAAAGTCCTTAGTTTTTCAAAAAGTATCTTAAAATATGGAAAACTTATAATGAAAATCACTGCTCATGACAGTAATCATTCCTCTAACTGAACATACAGATTCCAAAAAGCAGGGCTCAATATCGAATTGAAATGACATCACTACATATCTTTTACTTCAACAGGTTCCATTTTGTTTCTGTGCTGTATCAGTTTGCATCGCTTCATAGGCATCTGCTACCCAGTGCGATCTCTATACTGGGTCAGCGCCCGTAAAGCCAGACTGGTTTCTGTGGCAGTGTGGGCCATTGTTTTGTTCTGCCAGGCACCTATTCTCTACTTCTCAAGAATCAGGTTGTTTTCCCTTTCATTTTACTCTTCTGTCCCCTTCTTTAGTTTAGTGCTAAGCATGTTGTTGGCAGTATCATTATCTGGCATTAACAAAACTATTTTTTGTAATGTCTTCCTGTTCAGGGATCAGAAATCTGGGCGCATTTGCTATGACACCACGAGCCCTGAGCTTTTCGACGACTTCCTGGTGTACAGCTCAATCATGTCAGTTCTCATGTTTGCGCTGCCCTTCATGGTGGTGATGGTATGCTATGGCCTCATGGTGCGGAAGCTCCTGGAGCCTGGCTGGGGGTCTCAAGGAGATTCTGAGGGCGAGAGGGGAGGACTGTCAGCTCAGCGCTCCAAACAGAAGTCGGTCAAGATGATCATCATTGTGCTGGCTGTGTTCATGCTCTGCTTCCTCCCTTTTCACCTTACAAGGAGTCTTTACTACTCTTTTAGATACCTGAGACAGATCAATCCAGCACAGGTGAAGACAAACACTTATCCTAATGATTAAAGTGTTGTCGATGATGATTGTGGTGATGATAAATGACATGAAAAACAATGTTTCATATTTCTTTTTGTTCATCAGGTCAGCTGTACTTTACTTGAGGCCTCCAGTGTGGCCTATAAGGTCACTAGACCTTTTGCCAGCGCCAACAGCTGTCTGGACCCCATTCTTTACTTCCTAGCAGGGCAGGACGCTCGCAGTAACCTCACCAAGAAGGTCAGGTCGTCCACTTCAAAAACAACAAGCGTGAGCCAGCGACTGACCACACAGCTCTGATCTGATACCTAAAACCTTCTGGATCAAACTTCAATTATGTGGTGTTTATAGCTATACATCTATGAAATTGTTAGTCTGACAGTTGCTCCGAGGGCGAAGTTTTTACCTGTGATGTCTGTTCATTGTCTGTTCATTGTCAATTCAGCAAATACTGGATCAAAAAGATGCAAAAAGGTTGTTTGTTTTTTTTTTAAGTATTCCTAATCCAATTAGACTGTCAAAAAGACTGAGTTCAACCAAGTACACTCAAGCACATTGCAAATATAAACCAGAAGTACTGCCTTTAGCATTTAACTAGAAGTTTGAATACAAATACAGCAGTAACGTCTGAAGGAAATAACTAAATTATTACAAGGTGCTTTGCATTCCTGACTTATTGGGGGCATTGTATTGAGTGGTGTAACCATACAATGTATCAAGTTTAAACAGAACGGCATTTTGGTAATTATTCTATGTGAGAGGAAAAGAAAAAGAAAACATTTGATTTATAGGGGGACACATGGGTTTTCCTTACTGAATATTATGAACAGTGTACCTCACTCTCTGTATATGTGTGTTTGCATTTATAGAAACAAATGTGAAGGAACTAAAAAATGTGCCATAATAAATTTGTTTAAAATTCCAACCCTAGCATTGGCCTACTTCTGTAGAACAGCCCATATAGACTTTTAGTTGGTTTTCAGAGTCTGGACACTGAACAAATCGTACAAACCAAAAGCCAGTTGTTTGTAAGTCTGAAAAGTCCGACAGTTATTTGTGGCAAGGGTCACTTTATTGGCAGGCAGGGTATTTCATTAGTGTCAACCACAAATGGTTCACGTCGTCAGTACTTAACTTAGTTTATTAGAACATGGCTGCCACAAGGGGGTGATACTGCACAACAAATGTGACTACCAACAGCCCACAATCCTGACCACAAGCAGTTGTCCCCAAACCAGCAGCAACTCGCACGAACATCTCATACAGACGCTAAAAACAGTATACACTGACCAAAAGCTGCATTACTGAGAGTCATCAGAAAGAATGGCAGACATGACAATGTTTAAAATACACCTCTTTATTTCAAGAGTAAAAACATCATACAGAAAAGTGTCATATTAGAAATGCAAGCTACAAACTTCATGAGATGAATTTTTTTTATGATTCTTTCTGACAACAACTCCTCATCTCAAAAACATTTAATGATAATCCTTAAAAAAAACTATGAATAGTCAAAACAGATGAAATGAACACATCTAACTGCTGCAACCAATAAAAATCCAGTCCTCCAGATAATTTGTCATACTACTTGTAACAACATAATGAGAAAATATGAAAATGAGTAGCTTAAAACCTCTATGCTTACTGTACACTCTCATAAACCCACAAGGATGTAAACTAAAGCTGATTGAGCTGCAAGACTTTGAGGCATCTCAACCACTAATCTTCTGCAGCCACTGGTTGGTTTATTTAATGAAACCATAAAAAATAAATATGCGCGTGTGTGTGGAGGTGTGTTTGTGCAGATGTGGGTGTGGTGTTTTATAGTCACTGCGCTTACATAACTGGAATCAGGTGATTTAAACTGCATGTATGTGTGCATGTGACTTTTTTTTACCAGAGATGTAAAAGTTCAGATAAGAAAATAGATTTTAAGGATTTTTTAATGAAAGAAAAATATCCATGACACCCAAATGGTTTAAGTCTTCAGTTGTTTTTAAGCAGCAGTTTATATCGTGTCTTATTTTGATGAAAGCCTGTTTTTGTTTGACTGACTACAACCATCTGTAGTAGGTGCTCTATTCGTACTACGCCACGTTCATCTGTTTGTCTACCCACCCCTCCATATTTACATATATACATTCATTTACATGTTCTATTCTACAAAAGTAATACCTATCGCATATTTCTATTCACTCAACAATCGCAGCCTTTACTGCTGTTGCAATGCAGAGTGAAAACACAAAATTCTGTGATACCTTCGTGGGACCTCCTATGTGAGCACAGTTTGGCCCCTGATTGACCACAAAGACCAAGGCTAGGGCCATAACACGCTCTACAATAAAGTGAGAGGGTTTACATTACTGAACAAATTTACTCCTAAAGGATTAATTGGCATTTTTGTGACGACTTTGTTCAACATGTTTCAGGTCCAACACATAAGATCACATGCAGTGTTATATAACAAAGATTTTGAACTCCTGGAGAATTTTTTAAGATTGTTTTTTAAAAATACATCTGCTGCTGTCACAGAAAAATAAGCTTTTAATTCAGCCAAGCCTGATCTGCTCTGTTCAAGTTTGGCTTCTGGTTTGTTTGGTTTCTTTTCACATAGTCACATTCAAAAATTCCAAACCATCTGCTGGATTGCAGTGGCGGTTCTAGTGTTTGTTTTTTTGTTTTTTGTTTTTTGAAGACAATTTGACCCAACATTTCCAATTTTAGTGTACACACTTTAGTGACTCTGTGTATTATTTTACATCTTTCTGTCAGTTGTGTATTCTACAGTGTATTAATACCTTTAATGTAAGTCTATCCATGTTATATGGTGGCGGTAGTTGTGCCCTATATCAGTGTCAGCCTTTGCATGTTTTACACTTGTGTCTATAAATCACATGGAAGCACAAATACAGGAACTACAGGAGTGCTTTCAGTGTATCTGCACTCTGTATCCTTTGTGAAATCCAACCAGAGACATTCCCCTGGGATTGGAAGCAGCTGCTGTGATTTGAGTAAGACTCCTATGATGGTACATTGTTTGAAGTTCATTATTTTTCAGTAACAATAAACACAGTTGTGTTCCTCTAATCCATGATAAGAAGAAGAAACAACTTTTCTCCAGCAGTAGGCGGTTCTTGTAGTTTGTTTCTTGGTGTAAACCATCAAAGAACACTCTTCATGTCGGCTGTCCATTCGCCAGCAAACGATGAGGTTATCTTTAGCGAGGTAGCATAATCACCTTAAGTATACATCTTCTTTCTGTCTGTTCATCTGAAATAGAGAGAGAAAGACACTGCGTGTGAGGGAAGAGCCACTGAGGGCAAAGTAAAAGAAAAGTAGAGCCGTTGATAGTTTCTGAGCCAAAGCTCACAGTGCTGATTATACCTCATCGAGCTTCATTGAAGCATAACTGATAACCTACCAAAGGAGTGTTTTAAATTGAACCAATCAGACAGTTATCACAAAAGCCAATGCTACATGATTACTGCTGAATCAGAGAGTTGAGAAACATTTATGAGTACATAATAGGAAACAGAAGATCATTTCCCTAATCATTTTAAAGACACTCCTCTATTAAACTGATTAATCTAATTTCCTTTACCACAGAATCTGGCTAAATTATGCAGCCTTTGTGGGAAGAAAATGAGTCAGTGATGTCAACTTGACAACATTTGAACTTATGAAATTAAGGAGTGTTCAGCCTGTGGGGATATAGGAGAAGAGATGAGGAAGCACAGGAAGTGTGTGTCATTGCGGGGGCAGGTTGTACCTCCTGATGGCAGAGAATGGAGCAAAGGATTTCCCTCCAAACAGTGAGTGACGCTGTTCCTGGGAGGATCTCTTGGTTTCCACGGGGACTGGCTTCTGCTCTGGGATCTGAGCCACCTGAAATCTGAACATTAAGGAAAAGATATAATAACTTTAGAAAACAAGGCAAAGGTGGTGCTTGAAAAATGGATGCATTCAAATTATACAGCGGTAATTCACCTTGTTTGAAAGGTTTAATGAGTTTTATTTGATTACTATCTTTAATTCACTCATAATTACTGGACTCAAATGCTGCTCTTAAATTCAAGTCAAGTTAAAGTTAATAAACCTCTTAGGACCCAGCAATTTATCTAGTAGCTTTAACCTTTTAAACCTCTGTATTTTGAATTTTAACCAAATATTATGACTTTCATTTCTTAAATTCAACATTCTGTCCATACTTTTGACTTTTTATCTCCACATTTTGAGTTTTTTTCCTAATTTTAAATCTTAATCTCTCTAGTTAGACTTTTTATGCCTTGATTAAAAATCTCTAATTTCTTATTTTATCGTTGAATCCATGCTTGTGACTTTTTACCTCCTCTTTTTGACTTTTTTAAAAATCTCCTTATTTTGAATTTTTATCTCTGTATTTCAAATTTTTAACCCATAATGGTCTTTTTTTCAGCTCAGATTTGACATTCTGATCATAGTTTTGACCATTGATCTCCAAATTTTGATGTTTCATCTCTTGTTTTAACATTTTTAATTTCTTTTTTTGACTTTTAATCCATATTTGTGACTTTTTATCTCAATATTTGACTTTTTAATTCTCCTTGTTTGGAATTTTGAACCCATAAGTGTCCTTTTATCTCTTAATTTTCACATTTGAATCCATAGTTATGACTATTTATTGAACTCATAACACTCATGGCCAAACTCCCTGTACAAAGACCAAGTCTGAGTGTTATCCAAGTAAGGTCTTACTTATCCAATTTAGCAAGTAGGAATAAAAATGGTCAGGTCTTAGGAGGTTAAAGCTACTATCATCTATATTTTGCGAATTTTTACAGACAAATCTGTTTGTTGTGTCTTGTATCTTGTTCTGTATATCCTCAAATAGATTTACACAAAAATAACAAAACATTTTTTGCTTTCTTTAAACAGTCAAAAATGTCAAATTCATTGAGAATCCGGGGAACGCCTTTTATGGAACAAGAAAAATATCTTTTTTCTGTAGCAGTCAGTCACCTGACATTGTCTAGATTTGGCACAAGCTCACAACATGCCGTTAACTGCACATTATAGTCCAGCACTTTACAAGTTCTATCAGATTTAACACTGTTTTCATTCTATTTTATCATGAATGTCAAAAGTATGTCTCACCTCCCCACAGACATGACTGTCAGCTCTCCCTCCTTTTTCTCCTTCACTTCACTCTTTTCCACTTTCTCCAGCACATTTGGCACAGCTTCTTGAGAGTGACGGGTGTCAACAAACACTCCCCCCAGCAGTGGTCTCTTCTGCTGGTCAGTGGAAGTGTCCAGGGAGGGCAGGAGGAGGTTTGGAGGGGGCTTCAGGGGGTCTTTGAGGGAATCAAGAGGAGGTATAAGGACTGGGGGCCACTTTCTCTGTGCGCAACGGGTGCAGCGGTAACCGTGTTTGGGGGCCAAACCGGAGAGACCAGAGATGGTGTGGAGGTGGGACTGATGGGGGCAGAGTCTGGGGAGGGAGCGGAAGGTGGTGAGGGGGGACAGCATGGGAAACCTGGGGGAGAGAGAGTGAGGAACTTATTACACACACTTAGAAAGAAAGTTGATTCTTTTTTTTTGCTAAATTAAAAAAATCAAACCCTGAAAAGCTTGGTTGTGGCATCAACATGAAAGAATCATAAAAGCAACTGACTATAATTATAAAATTCAACCTCTGCATCCAGCAGTTTTGCCCCTTCATCTCCATTCTGCATAGAATTCAAAATAAAGCTCGACCCACACACACCCTAAATCCTGCAACTCATACTACCCATACACCGCAAAAAGAAATCAAGGCAGGTGTTGGTCTTGTTTTTAGTAAAAAATGTCCTTGAAGTCTTGATTTAAAATATATTTAACAGACCAGTCCAAAAAATTCCTGTTTCAAGTTATTTAAAGATGAAAATGATGTCTGAATTGCTTGCAACAAGTCAAAAATATGTAGTAAGACAGTACTTACTCGTATTGAGACATTTAATCCAACTGAAGAAATTTTCTTGACTTGTCAGTTGAATGTGACTGATATCAAGATTAAAGGGATATTTCTGGCTAAAAAGAAGACACAAATGCTTGGATTTTGGTATTTGCAGTGCAGCATTATGGATCCTCTTGGTGACAGAACACTGACAGCGTGACAAGTGATAATAACCTGACCAGAAAAAGGCCCCAAACTGTTGAAACATTGCTCTTTTCTCTGATTTTTTTCTTTTAGAAAATTAAAACCAAGGGGTTTCTATGTCAATATTTCACCATGTTTGTAAATACTCTGGGCTTTTTAGTTTTTGACATCCTTTTGTTCTTTTGTGCAGATAAATGTAGAGCAACAGAGCTGAATGGAGCTGTTTGTGTCCTCATGTTATACCAGCAAGTGTTTGACCTGTCATGACCTCAGTACCTCCCAAAACTCGCGCACAGGATGTACAAGCTTTCCAGTTTTTTCTGTGTATTTTGTCCGTCTGTGTGTCAGAATATTCCAGAATCAGAATATTCCGCTCACATTTTACAGCAGCTTGTTGAGCTACAGAGGTTACTGACCTATTTGACTATTGCCGAATTGGAATTCAAAGCGCTTCATTAAATTCATATGAATTAGAAATGAACATTTGGTTGTTCACAGAGTAATGAGGTGACGATTGTTGCAGTGAGGGAACATCTCATCACTGTGGTGCAGACTGTGGCATGCAACAACATGTTGCTGGGCCTCCTAGATCCACTTCCTACTACCCGAGCAGTTTTAATGGCCGCAACATAAACCAAAGTTACAACCACAATTAGCGTGGTCATGTAAATCTTGTGACTTCAAGCTATGTGACAGCCATTGAGCTTAGAGACAAGCTGGGGGTTTCAGCCTCTTGGACAGGAGACATTTGGTTACTAATGTGTGAGACATTCTCTGCAGACACAAGAGCCTTAGTCACTGAACACTGTTGGAGCTACCCTGAGGGAATACAACCTACACTAAATTGTCCACTATCATTCAATATCCTCATTTTTTTTCTTTTTCTTAGTACAAAGATTACAAAGTCAGTC
Organism: Thalassoma bifasciatum; assembly: GCA_008086565.1. Taxonomy (NCBI): domain Eukaryota; kingdom Metazoa; phylum Chordata; class Actinopteri; order Labriformes; family Labridae; genus Thalassoma; species Thalassoma bifasciatum. Next base: position 1,237,631 of record RPOG01000051.1, on the reverse strand, counting down.
ATGAGGACGTATGATTTTGAACTCATAATGTAACAGGCTCTGAAAATGTACTTATAGTTACTTTAATCTCAGCTCATTTATAACTAAATGATATGAAAGTAGTTTCGTGAGCCTGTCTAATAGTCTGAAAGAGTGCTTTGTGCGCATGTGAGCACTTACTTGATTGACGAGCCCTTGCTCATGGCCATCTCTTTACTCTCATACTCAAGCAGCAGTTCTTCCAGTGCAGCAGCATTTTCTGGAACGCATAAACACCCTTTCAGGTGAGATTGCATTTATAAGGTCATATACTTGGCAATACTCATGAAGGTGAACAATCAAGTTCGAAATTTACATCACTTTTTTTACAATTAAATGCATCTTCCTGCTAATGGACTATTTATCGGGAAGGTTTTCACTTGTTTGAAGTTACAAATGAGCAAATATTCAAAAATATTGCACCCTTCATAAGCAAAGTATCATATCTTGTCAATGAAAACATTTCCTGACTCTTTCTCTTTTTGCTGTGTTTGCACTGGTTTACAGAGGTTTCATTATCCTCCTCTAACAGCACATGTAAACACCATAGAGGCACCACTCTGGTTTACGGCAGTATAGATGACGTACTGTGACAACACTTTGTTCACCTCTAAAGCCACAAGTCGTAGAGATGTTGTCTGACCGCTATAGCTTACAGGTGTCACTTGCCACCTCTGCTCAGCACATACCTTTCTTCTCAGTAATGAGGCGAACCAGCACACTGATGGTGTCTTCATTAAGGTCATCAGAAATAAAGGGACAACTGTTACCTACAGCAAGACAGAAAGACAAAAACAGAGAAACACGAGCTTCATCAACTTTGTGCTTTACTCCTTGTCAATTTCATGGTCAGGGTTGTAGATTCTGGATTTGGTTGTTTTTCACCATGTCATGACACGTAGATCAAATCATACAAAATATGTTTACAAACAATGTTATGTGCATACATAATCAACAGCTTCACATCATAACATTTTTACTAATACTTAAACCTCTCAAGACCTGTTGTTCACATATGTGGACTTTTCATTTCTGCCTGTCAGACCTATGGAACTTCATTTTTTTCCAACTTGACCTATCAGCCACAGTTAAAGACACTTCTGAACAATTACCAAAAGTAATTTCAAGGTCTCACTTATCCCAAACTGCAGTTAAATAAAAAATGCACTCCGGACAAAAGCTCGGGTCTCAAGAGGTTAAACTAATCCAATAGTTAAACAACAATTCTTAGTACTTTTTTGCATATAAAAAACAGACATAGTTGCGTGTCTTTTTTGTTACGTAGTTTGCATATATGTCCATATAGAAGTTTCAACAATTTAATATGTAGATGAATCAAATGAAATGTGACTCAAATCATCGCAAAAGCTAAAGGGCAATGCATTCCTTTCTTTTTATCAACCTTAATCCATAAGGTCAAAATATATATATACAACATAACATAATTCAACAATCATCATGAACTATTAATTTGGTCTATCTGAGAGCATTTTTGACACCTAAACCCAAGATTCACCCAACAAGAATCCTCCAAGTCTGCATTACAACAGTCTCACTTTCTGCTGTCAGAGACAGACTGTGCATAGTTCACACAGTGCATGTCACTGCTGGCATATCGTACCCCACTGCATGATGGGACTGATAAGGATGGATGTGGCTGACTGAACAGCAAAGAATAGATATGCCTCCATGGCAACCTTGTATTGACCATCCCATAATAGCAGAGCACAGTGAGGCAGCTGAGAGGAGAGCAATGAGGGCACAGGGTCCAGAATAGCTCACTCAGCGATCACACTCCATTCATTGAAAACACACAGGGCTGTGTGTGTGAGCGTGTGTGTAAGTGTGTGTGTGTGTGAGGGTGTGTTAAGTGTGAGTGTGAATGATAAAGCAGACCCTCAAAACCAGGTGAATCTGTGCATCACGGAGTAAAATGTGACTCTATGAGTGCATTTGTGTGTAATGTGTGAGGGGGTTTCTGTCCTTAAGCAGAGTCAGGCTGTTGTTCGGTCACACCATCAGCTCTGTCTCAACTGTGGCTGTTGTTGTACAAAGATTACAGCATTTCATGGCAAGGTACTCGTATGGGGCTATTTATTCCTTCAACAAGGTCAGAGGTATGTATCTCAATGTCAGTTACATAAAGTCAACAATCCGTCACTTTGATCTGAGAGGTTAAGTTTGTTCACTTTAGCTCTGGGGAATCCAAATTCAAAATGACTGGAGGACACTAGCCCCAAAACCTAAAAACACATATCAGGTCAAAGTAGGATGAATAACACCGAAAATACAATGACTGAATATTCCTCCACTCTACCTTTTTCAACACTGCAGGAAAAGCTTCTTGCTCTAAACCTTAGATTTCATTCCAGTTTATAACATCACTCTGAATGTCAACCTTGAACTTTCCCATTCTAAGTCAAACTTTACTGTCTGCACCTCTGCAGGGTCTGATTTTAGCCCTGCCCAGCGAAGCAGAGCATGGCCTTGCTGTAATTCCTCCCCATGGGTGTTCCCCCTGAATGGAGACGATCTGAGAAGTGCTGTAGTAAGAATTTTTACCTGTAACCTCAGCACTCGCCAGGACTATGGCAGGGAGACACACAGGACTGCAACAAAGAGAGTTACATAACGACAAAAGAGAAAGAAGAGGAGTTCCCAGACGCAGTTCTCCTTTTGTCCTCTGATCATGATCATTTTATCCTTTCCCCTGCAATTTCTTTTATTTAACTCCTGAATTACTTTCTTTCATTTTCCCATATTAAATTTACTCCTCACCCTGACTGATCTCTCTACTTTTTCTGTTCAGCTTGTCACTGCATCACTGCAGCATAGATCCTCATAGTTGTATAAGGGGAGACAAAGAGTGTTGAAGAACACTGTGAAAAAATCCTGATGTTTTTAGGGTAAAAAAGCATGAAAACAACAGAATTATTTTTTACAGTGTACTGTTAATAGCTTTAAGGTGGACTATTTGTTTAACATCCTACTCCTGTAAAAACGTAGGTTTGTGTTGCTCAACATATTCATACCATAAATGTCAATGTGCACAACCTAAGTGACTGTAGTTTTGCCCAAATAACACTGTGAAATTTGTAGTTTTCAGACATTTCAATACAACAGTTTTTCCCTCTAAAATGTGTGCCTATTTATTTGTTTTCATGGTATATCGTTATCATCTTGACAGTTTTTTACAGCATAAGTCAAAGTTTTCTCCAGTCTTACAAGGAACTGTTACTCAATGTGTTTTACACGGTAAAAGACAATGATTAGTTTAAGGGTCTTTAATTGTTGCTTTTGTCAAATAAAAGGTGGATAGAAAAAAATGTATATTAAGAGGAGCAACCAGAGACATAGAAGGTGAGAATAAAGGAGAAAGAAAGAGGAGACATAAACCATGAGGTAAGGATCCGATTGAATAATTGATCCAGTTGGGAAAGGAGAGATGGACGCACAGTGTCATGTTCAGACAAGGAGGGGAGGGTGTATGGGAGCTGAGAAAATCAGATGAATGGAGAGTTGGACGATAGATAAACAAACAGAACAGTTAAAGGAGTTTCACCTTTTAGTGCAGGAGAAACATATTATGTTTCACATTATAGAGCTAGGAACAGAAGATCTCAGGCATCATTTGACACAAAAGCCAAAGATCACAGTTAGGGAGACTTGCCATGACTTTGTGGGACTTTGTGTTCACAAAGCTGCTGTGTTGCTGTGTTTTAGCAGATCTCCTGGCTCTGGATCACCTTCACTAAATCCACCACACGTGTTGCTTTTAAGACTTAGTCACACAGTGGAATAGCTTTAATGTTTGGGATATGCACCAAGAAATAGAAAATGAAAGGTCAAACAAATCAAATATTAACTCATTTTGGAGGTTTTCAGTTGGGTCAATGCATCAAAAAGTTATTTGGCTGTGACAGTACGGAAAAGCAGACTGAGTAAAACTTTGTTGTTATTTGTGAAAAGTAGGACAGGTTTCAGTGTTTACCTGTCTGTGTTTCAACATAAATGTCACTGCCAGATCAATTACTTTGAATCCTTTAACAAGTACGTCACAGTATCCAAAGTGACAGGTGTTGCGCCAACATGAACAGTTTGTTGACTTGCTGTGAGAAATCATGATCTGCTGAAGGAGCAGATGTGCTCTGACGTGGCACAACACCTGACAAACGTATGGTTAGCTTACTTAGCTCTTACTTAAAAGCCTGAACACACCATCAGGTGAGTGAGAGAAAAGCTAGATTAGCCTTTTAATCTGATGATGCTTACACACTAAACAAGATTACCTCCTTCCATAAACACGTAGTAGAAAGGTAGCAGGTAAGGGCAGTAGTTTGTTTACATGGTGCGGCAAAAAAGAAATTTGGTGCTGTGTTATGACGATAGCAGCTTTATATATATAAAAAAAAGCATTATGAGCAAACAGAGCCAAGCTTGCCATACCCAAACAATACTGGCTAGCATCTAAAAACCTGCTGACCATGGCTGTATGCTGGACATGAACATAAAGGAAATATGAGTGAACTCTGTGGCCTAAAGGAAACATAAGTTTTAGCTTTATTATCTACAAAATCTTGAGTAAATCTGTCAGAGGTGCATTGTCACCTTATCAAGACAGATTTCTGCACCCTAAGAGACAGAAACTAATTTTCATTTGGACCACAGGCTGAAGTTATTGGCTTTGTGAAAAGTCTTGGGGCCGAGGACAATATGACCATACCCAATCACAAAGGACAAGAATGAGAAGTACTCATGTTACTAACTGGGACTGTTCAAACCACAGAAAGCGGGTGTGGTGATTCTCTATTTTTGCTCCTCTGATTCCTCTAGTTTCAGTTTGAATAGATTTATAACGCACTCTATCCAACCTCAGTTTTTCAGTTGGCTTATTTCTCTCCTCTTTTACCCTTCTTTGTCTCTTTTTATAGCTTTTTCCATGTTTGCCTAAGTCAGTTTCTTTCTGACGTCAGCAGGGCGAGAGGTGATGGGAATGCTTTTTTCCCTCTTTTCAAACGGGGCAAACTACAAGAATAGCAAAGCTTGCTTAGAAAAACACAGCATGCATGACATGCTACAGCCCAAGAGAGGTCAAAGTTGAGCGAGATAATAAAAAAAAGAGCTTTGCATGTAGACTTGTGTGCAGTCCTAGCGCAGAGACGCATGGACTGTGGCAGCAGACAAAGGACACAGCCCTTTGGGTTGGTTTGGCTCTGCACTGACTACCACATTGCGTGCATGCATGCGTGCGAATTTGGCACTTAAATTCGAAAAACGTAACATCAAACTGTAAAAAATATGCTTTTTAATTCAATACTTTTCTCCATCTTTTATTGCCTTTTCTCTTTTCTTCTGATATTTCTCCGAGCTATCTCTCTCATTTCAGCCTGCTTACCTTCTTTCTGTGGTGTTGGCGTTTCCTCATCACCTCCTTCCTTGTCAGCAGAGCAGCGGTATCCCTTCTTTTTCAGGATGTTGCAGATTAGGATACCTAGCAGGCCCATCACGCAGAATATGGGCACCAAAGCAAACACGGCATATTCTGCTGTCTTCTCCTCAGCGCTGCGGACGATTGTGTCATTGATGGGACCTCCCGCACCATTGGATGGGCCCTTACCCACAGTGCGGACTGTTCTGACATGCAAAGATGCTGGAGAAAGAAAAGAAGAATGAGAAAAAGATAGGAGGATGTCAGGTTGTCTTATGAAACATGACCATTGTGAGCTGAGATGACTCAGATCTCTAGATTCTAGAAACAATTTAATGCTTACTTTTTACACAGGGGCTTTGAGCAGAAGCAACCCCTGCAGCAGAAGATTGATACCTGAAAATGGAAAAAGAAAGAAAAGCATATAATTTACCTCTGGATAAGTCCTGCCCTCAAATGCCATGAACCAATCACAGTGCATGTAACCATTACGATACACTCGGACAATTTCTGCCTGGATGTCCATTGAAATGCATTGCAGAAAATCTGGGGTTTTTTTTAGATTATAAGTTTAAACTGGTCAAATTGTGGTCATGAGGTACATGCAACTCTGACAAAAGGTATCCTGGGAGGCAAGGGGTTATATTTTGATCCCTTTTCTAAACCACATCTCATCCCAGTAAAGTATCTTCTTTGGATAAAATTGGGCAGTAGACTACAACATCAACATAAAACAAACAAGGACTCCTGGAGCTTACCCTCACTACCTTGAATGTTACAGCTGAGACAACATAGGTTGGCAAACCTTTTTCTGAATGATTCAATGTAAATTCTGCATCAAACTAACAGAGATACTCATGGTAAGGACAGTAAAAAGGCCGTTACATTTTTTTATTATTCTGAGACAGAAACCTGAATCCCACGGGTGATGGTAATAGGATGCTGTTTATTATGTTTTTACTATAATATGTAAACTTTGGCTGTAACCAAAGCTTTTTATCGACTTCTCAACAATTAAACAACTCATATATTCATCCAATGTGCAGTTTAGACCCTTTTGGTAACTTCTTGATGATTTGAGATCTTTCTGTCTCCAAAATTCATCTGTAGTCCCCTGCGAAATGTCTTCTTCCGTGACACCTGCCGCAGCGCCTGTCACTATGTGTGTTTGAGTTAGTGGAGGGGGTGTGGCTTAGTCATAGGCCAATTAAAGAAATGAATATAGAAGGGAAAATTTTTGGACAATTTTACGATGAAAGAATGAATTTAAGAATAAAGCTTGAGGTTTATTTTTCCTGGTACTTGACGTAGTTTGCCTATTGTTGCATACTGTGTGTGCGTGCGTAAATGTGTGTGTGGGTCTTGTTTTTCCACACAGAGTAAATGACACCACCTAATTTGGTACATATTAAAGTTTACGAGGCACATGTTTAGGCAAAGCACTTTAACTGTCAAGCCTCAGCTTTCGACTAACTGTGAGTGGATTAACAAGCAGACAGGTAAGCAATCACCACACAAAGGCAAAGTGAGAGACAGACAGGCTTTGCTCACCCAGGCAGACAGTCTCCACAAACAGCATCAGAGGTTGCAGTGCCTGGGGTAGAAACCTCACGGCCGAGGATTTCACAGGAGGTGTGAAGGCGACAAACATCAGAGTCAAGTGCGTCTGAGAAGCTTCCGTTTGGGCAAAGTCGGCATTTAACTTCCTCTGCTGGACTCTGGATCTGCCCACAAGCCTGATAAATGAGAAATGCTTTTAAACTCATCACATACACTAAAATTATCAAACTGAAGCTTGATTTTGAAGGCGTCAAGAGTTGGAAGGTCAAAGTATTACTCAAGGATGAGACAGGCTTTAGTTATGAGTCCTGTGTTAACTGTAATTAAAGAATGACAAACTAGTTACACTTTCACATGAAGACAAAGGTAAATAGAAATATCGAAGTAATGAATAGTAGTTTTGTTGTAACAGTAACAACATCTGATCTACAACAACTTTGTAAATGCACCCTTCGCCCCTGAAGAGAAACATGACACACCTTGACAAAATCCCTGTTTAGTTCAAATAAAGCAACGTTGTAGATTTATGTGACAAACAGCTTGATTTATGTTGACTGTGGTGATTAAACATAAATTAAAGGTAAGAGAGGAGTTGAATTCAGAGCTAGAGCTAGAGCTAGGGGTTTTGTTTGTCACAATATGGTGGGAATAAACTTTTTTCCCACAGTAAATCACTCAAATTTTGTATTTATAGCAATTATGAGGTTACTACAAATAAAGCTAAGACAGTTTCTTCTTTTTTCCTGAACCAAAGCTTTGGGGGGTTTTGCAGTTATGACTTGGGATTCTTGAAGGAGCTTTAGTCCCAGACTATAGCTGCTGATGATTATGTCAGTAGATAGTTTTACCTCCTTAAAAACCTCATAAAGCTCACCATTATACCATATAAGGAGAAATTCATAAATCTGAAGCAAGTTTTTTTGAAGTCTATTAAAAGAAAGAGAAGGGGATTGGGTTATCAGGTTTGTGGTGTCTGAGGGAATGCAAAGGAATTTGAAAGGGTGAAACTAAATACCAGTCACATAAACTGTGATACCACAAAAAAAACATATATGAAAGGAAAATAAATGTTTTCATTAATAAAATTAATTTCCGGCTGTAGTCTCACCTTGGAGGGCTCCTGTCCAGCAGGGCACTGCAGACACATGCATCGTTCCCCCTGCTGGCACTGTACTGCTGCAGTCCCACCACAGCCAAATACCTGGAACACGAACACACACACACACACACACACAAACACAAACACGCAAATGTATGCTTTATGACTCATACTGAAGGTTTACTATCTAAACTGTGTGCAAAATGCGAAGTAAGACATAAAACTTATATTACTCTAACTTGTTCATGAATTCACAAATGCAATAAATAAACAAATTTGCAACATTCTTACCGTGAGAAGGACAAGAGCTGAGCAGTAAAGGTGGTTCCTCATCTTCTTCAAAGTATTCTTCTATGTTCATATGATCTAGAGGAGAGAGGAGACAGAAAAGTAAAAGGTTAAGACTTTGCTCTTGCAGCGGTGGATCAACACAATGTCATCCTTTTTGCTACTCTGCTGGGATATGCATGAGCCATGAAAAAAAAACCCATCACACTGTGATGTGACTGCAAGAACAGCAAAGCTTAGTGTCTCACTCTTCAACTCAGACACAAACACAAACACAAAAAGCTGCACATACTCACACGGCAAAAAACACCTGAGTAATTTTGTGAGTTATCCTGAGCAGGTTTATTGAGCGACAGATAGGTAAGGACTAGCTGTTTAACACCGTAAATAACATTTTAAATGACTCAGGCCCTTTTGTTAGAGAGGAGAAAATGAAGAAGGGCTTTTCTGAAGCTATTCTCGGCCTCATGTAGTCATGATAATTCATGGTGCAACACATTAATTTGCAGACATATGATTGTCAGCTGTTTGAGTACTTCCTCACAGTCAGATCACTCAATTTAAAGTTGTTTAATAAAACAAGGTGTTTTTTTTAGGATACTGAGAGTGTGTTCTGTGTACATCCAATCTATAGTAATGGGTCATGGCTACATGCAGAGTGTAAAATAATGGTGTCACGTCTGAAGCTCCTGTTATGCAGACAGAAATGTGATGCTAGTATTTCTGAAACAGCATTTCAGCTCACACACGTAGATTTCTTTCTATGTCGTATCATGTGCAGACAACACGTGATGAAAGAGGCTCTTATCACTGTCCTTCACTGATGCTCTTTTTAACTGTGAGGGATGACATGAAATCAAACCAGAGGACACATGTCAGAGAGAAATGCTCATGTCCTTTTTTAGTACCAACATGTGGAGGATTTAGGTCCAGCTCCTGTGCCTGAAAGTGGGTCATACCACTTAGTTCTCACCAGCTGCTGAGTCTAAACCTAAACACCAGGTTTGCATGGCTTTCTCCATATAGAACTCGTGTCAAGGATGGCTTACTGAAGGCACCAGAATATATATGTATGATAGCATTGAAGCATGTTAAAGATGAACAGCCAGAGACCCTTTTTAAGTATCATGTTATAGCTATTAATGTAAAAATAATTCACAAGAATTGTTGCTCTTTTACAACAACCGTATAAAGCAAGGAGGTTGTTTCACACTGTTTGAAGCGCAGTCTGTGCCTATCTGTGGCCACAATGACAGGGTTCTGAATAATCAGAGGGACCATGTTGTGATCTAAGAGTAGGCACACCGGAGGTTATTTATGGTGGAGATTTTACTTTTAAAATTATAGGCATAACAGAGCTACACATTAATCACAACATGATTTCACCAGCATGACCAAAGTCTTCACAAATATGGGAATAATGGAAAGCTAAAAAGTGGGGAAAACTTTCAGTGCAACCAAATAAATGTTTTGTATTCTTTTACTTACTTTTGAGAGAAAGTGACAATGTAATGACCTGACAACATGTGACTACAGAGAATACAAGAAGCATTTCAAAGATGCCACAAAAGGAGAGAAGAGAAAGGATGACAGAGGAATGTAAAACCAGACAAAAACCCAAATAAATGTGACCAAGTATTAGTGGAGAATAAGAAAGGAAAGAAGGAGAAGAAAAGGACAGAGAAACTCACTTACCCCAGACTTGCAGCTGTCTAACAGTTGCTGTGGCAACTCAGTGAGGATGCTGTATATGCTGCTACAAATGCTGAGTTGGGGCAAAACTGACTGCTCTAAGCTTCTCAAAGCTGCCCAAAACTACACAATATAGATGTTAAAGTCATAAACTGATAGAAGAATTGATTGAAGAAATTTCTCAAAAACATCTATTTAATTACTGAAATAAAAAAATGTTGGTCTTATTAATCTACAGTTCAGTGAGTCTACTTGTGAAACAAATTAAATTCTAAAAACCTGAAAATGACACAAACACTCGGGTCTGTGCAGTTAAATGGGGAACTTGGTGCACCTGCAGTCTTATACTGTCATTCTGACCACAGACACACCCCTGACATCTTTAGGACATGCCCCTTCTAACAGTGCCTGCTGCACATGTGTGTGGGTGTGTGTGGAGTGGAAGTGCACGAGGGGCAAGACCATTTTTAATGCACCTCTTCACCTTTGGCCACAAATCAAAACGTAACATTTTAAACATTAGTTCAGCTAGCACACTTCTACACACTTCTCCACTCAAACCCATTCATTCTCTTTCCTCAATCACACACTCTGACACATACACACACACTTTCAGCACACTTTACCTTTTAAATTTAACCCCTAAGATGTGGAGTAGCTGAAAATGCCTTGAGTTAAATTTTGTGTGTATCATCCCTACATTGTCAATGCAACACACACACACGTAAAAATACAGTAAACACACATAAGCACACATGCCTGTATATTCTAATATCCAGCCAAAACTAAGCTCTTCCTTAAACAAACAGAAGATGACAAATGTAACATGTCAATGACAGGCTACCCAAGCATAATTTCAGGGAGGAAGTACAAGATAAAGCGTTGACAGAAAAACCACCAGTTGGGAAAAAAACAACACTGAAGAGCAAGAGGCCAAAAAAGATGAGAAGAAACACAAGAAGGCGGAAGGAATGGATGGAAAGAGGAGAAAGTGGCAAGGGAGCAAGACTGCTAAAACTTCAACCTGATAGCGTGATATATATAGAAGCATTTGTTAAAATGCCATTCGGACCAGAGTAAGAGACTAATTACAAGTCCCTTCCCTGCGCACTTATATACACTCACGTGCAAACACACAAAGCTGAAAAAAGGAAAAACACGATCAATAAAACGACAATGATAGAGAGGGCATAACAAAACTGAGACCTGAAATTAAATAACCCTTTTTTAGAAAGTGTCAAGTAACAAATTGGATGAGAGTCCAAGAGGTTGAGGAATGTTGGTTTTCTACAGACTACCTCACTTGACCTGTTGTGCAGTCACTGAAAGGACTGAGCTCAATCCCAAAGAGAAACTAAATGATTAAATATGAGGATACAGGTGTCGCACATTTGGTCCATTTGACAGGGCTGTGTATGATGGAGTAGGAGGCACAAAGAACCTGAAAAACATGCTATGCAGGGTGCTATTAAAAGGTATAAAGTTGCAGCCCTTTTAATTTGCAATTCCACAGCCGTGCTGTAATAAAGCTCCACCATGATCCTACAGTGATTCTGCAATAGCATGACAATAGTGTCACATTGTGTGCTCTTACATTTTGCTCAGGCACCACAGAAACTAATGGTGGGCTACTGCAGTGACATGTTAAAGAGCCCTGTCGTGCCTTTCTCATATGTCTGATGAAAGCTTAGCTATGAGACTTCATGGGACTGTGTAGTAGCTTCAGCTAACACAGATGGGTTCTATCTTAGTAGTTGCTGAAACTTTCTGGAAAAGCTGGGGTTGGCGCTAGTGACAAAGACTACTGCCCATAAGCCAATGCCCCCCACTGTCGGGATGAACCCCAGTTTTAGTTTGTTTCGGAAAAAATGAATGGACAGCAAGTTTTTTCTTTTTTTTTTTTTTTTAACACTGCACAATACAACATGAAGAAGTCATGTATTTATTGACAGTTATGAAGTGCTGTTAACCCAGTTTGTACCTTGGATTGGTCGCCAGCCATATTTAGTTAATATATTTTGATTATGTCCTGCCTGTGGTTATCTACCAAACATAACCTCACTCTTCATTTTATTGACGGACACTTAAGTTTGAACAGAGCACTGCGGTATAACAAGGGCATCTGGGTTAGAATGAATATTATCACAAACACCATAGACCGTGTTTTAGCCTTTAGCTCATGCTCACTCACCCTTTTAGCTTTCTTCTGATCTGTTTCTGTCAGTTTGTCCAGCTCCTGTTTTGACCATTACTTCTAAATAAACCACAGAAATTAGCTGAGAATAACACAAATGTCTCTTCTCACTGCTAAACTTTGTCAGCCGATGTGAGACTTGGGCGAGTTGTGAATAAATCCAGTTGTGCTTAACCCAATTGGGAAACTGAGAAATAGCATTTAGAAATAGCCTATTTTAGCACTAATAATCTCATATTAAATTGCGGATTTTGATCAGGCATATATCTAGATAAGAGGTTATTTTAGCGATCACTTAGAAAGGCCTCCCTCTCTTTTTAATCGAAAGACTTTTATAATGTAAACGCTACTGAAACACAGAAGTTGCCCATTTCAGAAGCATGCCTGCTCCATGATCAGTGGGCTGAAAAGTCCATTATTCGCAACCTTTCAATCCAAGTCGCTGTCTGTGTGTGATGCAGTTGTATTTCAGTCCGGTTTGTCTGAGGCTTTCCCTACAAACCCACTACAAAAGTGACACCGCATGTGGCACTTCCAAAGGCACATGAACGCCCCTGAGTACATGCACAGTCTTTTGTAATTTGTCCATGGCAAAGTACATGCCAGGCCTGCAGCGGTTCAATCTTCATGCTGTGAATTAAATTAAATAGGTTAAACTAACTGGTGGCGACAGCTAGCTGCTAGTTAGCTTAGCTTAGTATAAAGATTGGCCTAAGTTTGTTCTCCAAATACACAATAAAAAAACACTGGGTTTAAAATGAGCCCTATGTGTGCCTGTAGTCAAGTTTTATTACGTTCTGCCCGGCAACTGTTTCCATCCAGGTCTGTTATGTAAAGCTAACAGAAAAAATGTGTCGTCAGCAGACAGGAGCAGAACTAATTTTGTGTGTGTGTTTGCAGTTTCAATCTTTGGAATTCGTTATTTCAAAGCAGCTATAAATAAATCTGACTTGTAGCATATATGAATACTCGATATCTTCCAAAGTGCATGTCTGATTGCTAGACCATTTTTATTTCACAATCTTAAACTGACACTAAAGGAAAGAAGCTGAAAGCAGAGGAAGAGGAGGATTTAACAGGATATTGACACTTCTCAAAATACCCTTGCATGCATGGCTATGAGGTCAAAAGACTCCAAATCCCACAATGCCTCACCCATTTAATGTGAATGGACAAAAACAAAAAGTTTAGTTTCAAATTCAACAGTACTCAAATAGGACAGGAAGAAAACTGTGATACCTTTTTATGAAGTATATACCAGTAATTATATGACATGTTGAAGCTGTTATTCAACAGTCAAATAACAAGTCATGACAACATCAGATGACCTGTCATATCTTCTGTTTTGGTCAGGGCCCCTAAAAATAGCAATAATAAAGCAGTAATGGCAAGTCATGGCAAAAACAGGGACATTATTCTATTTGCTTGTGGTTTTAGGCGAAGACTAAAATCACAGTTAATGTGTTTGAGAGGCTTTTTTTGGGTCCTTGATGTCATGCAGTAGCTGAACTGAGCAATCCCACTGGATGAAGCTGTGAAGGAAGGAAGGAACCACAAATAAGGAAACACAAGAATGAGTGGGACAACCAGCCTTTGAGTATGAGGTGACTGGGCTGCAGGAGATGCTGGTCATGCGGCTATTTTATAGTATTTCAAACAATAAGCCTTGTTTGTCAGGACCTGGTCAGACATGAGACTCCTGTTTGTTTAAAATGCTGGCGCTGACAGGAAATACACAGTCATTCTGACAAGTCTGACTTTTTTTGAGCTGGAAGAATTGTATCTCCAGCTGTGAACATATTCTATCATATCACAGTGGACAAAAAGTCACCTATTCCCAAATGACTTTACGGAACAGTAGCTAAAGTGACTGTGAGGAGAATACATGCGTAGTGGATTGAAGTCAAAGGACTAGTGCAAACTGTCATGAAGCCATAATTGGTGTATTTGTTTTGAAAGATGAATGGAGATTGGATCTTCCTTTCAACACTACTTTTCTTTGTTCAAGACAACTTTTTACCACATACAACACCACGAGGTAATGCCACGTAGCGCTGTTGTTTGAATCATGACAACAAGCAAACTTTGTAAGTTTGTACCGTAGTTTAGTATCCAGCTCCATTAAGCTCTACACACAGCCCAGTGTTCTGAGACATATCAGTACCCTGTAATGTTAGTTAATTCTGGTTATGTCCTACCAGAACATGCTCTACCAAGCAAAGCAAATGGAACCTGGCTCTTTATTTTATTGATAGACTCTCAAGTTTGAGCAGAGCTCTGTAGTATAAATGCTTCAGTTTTAGCCTCTAGCTCATGTTTAGGTTTGAGCTCGTGCTCTATCACTGTACCGTTTAGCTTTCCTCTGATCTTGAGTCCCTTTTCTGTCAAGCAGTCCAGCTCCGATGTCCACTATTATTACTCAATAAAAATCACAGAAATCGTTTTCAGTAGAGAAAAATACAGATCTTTCTTCTCACTGCCAAACTTGGTCAGCCAACGTGGGGTTGTCACACAGACTTCCACATGATCAATCCTGTTTTGTACCTTTGAGCTAAGGTTTGACCTTTTCACTCTGTAGGGTAGCACTACACTCAATACAGCAGAGACAATAAAGACTTTGCCCAAGGGAAACTGGGAATCTGATCCCATACGTAGAGCTCCCATATACTAGGTGGATGCTGAAGTTAATAAAAGCCTATGTTAGGAAATAGCAGTGACAAACCTAACAACAGGCCACAATGCAGGTGTATGGACAGATTGATACTGTTTGTAGCAGATCAGCTCTGAATATTTTGACAAACTTACTACCCTCAACCAAATGCATATTAAATCTATAAAGTTCCTTGACCCATTTCATCTAAGATGTTCCACAAGGGACAATGTTAGGCCCACTGCTTTAACTCAGTTTTCATACTTTTCTCCAGGTTAGGTCATCAGTAAAGGGAACGTACACCTCTACTTTTATGTTGAAGCCACCAAGCTGAAATCCACCAGCCAATTGTCATAAACACCTCATCAATTATTGAATGCTTTTCTGATATCAACTGGACCATTCAAAGTTACCCAAATAATGCTGCTTCCATTACCACTGGTTCAAGAAATCAAAAGCATCTGACCAAATTCTGCCCTGGCCTCTCTAGGACATACAAAATTTGACAAATGCATATTTTTACCAAGTCAAGACCTTAAATACATCCAAGATTTGCCTTTAAGTTCTTTGGAAGTATAGAGGGGTCATCAAAGTTGGCAAAATCAGTGCACTGGGTTATTTTCTCCTCCACAGGCTGGGAAATCATCTTTGTCTTTGACTCATAAAACCAGTTTAAATCCAAAGGATTATCTCAGCAATGACTGGACTCATAACTGTTGTTTTTCTTAGTTTCCTTGAATAACAGACAATTAGAGATCTAAATAAAAATAAGGATAGCAAAGATTATATTAATCTCTATCATTTTTGTATGATTTTTTTTTTAATGATGCAGAGGTTTGTTTAAGCCTCAGCCCTGAATCAAATCATGCCCATGCTGTTGGACTACTGGCAAGATCTTTTGGTGTTTCATAAATGGCTTATGAAACATTTCAGCAGCACTTGAAAGTACATGGATTTCCCTCTCCAACATATGGTGGAAAAGGCTCACATAAAAAGTTAACCACCAAGCTCTGAGTATCTGTTAGGCAGCGCTATGTCACATCGCACATTCAGTCTTGGGGAAGACCTGGCTGGGTTGCACATGCAATTATCTTACGACACATGAAGTGAAATACAATAGCAAAGGACTAGGACAGCAAAAAAAGGTTTAAGGTAATTATACTCCATTGTGCTTAAGACATTTCATGTACCTAGAGATAATGTGTACGTGTAAGACAACGACGTTATCGAGACAACCATACCCTCTGTTTGACTAAGTGGAGGTGCCCATTATTGCCAAATGAAAGGCTGATTTGCACTAAAACTTCCTACGTTAGTGCCCAGGTAATGTCTCATTATAAGGAGTGAAACCGGTAAGTGGCAAGGTGTCACTTCTTCACAAATGCCTGAGGAAGCAGTTCACCCAATGGCACTTTATGTCCCATGTTTCCTCTTCAAGGAGGCCAACAAGGGTGACTGGTCTGCAATGTTTTTGAATTCTTTCCATTTGGAAAAACATGCTATTAATTACAAAATTATGCAAATTTAAAAAGCAAATGCAACAAAGAACACACATTGCAAATGAAGACGAGGGTGCTTTGCAATATGGTCATGTAGTAGAATTGAGATGGAGACCCAACAGTGAATGTGTTAAGTTGGAAAAGGGGTGTAACGCTAAGTAATGCAGTGGCTTGATAGAAAAGGGGCAGGACTTATTTTTACTTGACCTCTGAAGTTGAGCTGGGATTCTTTGCTTCGAAATGGCCAGAACTACCTGCTTCAGGCAAACCAAGTCTTGATTGGACTCAGCAGAGGCTCTTTGTTGCTGTTTTTCAGTGCATAATGATTTCGTGTATTGTGTATTATTGTGACTTTACAATATTTGTATATTTTCAGCCTGATGCATTCTTTCAGCTAGTTGCAGCATTTTTTTTTAATGTGCGATGTTTGTTTTGGACTTTTCCATGTGTTTTTAAAGTTGCATCATTTCTGCATTTGTAGCACGTTTCTCCTAATGGGATCATTTGAGCCGCGGTAGATCATCTTGCTTTGTTGACCATCACACTTCTCTCTGTCCTCCAGTTGGCGTGATGTTAGGCATCATGTTTTCCAGTGGAACTAAACACCTGTAGAAACTTTAAGTTGCCTCTCTGGTGTCTTAGCAGCACATCACCTGTCAGAAACCCTTGAGTTGGAGAGAGAGAGGTTGACCTCACCATAAGGGTATCACAGATATGACACTGTGAGGCATAAAAACTATTTCAACTTTGTTGTACAGCCAGAGTAACATTATTACAATAGCTTGAGATTCCACAATACAGCAATGAGGAAACAGGGACCATGAGCTGATGAATATAAAAGAAAATCTGATACAACAGAAATGTCTATAGCCCTGTTCTTTAGAAACAGAAGTCCTATATTCACTTATGAATGCGGAATGTTCTGTGCAGATATTATTTAGTTTTTTTTTATCAAGATTCCAAAAGATACCTTAAGTTTGAAAGTGTTCAAAACTTATATTGTACTTGTAACTCTAGACTTGTGTCTGCCTCATAATAAGAGAGGGCTTAATTATTTTGAAAAGTCTTTTCTGCAAGGAGACTTAATCTATACCCAACAGAGTCAAATCCTGTCCATCAACTATTCTTACCGAAATCCAACACCTTTGCTCTTTAAGGCAACAAAAGCAGAACATTAGGCAATGTGAGTTGTGAAACTGTGTGTGAGAGAAGGTGTTTTTTAGAATGTGGTATTTCCCCTTACATCACTGGCATAATTAACTGTGAAGGTAAATTAACTCCACGTGTTCCAACAACATGTTGAAGTATAATTCACTTCCAGCACACTCACACACAAACAAACCCTTGTTCACACAAAGGTTCTTGAAGTGTGAAAACTACACTTCCAACATGTAATCTCTATTTGTCAAACAAATACAGAGGACCAAGTTAATTACTGTTTGACTACATTACGAAGTTGAGTTTAGGCAGAGTCAACCAACCCTCTCTTCAGATATTACATATTCAAACAAACAAAATCCATTTTGGTACATTATTCAGCTTTATACCCATCCTCCTATCCATAAAATAGTGTTAAAATCAGTCATTTACTTGACATTATGTTGAGATTGGGAAGCTAAGTTGCTAATACGTCGTACAGCTAGAGTATGGATTCTCACATATAAATCATAGTTTTATAACTTTTTTCTAGTCAGCAACTTAAATAACAGTAAATATAGAAAAATGCGGTGGGATATCAAGCACTACCATAAGTAAAATTGCTTACCTTGTTTCAGACAACAGCTCATGTCAACAATCATTACAGTTTGTAAGTGTTACCTGCTTCTACAGTATTGGTATGGTACTACACACTAGGGGTGGTGAAAAAAAGTTGATAATCGATTAATCGCGATTATTAAATGGTTGATTACGAATCGATTTTAAATTTCCCCAAAATCGATTATGTACATTTTTCTAGTTGAGGCAAGTTCTCCGGTTACTGACTGTCATACAAGATTTAACCACAGGGTGGAGCTGTTACCTATCTGTAAGAGAACCAGACACGGTGTAACGCAGACTACGTTTACATGCACACCGTATTCTGATCAAGGAAATATTCCGAATAAGGTGTTTACATGCTCCACAGAGTGCTGAGCGAACGGAATATTCCCGTTTACATGTTAATCAGCATATTCTGAATAAACCGTAGCAGTAGTAGTAGGAGCGTCATGACAAGACGTCATCTAGAGGCGTTTTTTTAAAAACACTGTATTGACATTAGCACCAACTGGTCGGAGATGCTTGTTTATGCACTATTCTGTGAAATATATCTATCAGTGCAGCTGCTGGTCGTTCAAGAAGCGAAAGTTCATTTTTTTCCCGGCCTACATCATAAGTGTGTTTGTTTATTTGTATGTAAATTATACCCTCCTTTTCTTTTCTAGTCGTTTTTGATAAAGAAGTTTCTGATGCTTGGGTATAGCCACCGGATCAGATCAGGACAACGGAATGAGAGACTTTGAAAATGCTCCGGTGGATGTAAAAACTTTAAGATCGCTAATTCGCTCATTCCGCTGTCAATCAAAAAGAAATTCCGCCTCAGACAGATCATCCAATCATCATGCAGAAACCCAGCGTCAGGGCCCGCCCACTGCCCCATAGACCCCCAGAGACGCTAAGCGTCTGTCTGTGTAAAACACTGTGGAGCTGCTGGGATGAATGAGAAATAAGTCGTGACGGTTTCCTGTGATAAGCAGCTGATTCTCAACAAAAGATGAACGTGTTCTAGCGCATATTTTGTGCACAGTACAGTTTCCTCCTCGCCTCAAAAGTGTACAGACTTTTGCCTTCTCGCTGTTTTGAACATGCGCAGACGAAAAACATCCTTTAACGCAGTTTACTCTGGAGCATATTCCGATTAATGCGTTTACATGACCCAGTATTCGGGTTAATACAGGCATATGCTAAGGGTGTTATTCGGATTTTTAATAATCGGAAAATGAGCTTAATCGGGTTACGGCNCTGTCTGTGTAAAACACTGTGGAGCTGCTGGGATGAATGAGAAATAAGTCGTGACGGTTTCCTGTGATAAGCAGCTGATTCTCAACAAAAGATGAACGTGTTCTAGCGCATATTTTGTGCACAGTACAGTTTCCTCCTCGCCTCAAAAGTGTACAGACTTTTGCCTTCTCGCTGTTTTGAACATGCGCAGACGAAAAACATCCTTTAACGCAGTTTACTCTGGAGCATATTCAGATTAATGCGTTTACATGACCCAATATTCGGGTTAATACAGGCATATGCTAGGGGTGTTATTCGGATTTTTAATAATCGGAAAATGAGCTTAATCGGGTTACGGCAATTGGAATAAGGTGTTTACATGACTCCCACGCAAATGTAGTTTGTTTATATTTTTTTAAAACGTTAAAAAGAGTGATAAGGCTACTGTAAAATGTGTGTAAACTTCACATTTGATTTTATTATATAAGTTACCATATTGGTGCAAAGATCTGGTTGTTCTAGACCACTTATTCAGTACTTGACTACTCACAACACAATGTGTTGTGCTCCGTTTTGTTCCGTTTTCTATCATAGCATATATGCTACAGAAAGATTATTGTATTTTCTACTTTATTATGACATTTAAGTTGTTATGAAGGTGCAAGTTATTACTAAAATGAACAAATGAATAGAATTTGGGCATTTATTCACAAGTGTGGATATTTTTTAAACAGTGACAGACTTCATTTAAAACAAAGTAAAACAAAAGTTAATCTGGATATTACAATTACACTGCAATACTGAAGATGCTGTGACATGTTACTCAAAAGAGAAGTCAAATAATTCAACAACAAACTGATGTTAAATTTAAGATCAATAAACGGCAAAAATCGAATTGATAATCGGCAATAATTGATAATCGATAATCGGCAATAATCGAAAATCGGTTGGTAATCGAATCGGGACTTTAATAATCGAATCGAATCGAATCGGGAAATTAGGCCAATTCACCACCCCTACTACACACACGTGAACATTTAAATTCTTAGCTAACAGTAGAATATTATTCGCAAGCTTACTAAAATATATCACAACTAGTTAGCTAGTAGAACCTGAAAGGCTGACTGTCTCATTTGTTAAAAAGTTAGCCAATCTTATCAGGAGATTTCCAAAAAGCTAGAATAAACCAAGAACACTAGCATGTTTTATTTAACTGTACAAAAAAAATAAGCTGCAATAAGCTGAAAAGGTACTACAGCTTTTACAGATTTGGCTGGGTTGTTGTCCCCCCCTGTTTTACATCTGTGTTACGAGAAGCAAATCTGAATTAAGCCCCTCCCGGCTTCTCTTAACACAGCAGATATGTACAGAGGTGGTCTCACTTGCTCATTACTCTCATGTGCTGCTCAGATGAAAAAAATGTCAACATTGCTACTTAACAGATGCCTGGGTCAGAGAGTCCAAACAGACATTGCCATTTGATAAAGGTGGAGGTCAGGAGTGAGTGAACACTGGGAACAAGCAGACCCCTGGGAATGTTAAACAACTCCATATGTGCACCGAGTCTAGGCCTACTGTAAAAACTCTTACATATGTGAGAGCAGTACAGGATAAGCAAGAAACTGTGATTTTACAACCCTACAGTTTGTTGCCAATGTGCAAACCTGACCACAGACACGCACACTCACATCCACATATACTTTCAGATCTAAAAGTGCTGTGTTCGAGTGGTATTGAATAACTATAAAAATACAGACAAGAGCTTTAATTTCCAGATTTGTTGGCAGCATCATCATTACTCAGCGGTTGTTTTCTAACAGGGCCCTCATAGAGGGGATTGTGTGGATCTACTCTCCAAACATGATACACGTACATACACCCCACACTTTACATACCTAAAAGAGATTGACCCGCACATGCTGCTGTGTGATTTGAATTGGCAACTTGAAGTAAGCCATTGGTTACTGGCGGGTTCAGACAGTAGATTGAGGGTTTCTTTGACAATATTTTCCTTCTTTTTCAAGAACCAGCATGTGTGTGCATTCATTTCTTTCCTCTTTTCTTCAAGAGTATTTTTAGGACTTTGTCATTGAACAGTCAAGAGGGAAGCGATGGGCAGATGGAGAAAGGTCACAAACTCGCCGAGCAGAGCAAGATTGCTGCTGTCTGCTTCATTCTGACTGAACAAAATGACATGACACTAAGCAATCATTGAAGCTACCTTAGTTTTGAGAAAAGACATAAAGCTAACGATATCGATGGATTGAACCATTTCTTTTCAGTTCTTAACAGGAACTGGTTCTTGATACACATCCCCATTCCTGAAGAGTAATCAGGTCACAGCGATTACGTTAAAGCTCAAAGATGTGTGACCAGAAAGCAATAGAAAAGAATAAAACATGATGCTTCATCAGGCTTGACCTTTGTGAACTTTAACTACACAAGAGCAGAAACTTCCAGGATGTGAGTTTTTCTCACATCCGCACTGTCGACCGGATGAACCAACTGAAACCTCCTCTAGTATGACTTGCACTTTGCTCAGTTTCCTTTCAAAATCACAAAACTTCAAAGACCGAAGAGATCAAAAGTTTTCGTGTTTGTTTGCAATCTTTAACATAAGTGAGTGTCAATAATAGAGTGGATTTGCGCCAACACATTTTACATTTTTTGTCCAGACAGGCTTCCCTGTGATTATCTGATGCTCCACAAGTGAGTGTAAAGAGGACTGAACCAGCTTGGACCAGGTTCTGCGGTTGCTGCAGCGGGAATTTCTCTGGCACAGACACCGAGCAGGCAGGCTCGTCGGCACGGGGATAGAGGACCATCTGGAGCTCTTCCTAACCAGTCTGGTTAAGCGGATGGATAGACAGATGACAGGATTGCTGGCCTAATTAAAGGCTGGCTTGGTCTTTGACTTGCGCATATGCTTAAACAGAGTTTTATCTGTTGGTAAGTTACACTGATAATCCTCAGCTCAGAGCTGCATCATACACACCAGGTTCTTCTCTTAATCAACGCAACGCTCCTTTTCATGACTGTTTGTACTCCTTTTTATACAAGTTTTTTTTAGCATATTCAGACTCTCTGAATTTGGTCAATGCACAAGCAGTAGAGCAGGGCAATATGGCATTTCATTCATTACTTGATCATTTTAGGCCATATCATGTATGATATATAACTCAATATTCTGCCTTAGCCATGAGATAATGCTTTAATGAACACACTGGACCTAAAATTTCAAAAACAAATTTAATGCAGTTCTAAATTGTATATTTTAAGAACCAGTTCACTAGTTTATGAAAAAAACAGTCAAATACATCTGTTTGCATTCCAACACAGAAAATTGGTGGTTGGCTCAAGTAGTAGACTTTCGACCAACAGGAGAGGAGTGTCATATACCGGTATTGTTTTCTTCCCCTTGACGAAACTTTGCCAAACAACTGACAACATTCAGGCAACAGGTTTTTGATAATTCTTTACAGAAAACATTTTGCTGCTAGTCATCAGACACTTTGAAACCAAACAGTCTCCAAATTATCGCACCATTATTCATGTGTACAGTGGTGAACATCATACTTTTCATGTCCTTACAATGCAAATAACCCAGTATGACAAATTTTCAACATTAAAAAGTTTATACCGGTATTATCGTAGATAGTATGATATGGTACATCCTTAGTGTGCAGTCTATGTGAGGTGGTGAAGAGTTTATACTCTGGCGAAAATCTGTTGAGGGATAAACAAATGGATCCAGACACGACCCCTTAATTGAGACATTTGTTTGCTTGTTTCTGTGCAAGTGTTAGTGTCACTAGCCAAACTGAGTAAAACCCCAACAACTTTTTAAATTGTTTTTCTGTCCTTTAAAGCCTCTTTTTTTATCTTTTTAACTTTGAAAAAGGAAGTTGTGTTACATAACACATAGAGATGTTTTTTAGTGTATTTGGTAGCAGGCCAGAACCTGTTAAAAATCTTGCCAAGCGGGTGTTACTCACACACACACACACACACACACAGAAACCCTCTGTGTTGTTGTGTAAATTATGTAATGTACAAAATTAGACTTTAAACACATTATTTTACCTTCATAAATCCCAAACTAATCAAATCTTTGGCTGAATCTGGTCCAAACAGCCAATTAAATACAGCAGACTCCTTTTGCTGTGAGTAAGTGACTTTGGAAAGACTTTTGGATCATAACGTTTCTCCTCTGCTCTGCTCCAGCTCACCTTTCCAATCTAATTTGCTAAAACATTCTTTGTCTGGAGCAAAAACGCCTCTGGGATAAAGAGTTTCTACTATCTTCCTACCCTCACTGATCACTTATAATTAGACACACATTCATGCTGATGTTCCTGAAAGAAGGTGTGAAAGTTCCTGACAGGAAATAGGAAGACTGTCTTCTCAGAAATCAGGTGACGTCAAAAATTTCACCAAATTTTAGATGATGCATCATATGCTGAAGTCTTTCTTCATGAGCTTGATGAAAACAAAGTACATTTTTAAATCTTTTAAAGTCCTTACTTGAAATTCCTGCACTAGTCAAACATCAGGGATGAGTGAGTGAAGCTGTAATATGGCCCTCTTCTGGTGGAAGTTTGTGTGCATGTATGTGTGTAAAGTTGTGTCTGAGAGAGTGAGCCCCTTTTTGATAAAAGCATGCAGGAATTTGGCCGGGGACAAATGAAGCCCACAGCCAAAAATGACAGCCCCATCTTGGCTCTTGTGTGAGTGTGTGTTTGTAGGATGTCTGCTTTAGCAGCACTTTGTGAAGGACTTCAGCAGCGCAACCTGCCAAAACCAGGGGAGAGTGGTGTGATCAGTGACGGTGGTCAGACACACCATATCCAGAGACCAGCTACCACTTTTATAACTAAATGTGAAGAGTAATACTGTGAAACAAAACAGAGCTTCTTCTTTTAGATACTGTCAATGTGACATTCTTAAGTAGAGGGGCAAAATTAATTATTTTTTCATTCACATCATAAGATTGTTTAAACCAAACTGAAAGAACAACTCTTGTGTGTATCATATAGATGGTATGTACATATCATCACAGTAAAGCACAGCTACCATCTCATCAAGTAGACAGGAGGGGATCACACTACCAATGAGGTCAGCACGTAAAGTCATGCGTCCGGTCCGCTCTCACTCATTCTGCAGGAAGCCCACTGTGGTTTACAGTTATCATGAAACTACCAAATCAACCATTTATGCCTTCAGCAGACATACAGAAAATACAATAATACAAAACAGAAGCAGCAATTTCTCTCCTCACTCTTGTAAACGTACAGTTGTTTTTGTTGTTGTTGTTTTTAAATTAGGCTTCAGCAAAACCCCGTGGACAAAGAAACTTAACAGTAAACGTAGACATTTACTTTTTCACCGTTTTCTTTTCAATGAAGTCTTGATGAGTAGACTCCTGAAAGAACAGCGAAACCCCTAAAGATATCTGTATGAGTCACATGATAAGCCATAAAGACAGACAAAGTCAGATTTCCATACGAAGATGTCATTTTACCGCCGTGCGTAAAAGTGGTCACGAAGGTCGGACAGGCTTTGCGGCGAGAGGAGCCCCACACGAGCCGGCAGACTGGCGAGACCAAACTACCGGCTTCAGCACTCACTCATCCTAGATACTCGGTTCAACAAAGTTGTAAGCTTACCGGTTTGATGAATAAATGAGGTTGAAATCAGTGTTCGGAGATGAGCATCATCAGATGTATAGAGGACAGAGCAGGCAGGTGCGATCACAAAACGTTTGAGAACGACGGAAAACCACAAAGCCGGTACACGCGAGATCCCCTTTCTCTCTGGCTCCTCTGTGTGTGAGTGAAAAAAAAGAGACATAAACACTGAGCTGGCTCAGTGAGCTCACTCTGCGTCATCGCTGCAAGCTGAAACTTCTGTCAGCGTACGAGTGCGCGTGAGTGTGCGCGCGTAAACCCGCGTAAACCCCCTCTGTCGGTCGGTTTCTCGGCAGAGTCTGCAGGCCAGCCTCAACATGTGTAGGACTCCCTCTACTCTCCCTAGGTTAAAATTTAATAAGTTACTCGGAATAAAGTGAAACTAAGATTACAAAGCAGAAAAAGTTACAATTTTTTTTATATAATAACTGAAATAAATAAAGTAATTAATTCATAAATAAAACTTGAATTATGACCCTATCTAATATTTCATATATTTTTAAATCAAATTGTCTCCTTCTCAAACTGTCCTACTGAATCTGTCCTGTAGTTTTGAACCTGTTTTCAAAAGCAAAAAGCAAAGATGAGATTTTTTTCAAGAACACAAAGAAACTCTTCACAATTCTTTTAAGTCTGTACAGTTAGCATTTATCTTTATAACAGTAAATAACTTGCCCTGTTTCTTTGGAAGTCAGAGGAGTCACTTACTGGCTTGGCTCTATTCCAGTGCCTAAGAGAGTGTGACAGTAAACTTCAAGTATAGCTAACTGAAATTCAGCCATCTTAACTTTATTAGTTACACCTGTTTTTTCCCCACAGTAAAAAAAAAAAGTAAAACATTAAAAACAAACATTTCAATAAAGTTGCCAAAAATAAACACACATATCATGTTTTAACAGACTCTTAATAAACCATTTTTGACTTTTGTCTTTGTTGTCTCTGCAAATAGATACAGTTCCATCTTGGGGCAAGCATGCTGTTGTGTATACTCTGATTTACATGCAACAACTTGTCCCTTTTTTCAAATTTGATGCTCTAAGTGGCTCAGTAGTTTCAGTAATGGCAACTCTTAGACACTCCTAGAAATACTGCAAATCTAATGTCAGTGAATGAGGGAGATTTCCCCCTGGCCAACGCTCTTCCGCCAGTGAGTCAGAATAAGTCAATGACTGATGTTGTTAGTCAGTCATTCATATCAGTCACAGCTGAATATCTGTGCTGCTCATCTCATTCATCACACACATCTTCGTTGTTTGATTCGCCCTATGAATACTGTGAATGTGTAGACGTAAGTGGGCTGTAACTTGTGTGTTCATGAGGGAAGAAGGGGTGACATTTGTTTGCATGCGTCCTGAATAGTGCTCATTCATAAGCTTCATCCATATAGTGCAGGGCTATCATATCACAATACTCTTCATTGTGGGTCAGTGGGTTAAAGTCGAATGAATAGTGGAGTGACACTGAGGCGTGCTTGTGAAAACCACAGTGGTGACTGTGTCTGCTGTGTTTCTGCTGTGTCTATAAGGCAAGAAGTGCAAGTGAAGTCACGAGTGGATTTTTATTGTATTCATATATTCCAGTGTCACATTGTGACAGCCAGGATGGGTAAAAAATGAACAGTGAGCTGTATGAAATGTATTCAAATCAATGCTGACATCTTGACCTACAAGTGCAGATAAGATAATAGGAGACCAGCCTGATTCTATGAAGTCTTGACCATTGCCTTAAGCTGTTAACAGCTGCCTGCTTAAACTTTTTTTTTGCAAATATTAAATGATATATTTAAGTGTTACAGCAGCAATATACAGCATAACAATTACTTTGATGAGAAAACATTACTTACAAATGTCTGAGATGGAGTCAGCAAAGATAAAAGGTACCACTTTGCCAAAATCTTTAGGGGCTATCACGATTTTCTGAAAAAGCTAGTTTTTCAGACACAAGTTTGCCATAAGAACTACCAACTGTATCAAGAATGTGACTCTTTGAAGCGCGTTTATTTTGAAGCTAAAGAAAGGATGCAGATCTTTTTAATGCTACTTTTCTTTATTCAAGACAACTTTTTACCAGATACAAATTGACAAGGTAATATATTTGTTAAAGGTTATGTAGCGCCATTGTTTGAATTTTGACAACAAGAAAACTTTGTAAACTCAGTTTGCAGCGTAGTTTAGTAGCCAGCTATACTTAGGGCCACTCACAGCCCTGTGCTCTGAGACGTGTCCGTAACTTGTAATGTTTGAATTCTGGAAGCCCGAGAAGGGCTCATTAACCAAGCAGAGCGTACGTAACCTGGCTCTTCATTTTCTTAATAAACTCCCAAGTTTGACCCAGTGTAACTGCTGCATGTGAGTTAGAATGGACGTTATCATAGTTTAACCTATTTTAGTCTGTAGCCTGTGCTTCATCACTCTCCCATTTAGCTTTCTTCTGCTCACATATGGTCACGTGTTTACAGTGTTTTCTCTGTTCCTGGAAAACAAACGTGATCTGGTGAAATCCTGAACACTGTCACAAATATCTTTTGATTCAAACATTTTAAGAACATATGGTATGTGGTAAGAACTTTGCAGTATGCCTATTGCATGTTTAGTTTGTTTTTGTACTGGAAGTTTGCTGTTGTCTTTACGTATTACGACAGCCCTCAAAAGAACAGGTATGGCAAATTAATCCTACAAACACTGTAGTGTGTGAGATAACAGTTTTCGCTGGCTGAAGAAAGATCAGACATGAACTGGCACCAGTGATCTGATTTAATTACAAAGAAGAACCCACAGTGACAAAACAATAACAGCTACATACAGGAAGTGATTCTTATAGACCATAACCATGACAACTGCAAGATGTCAACCAGAGCTACAGATAAACATAGCCGTGATGACCCGGTGGTCAGTGGAAAACTTTCCATGTTGTTTTCCCTTCTGACAAACTCCAGACATTCATTTTGGAGCTAATGCTGCGAGCAGTAAGAACATAGATGCCAAAGTTCTGTCGGTTGCTGAAATTCAGAGATGCCATTTTGGTTTTAAAGACCAAGGACAGTTATAATTTAAACATCGCTGACAGCGCATGCCAGGAAGGATAGGAGAAAATAATATCAGAGGAAAAAAACTTACACAAATATATAAAAATATGCCATTAGATTCATATCAACAATTGAGGACCATGGGTGCACTATTTACAGAAAAAGGCAATATATCAATATTTACAACAGTAAAGACTTCTTTCACATACAGGCATGAGAGGGTTACTTACATTTGCTGAGACTCAAGTGATAATAGGATGTTGTGACGGTGAAAATTAGAGTAAAAATATCTGTCTTTCTATCTGACACACTTAATGCTTCATTCTCTCGGTAATTATGGAACCATGAGTGAGTTTTACTTCATTTTTATGATTTGTGTTTGTGCATGCTGTCTTAGCACTGGGTTCAAAAACTTCATTGAATTTGCTGCAATATGATGATGTCATCTGCGTTACTTTTCTGACTACAAAAGAAAAATATAGTCTTGATACATATATTTTAAGATGTATAAAATCTGAATTCTCTTTGGAAAGCTATCCAATCACAAAACCAGGTTAAGAAATCATGACCAGACAAGCGGGAAAAAAACAGACCTGCATGCGACTGTTTTAAGTGGGGGCTGAGAGTAATGTGTTATTTGTGAAGTGAAGTGCAGTGGGGTCCCAACATGGAGAATTTTCCCAGGACACAAATGCAAATGCTGCTGCAGAAACATAGGATGCAGCTGATAGCTTGCATTAAGCTACTTCTTCCATCTTGTTTTATTGCAAACAGCTGTGCACATATTCTTGTAGTTAGGAAAAATCCATTTACTCTATTCAGCATATTTTGCATTACCTAAACAGCTCTTTAATGTGAACCCTTCTGGGCAACTTTGGCACCATATACTTCCTGTTACATGAATCAAGCAGCACATGAACGTTATTAGAAATCCTATACAGCAAACCCGAACATTTTATTACAATCTTGTTGAGTTTTCGTAGTCAGGCAAAGAGTAGCTCATGTCTGATTTTGAAATACAGCCAGTTGCATGTTAGCTTAGCTTTTCATAAAGACTGAGACCAAGAGCAAACTTATTACACAAGCTTTCTGATGAGATCAAAGGACGTCCTTCAAATAACGCGGAGAAATACCTATCTGAACTAGATCAGACAAAATGTGATAATAATAAGCTTTGAAAATTTTCTTTAATTTCTTTCTCTCCTGTGGTTAAAGCAGGACTTGTGTTTATTTACCAAGCCACCTGGCTAGCAGTGAAATTTTACAACTATTTTCTTTTCAAAATGTCAAACTACATCTGTAATACCTGTTAAGATTCTCAAACTTTCCTCTATTGGATGTAATACAGGCTAACACAGCACTCGTGCAGGGTGTATGCTACACACACACACACACACACATACAAGGCAAAAGGATCACAGACTAGTTAGCAGCTATCACAACAACCAACAAATCCTCTTTGCTGTTAGCCGCTATGACAGTGAGAGGTGAATGCGTTAGTGAAGTGGGAAATCCAAGGTGAAGGGCCCAGATGGTTGGCAGAGTGCAGTGAGGTTTTCTAGGCTTGGAGGGATCAAAGACAATCACTGCTTGACCCGTTAAGACCGAAGCTAACATGCGTTCAAGGAGAGTCACTCTTGTACGTCTACAGACATCTGCTGCAGGACGAGGAGAGGCCACTTCTTTACGCTGTGTGTGTTTAATTGGTTTAACTCTCAGCCTCTGAAAGCACGTGTAGGTAATCAGAGTTGTTTTGTGTCCTTCTGACCTACTCTGCATCTTACACTCCCCTGTTGCAAACAACTTGTACCCAGTTCTTAGATATACAGTGCTAAGATCAGTGGGTCTGCACAATGAAAATGAAAGACAATGCTCGAGGCTTATATCTCCCCATGAAAATTACAAAATTGAGCCAAAAAATAACCCTGTAATGACTGAGCACACACAAAATTTCTGAGAAAAACTGTCACTTTGTTTTTTAATTGAGGTTCTGTTGTAATGAAAGATAAATTTTGAAATTGATATGATAACTGGATTAATTTGCAGTCTGAGTTTTTTGGCCACAAAGTAATACGTTTGCTGCACCAAAAACATCTTGAGCCCACATATGCTTCATATATATTTATGGAGTTGCATATCTTGAAACAAAAAGTATATCTTATACTGTACCACAACCATGAGTGATGTGATGGCTGCACACTTATAGTGAATGTCTGCATGCCTGAACCCAATCTTCCCATGCACCTGTTTTATTTTTTTCCAAAAGGGGACCCCTTGTTCTTCAACTCAAAAACAAAAACTGAAAGCTACATCTTCTATAAATTAAGTGCTTTAAAAGAAGGCGCTAAAAATCAAAACCATAAATACTGTACAAAAACTATCTCTATCTGCTACCTCACAGCCTGGACTTTGTTTTCAAAGAATTCAAAGTCCTCTCCTGATTTTCACGCACTCGTCATAATGAAATTTCATGGCAATAGAGACCATTTCAGATCTCTAAATGTTGGAACTTCAACACAAACAAGGCTTTGGCATAGTCATGTTATGGAGGATTGTCTCCAATACACCTTTTTTTCTCTCCCTTCAGCAACAGGCACCATCTGTGTTCATGTCGACTTACACTGGAGGGAATTAAGAAAAAACAGCTCAACTATCAGTGTAAAAAAAAAAACATACTTTTTAGGTTCAGTGAGTAAGGGCTGTGTATCAATGTGAGTGTGTTTATAGTCCTGTAAGGTACCCTGCAATATGCTGCACTTAAATGGTACTGTTATAAAATCTTCTTTTACAGGAGTGAAGATGGTTTAAGCGGCCTCGTATGGACACATTCATAAACACAGAACCACTTGATTTTTCACTTCCCGAGCAGGGGCTTCTGTGTCTTCACATGGCATTTTCCTCTGATCATTAAGAGGCATTTTGTCTGTAGCTTAGGAGAAGACAGTGTAATGGTGGATTGAAGTGTGTCAACGCTTTTGATGTCCAAGACCGAACTCTGTGCATTGACATTCTGCATCGTGAAGCAAGCGTTCTCAGTCTTAACACACATGAATCTACGTTTTCCCTTCACAGTCATCTTCTTCTGTCTCCTTTAGTAAAGATTTGAGTACAAAGAAACTTTACCAGACAACATAGACATGCACAGATACCACTCAGCGAGGAAAACTGCACATCTTCTATAACAAAACACAAGAGAACTGAGTCTGATTGAGTCACAGGAGGAGCTGAGAGCTGTTTTTTTCACATAGAGACTGCTGGGTTGAGCAGAAGACCTAAAAGAACAACATCAAGAAGAGAGGAGCCTGACTAGGGAGGAGGACAGGGACTCAAGTGCTTTTCTCAGCTACGAGGAAAATGGGCGGATTGATCAAAGTGCCGGGCTCAATGTTTCAGACCCTCCAAAGTAAAAGGTGGTTGGTACTGTCATCACGTCCCACAGTTTCACTGCTATTGGTCAGTCTAAAGTCCTCGTATCCATCACCACCTGAAATTACAAGATGATTTGTTTTCGGAGGGATGTGTGCGGAGGCTCGGCGGCGTGCAGAGTCACGTCTTTGGAGGCTCACATCAACTGTGCTGCCACTCTGTGGTTGGTTCCCTATGAAAAAGAGAGGAAGAGTAAATATCAAGAGAGAAAGCTCAGAGGAGACAAAAAGTTTACATGAAAATCACAGAAACTACCTGTGGAGTCAGTCCCTGTGGGGGGAAAGTTCATGTCAAACCCCTCTGGCAGCTCTATTGATGTCAGGAATCGAACATGGCCTGTGTGTCCGTGTGCTGAGCCCATTGGTGCCAGGGGACTTTTCAGTGATCCAGCTCCGGTTCCTGAACTCACTGTTGGGATCGTCAGTGTGAGGACCACACCTGAAGGGGAACAACATCTTAAAATGTGCTGATTTCTCCTCCAACAGATGATGATTATTGCCAAATTCCAAAATTTTCCTCTTCTGTCTCTACAAATATAATCTTTTTCTCATCTTCATTTAAGTGAAAGGCAGTTTCAGTATTCCCTGCACAAGTTAAATTAAAAAAAAGAAGATAAATTTAGTTTTTCATATAGTTACAGAAAAAAGTATACATAGAGAAGTCACATAAAGCCGTGCTCTATCCTAGAGAATCTGTAAGTGGTTACTTGAACATAACGTGAAGAATAGCTCGTTGACAAAATTAAAGTTCCTAGTACTGCGAATGAAAAACAGGAACAAAACAGGGAAAAATCAAAAATACAAATTCTTATTAACAGTTAAATTTGTATTTCATTGCTTACTTTTCTTAAAGCGGTGAAGTAAAACAACTACTCAGTTTAGCTAAAAGGCCATTTGGGTTTTGGATTTCCCAGACTTAACAGGGTGTTGTACCTGCACTGGTGCCGATCCACAGCAGGTCCTTACAGGCCAGCAGTGCTGTGATTCTCAGACAAGCTGCCTTGTGCTGTCTGATAATTGCATCAGCACCTGAGCAGAGAGAGAAGAAAAACAGGGTTGAGGTCAAGCCATTGGGGAGATGTTGAGGGTGAGGAAGGAATATTAAAAAGGAGAGGAGAGAGAAATGAGGAAAGACTCAGAGAGGAATCAATATCACGTGAAAAAAAGGCACAGCCCTGACGTAAAGGAGCCATGTACTCTAACAACCTTCACACATTTTGAGCGCATTTACCTGCAAGCATCTTGTGCACAGCA
This sequence comes from Thalassoma bifasciatum, assembly GCA_008086565.1. Classification (NCBI taxonomy): domain Eukaryota; kingdom Metazoa; phylum Chordata; class Actinopteri; order Labriformes; family Labridae; genus Thalassoma; species Thalassoma bifasciatum. The sequence goes on along the minus strand of RPOG01000051.1, from coordinate 1,204,833 downwards.
GGCGCCACATCCACCTCTGTCAGGCTCTCCAGGGTCTGAGCATGATACAATTTGACCTGCGCACTGCCCTGCAACGCCAACCACACACCCTGACCGTACACGACCAAGCAGGTCACACAGCGACTGCTGTCTGTGCCCACCTGGAATGAGTGCTGGAGGTAAAGAGAAAACAGAAGTGTCAAATACACCAGCTGGTCTGTCTCCTGCTTAATTTATTCACCTGAACAAACATCTGTCCATACATGTACCCACCTCTTGTGTCAATGTCGTTGTGTTGATAATTAGGACTCTGTTCTGTGAGCCACACCACAGCTTTCCTCCAACAGGAACCATTTTGGTGACAGGGCTGCTGGGTGTTCCCAGAACTAACGTCTGGGAGGACTGAGGGTCCCAGAAACTACCTGCAGATTCAGATTAAGAAGAATTAAAGGCATAAGATGTAAAGAAGCAATGATTAACAATTGATGACCACCTTTTTTGTTTCACAAGCAAAGCATACCTACAATGATATTCTGAAAATGTAAAAATGTGGGGTGAATCTAGGAATGATCAAATCAGCTCTTCTCATCGATGCAGTGGCTCAGACATCAATCCTCTGCTCACTCAGTGCTTACCTGCTTCCCTTTGATAGACAATCACTTCTCCATTGGCCAAAGACACGAACACTTTGTTGTCCAAGTATCTGTAAAAGACATAAATTGCTTTTAAGTGTTTACAAAACAAGGTCAAGTTTCTTAAATCTAAAAAAGGGAAAGATGTGACAAAAAAATTCACTCACAGGATACAGAGTATTGAGGCCGAGTGCTGCATCTTCATGCTGTTTTTACGGTTTCTAATGTTGTCTGACGACTGGTACACATGGATACTAAGAGGGAAGTATTTAAAATTATTAGATGATTCAAAGAACTTAAAAAAAAGCTTTTTTAAGTTCAAAATCACAAAACAAGTATGAACTTAGTCCAGAAAATCAACACACCATCCATCCTCTGTGCCCAGCCACACGGAGCTCTGGTACGCCTCAGGGTCGATGCTGAGCAGGTCCTCCAAACTAGCTCTGGTGAATGAACCTCTGGAGGAGCGACGCATGGCGCGGCCGTCCATGAGACTCTCTGAATTGGGGCGACTGCCTCCTCCTCCAACTCCCAACATTCCCGGAGCTCCATAAGAGCTTGCCACAGGGAACTCCTGCTCCTCCTCACTGCTTGTGGTCTCTGTGGCCATGTCTTTAGAGCTTGGACCCTCGTCATCTTGGAGGGGGTGAGAGAATATGTATGTAAACAATACGAAAAGTGAGTTTGAGTCAAGGGCGTACATGAGTAGTTTTACTTACTGCCGTAGCTGGATGAGATGGTAGAGTGACTAGCTTGACTCTGCAGAGTGGAGGACGGGCTTGGCGAGTCCTCATCATCCGTGTCATCGCTATCAAAAGGAACAAGCTCGGCCCCTGGTACTGAAAACATAACTTCATCAGTCTACATATACATACAACTAAAAAGTGCAGTATAAACTGGAACAGCGTAACTCTAAAAAGACTGTTGTTTGGGTAGACAATTTTGTGTATTTTGCAGTCCAAGTTCTCCCAACCTTTCATGCTGTAACACCTGTAAGAACCAACCTGTGGGTTGTTGTTCTGTCAGCTCCAGGGAAGAATGAGAGATGGATATGTGAAGTTGCTGCTGAGGATTGTGACTGGGTGCTCCTGTGCTGGGGGTGAGGGTTGATTCTGATCCACGCTCCCTGAGAAAAAACCAAAAAGATAAAATCAGGAACAGAGTCAAACTGGCTTCATCAATTTTGCTCTGCTGACTCCAGTATGGCCCTCCAGATTTAAAGGCCTTTTCTTATTAAATTTGCTTCCAAAAGATGATGGGTTGGTTGATTGACTAGATCTCATGTGTTTGTGAGGTGTGCACACTGACCTTCCCTTGAGTCCTGGTACAGCGGCAATACATATGATCCGAGCTGAGCAGACAGCAATGCAGGCTTCAACTGTAGGCTCATCTTTGATGTTCAACAGACAAACCTGGAGAATACCAAAAGTTGTCTAGTCATCCGTCAAAATTTCATGAGTCTTTGTTTCTTTTTTTGTCTTTTCCAACATTTTAATACCTGTCCAACATAGCCATCGCTGTTACACACCCAAACCTCACAGCCACTGTCTGGACAGCTGTGGCTGGGAGAGGCGCAGGAAAACTGGAAACAATAAAAACACATTAATGAAAAGCAATCATGTACATTTATGAGCTTTCATACTAAAAATGATAGAATTGACTGGCATAAAGCATGACTTTCACCTTTCTATACACAGATACAACACAAATGGTATCCCAAGTGCCCTTACCTGCATCCCACTACGTGTCTTCATGATAGGAATAGCCTTCAGGAACTCTGGGTCCCATTGGTCCTTATTCATTGCTAAATACAAACACACTTTTAATTAATGAATAAGCTTCTAGGCACAGATATTGAAATCAAACATTTGTATCCTCATGATGCTCTCTTCATGGTATACTAAAGTGGAGCAACATAGGTCACATTCTGCATTTTTCACTGACCTAACTTCTTCTTAGCTTCTTCAAAAGCCTGCTCAAAGTGGGACCGTGTATCTGGAGATGTAAACTCAAAGACAAAGCTACTCTCTGCAGAGGCCGTGGTAAACTCCAGCTTTGTAGGTAGGCAGGTCATACTGAAGGCCAGTGACTGTTTCTCTGACAGCTCTCTGTGCACCGATGCCATCAGATCCTTTATTACCTCATCCAGGGACTTAGAAAAGAAACAACTGTTAGTTGTTACACTACATTGTTAAATATTGATAATCAAAGGGTGGTGCAATACCTGGTGTGGGAAGCTAAGGGTCTCTGACAATTTGCTAATCTGACCCAGAGTGCTTAGATCCTCGTCCAGTCGACTGATCATCTTCTGAATGCTCTCCTTGTTTGTTGCCTGAGTGGAACCTGAAGCAGAGGTATTTATTCAAACACCTGAAGATCAATGATTAATTTAACATGTAATAACAAAAAAATGAAAAATCAAAAGTGTGTGGCACTGCTTTGTTTAGAAGTGAACACTCACTCTTCACCACCTCCACATCCTCCAGAGGGAGTTTCCACAGGAACTTGTATTTACTGGAAGTGTCGATTACACTTGCAGCAGAGTATCTGACAGAAAAAAGACATGAAAGAAAAATGATGATGGAGAAACAAATTGGATTTTGGTTTATTAAAATGTCATCCTTTTAGACACCAGGGGGCAGTGTAACTCAAAACCTGAACTCTGATAACCATGAGTGTCTCTCGTTTCCTGCCTGTGATTCTGTATTCATGCGTGTATGTGTGTGTGCGTGTGTGTGTGTTTGTGTGTGTTCGTGAATTGCGTACAGGCTCATAGAGCTGCGTCTCAGTGAGCCAGACTTCCTCTTGAGAGTGGTGCAGATGATCAGATCACTGAAGAGGAAGAGGGAGCGGTCTTTTTTCCCACCAACTGTTTTCTACAGAAGAAGAAGAAAAGCTTCATTTAAACCACTTAAGTTGATTAATGCAGCAGAAAATGAGGCTCTATGATTAAAATGTGGCATCATTATTTCCATTAAATATGCTTATTTTAAATGTTACAAACATTTGTCAATTTAGTAAGAGCCTCTTACCGCCTCCATCACCATTTCCTGTCTCAAGAACTTCCTTTGGGGGTTAAGAATCTAACAGAGTCAGAAATAACGCAATTTATTACTACAATCCAAAAAGATAATAGTCAACTGTTGCAGCCTCACTCTTTTATAACATTTAATGACATCAAAAAAGCCATAAATCACTCAAGGGGGAAAACAGAAACACAAGACTAAGAAAACAAGTATCTGATAATCCCAGAGTTGAAAAATCAATCAAATAAACACCCTCCAACATTAAAAATGCAAATCTTACATGTTCAACTCCTTCTATGTGTGCTTCGATCTCTTGGATGACCCTGGCCTCCCTCTCTGCTTCTTCAGCGGAACGACGGCCCTTATTGATCTTTTCTGCCAACCTCTTTATGTCCCTCTGTGCATCCAGTAGATACGGGTGGTCTGGGTGATCCTCTGAGGTGTGCTTCAGCAGGTCCTGTTGCAAATAAAACATAAGCGAAGGGCTGTTTATCTCAGTCTTCAGTGTTCTCTTTCACTGATTACTTATCTGGCAAGTATAAGAAGTGCTGAAAAGCGTGTGTGGATACTCCACCTTCACCAGCAGCTCATATCGAGGAATCCTCTGGACCGGTTTAATCATCAGATCACCAAGAGCCTGTTTCTCCTTGTTCTCTCTCATGTTTTGCTGATGTAATAAAAGAAGTGACAAAAAAAGTCAGGAAGAAAAAAGAAAAGGAATCAAGATGATCATTTTAAACAGGACTCCGTTGCATGCATTTCTCATCCACAAGGTGGCAGAGTGGAATCACAGGAGGGATTACGCTTCAACAAGAATCTATGTGGCTACACACTGAAGGGGTTCATATATAATGGGTTTTGATCTCCAGTAACACCAAGACTTCCGGTTTAACTCTTTCCCAACTATGGACTGCATCTGAAGGTCCTATTCACAGATGATGAAAATAAAAGAGTAAAAATGCCCATAAAGTTTTGTAGCTCTTTGTGTTACCACTGATTATTTCAGTTTGCAGCTGCTCAAGTAGATTTGAAAGTATACATGATGTATAATGTATGTATTTAGTTCATTCAAAGATTAAAACAAATACACCATACTGATCACTGGAAAGTTTGCATGTGCATAAGGGTTGAAGTCACCACCAACTCTCAGCAAATGAGCATTTTACAAGCTCTTGTGTTAATGAATCTTTTGAAAACTGGTTGGCCTCCTTTGCCTCACATAAATGCTAACTGCCTTTTGAAATTTATGCATACAACATCATTGAATAGAAATGCTTTGTGCTCTGCAGCACAGTTTGTGATGCATTTCACCATTTGCACATGCAATGTGAGTTAGACAATTTTATTTGACTCTGTTAAGATATTAAACAGGTGCAAAAACTGCACAACTCCTTGGTGTCCTGAGTGCAGATGGCACGGAAATTAGTCCATCAAAGAGAATAAAAAGAGATGTTTCAGAAAAACAGTTTTAGTGTTCAGTTATGTTAATTAACAGGAAAAAGAAAGTGAAATTCGCTTGAGTTCCTTGCATTCATTTTCATATTGTGCCAAATAAAACAGAGACGTCAAAATACTGTCAAACCATAATGAAATGCTTGTTTTCATTATTATAATTATTCATAGCCAATCACATTCCCTGATTCTTAACCCTGTTTGTAAATTCAGTAACTGTAGGGCGTGAATATACAAGAGTCTAAGAGTCTCAAAGATTCACATGTAAACAAGCATGCAACAAGACAGGAAGCGCACAAATCCACAGTCTTCACACAACAAATAAAGACAACAAAAGACTTTTGAGTCTGGGCATCAGCAGGTCTTTAGAGTTGGCACAAAGTGGTCAGACTTGATGTCTGGTTGAAAATCTTTCCAGACTGGTTTCCAAACAAACAAATAAAGCAACCACTCAGACCAACAGGACATCCTGTGACTCTGTCCAACACTCACCTCCAGAAACTTGTGAAAGGCTGGCTTGGCCTCCTTGGCAATCCTGACAGCATCTTTGGCATTGAGGAAGTTGTCAATGTAGGCTGAATACATATTAGCTAAAGCCTCTTTGGAAAACTGGAAACAGAAAAAAAGAAAGAAGAGGAAGCTGAGGAGGGTTTTATTTGTTTTGTTTCATTTTTAGATCCTGGATCCTACATTTTTAACTCCCAAGTCAGATTTTAGATCCTTATGTGACATGAGCTTTCTATTGGTCTGAGCAATACATATATCATACAGCTTATTAAATAAAACTTGGTGTAGATGTCTTTTTTGTTGCTATAAATAAAATTGCTTAAATGGTTTCTTTCTATCTTTGTCTTACTTTCATTCACTCACAAAGGTGATTCCCACTGACTTGGTCTCCTTTTGTAAATACAATCCAGAGCGGAGACAGAGATGGAGCAAAAGAGAAAGAGCAATTTACTTAAGATGATAAAGAGTAAAGAGATTAACAGAATGATAAAACTAAACACACTTCTATCCTTTCATGTAATATTCTGGCTGCTAGGGTTATCTCCTGTTGTTATCTTTGTTCTTAGCAGAGAGGTTTTAAAATCGTTTTGCAATTTATTTTGGATTTTTGATGTACGTTTATTTTCAACATCATGTTTTATATCTTAGTAAATGCTTTGTCTTTTTTGTTTTTATTTTATGTGTCCTTTTTTATCATGGGTGTTTGTCAATTCAGTTTACTGTTGTACTTCACAAATGAATAAGAACGAGAGTGAACACTGCTGGTTTTCATTATTCCTTTGTCAAATTCTAACATCTTTTCACAACATTGCTTTTGAAGAGAAGAGACTGAAGACTTACAGACAAATACCACAACAGCCTGTACGGACATAGACATGTTACACAACCTACTGACGACTGTGTGGTTACTGCAGTGCAAGCGGAGACAAAAACTCTGCCCCGTGTGAGGCTCGAACTCACGACCTTCAGATTATGAGACTGACGCGCTGCCTACTGCGCCAACGAGGCCTGAGAAACATGCTGCTGCTGCAGCTTTAAGTGCTGCAGAGCGAGAACACGTGGGGGAGGGGAGCAGTTAGACCAGGGAGAGTCTGTGTGAGCAGTGTGTAGGATCTGAAACGTTTCAGCTCAACGGAGGGACACAGTTTCTTTACTGATTAGGCTGACTGCTTTAGTAAACAACAGTTGCGTGGGGTTTTTTTTCAGTGTAAGACCTCACATGGTTACTTCACTTTACGGTTTCATGTCTCAGCTGAATCGTGCTTGTGTCTCGGGTTGTTTAACTATCCAGTGAGTTGGTGAAACTGTTTCACTCAAGCTGTGAGTTGCTCTGAGCGACAACAATAGCATTAACATAGCAGGAGAGAGTGAGTCGCCCCCCCCCCTGCTTGATAAACAAAGCCTGTAACCACAATGCATTCTGGTGAAATCTTGAGCACTCAGTATCTGTTCTTTTTCCTACTTAGAATTTCGGACCTGGTGTAAAAACGTTACCACGAAAAAGACATCATTCACCCCTGTGTTCTCAAAGCTGAAACCTGAAACCAAACACGGATGTTTCAGAGGACTTTTTTTTTTCAAAGTCTAGGTTCAGAGGCACCCATGGGTCATGGGAAACTTTAAATGGGTCGCTTGTGGGTCAGCTGGAAAACAAAATGATATTGGAGTGCCAAATAGACCACAGCACTATAAAAGAGCTTCTTTTCATACTAAAGGAAAGCATCTGAAATGAAAAAGATGGCAAAAACCATATATTTATTTATTACCTTTATCTTTTTCAGCATGGTTCATAAAACAAATAGACTTTGGAACTATAAAAGAGACTGTTTATATTTCTCACATTGTTCAGTGGTGCTCGTTCATTTTTCCTGTAGTCTGAGACAAACCCGGTTTCTACTCGTAAGAACATGATATGATTAAGGCCTGAACTTCACCCAGATCCAGGTGCATCATCCCAAAACTCAAATAGTGTAAATGTGGTACAGGGCAACTCACTGACTGCATGAGGATGTTTCCAACCGTCTGACGATCATGCCACTGACTGACACAGTTTGCCACTTGCTCCAGAAAGTGCTCATGGTGCTCCAGGATTTCTGGGATCTGGTAAAACATCTCGTCCACCAGAAGAGGGTCCACGATTGAGCCGCTATCAGGCTGCTTGAGAGGACGCATGTAGCCCTGAGGGAAAAAGACGTAGTTTTAACACATTTGAAATATTTTCCATAGGAGGTTATAGAGAATCATATAACGAGAGTGCAGACATTGTAACACAGATTGTTGGCAACATGGTGGGTGCCAGTTGCTGCATGACAGCAGCAAGTGAAGGGGGATAAAATCACATCGGAGCAGACTCACCTGCTGCCACAGACCTTGGCATGTGGTAATAAATTGTAAAAGCAGAAGAAAACAGACTCATACCGTCTTTGTGTGAACACAAGGACACAGCTACCTGAAAAAAAGTCTGTTTTGTCGGTAACACGTTTCCTCACTTGGCTCCTCTGAGCAGCGATTCGTTAAAGAACTGTTATCAGGAAATACATTAAATATGTCAAACATTCAGAGAAAAAAGTTTATTGCAATCACTATCTTTTGTATTAAATTTGATCATGATTGTTCTGTGTTCACTCTGCAGTTATGAAATGCAAAATACAGAAAAGTGATAACTATGGTGAAAGGTGTATATCACATTTGGATCCATCTCAGTGTTTTATAACTCACCGATAGAAAGCAGTGATAAAAACAATGCTGAATACACCATAGCACGCCCTTTTGACCTTCAGGGTCAGCAGTATTAAATTGCTCGCTTGTTAAAAGAAAAGAGCCAGGGCACTATCTATAGTTCCACAGGCGCCATCTTGTGGCAAGCAAACGTTTATGTGCATTTATTTACCGTTTTCTTTCACATTTCTCAGCTGCACTTGAGTAAAAATTAGCCGTTGTTTTCTACAAAGGGTTAAGAAAAAGTGTTTGTATTCCTCATGGTATGGGATATTGTTTTTTCAGTCTTTGCTCAACACAATCTATAAGGTAAGCTTTGACTTGATGCAGGCAATTATGTTTCTAGTGGGATAACTGTCAACACTTTGGAGTAAACAGATTAGACAGGTTTCCGCCCATTCGGGCTTTTTTTTAACACATCAGGCTAAGAAAGATAGCGTTGGGCAGATTGTTGAAATTTGGGCTGCTTTTCACAACATTTAGCAGGTTTTAGAAAATATTCTAGGGAAAACATCAACAACGTAGTTGCTATTAAAATTTACAAATATTTATAAACTTTTATTTCTATTATTGGTTTATTTTTTTTCAGTGGCAAGAATCCTTAACCTAAAATCATCAATCAGTACTGGTCATAGCTGGGTCACTGTGACATCGTATTGGTCACTTTCAATTGTAAGGGAAGCAAAAAGAGTTCAACCAAGTTTCATTGAGGTTTGTTGGCTTTAAGACTTTTCCTGTCATAGTTGGACTCGGTGTTCAGAGAGTGCATCATTTAAAAGTGGGTAAGATACAAAAAGTATCTACCATATAGAACTTTTTTAAAAGTTTTTCAATCCTTCTCTTCTCCTACATATATTATTTTCCTTCTTCCTTTACTTTGGTCTCAAGGTCACGCTGACAATGAAAGCAGCTTTTGACACGCTTGACTCTGACACCCACCCTCACTCTCTCTTTCTCTCCCTCTTTCTGTATCTTGCACACACTTACAGTATAAGATACGCAAACAAACTGTAAACCACTGAAGCTGAAAGAAATTTGAAGATTTAATTAGCTGTGCAAAATGGACTTAGACAGACGTGACCCTGAGTCTCCAGAAGCTGTAAAGTCAAGACAAGTTATGAGCGGCTCAGTGCCTGACTTCATGACACATTTGATGACTAAACCAATCTTCTGCTGATGAAATTTGTATTGAAGAGAGTCAGGACAAAGAAAGCAGCAGCAGGGATTCAGCTTGCACTTCCTTTCAATTTTCTTTTTCTGAGAGCTGTGTTTCATAAGAGCTCAGTCACAACCAGGAAACACTCACTTCATCTCACAGGGCTGTCTTTAACCGAATTATGTTCATCAGCTAATGGCCACATGGCTTCATTCATGATCCATCCACAGAGATCTGTTATCTACAGGTGCTTATGAAAGGCAAAAAGATCTTTTCAAATGTTTCCATAACAATAAAACATGATCATAATTGCCCCAAAACTATCATATACTTCAAGTCATTCACTTGAGGATAAATTACTTGACCTCAAATCATGACAAATTGGTCAGCAATAAACCATGTCAGGGTTCATCAGGGTTAAATGTTTCTCCATAAAAAAATGTTAGCAATATCATAACTGTGAGTTCATCCTCCCATGTTTTTACAGCTGATTGTTTTGAGGATATGTGAGTCACAAAGCCTCTGTTAGTTTGTGGATAATACAGCTTCTGTCAGGAAAAATCAATACTGCAGGTGAGTTGGCCTCAATTTTGTACGGCCATTTATAGCTGATTGATGCTGTTGGCACTGATACAGTAATTTAGTTCTTTTTTCAGGACACAGTCAGCAGCTAGTCAGGCCAGGGAGGGGACAAAAAGAGTGAAAGATGTGTCATCCTAATGTAGGTCATCGAGTGCCTCCTACAGTATTGAGTGGTGATGTCAGTGCTGCTGTTATGAGTCCTGGTGAGGGTCTGCTCGAGCGTCAAACCGACATTTTACTTCAAATATTTAACTGAATTTCCTTTTAAGTAGTTGTAATTTATCTGGGGTACTTTTTAGAGTGTCAGATTTTATGTGTTGTCTTTCTGCTGCCTGTCCTTGGCTCTTCATGTAGATAGAGGGAAGGTGTGCTCTCCCAACCTTGGGCATTCAACTTGGAAAGGCCAGGAGCTCCTATAATTAAACTATTCTACCAAATATAACTTATCAAATCTGAATTTCCCAATGAAAGCAGGCCGGATTGATTTTCTGAATAAGTCTTCTGCGTGAAATTTTATCCTTGAAAAAAATCTTTAAGTCACTTCTCATAAGAGGTGGGTAAAAATATTGAACAATTGATGCATTGCAATATTTCCCTGCCAAATTCAGAATCCATTTTGGAAAATCCTCTGAATTAATCCACCTCCTGGCCAGTGGGGGACACTGTGCCTGTTAGTTGCGTTCTATGGACTGACACTGCTATTGACCAAACAAATAAACAAACAGAAAAACAAAATAACGCAGTAGCAACGTAAAGCCAGCTCCACAAACTTTTAAATCTGATGTTTGGGGTCATTTTGGATTAACTTTGTACGTTACACTGGACTTTTTTTTCTGTTATCACAATTTCCAAGAGGGAAGATAAATTTTATAAGTTTACATGTTCTTTACTTGCTCAGTGCTCATACAGCACTGTCATGTTTTCCACTTTTCCACTTTCCAAATGCACAAATACAAAATTGTGGGCAAATTTTTATTTTCAAATGTATTATTGCAGGAACACTTTATATTTGTGTATTTCTATTTCTTCACGAATCTACATAATCTCAACTGAGAGTATATGAATCAAATGGAGCCGTGATGTCTTTAACAATATCCAGCCCTCGTTCTCATGGGGTTATTTTAATTTGGATATACTTTTACACCAGCAATCTATTTCTATTTCAAACATAATGTAGTCATGGCAATTTTCTGACACATACTTTGACCGTAAATGAAATCTCAAAGTCATTGTTTTGCACATTCAAGTCACACATTTGCTCTTCTTTTTGCTGTCTTTTGGTCTCCCTCCAGGGGCTGCCCTGGAGTTGAAAAGTGATACATATGCAAAGTGTGAAAACCCACGTTTTTCTTGAGCCTTTAAGACAAAATCAGGAAGAACCTGTCAGAGAGATTGCATCACCCATGAGGGGGCCCCAAAAATTTTGCTTAATAGAAATTCTTAATGAGCGCTATATGTCAAGAAAACTTAACCAGCAAACAAGCAAATTTCAACACCTGGTGGTGCTGCTGTGGAGCTGTCTTTGTCAAACACTCTCAGTGATCTGCACTTTCACTGCAGTCACCGTGGTAACTCTTACTTTCCTTTGTCGCTATGGGAACACAGCCCAGAATTATTCCCTTTGTGACCACACACACAAGCTTGCATGCACACACCTCTGAACTGGTCAAAACACACACAGGTGAGAAGTGTGTCTTAGTGTGTGAGAGAGAGAAGAAGGATGAAGGGAGAACTAGGGTTTGGGTGGGTTCACTGCTGGAACACTGAGATACAGGATGAAGAAGTGAAGGAGGGTGTGTGTGTATATACGTATAGTGTGTGTGTGTGTGGGCAGATATTGCTGATGACAGGGAGATGCGATGAGGTTAGCAGATTAACCTCACAGGATGAATGGCAATAAGTGGATTACATAACTTTGTGGTTGTGTGCATATTTATGTGTGTGACAGTGTGCGTCTGTGTATTACTCACTTACTGAACAAATGTAAGAATATTTGCAGTAAGATGTGTGCTTGTGAGTGTGTGTATGGCTGTGTTACCTGGATGAGGGTGCGTAGTGACTCCACGTATGACTGCTCTGTGTCGTAAAGCGTCATTATTACATGTTTTCTCATATCCTGCAAAGAAAGAGAAAGAAATTAAGTCATTTGCAGAATTACTTCATTGCACATCAGTCAAGCAGCAAGGGAGCTCGCTTTGGGGTTGCCAGGTATGCGGTTTTCCTGCTTCTCTTGGGCACTGCTGTGGGTAGTCGCAATAAGTCTCTCTAAACTTAAGTCAACTTTGATTTCTCTCTCTCTCGTCCTTGCCTGCAACTTTGAAAGATTCATAGGCTGCAGAAAAAACCCAACACCTGTAATTTCACTACTGACACTTGCTCAGAGGCCTTGTGCTGACTCAGAATCAGAACAAAATACGAATGGTGATAATAATAATAATAATGAAGTTTATTTATGATGCACTTTTCATTTTTAATGAATCTCAAAGTGCTATAAGCGCTTAGTAAAAAGGGAACAGGTTGGCAAAAAGCATATGAAAATCAGTTAAAAATGAAGAGTAGCGCAGCACAGGTCTTGCTGCCAAATGACGATATGACAAACGTAAAAAAAACACTAAGACATAATAACATTCATCAATATTGTGAACTGGAGAAGCAGCAAACAGTCAGCACCAGCATCCTCTCATTCTCCCATCAAATGACACAATTACCAATTAGTGTGGTGTAAAGAAAAGTAAGATAATCAGTGGTGTAATTTATTACCGTTGGCAGAGAGAAATAACTAAAGAAAATAATATTACTTTTAAAAAGCGTAATGAGTAATGCATTACTACTTTTTTTTTGCAACGGGTCAAACAAACTGCTCCAGGAATCGTTTGATTGAAATTTGTAACATACAGGGGCTGAATTTCAAATGTGAGGCAAAGGCAAGTTTGCAAGACCTGTTCAACATTTGTGATTATCTTGCTTACTTTATACAGTGGTACAACTGTAAGCGTCCACGAGTGTTGATATTCACTCATTGACAGTTTTCAGATTGATCAAATAAGAGAGTCAACAAACTCCAACACAAGCAGCTGAAGTTATTGAAATGAGTATCTCTCCTGAAATAGGAAAACTACGACTGTGAGGTTGGGGAATAAGAGGGAGTACAGGACTGGAGTAAGACTCACAGAAGATGTCAAACATAGTGTCTCAGAGGAGACTCCTAAAATATTCTGCTCCTAAATGACTTATAAATATCAGAGAGAGCCACAGGCTGAGCCCTATAGTTCATATATAACTACACACTCCTTCTGTCTTTCTCTCTCTTTCTTTGTCTCTTGCTCTCTCTCTCTCTCTCACACACACACACACACACACACACACACTGAAGCCACAATAAATACACAGAGGAAGACTATTCCCCTTTGCCAGCACCACTGTGCCCTATAAATAACTGTAACAATGACTTCCCAGAATGGCTATGTTTAGTGTTTCGCATCTGTACAGATCCCAAGGGTGCTGTGGGGTACCAGCAAAGGGTAAAGGGTGATGTGCAATCGAGTGCGTTAGGCAGAAAGTACCTAAAGATACTTTAAATAAGTATCTTAAAGGATTCGAGGACGGCTTACACTTGACACCAATGACTTATCACCTGCATTACACTCACTTTCTTCTTAAGGCCAAAACTTTTACTTGTTGACAAAGTGATGGAATCAAAACCTAAACTGTACTGAGATATAATCACTAACAAAGTTAGGTGAATAAATCAAGCATGGCTTCGGTGGAGACACTCTACATCATAGTAATAATGTATTTATGCAATGATCCCAACAACCTTTCACATTGGATCACTCATCTGCACATGCCCAGGCCATACTTGGTATGCAATTATACACACATACACAAAAAAGTAAACACACACACACACACTGAAGTTTTGGGGTTAATTTCACATTATTGTTATAAACTTACATTTGTTTTGGAACTACAAAAATATCCAAAAAGAGGACAAGTCAAAAATGGGTTTAACCCCAGAAAATATTACCCATGCCCATTGCAGCAATTTAGATTTTAAAAGTTTATTTCCAACAATGAGGAAAGATGTAATATTCAAGCACATGATGTGAAAATTTTGCAATGTCCAATGAACCATGAGTGTTTATGCTGAATAGAAACAAAAGAGGGATAGGCAACAAGACCTTTGAATGAGACCTAGCTTCGAACAGATTTTGTGTAAAGATGAATTATTCATTAAGTGGGGATTTTACATTGATTCATTTTATGCAACTAAAAAAATATCCCTCCGACAACTACCTGCGCTGATGGTAGCAGTATTCTTCTTATCAGATTACTTTTAGGTCAAATCAGAGTTAGACAAATAACTTGTGCCAGTTTAATTCTTATTTCTAGAGTTGGGTGATTTATGCAGCATGCAGTGATTACACACTGCCCTAAAATATGTTGTTTTCTCTGTGCTTGCTACATATGCATGTACGCATATGCACACACACACACACACACACACACACACACACACACACACACACACTGCACTCTACAAGAAAAACAGCTGCCTCTGCATTAACGTCTCAAACAAATTATACCTCATTATTGATGATCAAATTAACAAATGCAGATCCACTCTCTCAGTCTTACAATTCCTGAATTGGAATCATTATCTGCATGTCAAAACGTATAAAATGGATTGATTTGCACAGGACAGTTAAACAGACTCACGCTACACTAACATGTTCACTACAAACAAGAAAGTTTGAGGCTCAGAAAGACACTCAGCCAACAATAAACTCACTCTGGGATCTGACAAGAAGGTGTGTGTTTAAATGTGTTTATATGTGTGTGTGTGTCTGCATGTGTGTGTGTCTGTGTGTGTGGGTGTGCTTGACAATAAAGTAAAACAAGAGGGACTTCCCCAAAGAGAGGAATGTAACCTCTGTTATGTGCTACTTGTATTTATTACATGTAACAGCACACACACATGGATGCATATGCACACACACACACACACACACACACACACACACACACACACACACACACACACACACACACACAAACACACACATACATCAGAACAGGGTGAAATAATGCTAGGAATGCTAGTTTCATTTTGCAACTATGGTTACCATAGAAACCTCAGCTGTGAGACTCAGTGGTCAAAGGAAAGGCGGCTCTGGAGACCTTTTCAGTCCAGAAAAGAGCTCAACTGGATCCAGTGTGTAATAAAACAGACTGTAAATGTAACTCTTACTTAGATTACTGAGAAAACTACAGTGCTCTTTTGTTTCTCTGATGTTATCTTTAACTTTTACCATAACTATTATCCACAGAGCCTTCAAAAAACTAAGTTTTATTTAGAGCTTTGATGAAGACAAGAAATCCATTAACTGAGTAGGCATCAAAAACATCAAAGGGCTGCCAGAAGGCACCACCAATATGAAGCTTAACTGAGAAGACAAAAGAGGTAACACTGTAACAGAGAGAAAACAGAACAGGTAAAAGCAAGATACCAAATAAGGTGAGAAAGTCATCTTAAACAATTTATTTGGAGGGATAGCATCCCTAGCACAGAAAACACTATTTGCAAATCGTAATAAGAACTACAAGAGAAGGCTGAAGAAGATCTTATTCCATTAGATTCAATTTATTCCCACCACACAAAGTTTGTGAATAATTTCAAATATTCTCCTCAATTTATGTATGCATGCAAGTCGTACTTACTGGACTTATTGTCAACTTTGATGCCACTAGGCTGCTTCACTGGAACAAAGTTTCTGTGTTCTAAGACTACACTGGACGAAAGATGGCAAAGGTAAAATAGAAGCAAAAGAAGCATAAGCACGAAACTACTATCGATGATGATTGGTATGTTCTACTCCAGTGTCTCAAGTGGCAAAAATATATATCACACAGACGTTTACACTTCAATTGCCTGAGAATACAGTCTGTATAAGAGTCACATCAGGCAAAAAACAAATACAATTTTAATGTTTGTAAAAACTGGCTACATTTATACCCAAAAGTATCCAAAAAATGGTCTTACACTTCTTTAAGTACAAGATCAACACATAGAAATAGTGCAAGGTTTCTAAGTAGATGGTTTTCTAGGATATTACTGCTTCAGGCTGAAAGGTTGTCTGCCCCAGATTGTCTGAGTTTCGTTAGATCAACCTTTAGAGGACAGTGGGATCAAACGCATCAGTAATTTCTTCACCTCGCCTCACTGCATCTGTAAACTGACACAGACTGACAGGTACATGCCGCTGTTGTTTCTGTGTGCTGTTAGATTCATGTTCAGATAGTGGGTTAAAGTGTGGATACACCAACAGCAGGAGTAATCCAGTCCAGTCCTGAACAGGGATGTGTATTGATAAGATTTCACTGATACCAATGCCCTTATTGATTCTGTTTATCAATCCAATTGTTATTGATTCCCCCTGTGAATTTTCTGGGTACAAAAAGTGGGCTTTACAGGTTTTCTGTGTCCATAACATTTTATTGAGTTTACAAGTAAATAAATATGAAATTGGTCACAGGATTTTGATATCTCTAGAAGTAAATAAATAGAAATATGTAAAAATCGCACATTGTTTTGTTGAATGTTACTGAATGAAGAAAGCCACCTCCGGTATGGAAAAAATTCTTTGACATATTTTGAATTGTAAGAACTGCTTAAAAAGAGTTATTGTGTTATGTTTCTGTGATGAAAGTTGAAGTTCTGTTTTAAAACCAAAGCTATATAAATGTATACTAACTGCAGGATCTCAATGCAATTTCCCATTAGCATCAAGCTAGAGTTATGTTTTCAGTGTGGTATGTGGTACATTATATATTCGGAGATATACAATATGTTGCCTGTATTGAATATGAACTTCTTGTGCGAGAATAATGTACATTTTTTGTTTCTTAACAGGAACCAGTTCTCGATACCCATCCCTAGTTCTGAAACATTTAGAGCACAGTTTCACTGGCCACACTGCTCAGACACACTGAAGTCCAGTGTATTTGGCCAGAGTGACTGCAAGTGTACTGTTCTCAGACACAGTTAACTTGTGGTGCACAACAAAAACATGGCAATAATAGCTGCAACCGCTTCTCTCAACAATAATTTTAAACAATAGTGAGGGTGTTATGGGCTGTGTCGGGCCATAAGAGTAACCATTTTCTCTGTGTTCTCCATTGTGCTGACTCTGATGAGACTGTGCTCCTTGTAAAGAGATGCTTCATGATGACAAAGGCAGGCCATACATGAGCCTTAAGTCTGGTTTATATAGGAGCAAAGTGACCGCAGGCTGTACTTGGCAGCGGGGTAATGGCGCTGCAGGGGGACAATGGTGCTTAAGTGCAGCACAGTATGGCTGGCCAATGCAACTGCACCCATACTCTGCTGGATGTATGTGAAGACTTTGCTTGTTGCACCTTGCAGTGATTAAAAGTAATAATGCAAATCAACTGGACCAAAAGATAAATGATCTGATTTGGTTCTGGCTCATTTTCTTTTTCTCTTTTATAAAACACCAGAAAAAAGATAAAGAGCAGTTTATTTGTATACAATATGGTGTCATATTTATGGAGTTTCCAGATGTTTCACTGAATAAACATTTTTGCAGGTTTTGTTCATTACAGTCAATTCACAGCTACTTAAAAGGCAAGAGCAATCATAAAATCTCAGTCTTCAAAAGTGAATGGTTATCCACTCTCACTGATGATTATATAATCTTGATATGAAACTCACAAAGGCTGTAGCAGACCTGAGCATGGAGGGATAAATGGCTTATGATTCAGCCCATCACTCCCAAACACAGGTGGGTACCAAAAGGAAACCCTCAAGTGTTTGTGAGGGAGAAACACCCCAACATGTCTGCATGTGTGAGTAGTACAGGATGTTCTAGTGTGTACCTCTGCAAGCTTGGTGTCTTGACAATAACAGTGGTCAGAGGGGGGTATAAAGTAAGCTGTTCCCCACGACTACAGCCAAACATTACTGCAGAACGCTGTCAGAGTACAGGCAGCTTTGTATAATGTCATTCTGTTTTGTATTACACTATTTTAAGGTGCATGTGGAACACTTCATGATGTTTCTCAGACACACTGCGTACTGTATCTCTGTCTTTGGAAGTGCTGATGGTACAGTTATTTTAACAACTTTATACAACCTTAAGCTACGACTGCCTTTTAATCTGTATAAAACTCAGAAAAAGATGTTCATGTTTTTCCACTTTTGTAATTAATTCACTAAATGATGTGTCACTCATTTTGCTTTCATAACCCGCACAAATCTCTGCCAGTTATTGTGCTCTCTGAAAAGGCCATGCCAGGTGTTTGCTTGCCTTCAGTCGAGGGGAAAAAAAAATCTGTTTGTCACCTACTCTTTAAAACTGACAATTTTTGAAATCATGGTGGTATTTTACCAACAAAGGATGAAAATTTCCAGTCACTATTTCAAAGTGTTGCAGCTGCTTTCAATTGTATGCTACCAAACTTTTTAAAAGGTCATTTTTTCCCCTCCAGAGCAAGACAGACTGTAGATGTCATTTACACGGCCCATATGCTGATTGTGGTCCATGTTCGTCCACCACTTTGATAACTTAAATAGACAGTGTAGTGCTGATTTTTATGCTGTCCCATGGTACCCCCTTTGTATCTTTACGTGAGTTACAGTCAAACTAAAAGAAAAACACTAGTTTTCACCAGTGTTTTGGAGAACTCTCATTTCAGCTCTGTCTAAATGTTTTGTTTTAGCTGCTTTCTGTTTGAGGCTCTAAAAACTGAGACATACTGAGGTAAAACAGCACTATCTTTTCAATTAGGATGTTGACCATTTTACCAGAGGTGGGGAGCATTCTGAAGAGCTGAATTTGGCAAAAATATCATTCTCTTGAAGAAATGACTTCAGCCATTAGTTTAGGAGAGCGATGATATAGTATGTCCAGAAGTACACCACTAGTCAGTCAATGTACTGTGAATGTGTGTCATTCTTTTCTCTCAGATTCATCAAAAAGCTGTAAACATAACTTCCCTTTGTAGGCAGGGTTGAAGTCAGTGGTACAGTTGACAGATGGACAGACATCAACCCATCATCCATCAGGCATCTAAATCATAAAGGCCTTGGTTCCCAAATAACCCTGAGCTGAAGTTATCTGTTAGTAACATCAGCATCAGAAACACAGTCAGTCTCCTTTTTTCTCTTTTCTCATCACTGTCATCACAACTCCTCACCCCTCCTCCCCCATCCACGACGACTGTATCCCCTAGCAACAGCCTGGCAATAGCAGCAACAGGCGTCCACTAAGCCCGAATAGAAAGCAACCTTCACCAGCAATCTCTTGGTTTCTATTCATCCACGCAGCTTGGTGACAACACGAAATGGATTTTCGTATCTTTGTCGTGTTTTGAGGTGACGGTTCTGAATACAAAGGAGTCTCATCCTTCACTGCTGCTTATGTAACTCTGTAAACACGTGTGTGTGTGTGTGTGTGTGTGTGTGTGTGTGTGTGTGTGTGTGTCAGTCTGTGTGTCAGTCTGTGTACTCCATTATCGTCAGTTTCAGGCCTCAGACCACTTGATACATATCATTGGTTTCTCTTTCTTCCAGACACACTTCCACAATATTGATCCGTCTCACAACTCTTTCATCATCATCTTCATCATCATCATCTTCATCATCACTTCAGTCCTCGCCGCAGAGCCCCATCTCACTCCAGTTGGCTAGTCAATAAAATGAAGATTAATGAATGTTAAGGTGGAAGTGTGTTTCTGCTCTGATTCCCTAACTTTATCAAAGAAGACAAAAAGGCTGTGACCAAAACAAAAAAAAACAAAAACAATGACCAAGAATTAACTTTTCAATTTTCATTGAAAGTAAAACCTTTTGTCCCAAATATTAAGATAAATTCGAGGTTCAGTACTTGAAATATTTAATTGTCAAAATTCCTTTTCTTTCAAACCACCCATTGAAAAAAAATTGAGTACCAAAAAAATAAAAAGAATGTTGGGGGAAAAAAGTTTCACATTTTCAGACAAATTTCCCTAAGCGCCAGACCTAACAAAGGCAGTGTCTCTTTTGGAGCTTTAAAGAATGGTTGTTTATTACTTTTAAAATATCTTTTAGCACATAAACGTGGGGAACTAAGGGAATAAACAGATTCAAGGTTAACAAATCTGCTGCTGCCAAGACATCTACAGTATGTTTCTAACTATGTGTGTTAATACTGGTGCAAAATGATTTTCAAAGTCTGCAACTTCTAGCAATTACTACAAGTAAACGTAACTTAATGTCTATAGCTGACAAAGGGAGATTTGACTCAGTCTAAAGAAAAACAGTTTGTAAAAATTATCAATAAAATAGCTGGTGAGTCAAGATCCCAGATCAACTACAGCATGTTTAAGACTTTAGGTGTTAAAGCTACTTGTATGATTCACTCAGATTAAATTCTTTTATAGAGTGACAAGACAGACAGCAGTGAGGATGAGCAAAAGAAATATATACTGATGAAAGGAAATTTTGAGAGAAAAAAAGAGGGACATCTGCAGAGAAACAGACTAACGGTACAGGAAAATAAAGTTCTACCGGGTCATGGGCAGGAAAGAAGAGTAGAAGAGAGTAAAAACTGGATTTGATCAGCAAAAAATAACAATGAACAAGCAGTCTATCTAATGTGCAGGTAAGGTTCAACACATGGGGTCACACATGTCAACAGAGACAAGAAAAGGCTCGTCTACCTCTCCACCGGGGCTCCCAACACAAACTCCATTTCCATTCAAATTCCCGCTGGAGTTCCCATTCCCATTGTTGATTTTCAGCGCATCCACAGCATCTCTGTCCACCTGTCCATCTCTGTCTTCTCTTCCACCTCCTCCTGCATCCCTCTCCCCTCCACCTCCTTCATCTCCCGTGTTTTCCCCGTTTTCATTCATTTCCTCCAGAGCGATGCTGAACTGGGCTAGGGTTCGAACCATCTGCAGCATATGTGCGCTCCAACGCACACATAGACTCACACAGGAAACAAGTGGGAAATACCAGCAGATTTTTTCAGGGTTTGTTTACTCACTCAAACTCGGTTCTCATGTCTGCAGGATGAATGGCAGAGAGGAGAAGAGGAACACCTGAGATAAGAGGGAATCACTAGACTGCCTAAACAGAAAACAAACACGCTCCTCCTTT
The DNA here is from genome assembly GCA_008086565.1 of Thalassoma bifasciatum. Lineage (NCBI taxonomy): Eukaryota > Metazoa > Chordata > Actinopteri > Labriformes > Labridae > Thalassoma > Thalassoma bifasciatum. The sequence goes on along the minus strand of RPOG01000051.1, from coordinate 1,183,617 downwards.
TCTTATATCCGTCTGCTTCACTTCTCCACAACAAGTGCTCAATAATTCTGTCCTCAAGAAAGCAACCTGTCTAAAAATGTTCGCCTCCTTCAGTCGTTTGCCTTCAGCATGTGTGTCAGAGCGTGCATCTGCGAGAGGCAAAGGAGCGCACTTCAACATGTATGCCTGGATGTCTGATCTGTTTCTACTGCATGGATGATGTAAGCAAGGAGTGCATGTCGCGGTGTGTGTGGACCACGGGTGAGAGAGATAAAAGTGTGTGTGTTTGTGTGTGGGCGTGTGCAAGTGTGTCATAGCCCTCCCCCTTGGGTGTGTATAATGAGAGACAGCAGGCAGGGCAGACGCTCGAAGCACCACTAAGCCAGGCTCAACCAATCCCTCCTTAAATAATCGATCGAAGGATGAGGAAAAGGACAGGAAACCAGTGCTGTCCTTTCATTCGTCTCTTTCTGTCATTAAAGCATCCCTCCTATTTATTATACAAATGACAAAATGAGAACATCATGGTGTCCAAAAACCTCTGTTACATTTTGGTTAATCAAATCCTCCGCTGAGAAATACAGGTTTTGACAAAGTATCCCCTCTGTCTGTTTGGTTTAAATGCAGGCAGACTAAATGGCAGCCCACGGATAACCATGACAACAGCCAGCAGGGGTGTCATTTCAAAGGTCTGTCCCGGTTTTCTGGGTTAAAAACAATGTATGTATACTGACAAAAGTTTATCAACCTTTAGGATGAAGTGTCAGTCTACAAGGTAGATTAACTGTCCATTAAATTTAAACTACGTTACTATTTATTTCAAAGGGACATTCCCTCATGTCCAGTCATGAGGTTAAACTTACTAACAGTGAAGGAGGAAACAAGGAAGTAGAATTGTTTTATGCTAAGATGATGACAATATACGAGGCTAAATACAAAGATTTTAGGGAAAAAGTATCCCAATGAATATTTTGTCTTAGTTTTGGGTCAAGACTTAGAGTCCACTTAAAACTGCAAATGAGAGGTTTGAAAATCTTGGGAATCATTGCAGGAATGTGTTTCTAAATGCTGGATGTTTCAGTATTGATTGCAGGATATACATCAGGGTATCTAAAAACTCCATGAAAGAGTTTCACCAATAATCTCTTTAATGAACGAAATACATCTTTTATTTACCAAAAGTATTGAAAAAAGAAAAACTTTTGAGGGCCTGCGCCCAGTTACTAGGCCTTAACAATTTGCAAAAACAATCTAATCTAATAATCTGTGATCATCTTTCCCTATATTGCAATTGTGATTTATGGTGCAATTATTTTCAGGTTCCCCATTGTATGTGTTTTTAAACAAATAAACTTTTGGAAATGAACAATGACGATGGATAGAGCACGAAATCAACCCATGACTTTTTCTTATTTTTCTGCTATTCGTGACTGCTTTTTGTCCAATTTGGTCACTTTTCACTCTTTTTTTTTGCCAAATTTTGGCCTTTTCTTTTGCTACTTTCTGACTATTTTCCAAGGTTTCTCCCAATTTTCCTACTATTTTTTTGTGCTTTTTGACAATTGTTTCCATCTTAGACCTTGTTTTAATGCTATTTCAAGCTGTTTTTGCCACATAAGCTCACTTTGATTTTTTCCAAGGTCAAGAAATACTGCACAGTCAACAATTAGAATATTGCAGCAGGAAATATTGCGATTTAATCTTATTTGCAATTCATTGCCCAGCCCTAATATTGACAGCACTTTTTCTCTTAATCTCTACACAAAACTAGTGCACTTCAGCATTTTACACTTAAAGTAAAAAGTACCCTCTGTACCATGTGTCCTGCCATTTCTGCACCCTAACATAACACAGTTTAACTTTTGGAACACCATCGTAGTTCTCCATGTCACTTTTCCATCACCACCCATCAATTAATATTGAAATTGAAAAGGACAAACAACAATATCCAACCACATTCATGTTAATCCATACAATTACAATAAAACAAAAAGTTGGTGTTAGAGACTACACAAAGTAATCAAACCAACTCATGGGGCTCTGTGGGTGCATAAATATGAAATGTGATTTTAATGAAAAGTTACATGAAAAGATGGTGGGCATGCCAGTTTTAGCTGAACTCAAAGACTGCTCTGTAGTTTTGAAAATACAGAGTAAATGATTTGATGTTGATGGAATAAATATCGACCTACATAATTTGACTGAGACGACAGTATCGAAAAATGTGATATAACACTTGAGGCTTTATGATCCACAAAAATCGTGGGTGGTGGGAGGTGACTTTTGCCCTCTTTTTAAATCCAGACCACAGCTCTTTCTCCCCGACAGAGATCATATACAAAAAAGGGCACCAGAGGACACTTTAAAAGGTCAAGCTCATGCTGTAACAATGTTCTTTAATCCTTGTTGCCATGGATTCGATGGATGGTTTTGGAGGTCTGCTGACAGAGATCAGAGATGACAATCTCTCTGGCATGTTGGAAGTTTGAGCATAGAAGTTCTGAGTGTATATGTTGGGTTTCTTAGCATTTAGTTTCTCCTTTTTGTTTTCCATCAACCAAATCATCTGTTAAAGAACATCAAAACACTGTCTACAGAGCGTTTTAATGCTTTTATACACATTTGTGCGACAGAATAATCAACCATACTGGCTTTCCTTCAAGGTTGATGCTTTGCAGCTTTTTAATGAGTAAACAGTAAAAGTATCTTCCTCTTTGGAATCTGGATTGATGTGTTTATGATCAATTCATTCACACTGGCTTATCTAAAGTAGCCTATTTTCTATACAGGTTTTTGAAGTATTGACATTTCCACAAGTGTCAAGTCCTCTATGTCTGCATTCAAGAATTTAAGTCCCAATCACACAAGTGCTGTTTAACAGAGGCATACAGTTGTTTACTAGACAAAAGCAGCACTCTTGTGTTCTCTCTGAGAGACAATTTAAGCACCTCTTGCTTTTATAGAAGTGCTCTGAGCACATGATGCCAAGGTGTAGTGCTGGCTGGCCAGTCACGAGGCTCTGTAGATAAGAGGTACAGTGCACTATTGTGAACAAATATTGGTATTACTAAACCACTAAGATGACTCTGTTTTTGTTATATTTCAGTGACAGCCCTTCCTGTAATCTGGTTAAAACACTTTTGTTGCCACTCTGTTACTACTACTTTTAAGAGTTGGAAATTTACAGTCATATGACATCTGTGGGATAATTCAATATGCTAGAAAAAAAGAAATAGTTATCATTCATGGCATCCTTCTAAAAGAAAGCCCCCCCGAAAAAAGGTCTAGATATGTCTTATAGAGCATAGACTCCAACATAATGGGCTGCTCCTCCAGGGTTGATTCTGTAACAGGAGCACAACTCTATTATTCAATTTTAACTCATTTACACAAACAGCTGGTCTCTGCAAGAATAGATACAGTCATTGTCACGTCATAGTTAGGGGTGGGGCCTTTTTATAGGGGGAAACAATCCTTTTCCCCTTCAAAAATTCTGCAAACATCTGGATTTTATGCCACAAACTTCATTATACTATAACACTGTAAATACATAAAAAAATTACTGGACAAATGATTTGACAGAAGCCACTGCTAACTGCAAACACTAACTTCCTGGTTAAATCACCTGATAACAGGTGCACATAAAACTAAACACCATGTCATCAACACTGACAAGGTGTGTTTGAATAAATTCCATGCACCTAATGATTTTTATGATTGAAGATTTGCTGCCTGTAACCACACTGGTAATAACACAAAGTCTGGTCTGCAGTTCACTTGTCTTCTCAAATGAATTAGTTATTTAAAGGCTGATAACAGTCTTCCAAAAAGTTGGGTATTTTTAACCCCCTTTGCAACAAAGCTAATGATTTCAATCAACTACATTGTTCTCATACTCTGCCCTGTGCTTTCTTTGGGTGAATAAAAACTTTAGATTCAGATCCAGGGGCAATAAGTGCACAACAGGAGGGCACACAGCAATTCCTCAGCGTTGAGGCTAATGGTTTATTTTCCTCCTACAGTGGAAATCAAATGTATGTTTACATATTTACATATGCATATTTGAGTAAAATTAGGTGTAGCAAGAAATTGGATAACAGCGGTTAACTGAGTCCAATAAAGGTCTTCCCTGGAATGAATATGGATTAATAAAGAACAGCACTTTTGCAAAAAATATGATATGACTTTTTTTCTGGTCATAACCATCACATGACCTCTTCCATCAACATAAGTAGCATCTGGGTTCCACAGCAACCACATACAGCATTCACTAAACTATTTGCTTTGATTGGGACAAATGCAGTTGCTAAGTAGTGAGAAGAAAACAACTGTAAAATGTACACACACATGCACACATGATTGCGTGGAGCAAATCCTGAGGCGCTCCCCCTGAAGGAGTTACCAGATTAATGGTGGTTGACCCACATTTTTAAAGTGGTCGGAATTCTCAAGGAAACACACACACACACAGGATTAAAGTACATAGTAAGTACTACTTTTCTAGGAATTATGGGCTTTTCAGAAGTTTTCATTGTGCATTTTTGCAGCAATGATGAAACAAGAAATGAAAGAAACTCAATGACTAGCTAAATTCAAGGCATACACAAAACACAGCCATCTACAAATGTACTCATCACTGAATTACAACAACTGAGTGGTTGCATTAGTGTTTCAATCTCACATTCTCCTCAATCTTCAAGTAAACATGTATACCTGTGTTTGTGTAGGGTCATGTTTGTGTGTCAGCAAGTGCTTCCACTAAATAACAGCTGATGTGATGTCTGTGTCACTGCCTCTAAGTGAATATTGCGTCCTAAAACCTGACTCAGAGTGGAGAGTCTATGGATAAACATGTAGGAGGATGGATGACACCTGTCAGCATACACACTAATCCACAGGTGTGTGTGTGTGTGTGCGTGTGTGTGAGTGAGAGAGAGAGTGAATAGGCCAGAGCGAGAAACCTGAGGAGAGAGACGCATGGCTGCCCAGCCAGACCAAAACAAAATGTCTCATCACACACCTGCAAACAGCTTATTCTATCTATGCATGTGTGTGTGTGTGTGTGTGTGTGTGTGTGTGTGTGTGTGTGTGTCTGGTGTGATTTTTTTTTTCTTTTATCCATCTGGCGTTTATCAAAACAACCCTCAGGTACACAAATATTGAAGCATGATCCAAGAGAAAAAAACCTTGAACTGAAGGAAAAATGATTTATGAACCAGCATTGTGTCATTCATGTGCGTGTATGTGTGTGTGTGTGTGTGTGTTCTGTGTGTATGTGTGTGCAGGTGTGAAGGTTTGAAGATGTGTGGGTGTGTCAGTGGATAAAAGGACAGTGAAATATGAATCCAGAACACTGATCACAATGAAAAGTATTTATGTTTTTCATTAATTATGACATATATGATACTATATTCTCCTCATGAATACCCCCACGAGGGCTGCTCTCACAGCAAAAAGTCAATTCAGCTACAGTGTTTTTTTGACTGTAGAAATAGAGCAAAGACACAATCCAACTTTTTCTACTTGCGGCACTCATTGAGCAGTTGTCTAGATTGAAAACAACTGTAGATAAAGTTAAAAGAAAAAATATCATTGTCCCCTTTTTTGAGTAAAAGCCATAAGAGGTCCGTTTTGCAAAGTGAACAAGTGCTAAAATGATCCTGAATCAGTGTGCGAGAGGGGAGAACCCACAGGTAACCGGATCTACTTGCTCTCCAAATACGCCCTTATGGGATGGTGTGTGTGTGTGTGGAGGTGTACAGAAAGAGAATCTGCTGTGAAAAGATTCTTTGTCCAGGAAAGGTGAGGCTAAGGCAAGGGCATGATCAGAGTTTGGGCTAGTATTCACACACACACACACACACACACACCCACACACACACACATGCAGGTACAGGAACACACAATTTTGGTGTTGTCTGTAAAGAATGCGTAAAGAGGCCTGAGGTGATGCAATTAGGAAGCAAGAAACAAAATTGATAAGAGGATTCTGCCAGAGTAAAATACTGAGGGTCAACAATTTTGAAAGACAGCTGAATAGTTTGTCAGTTCTAGCACAATCTTTGACAACGCAAGCGTGGAAAACACATGTTCAATGAAATAAGTTAAAGAATGCCAGAATTATTCAGGGGCTGCTTTAAATTTTGCTTTGAAGTATGAATAAAAAGTTTGAATTACCCCTGAGTTCTGCATGTTTTAAAATCTATTGATTTTATAGCAAAGCACCCAGAATCAACAGGACAGTTTAAGCAGTTAAGGTTTTAAATCAACACACACTTCATTTTTTTTCCCTCTTTAGCCAGGTTGATTTTTTTTTTTCTCTTTTGGCCCACCACAGATGGGCCTATCTCAGCATCTCTGTCTGCTGCCAGTATAATAGAAAATAACTGACACAGCTCAGCTTAGACTTAAATAATTGTAGATGTAGACTGTTCTAAGTTGACTGCTGTGCGATTAATTCTTGAAAACCAGAGTTCAACCAGTGCACATGACGCAGGCACAGCAGGAGGAGCCTTTATCCCACTCAACATCCTTCAGTTTCCAGTCCAGATTCAACCTAAAACCTGCTTTCCCATCCTGTTCCTGCCCAGTGACCTATCCCATAATGTACTGGAGTCCAAAGATTGCCATCACCCGTAGAGACTTGTTATAGCCCCAGCTTCCCTCCGGAAATACCTCTTCTGTCTCTCCCACCCAGTTTGTCCTTTCTGCCACCCTCTGCCATCTCTCTACCTCTGATAATATATCATACTGCTTTAGATAACAAATATGACATATCAAACCGCTGTCTTCTCTATTTTCTTTGAGAGAGCTCTTTTTCATGGTGTGACAGTGACATACAGAACTTTGAGAGCATCAGAATTTCCCTGCTCTTAAAAGTGTAAAAAACATGGGCTCTTCATCAGCCCTCAGTCATGCTCTCACATGCTCCCTGAATGATGTGATATGTTTAGTAGCCTGAGACCAATAGTAGGAATAAGAGGGGAGGATGAGAGAAGGAAAAAAGACAAAAATGCATGATACCAAAAAAGCAAACGATAGAAATCAGTTATTGGTCACCAGCAGATTTTAGTGTTTTAATGCTAAAGCTTAGACTTAACTCTAAACTGTGGACAACAGCAAATTCTCTTTCCCTCTTCCTTCTGTATTATTCACTTCTCTCTTTCTCTACCTCCCCCTTATCCCTCTTTCTCCTCTTTATCCACCGTTCTTCAACATTCCTAGCCCCTTCGCAGACTAAAATCCCTGCACGTCTGCTCGCGTATGGGCTGGTTGGCCAGTAAAGCTACGATAAATGAAGTGTCTTATTACAGCTTTGGGCAATCAAAACATGTGCCAAGCTTTTTAAAAAGGTTGAATGGAACTGAACCTTTCCAAGAAAATGTTATCAGAGAATATACAGACAAGCTCTGCCAAGATTTAGAATAATAATAATAAAAAAAAAAACCTCCAACAGCACAAACAGCAGGAGAGAGAAGCATTCCTGTACTGTATCTGTGCACCACAGGCAATGAAAAAGCCAGTCTGGACTCAAACAATGAGAAGTCAGAACAACACAGACACACACATACACACACATAACAAAGCACCTAAACAAAGCCTGTACCTCGGAGAGAATGAAAAACGATGAGGAAGAGAGACCGTGAATCATCGGATGAGAACTAAAATGCCGATTGGTGATCAATTCGAAAATGCTAAAATTGGCCTCTATCCAACACTTCAGATGGGGATCATGAAATCCCAACAAAAAAGGCTTCTGTCACACTTTCCTACGGTTGTTATCAGTAGTTTGGAAAAACATAGCAGAGGAACTATATGTTTTCTCTCTCACAAGCCATGGGTAAGATTTTTTTGTGATTAATACTTGGATTGGGAGTGACTGAGACAGCGTAAAGGTTTTTTTTTTGCAGAGAGTGAAGTATTTGTCTCTCTTGAGAAAGGGTAGACAAATGAACTCTTCACATAAATCAGTGAAAATGTAGCTTTTCTGTAGGTGGGACAAAAAGTTTATTGTACTTGTGTTTTGCAGCCATGTGCTTCTACATACACCCGAGCTGAATAAGGCAAGAAAGGAAAGGAAAGGAAAGGAAAGGAAAGACCCAGTGATGGTCTCATAAGGTGGTTGCCAGAAGGCTGTAAAGCAAGTCTTTTGAGACTGTCAGTTTGAACAGGAAGGCAGGTGAGTTGGTGACAGAGAGAGAGTTGAAGTGAGTGAAAAGCAAAGCGACTCAGCACTGTTATTGGCTGGTTAGTTGCTATGTAACACTAGTTGCTACAGAAACATCTGAATGGAAGAGAAAGCATGAATGAGAAAGAAAAAAAAAGAAACAGCACTGGACACATCGTGATCAGACTCTACACACTAACACGTCCTCAGCACTGTCACACTACAGAGGATTTGTTGATGTGTCACAAATCCCTTAGCAACGAAAAATGAAGATGACTGACTGGGTAGGAAAAACCTGGAAGGATGTATGTTTTCCAAATAAGGTCAATGACTTTCAAAATGTGGTTTATTATACAACATGCAAGAGTATCACCCTCAGGTAAGCATTCCTTCTCAAAGAAGTTAAGATGTAGTAAACTTAAATAAAAGCTACTCAATACAACGCAACCATCTCTAATTTAACTTGTTATACTGACCACAAATGACCAAATCAGTCAGAGGGTCATGTCAAGCTGTGATTCAATCAGAAGGCCGAAGAACTTTTGGTTCCTGTTAAAACACTACCCAGAACTAAAGTGTTCCTGCAGCTCGTCTGAGTGACCTGAGTGAATTGGGGCTTGGTCAGAAGTCATCACAGGTCTGTGTTATGTTGTTATAGACGGGAATAAAAACACTGAGTGTTCCACCAATCAGAGATGTTCAGTCTTTTGTCTTCCAAGGCATCTGCAAAGCATGACCCCCAATGCAGGGCCAATTTTAGGGGTCAATTACCCCCTAGAAATAATTTTCTACCTCAGCTTGGAAGGTGGAAATGCATGTAGCTTCATGGTAAAGACCCTAGTTATCTGGGATAGCTCCTCCTGTCAGAACTCATCTTTGGTGACCTAAATACTGTTATCAGAAAATTGCTGAGATGAAACAGTCAAGGGGCCAATGTCAAACTAGCCTGATCTCTTGTTAGTCCATTGCATTAGAAGAGCAACAATGGCTTGATGTCTAAAATTCAACAGGTACAGCTGCTTATTCAAAGCTCAGGCTGACAAGTAGTGGCGTCACACACAAGAGCTGTATCAAGCTTTCCATCTGTGTGAACAAAAGAGGACCTGATTGAGGACCATCCCCCAATGAAAAATGCCCTCAGAGAGGCAGAACGAAAAGAGGGAAAAATTTCCTTCATCTCAGCCACAAACATTTAAACATACATGGACACAGTGATACTGTATTCCTCCCAGGAAGGTGGACTCAGTTTTAACAGCTCACGTGAAACAGTCTCATTCCACCACACAACACAACATGCACAGAAACCACCACGGGAGGTGCTTTCTGTCATGTCTACTGGACACATTAACCACTGCTTTGTCCAAATATTCACTAACAGTGTCACTATGAACTTTCTGACATGCTGTATATGCGCAGTAGGTCCAAACAGCTCAATTTGATTTAAGCAAACAAACAATGGCTTTAACTTTTGAACTGACTGAGAAAAACAGGCTGAGTCCAACCAAACAAACCAAACAGAGAATCAATAAAACAAACATAAAACAACAGGCCTTTCAGGAGGTCTAATACATGACACTGGTTCAACTATTCTGCTAGTATCAACTGTTTCCTGCAAGAACCACAGATCTCCAAATATTGACATCAGTTGCTACATTGCACAAAGTGGTTAACAACTTAAGAGTCAAGCCAAACCACTGGAAACGCGTCATTATGAAGAATCAAATACATCAAATACACATGGGGTCGTCTGCAGGACCCACTTTGGAAAAAATATTTGCAGAAACCCAACTATAAAAGTGACACAGGAACAAAACAAACAAGAGCTCTTGTTGCATTAGATCACTGCTTATGAAAGTGACCCTTTATTTGCCTATACACTGGATTAAAACTGACTTATTTCCTAATGGCCTCACACTCCTGTCAACCACGTGTTTGGTTTGCGCTAATAAAACTGGTTTGTTTGCATGGGACTGGTGAGCAGCAGGGAGTTCAGTTAATGTGTACTCCTGAGTGAAGCCAGGGAGGGAAGAAAATGTTGAAGGGAACTTTCCAAAAGCTGGGTGTGTACTGTCTACAGAGGGAGAAAAAGACAGTTTCAGACAAGGAGGGTAATAAAAGAGCAAAGAGGAAGATGAAAGCATGAATAAAGAGAGAGGGAGAGCTGCCAGTGAACTTCAGGACAACTGAAGAAAATGGAAGAAAAAGGAGAGAGGAGAAGAAAGACCCCCTTTTTCAACTCTGCCCGATTCCCTCTCACTCTCTCCTTTTATGGCAGTGTTACGTGTGTGCATGTGTGTGTGTAATACGGGCTCGGTCCCAGTGTTGCTCTCAGAGGGAGTGATTAGATCAGCAAGCACACACTGACTAAACTGAAACTAAAAAGGTCTTTGCCTTGCTTTTAGAACACTGATGCATGTAACCACTTCCTAAAAACTAATCCCATCATGCACTCTGTTGAACTTCAAACTGTCCAACCTCTCAAGGGCAAACTGCATATCAAGTTCTTTCCCTTGGCAAAAATGGATGATGCCAAGATGAATCAAAAGATAGATATGAGGCTTTTTTTTGCGAGAGTTATAATTTATACTGTTTCATTCTTGGGTACTGAATCAAAATGGTTTGAGGAAACTTACATTTTCAGGGACAAGAAAGAAGAAACAGAAAGATCAATGACACAAGATGACATCATGATCCCTCTATTTATGGCTATGGCTCCTCAGAAGGGACAAAAATAACCCCATGGGAGCTCTGCCTCAGGATGGAAGGAATCATAAGAGGCCAAAAGCTTCTCATTCCCTCTCTTCCTATTTTTTCCCCCCTTTTTTTAATCTTTCCCCTCCCTCCTCTTTGCACTGGTTTGCTTCCCAGAATGTGCTGGCTGGAGCCCAAATGACTGGAATGCAGGAATCCAGGTAGCATGCCTGTATGAACACACGCACAGACACACATACACACATACACACACTAATGCAGTACAAACACTCACAATACATCCATCCACACATTATGTATAAAAGTCAAACACCCCATATATCCACACAGATGTAGGATCCAATGAAATATGTGACCTGAGTGACTTAAAGGTCCTGAAAATGTTTCTTCCATATATTGTGGGTGCTTAAATCAACAAAAGGGCACTTTTTCTGTTTTTTTTTTCTTTTTTTCTGAGATCCAGAAAAGCTTCATTATATCAACTTATAAGTCACAGCATGAACGTTTACAATTAAACTCTCTATGAAAGTGATGATATTTGACACGGGCGTGTCCACACTTTTTCACAGAGGTGGCCCAGCCCAAGCACTGAGTCATGCAGGGCTGGCATTAAGTGTGTGTGCAGACGTACACAAATGAGAAGCATTATTTTCCACTCTTTACTCTTAAATTAATTATTTTTTTCTGCATAAGATCACTCTCTAATACTTGCATCCAAGCACCAGACACATGATCTGCCCATAAAATGAAAGTGAGCCAAGGGGCACCAATATATTCTCATGGTCTGGGTCAGGGATGCAAGATATAGCCTAAAACCATTATCTTAATATTTTTTGGCTTTATTGCAATACTCACTATATATGTGGACATTATGATTTCTCCTTTAAATCAGAATATGAATTGCAATCAGGTTAAGTTTAACAAACCTTTTATTTCAAATTAAACTTGATGTAGGTATATATTTTTAGTTCCAGTAACATAACTCATTCAGATTTATTCATCTGGCTGCACGTATTATTTGACTGTCTCATTTGAATGTCTCAATGGTTTTCCAAAATTACAACAATGAAGACCACCTAAACTCTGAAAATAACATGAACTAAAGTTGAAAGTGACTAAATCTGACTTTCATTTCAATAAATTGACTACCTGGGCAACGTTAGTTGTGCTGAAGAGACTCTGACTCTTAGATTTTTTTAACCATAAAATTTAACACAACAAAGCAGCAAATTGTAAATTTTAATGATTGGCAAATTCAAAAATTTGCTGTTTGATTAAAGTCACAATTTGAATTTTCAACTAAAGAAGACATATATAAAATGTGAATGAAATTTGAAGCCCGTGGCAGCACAATCCAAAAGTCCCACCTCTGACAATCAGACTGTGGCCAACCACAGTTAACACAGAGCCCACCTCTAGACACCAATCTAGTGTCTCTATATAGTTTCATTTCTTAAATAGCTGTCAACTTTAGTGTTCAGCTTCAGTGTTCCTTATTACAATAATTCTTTAAATGGATAAAATAAATACAAGAAAAGAAAAGCTTAGAAGACAGGTAGCAAAGCAAGTCCTAATTTGCATCAAGGTTCAGCTATCAATATTTGGGTACTTCATGAAAATTGGTCAGTTTTAACAAAAAGTGCACACGTTTTCTGTTTTCCTGTCTCAAATCAAACTGCAAGGGAATCAAGAGGAGGCAGTAAAAGTCTGTCACAATAACTTTCCCTTCCACTCAAACAACACAAACCCCTCCTTTCTCTCATGCCATCTTGCTCCCTCCTCCCCTTATCTTGTCATTTTCCTTTCTTTCCCTCCCCATCATGTCATCCATCCATCTTACATGGAATGGGAGAGAAAAAGCAAGGAGTAGGAGAGAGGGAGAGGGACAGGAGGGGGGAAAGACAAGTTTGTTTTTCCGGAGAGGACAACATTCCCAGGGCCCGAACCATTCCTCTCACTATTAATAGAGCAAACACATATACACACACACATATCCAACCAAAACATAAGCTCTGCTATCGCTATAGTTACAATGGAAAACAAATCTGAGTGTTGGATGTTTAGGTTGCTGTTTAACAAACACAAAATCAAGCTATCTTTCACATCACAAACTGCCACAGAGATGAGAGACAGATTAATGAAAAAGCACAAAACTGAAGGGAGTGAAACTTGATTCACAGTGACAGTCAACTCAACAGAGCACTGAACAGCCCCTCCTCCCTCTCTCCCTCCCTCCCTCCCCCTCCTCTGTGATTAACAAACTTTCCTTCCAGCACTGCAGCCTGTCATTAGGAAGATACGATCCTGTCATGTAAGTGGCTCTCAACTCTCTGTCGGGTTCATGCATGCAGTGTTTAGCTGCCTCAGAGGTGAGACAGAGGTGAAGAGTGAGGGGTCAAAGGTCGGCCTGCGTGTGCTGACCCTGGAGGCTGCTACGGACAGGAGTTTACAACACTCAGCAGCACCTCAGGTTTAAAAAGTGTGGGGAGTCTTAACACAAACTTTCAGCATAATCAAAGGGACTGTAAGGACTTTCTAAGTGATCTTGAAAAAGTCTAATCTTTAGATATATGTCTGATCATAATCCACAACTTAAAATGAGATTATCAGTGCTGCATTAGGGTATTTCTAAATGCTATTTCACAATACTGTGCACAAATCATTCGTTTTGCTTCTATTCATTATTTGCTGCAAACAATTTACAACGAATAGACAGCAAAGGGAAAATGTTTTGTGATCAGGATAGTAAAAAGCTTTGTATGATTACACAATGAAATACACAGCCCATTGAAGTGCCCTGATTCAGGAGAAATGAAGCATGAATAATTACGCAGAGTACTGTACAGTGAGTACAGTAACAACATCATCAGCTTTATTCAAACATGATAAACAAGATCATTATTCAACAGACTCAAACAAATCAACGGAAACAGAGCCCTTTCCACACACAAAGAGATGATTATGAGACGCACAGTGGGGATTTAGCCTCATGCTTCGTTACTGTTATCTGACTCATATTGGATAGTTTATGCTAAAAGAACAAATACTGAGCAGATCTACTCCAATCACTGAATCATGAGCAAACACAGTGTGAGCTTTGTGTGCATTTGGCAAGTGCAAGTGCAACCAAAACACAGCAAACATGAAATCTGAAATTATTTAAAAACAAATCTAAAAACCACAAAACTATCAAAAAAGGTAAATGTGTTTGTGTAGTTATCGCTCTAGTCTTCATCCCACTCAAGTTGATTTCACGTCATTAGTTACGTTCATCCCTTCACACAACAGTCATACACTGATGGCAGAGGCCAAGGCCACTGTGGCAGCAGAGGCTGGAATTGAACTATAAACCTCATGATTCGGGGATTTCTGACTTCACTTCTGAGCCACATGAAGCATGATTTGAGAACTATGTGATATAAGCCCTCAACAAATATTATACGACTGGGTTCTGTGTCCACTGAGTGCTGTTTTGTGCCACATGTGAGTGCTGTGCCTTACACCTGTTTTTATTGCTCAGAATTCTGTTGGTAAAATTGCTCTGTATTTCCTATTTTCTGCTATTAAAGTGGATTTTACAAAGAAAATGTAAAAAAGCAAGGGAGGATTAATGTCCTCATGCATGAGCAGCAGCTAAACACTTAAACACTACACACATAAAATGACAGATGCCATGGTGCTTCAAAGGCTGAGCTGTTTTAAACAGAGTACAAGAGGTACAGCTACATAAAAAAGCAGATGCTAAGAGCACTGTTGTTGGAAGGATGATGAGCAAAACACTGAACTGCTTTGGCTGCGCTGAAGATGAATCCAAGAGTATATAAAGACATGGTGAAACATAATTTCAAACAGCTTTAACTAAAATAAATAGAATTGAAATTTGATTTTATGCCAACCCAGCCTGTCATGTCTGCAAAATATTGATTTTGGTTACATCATGGTGCATTTTCCCTACAGGCACTGTACAGCTAACATAACTGTGTTACACACTGACACTTAAAAATTATTTTTATTGCTATTTCTTGTCGCTTTTGCAACTTTTTATCATTTAGATTGTTGATCTTGCAATAGCAGTTTTCAACAATTGGGCTCTTTGGTTGAGCAGGGTTGAGTTTAGGGTTGTAGAGCATATAATATCTACTGCAAATTTTTTTTTTCTTGTATTCTGTCACACTTGAGGTCAAAGAAATATTGCACTATCTGTGATTAGAGCATTGCCTGCTGCAATGTTGTGATTTAATCTAATTTGAAATCTATTCCTCAGCCCTAAAGAAGAGGCATAAATCAGTGCAAAAATGTCATTCCTTCCCTTTACAGGTCTTCTCTGTTCCCTCTGAGTTTCTCTGCAAAGCTTTTCTTGACGTATTGCTTTAAAGCACCGAGACAAATTCTTGGGAATCAAAAGGTTTCCCAAAAACAAATCAGAGACGTCCTTCTAACCACAACTTTTCACGTCTGATGAAACGCAATATGTTTGATTGGATAGAATCTTCTTTTAATCTAGAGGTGTTTATATCTAGGTATGTCATGCTTTGTCACACACACACACACACACACACACACACACACACTTACACACAGTCTAGAGAGTCTTTTATGGCTGAAGGGCTGTTCACTTTGTCAATAAGATCCAGATGTGAGCACAGTGGGAGAGGGGATAAAAATAGAGCCAGAGAGGTGAAGGAGACAGAAAAAAATAAGACAGACACAGGGTCAGAAAGAAAGCAAAGACAGAACAGAGAAACAATGATCTCAGTGAGAAAAGTTGAGGAAAAGTGCTCGGGCGCAGAGACACAAATGGTCCAACAGAGAGGTGTAAAATGTGTGAACTGGGTTTATTTTATGAGACCTAACATTACTTTCTGTCCTCTTCTTTTTGAACCATCTAACAGAAACACCAGCCCCTCTGATGTCACCACATTCCCACGCAACTTACACACAGCATTGCCCAACACTGAAGGTTGCTATGGACGACAAAGAATACACATAGTGGCTAACTTAAGAAATCCATCATGGTTTTACTGAAATACAGGGTTGATAAAAAGTTTAGTAGTCCCACTCTTTTTCCTGTGATTTGTTTTACATACGTGTTTGTGTGAGTGAGTGAGTGAGTGAGTGAGGGAGAGAGGGAGAGAGAGAGAGTGTGAGAGAGAGAGAGAGAGAGACATGGTCAAAAATGCCTCCCCCAAACCCACTTCCTGCCCTGCCCTCTCAATGAAGACAATTATGGTTCCTGCACACAGAAGAAACAGCTCCTTAAAAGGCAGGATCCATGATGTATTCACCTCTGCACACGTTTTTCAAATTAAAAGTCAATGCAGTGTGTTTGTTAAAAATGAAGGAACTTTTTTTAAGCATGCAAAGGAGTGCAGAGCTGCTACATGAATCACTTGCTAATAATACATAAAGCGACTAAGACAAGAACATACTTTGAACCTCGACCTCTCGAAAAGAATGACCAATATGTAGAGATAACGTGTAATTCCCAATAGACAGAAGTCTTAATTTTTTTTTTACATAATACACTGAGATACATTTTAAAAAGACAACAAACAGAAGAACAACAAGACCATTCAAGAAATTCTTATAACAAGTTAAAAGGAATATAGCAACAGGAAAAAGTAGCTATGAAGTTAATACATTATTTCCATAAAAACACTGTTATGCCTCTGCTGCAAAAACTGATTAGCAATAAGAAGACACTTAATTCAAGGAAAAAATATGTTCCTGTGTTATACACATTTGACACAATCCTTCTTACGGCACATTTGTGCACAACACTACAGACATTGATGACCACAGACGTAGCCTTCTGTCCGTGCTCTGCGTTCATTCGGTTCGTATTTCTGCATGTTTAAATAAAACTTACAGACACAGGCCTAATGGAGCAGTACCACTGAAATATGGGGGAGTGTTGCTGTGACTATCTGAGACATAGCTCTAATGAGAGTAGAAGAAGAACAACGGTGGACATGTTTGAGGAAGAATGCAACCCAGTATTTTCACTCTTATTACAAATGAATATTGGCTCAGAATATCAATTATCAGCCTCTTTGCCTCCTATTAATAGGTAACAGCCCTGAAAAAGGAAATATCTGTCTATCTGTAATTTTTACACCCAATTCTACTTGCAAAAGTTTGCCCAAACGCACCTATATTGTTACAAAGGCATAATTATAATATATAAAACAGTGAAGCACGGTTCAACCTGATCACCAGGCTAATAGAGAGCTCAAGATATAAACACGGGTTCAAACAAGGTAAAAATGCAGGCCCGACAGTGAGGAAAAAGAGGGAAAAAAGTCTGTCATGCATGTGGTAACAAATTCACACAAAACAGGTTACAAAAGACAGAGAGAAGGGAAGTGCAGTCGAATCACTCGCTTCATTGTTCAAGAATTCAAGGTCAGGTTGTGCGCTATTTTTAGGAACTCAACATCTTCCTATCAGGAGAGTTTTGTCTGCTCAGCCTTCATTCACAAGCTTGTAGCTTTTCAGAGACAGCTGCGGCCGCAGTTTCACTAACATAACCAACATCTGCCAGATAAGAGAATGATACAAGCTGTAAGTTACAATAATGTGTCCAGGTGTATTTGTTACAGTTTCAAAAAAAGTTTTACATTTTTGAGTTAGGGCCCCTAATCTTATAAGAGATATGAGCTAAAGGACCCTAAAAGGCAACAATTCTCGCTGTTCTAATCACACTGAGGATCAGTTACCCAGGGTACATCTGGATCTGATAGTTTTGAGACAAACACATGCTCCATCTTTATTTTTAAGTGGTCATATCAGCAGAAAACGACATAATTCCTCTCCTTATTTCAAGATAACATGTCAGAACCGCACTCAAAATGCCAACTGATGAATAAATAGTTTGAAGAGGGAAAAAGTCAAGGCCTGGTTGAAAATAAGAAGCCCATTGAGGAGTAAAGAAGGACAACATTGTTTCAGGCAAGAGACTCGATTACCCACAACCCCCCTGGCTGTCACTGGGTGATGGGAGCTGTACATGAGTGGGTCAAACAAACCTTTGGATGCACACACACACACACACACACGCACACACACATACACACATACCTCCAATCTGCAGATAAACTGTGGTCATCATCATTTACCATCATCAGTGCCACACTAATTACTGCTGCTATATCTGGAAAAATTTCAACTCCACTGGTTGAATGGAAGAGGAACGGCCAAGGGACAGCAGGTCAACACACACAAATACACACAAACACACAAATCTACACATTTGAGACAGAAGTTGGAAAAGTTTGCTTGTTTTCTCAAGATCAGTTTCAAAAGCGTGTTTTTGGCTACTGGTAACCTTTGGTTCTGATTCAAGTTTTTCGAATTAACAGCAGTAATCAGGCCAAAATAAGTCTTGACACAAACAGTGGACTTCATTATTGCCAACAATGAATATAAATCTTGCATGGTTGATTGACTTTGAGTCTTTTGCCAGGAAGGGAATCCAAAGTGTATTAAACTGCAATAGCTCAGCTGAGGTAATCACATGAAAGTAAATCTCTAACATATTGTCTACTGAAAACCAGGTTACACAGGAAGGGTTGTTATGAGCAAACATATTTACTCTGGTGGGTTTTTGATTATTCTGGCATATTTGGCCAAATTGGCGATTTACTGGTACATCCTTTAGTGGTTATACTTCCATAAAGTTAGATGATAAGATCACCCATTCTCTTATGTAAGACAAGGCCACTTTCAGACAGCTCAATGTAGCACAGGAAGGCTAATTTAGGTATGCATTAAGAAACCTGCTTATCAGTAGCTCCAAGGCCACCAAAGAGTTCTTTGTTGCTTAACCATCTGCTGTGAGAAAGCGCCAGAAAGACAACTGCCATTATGCAAGAATGCTCTTGTTTAGGGCTGGGTATTGTTAGAAACCTCACAATTCACTTTGATTTTGATTGTTTAGGTTGCAATTCAAATTCAAAATTGATTTAATTGCTTCGATGTCGATTCAGTGACAAGCCGAATAAACAAATAATTTAAGTTCCAGTCGACAACTTTTAGATATTCATTTTCATGCCCATAAAGTTGGTAGAGCTAGCTTTACTCTGTAGATGCAGCTTGATTTGGTTGCCATTTTGTTGTCGTTTGGTACATTTTAGCATTACAGTTAAGAAGTCCACAAAGTCAAGGTCAACCCACAGTTAACAAAAGCCGTCCATGCATCTTGTTTGCAAGAGTGTCATATGTATTATCTACTTTGTCTCTTCACTCAGGACTTTGCTGATGCTCTCCCTGCCATGGTTTTGTCATTTCACATGCACACATGGAAGAGCAAGGAGTTCCACACATTGCAAAATATAAAGTAGATGAGTTTTCAGCCTGTCAAAGCAAAGTCTTTATAACAAGCAGAAGATTTTGCACTTTGTGGTCAGCTAGTAGGCTCAGTTGACATTTTAATAGCAGTAATTACAACTAATAACAGGCTGTCAAATGATCTGATTACATCTCCAGCAGGTGCACTGCTGCAAGTTCTCTGTATCAGCTTTCCAACAAGAAAGAGTAACTCTAAGTATTAGTTGGATTATTCAAGCAAAGTTAAGTTATGAACCACAGACATAAGGAGAGAATAATTAAGATGGATGGAGGAGAGAGGGGTGAAAAAGAGAAATACTATTTGGACTCAAAGTCCCATCACAAAAACACACAAACAGCGCGTCTACATCTTGGTCTACTTCTGCCTTTCTCTCAGTCACACTCTAAAACACACACACAAACACACACGCATGCACATTCATCTTGTCTGAGGTTAGGTTAACATATTTTCAGACTGACTCATAGTTTTGTGAGAATTCATTTTGGGATAAAATGTTTTGGTAAAGTACAAAGTTTGGAAACAGCTGGAGAGACTGACCCTCTCAACAGTCACCTGGGAGGAGATGCAGAAGGGGAAACAAGTCACTCTTTTGGCTTTTCAGAATTCAAAAACAAAGACTAAAAATAACCAGAGAGTTGATGCGTGGTTGCTGTCATACAAAATTAACTATCAGAAGTCTCCAGGATATTTACTCGGATCAAAAACAGCTATTTGGCTCTCCTACAGCTTCTATCACAATTAACAAGAAAAGATCTGAAGTACTGATCGACCATTTAATGTCTTGAAAAAAGCATATTGAATTAGGTTACTCCAAAATAACACCCAGATTTTTTGTTTCTTTTCAACCATTCGAGATCTTTTGGACCAAGCATTTAGATTTGTTTTGTGTTTTTCAGTCTTAGATCCCTACAGTACTGTAACACCACATCGTACATTGCACATCCACATCAGTCACTTCAGGAGCTCTGTGAATGAGTTGTCACAAAAAAGTGTCAAGGCTGGGTGACAGCACTTCCTCTGACTCTCAACGAAGCTGAAGCACTTTTTATGTTCACTGGTCAAAACTTAAAATGAACACTGAACTTATTTTACTTAGGAATTACACTGAAAGTTTCTGAGTCGGCTTTTTAGTGTTTGAAATGTTATCTCTAATGCATGTGTCTTATCTCATGACACAAAATTCTATCAGCTCCAAAGAGATGTCATTCACGTGTTGTGGATGATGTAATGACATAATTTGGGTTTGCCACAATGAAACCCACATGTCATGTTGCTACTGATTCGACAGCAGGTTTAAAGAAGAGCTGCACGAAACATTGCAGGACTTATCTAACCCCTGATATGACAGCCAACAAGACACACAAGCTGAACAGTACACAGGCACAGGGTGTGTCTTTTTCACACACATGAAATAAAGTATGAAGTTGTTCTAGGGCAGAAAATTTCTATCCTTATTTTTCCAACAAGATATTGTCCAACTGGAGAAAAAGAAAATCGTTAAGGAAAGATAAATGTGACTCAGCCAGACACACTGGATCCAACAGGTCCCATACAACAAAGAGGACTAACACAACCTGCCTGTGGTGCTGCTTTGGCTTTTACTTGTCTTTCAGCTCTTTTCCCATCATCCTCCTCTCCCTGGGCTTTTATCCGGGATCCCAGCAGCCACTCTGGAACGACGCTCCGACTCTTCCAACTTCTCTCATTCCCATTTTGACGAGAGTTTCTCAACTGGCAGCTAGAGCATGACCCAAAGCAGCGGACTGATGCCATAAGACAGAAGACGAAGAAGAGAAAACGGAGGAGAAGAGGGAGACTGTTTCTAAGGACATGATTCTCTGAGTGACAAAAGACGAGTGAAAGAATAAGACTTGACGGTCCAGACAACCCACAGTTACACCAAGGCCTTGACTATGTATAAGTGTATGTGTGTGAGTGTGTGTGTGTGTTTCCGACCACGCATCAAACTATGCATGCTACACGTTGGGTGACACAGCTGTGCCTTTGTGGGATTGAATGGTGGAGACAAAGGCAATGACAAGTTCATGGAGAGTTATGTGCATACAGTTGGCATATGCTTTTGCTATAATGTAACTACAGACCTCCCTTTTTTCTGCTAATGACATTTGCAGCTAATAGATTTCTTCTATGGTAGCGTATCCATGGTAATTCTCAAGAGTTAGGAGATTTATATGCAAGCCAATAAGATTTACACACACTTGATTGATTTGATAACAGTTATCTCACTGGCCATTTTTTAGCTTTTACAGTCAAACACTCAAGTTCAATGAAGCTGTGAGGACTTGCTGGCAAAGCTAGCATTAGTGCAAGATAAAGGCTGTGTCCGAAATGGCATACTAACGTACAACATACTACATACTAAATGTGTATATACTGTTGACTACATACTAGAAGTATGATTAGAATGCCAACCGTTCACACTGTAGTATACTACTAAGTTACCCATGATGCATTTCAAACCCCCAACGACAAAAATCGGAAGCACACCAGGCTATCAAATATCTCTGTTGATTCGCCACATTTGAAAGTTCAGAGAGCATTTTAAGGGAGAAAGTCACCACCTAGAACACCAAAATGTGGTCATTTGAGCCATAAAACGCACAGATACAAATTTTACTTCGCCATTTCCTACATTCCATTATGCGCGCCATTATGCTATCGAAGACAGTTTCGGTCGGCTCAAAAATAAGAGCCCAATTTACAAAAGCATTAAAGAACTAAAAGGAGATAATAAAAGATGCTTTTATTTTGAAAACGGGACGTTTGCTAGTCGCTAACTTTTAGCTGAATGCCGGTCTCTAGACGATTTGACATTTACAATATCAATACTACTATAATCAGTAATTTCCCCAAATCAATAAAATGTTGACTGCCTGCAGACACCGAAGACGATCCGTTCGCTCACAATGCATTATAGGGCTCACAATGCATTATGGGGTGTTTGAGTGTGACCAACATGCCCACCTCACATACTTCAAATTTTTTCCGATATAGTATACATCCGGGTATTTCTTGCACACTCAATCTTTTCATACTATCTAATGTGAACGCACTACATACTCATTTTGACGTCACACTTAGTATGAGTAGTACGTTAGTGTGCCATTTCGGGCACAGCCAATGTCTGTGCTTCTACAGTGCGACCCCATCTGGGACCTAAAAAATAACATTTAGAAACAACTTATTTTAACGCCAATAATCACATTTTAAAGTTTGGTTTGTGATCAGGCATATGACCAGAGATGAGACTTTCTAAAGATCACTTCAAACGTCCTCATAGCACTGCTGTCACATACAAAGGTCAATTTTTTATTGGAACGTCAGAAATGTTTCAGTTTTTCAAAAATAAATACAAATTCTACAAAAAGTTACAGGAGAGCATAGATAGCAGTGGGGACATGGCTAATATAGTCAACAGAATCAACAGCTCTTATAGCCTGTCAGCTTGATATCCACAGGACTATGTGAAACACTGACAGGCAAAAGCAGTGACCCTCATCTGTGCCACAGTACCTGCAGGATCTGTAATTTATTTGCTTCTTTTACATATCAGGAATGGGCTTTGACCTTAAATGTATTGATGACATTTCACCATGCATTTTTTAATCTTTGTTTTTGAAGACTCTAGTAAGCACCAGGTGTGTGATTCTTCAGGCAGGCCAACAGTGCAGCTGATCCTAGATAAATGATCCAAATACTGAAAAGTTGCATTGGAAATTTCTGTACCACGTGGACTGCAGATGTGCCACATGGATAAAAAATTGCAGATATGACTGGCATGACTATAATGGACCATGCAAAAGTATACCATACTGTGTATTCTGGCACACACAAATAATCTTTGATAGAGGACTCCACAAACCAGTACTTGCTTACTATAACTTGTATCCTTAAAAAACAGACTTTAGCAAAAAGAAATCTGCCTATGCACACAAAAAGCTGAAATAGCAGCTCTTCTAGAAAGTGCTGTTTCAGAGGAGGCTTTTCTTACATAAGCAAACTGCTCTGTAATTACACTGGGTGGATCCACACAGACTGAAAGAGGAGAGAGTAGGAAAGTAACAGTCTGGAGGAGAGTAAATGGGACAAGAGACCAGGCTGACAAAGAGCATAAAAAAGAAACAAGATCAACTAGAATGTGTTCTACTGAAAGTTTCATCTTTTCCAGTTAGCAAATTGAAGACAACTTTTTTTCATTCGAAAGTCCATCCTTAAAAGGAAGGCAAAAGATTTTCAAAGCATATTGTAACTGTCATCAACTGAGGGCAAAGACATCCAGGGCTGTTTTCCCACAGTATTTCTTTCCCACTATGAGAAACCACATGGAGTCTTGTGTTGTGATTTATTGAAGTGACACAAACGTCAATTGAGTATGTTTTTTAAAAACGCTCACAACCCCTTTCAAAGGAACCTTCATTTTCCACATATTGACTTCATCAACAAGATTAAAGATATAACCTGTTATCTTTTCACTTTTGCTCATATAACTGGAGGGGGCTGCAGTTTTCTTCCATAGATTGAAGTGTAGAGTCTATTCCTGTTTAAAATGATTTAAAAAATGAATGAAATGTTGGTAGAAAAATAATTACGTATTTGCTTTCTGGCGAAAGGAATATGTAATGTTTTGGTGCTAATGCTAAAAGCTGGTCTCAGTGCAAAGAATGGAGACAGGATAAGTAGCTCTTCTGTCTGTGTCCAATGCTAATGAACATCTCTATTCCTCTGCTGACGGGAACTTTTTCCATTCATGAGTGTCTTATTATAGTGTCATTTAGGGTCAAGTTATGGATACTCCTTTGGCTGAGATTTCAAAAAGAACTTAGCCCATACTGAAGACCAGCAATTGGCATTGACATCTGAAACTAATCCTAACTTTTAAAAGCTGTCAGGCACACTCAGAGTTGGATTCATTTCTTTTTAATTTCCCAAGCAAAAAAGGCCAAGAAGTGGTGAACATGTGCAACACACTAACCATATTGTATTTTATGTCTTAAAGCAGATGTCACGCTTTCATACAGCCCAAGTGTCGCCTGTAACAATCTTCTAAATGATCTCACACATTAACATTTTACAAATTGAACATATGATATACTACTTGACTTGTATAGCATTTGGTAACATTATTTTGTTGTTGTTGTTGTTGTTGCTAAGCCCAGCACAAGTAGGAGCTTGTTTCAGAAGCTGTCTGTCTTCGATTTTCTTTCCTCTCCTATTTTTCTTTCCTTTTTAGTTCTCTCTATATTTAGAGCCCATCATTATTTTTTATAGCTCATCTGTTGGTCGTGGACAATAAAATGGTTGTGATTGCAGTAATGTTTTTGCATTGTTTGCACAAGAGGTTTCAGCTTTTAGCAACCTGTAGCATGTTGATGCTAACCACTGCTAGACCCCATGTCCCCTGCAGACTGAGGAGAAGAAGACGAGGATGAATTGCTCGAGTTGCAATCAATCTATATGAGAATATAAGACCTATCTCTAATAAGATGGAAGAGCTATTCATGCTAACACAGCACCAGGAGGAAAACCAGAGGGCGAAGTAGCATCATTCTATTCACAGACAGGGCTAAAGGAGCTAACTGAACCAGTTCTCGATACCCATCTCCAGAAAGAATATGGGAGGTTGAAACTGATCAGACTGGTGAAGAAGTCCAGCTCAGTCCTGGACCCTGTGGAAGTGGAAGCGGACTGGAGAATGATGGCCAAGCATATACTTTTTTGTATTGCTGCTGTGACTCTGAATTCCACTTTAAGAATCAATTAAGTGCATTCTATTCTATTAGGTAAGTTGTGAACGTCAGAGTAGAATCATGATGTTGAAGGTGGTTAAAAAGATTAATGGAGAAAACATTGTGTCATAGGAAACAAGCCACTGGACAACATCTCAGCGTTTGTTTCCAATCGCTGTGCAAAAGCAAATGACAAACAAACCTAAATTCATATTCAACTGTCTATGCTTGATCAAAATTATATCAACATCCCTAAAATTATCCCCCTGAATGGCCCACAGCACAACCAAAACACACTCTGACTCAAGGGAACACAAAACATTTTTGTTGTGTGGGTCCCAAAAGAAATACAGCAAGAGAGAGAGAGGGAGAGCGAGAGGGGGAGAGAGAAAAATGTTGCATGTGTGTATGTGATTAGAGGACATGATGCCTTGAGGTACGGGACATTTTCTCTCTGAAGCACTCTGCTATCCTGGGACCCTGATCACAAAGGAACAGGAACCCGAGCAAACAAAGGGGAAGCATAAGTCCAGAGGTTACTTTTCAGTCTCATAACTGAAATATTGTTAAACTCATTTGACTCAACCTGCCACATAAGTATCATCCTGTTTTGTTATCAGCTTTGTATTTCCAGACACTCTCTTTTATTGAAAGTTTTCTATCTTTACAAGAAAAGTAAGTCAAAACGTCTGCTGTCGGAGTCTCTTGGTGTCATTAAAACCACAGGTATCTGAACTGTGGCCTTTTTCTGATTCTGATTCATCCCACCTCTGCCTTCTCATCCGCTGAGTCACAGAGACCTTCAACCAGAACAAACCATGTCCTCATCTTTTCATCTCTCCATCACCTTTACCTCACTCAACATCCCTCACTTTTCACACACAACTAAAACGGGGGTGACCTTTGCAGCTTAAAAAAGAACCCCTCGGTGCTCACATGTTGTCCTTTGTAAAGATGTTTATGGTGTGTCCTTTGATATTACTTTGAAGTCTGCTTTCAGAGGTGCTTCTTCCTCTCTTTTGATCAAAAAATTGGCAGATTAAATGATGCATTTCTACCAACAGTTCTTGATCACAAATAGAAACAGATATATATTCTATTTGATTCAAGACAGACAATACATGAGATCATTAAAATTGATCCTTTTTTTTAAGATTTATTACCAAAAGGTTATTATCCTTCATCTGCAAATGCTCGACTATGACACCACTTTTATGACTCTGGAAACATCCAGCAGAGATTGCAACAAGTTTTCCAATGTTGAAGAATGCTAATAATGCCTACCACTGACATGAGTGATACTTCAATTAGAAGCATGCATAAGAAAATCAGTAAAAGACACCTGTTTTTCAAACTTTGGAAAAAGATGAAGTCAAGCTTGGAAAAGTTTTGGAAACACACACTTTAAGAGATGACAAATACAGGAGTCGTTTGCATATGACAGACAGACATTGATGGTGTAAGTTTGTTTCTAATTTCAATCCCTGCACTAGTGCTTGCTGAAGAATAAAATCCAATGTGAAATGCAAAGAAATTTTTAAAAGTTTTAGGCATAAGCATGGATAAAGCCAACAGTTTGTCATCTTTACCTTCACTGTTCTTTTTCTGTGCAACAACATGTGGGGAAAAGTAGAGTGAAGGATAAAGACCAGGCTGAGGGAAAGTATTTGATTGCATCTGGGTGGTCTGATAAAAAAAGTCAGTCATAAATCTGTAGCTATAAACACAGCGCTTTTAGACCTAATCCATACAGAAGTGAGCCCAAACCAAACTCTATGCCTCCTTTCTTTCTCTTTGGATATTTCCCTCCCTCTGTTCCGTTTTACCATACTTGTGAGCCCCCTGTCCAACTTGTATTGACCTCATCAGATGATTAAATGGATAATAGGCTTTTGAAAAAAGAATATAATTTGTGCTTATCAAGATGTAATTGAATGATTCATTGACTTCAATCAGGAACACTCTCATATTTAAAACATTTATAGCCAAATGGCGTTACAGTTATAGTTGGTGTTATAGGCCCTGCTTTTCTGGGTTATCCATACAGCCTGCTTTGGCCCTCCAGAGAATGCAATGCAAAATCCCCCCACATGGGTAAAAACATACATCAGACTAAACAGGAGGAGGCGATGTTTACGCGACAGTGGTGGAGGTGGGTAGCATAGGTGTAGCTGGGATTGGAGAAAAAGGAAACGTATTAAAATTCATTGCCTTACCAATATAAATAAGCACTGATTGGTTGAGTGGGGACTTCCATGAACTTATGCAGATATTAATTGAGGTGATTTGGTTTCTTTGGTTAATCACAGAGTAGACCTCAGGAGGGAAAACAAATTACTTGAGGTATAAGAAACAGCTTGAAGTTGTGCAGCTTATTTCTCTATCCCTGCTTCTGTTTGAGTCTGGGGAGGGATTCATGCACAGATTTACAAAATAAAAGAAGCAACCGAGATGGCTGGCACCATGAATCTATTTACCCATCTCATGCTTTTTACTTCTGCACAATTAATTTGTTCAATTCATTCACCATCAGTTATTTGCTAAGTAGGAGTTCTTAAACCAAAAACCAGCAAAGCATACTGCAAAACAGACCCAACACAACAGTCAAACTACATTCTTCTATCGAATCAATACCAAATTTTGAAGTACCACACACCACTACTACGCTGGCTTCATCTCTGAAGCCTGAAGGTTGCTGGTGGGGAAATAGTTTAAGGTACAAACAAAGCAATGTTGAAAAATGATACCAAAGGTTATGCACCAAAAGTACTTGGCTCTTTTACAAAGTTAAGGGCTGTAAGGCAACAAAAAAGTAAGACAGATGGGCCAAATTCCTGCTGCTTCTTAAATGCAAAACTATTCAGTCAGTAGAGATTATGCACTTTCTTCTGCTTCAAGATTAGCTGATAAAGTCTTGTGTCAACAACTCTTTGGATGATAAGTCAAAGCACTATCATATAAATGCCACGATTGGACGTTTCCATGTTTGTAAAGATTTACATGTGTGGAAAGTTAAAGACATAATTAACTATGCACTTATGAAACACCTTTGGTCACGGATTTCTCCTGTCATTTACTCCCTACATCCCCCACCCCCCTCCCTCCAATAGATTCATTCTTAAGCTCCCTCTCAGTTCTATTTTGATCCTTTTTTTTTTTTCTTTTTTAAGCTTGAGAGTGATGCCTTCTAGCCCCCGTCTTTTTGGTCTCCTTCTTTCTCTTTCTCTCCACCTGACATTTGGCTCAGGATCCCGCCTCACACAGAGACAAACAGTATGACTTCACTTAACTGAAATGTTCCAGAGACACCGAGCGAGAAAGAAAAAAGAATAAAGAATAAGATAATACCAGGAAGGGTGCCAGATAATTATTTTTCTAAATGCTAACAATGGTGGGGTGAGGGTAAGAGTTGGTTTAAAGATTATTACAGTGAACAGCCTTTGATCCATCTTCTGAAGAAATGACAACTGAGAAGAAAAAGGGGCAGAAATTAAAGGCAGACATGATGTAAAAAAGGGTCCAGTCACAGGTTAGTTCGCTTCCTGTCTCATCTTCTTTCTTTTTCGCCCCATTTTAGCGTGGCACATATTTAATTCAGACCAAGTCTTTAACACATCCTAACCTGTAAGAAAATCTTTCAGGTTGTGTCGGCAATGACCCTGAGGTACTTATTTTTAAAAAGTGATTGATACACCCTAGTAATAGGTCATCCACATTTGGTCTTCACAAGAAAGCAGAACAAAGCGCAAACCAGTTTACAAAAGGCATATGCGGGCAGCTGAAATGTGCACAAATACTCAATACACAGAATGGCACACACATGCACACAAGCCAGCCGGTGGTGCTGGACATCATCAAACACTTCAGTAACCACAACAACTTCCTATTTCTCTAGATCTATTTCCTGCCTAGTGAGGTCACTTGCCAGCTTCTGCTACTGATGCGAAAGCAACAAAGAGGGACAATGGGTGAGGAAGTGAAATAAAAAACAAATAATGTGGACTGGGCAGTTGATGTCAGTTTTACCACTGGGCTTTGAAGCAGCTTTGTGAGACCTTGTGCAAAGTAAAAAGAAAACAAAAAAACAACAATATGAGGTGTCTAATTATTGACACATCAGGCAGCATTTTGTTTCTATATAGCCCGTATAACAGAAAGGAGCCATGATGTAATGAAAGAGGAGCCCTATGCATGATTTGTCTCTTCCCAGAGCTCAGACAGGATGATTTTCACTACACCTATTTAGAGGCACACCCATGACAGCACAGTAGGTTTGACTTTCAGCAAAGACTGAAAAAGGAGTCAGTGTCTGTGGCTAGAAAGGTGTTCCCTCTGCTTAAAATTTGTTATTGGTTATTGCTTAAGAATCTTCTAAAACCAAGTGGATGCATTTATCAGCATGTATGTCCCCTAAATCCCTTCAAAAAAGTACAAGCTAAATTGCTTTATCATGAAATTTCAGTTGATTGTTTTATAATTATCCAAATATAGATTCTTGTTTACAATCCAATCAGTTAACTCCCATGCTGTTATTACACACAAAGCCAGAAAGAGGTTTCCAGTGTTTAGACACTGCTGAGTAAATGCAGCATCACAGACATCACACACCCAATCTATGTTTGGATGAACTGTTTATAAAACCCCCTCTCTATGACTATAATCTTAGCATAGAGACAATTAATACTGGATAAAACAAATAAAAGAAAACCAGGCACACACAAGATGAGCAGGTCTTGTTGCACTCTTTAGTGTCTTTCACCTGTGACATTCAATCTAACTAATAACATCCTCTGATGTTTGTTGATCACTTCTCAGCCTTTAATGGTGTGTGTATTCCTAATGCACTTCAACAGTAACTATGAGAAATCTGATACCTAAAACATCAGAAAGCAATAGGAAACACAAGCACCAACACTAATAATTTAAATGACAATTTTTGCACTTCCAGTCCAATCCACAATACTCCAGACATCTGACAAAAGCAAGAAGAACAATCTCAATTCACTCATACCATCTTAACCATTTGCTCTGTCTCAACTATCTTAATCATGCTAAGACTTCTCTGCAAAAACAAAGCAAGGTGCATGATATTCTTGCATTTGCAGTGAAAGCAGTAAAGAAAAATGTGTACTCACCACTCTGGGTTTGGTCCTCTGTGGCATAGCAGTGGATGCAGACTCCTCCGTGTTCTTCTTCTGTAGTCCAGCTTTTATAATTCCACTGGTGCCGTACTCACTGGGCCCTTCTGAAACTGACATTGAACCTTCAGCTCCATCTCTGGCCGCTGGGGCAGGTCCAAGACCCTCTGTGTCTTTCTCAGCAGTGCCCAGATCCAGAATATATTTCTGGGTCACATCCTCCAGTGATGGTGTCTCGCCTCCCGGGGGCTTTGACAGAGTAGGAGTCTCTGTGGTGGGTCCATCAACAAGGCAGTCTGCTTCCTTCAGAGCTTGAAGTTGAGGAGGTGGGGAGATGGGTATAAATGCGGTGGGTTCACCAGCATGGTGGACGTGCTTAGGTGTGGTTTTGGTTTTAGATTTTAGATAAGGAAGAGGAGAAGTGAGATCGTTGGTGTCACTATTCTCTTGCTCCTCTGAACCCATTTCTTGGGGCTCAAATGGGTCCTCATGAGGGAAAAACTGAGCTGGTCTGCTTGGGCGCTTTCTGCCAGGGCGACGAACCATTCTGGGGGACAGAACCCCAGCTAGCTTGAGGTCAAAGTTAAACTTTTCCAACTCATTCTCTTCTTCACCCTGATCTATAACATCAACATCTTCATCATCAAAGTTTTCAGAGTGGAGGCATTCAGACTGGGAACGAACCTTAACTTTATTACAGCTGGTTGTGTGGTGATGTGGCTCCGTCAGTGCTGCTGGTTGAGATCGACTTTCTGGCTCCCACAGTTCCTCTCTCTGCTCACTTAGGATTGGCTCGCTGCTAGAAGGTGGGATCTGGCCAGGTTGATCCAACTCACTTATAGGTTGAGTGCTACAAGTCTGACCTTTGACCTGAGACTCATTCAGAGGGAGTAGTGGGGCATCACTCCTGCGACTGGGATCACTAAATGATTTCTTTTTCGGCGCTTTACCGTTGCTGTGGTCATCTGTCATCAGTCTGTCCATCGCACCTGGCTCAGCTACAATGCTCCTGATCACCCCACTGTAATCGCCAACACTATCATTATGGAGGCCGCCATCACTGTAAATGGACAAGTCACTGGCCACACTGCCTTTGTACTCTGATATTGCGGCAATAGCAGAGGCTTCTGGAGCTCCTCCTTTGACAGACAAGGACCCCAACAGGTTGCTGTCTACAGAAGAAAAAGTGTTCCCATCTTCTGCTAAAGAGCATCGCCGCTGAGGCATGGGGTCACTGAGGGAGCGGTACACTGTTGACTCTCCATTTCCACCAGCTGCTATTGTTGACTCTGCATTACTGCCATTACTGGAATCAGAGCCTGTGTTGTTATTACCAGAAGGGGAAAACTTGCGCCTCCGACGGATAGCACTTGGAGTCATAGGAGATTCATGTCCTTCTCCTGTGGTGCCTGCTGACCTCTGCGACACGGCACTGTTGGCATTAATCTCTTCGCTAGCCGTGTAAACATTAATCAAACCAGCATTGCTGCAGAGTTCCATGCTGTCGCTGTCACTCTCAACCATCAGGGTGGGAATAGACAAGAAGGGTAGCACACTGACTTCATTTGGACAATTTATGCCATTTTCTGTCACCCTTTCCTTTTCCTGCTTCAACCCTTCTGCCTCATGGAGAGCTGACTGTTTCCATACGGTGACAGGCTGCCCTAGCACATCCCTGGCAACCTGTGACCCCATATTAACTCCAGCAGACCCCATAAATGGTCTCTCAGCAGGATCACCTGGGCCTGTCTCTGGCTCCGTTACAATCCCTTCATCTGTTAAACTAGACTCATGTCCTGAAAGTTCATCCACAGAGCGGTCGTAGAACATGCTCTCCTCTGAGTCACCCTTCGGTAAAGCTCTCTCCGTCTCGCAGCTCTGTCTTCTTGCCTTCTCCTTGTACTCTGTGCCCCTGCTGTTTAACTTCTCCAACTGCATACTTTGTCCGACCCTCTCACTTCTCTCTCTCTCCCTGTTCTCTCTCTCCCTCTTTTGTTTATCCCTGTCTTTTGTGTTCTTGAACTCATCCTCTTCATCAGTCCCTACGTCATTCTTAATGCTTACTGGAGGTTTCTCCTTCTCTTCCTTTGATTTCTTCAAATAACGGTCAGCTTTCCTTACATCTTCATCATCATCATCTTCCCTAGAACTCATCTGACAGATATCTCGAATGACCTGTCTAGCTTCCATCACATATCTCTCCTGCAATGGAGGAATCACTTCCTCTTCGTCATCAAATCCAAAGTCCCTTATTCTCTGTCCTCTTCCGACCCTGAAATCACCCCCATCACTTTCTACTTCCCTATCTGACACTGACCCCCTCCCTCCTTCTCTCTCTTCATCTATATCAAGCTGCTGCTCAGAGGAGCTCCTCTTTGTGTTGCTGCCTGTTAAGTAACACCTCCTAGCTGTTGAGGATTTGTCTGCGCAAGTGAAGGATTTCGCACGCCGCAGGGTGGCAGTTAGATCTTTCAGAGATGGGCGGTGTCCAGATGGCAAAAGGGTGCTGGCACGAGTCTTTGACCCCATCTTGTATACTGATGACCCCTCCACAACCCCTGGTGTGTCTCCACTTGTTTTCCTCACTTTGAGTTCTGACAGGTCAGATTTCAGGAAACTTAAGAGCGACATAGTCTCTGAGGTGATATCTGGGTTGGACATGGATATTCTTGTATTTCCACTATCATCCATCATACCCCCACTAATTGTCCTCTTTAATGCCATGTTCCCTTCACCCCTTACCCCTGGAGACCCCACACCCTCTCTTGCAAGCACACTTGGCGAGGGGTCGACCGTAGGCACAATCTTGGGTCGGACCCGCACAGGGCTACGGGGAAAGTTATCCCCGTGGCCAAAACTCGGGGAGCGATACATGGTGAAATTTCCATGATAAGTTTTACTCAGCATGGAGGAGGATGCAGTCCTGCTAGAGCTGCCTCCTGTTCCCCCCTGGTGTGTAAACACGTTTGGCGCAAGATGAGCGCAGCTCGCCTCGTCCTCCTCCTTCAGTGTCTCAGTGCTGGAGTATCGGCTGCTACATCGTGAACCACCAGGGCTAGAAGCAAATGGGGGAATATTGACCTTTGACACTCGTGATACACCAGGTAATGCCTTGGGCGTCATTGATGAAGAGATGCGCTCCCATTGCTGCACCCTGGCTCTGTTACTATGACTGCTGGGTAGTCTTGCAGAGTGACTGCGAGATACTGTCCCTGCAAATTCGCCTCCTGTGTTTTGCTGGTGGCGCCTCTCTAAGTGCTCCATTGTCAAGGCTGTGTCACTGTCACTGTCTTCAGATTCGCCATCATGATCATCATAATCATCACGGCCAGTTGCTGGAGAACCACCAACTTTCTTCTTCTTCCTCAATGAGCGACGGCGCACTGCTTCACGGCTGTGAGGGCCTAAAGAACCAGGGCTGTCTTCCTCACTGCCTGAAGACCTACCAATGCCCTTTGCCCCCCACCAGCCATTTTTACCACGGGAGAAATAGCTGCTTCCTCTCTCTGTGGCACCCTTTTCCTCTGTTCTACAGGAGATGGAAGGAGCCAGACCCGAAGGACCACTCCAACCACCTCCTCTTCTTCTGCTGTGTTCTTCCTCTTCGTCTCCGGAGCTGAACCTCCAGCGGGAGCTGAGGGGGGAAACAACTCTTGTTGGGGCTCTCCGCTCAAAGGAGGGAGCTACAGTAGAAGAGGAGGAGGTAATGGCTTTATCTGAGACTGGAGCAAGGGGGGAGGAGGAGGGGGAAGGGGAGGAGGTGAGGGCTGGCGCTCTGGAGGAGCTATGTGAGGAATGTAAACTATCCCTGGGCAGCCCGACCCCCTGTCTATCCCTTCTCTCCCTCACTGTCGGCTGCTGAAGAGAGGAGAAGCAGGAGGAGGTGTCTGAGCTCAGGGATCGACTCCAAGACGAGGTAGCAGGGGGTTGAAGGTCATGGCTGGGGTCAGATGTCAACCCTGTCGCTCTGTGGGTCTCATGGGCAGCTTCTGCCTCAGTGCTGAGACTATGAGATCTGTGTGGAGATGGTTTAATCCTTTGGCACTGATTACACTCAGGGCAACTGTGAATGCTACTGCTGCTGCTCTGAAAAGCACATTTGCCAGAAGCTGTTTTTTTTCTATAACATTGCAACTCTATGTCTGCCTCCTCAGTGTTTGACAAACGATGTTGATCAGATTTGGAATAAAAGTCCATACCATGAGGAGAAATGTCTTTAGCTGGGCTGTTTTCTCTGCTTTGAGCTCCAACATTATATTTTTCTTGTAAAGACCGGGTACTGGCTTCATTGGCAGAACTGCAAAGTGAAAGTTTGTCACTTCTATCCGAGAAAGGAGCACTCTCAGTGGGGCTGAGCTCTTGAAGCGAGCTCCTCCCTGCTGCTTTTAAATACACACAAGAGTCGGCTTTGCACTGCTGTTGAGATGTGCTTTGTCTTTCATCAAAAATTAGTCTAATCTTTGTGACACTGGGCCACTTGTCAGAGTGGAGAGGCGCATAATCATTATGGTGTGTTGAGAGATAACTTCTGTGAGATTTACAGGGTGGAGGAGTACCTCTAATAGTAACATCCTCTTCCTCATCTACGATAACAGTCTTTCTGGGATCTGAGGAACATGCATTTATCTGTGAATAATCTCTCTTACCAGAGTTGCTGATACTGTCGGTTGACAAACGTGTTAAAATCCGTTTCTCCCTTTTCTTTTCTGAGTCCGAGCCTGACACAGAATCAGTGCCAGAGTGAAACTTTTGCACCTTATTGTCTGGTAGTGTTTCACTATCCTGAAGACATCCACCACCACCACCTCTTTCCTCGTGAAAAGATAAACGAGACGGAGAGGGGTCACTCCTGGAGCCCCTGTCCCGGGGAAGAGTGCTGCTCCCCCGCGTAACTGTTGCGCCGTCTCCCGGTGAAGCTCTGCGCGTCCTGGATGAGCTCCTGCTGCTGCTGCTGTTGAATTTCTCAGTGAGCTGGCGGATGGATGGAGAAATGGAGGAGAGAGGAGTGGAGGAGCCTCGCTTTGAATCTGCGGTTGGGAGGCTGGCTGTGGTGGCAGTGATTTTGGAAACTTTTCTTGACACACTGACATTACGCGTCGCCAAGGATTGTTCTGCTTTGCTGGGCTCCGGGGGAAGGGCGACGCCAGCTGCCTCCAAATCCTCTGATTTGTGCTGCTGGACTTCACTCCTGCTGGCGCTCCAGGAGTCAAACTTTTTGAAAGAAACGCTGCGATACACAGACGCAGTCTTCCTCTCTTTTTCTGCCATTGTTCATGCCTTCTTTGTCAGCTTTTTTCAGGTTTCACTCCACAGATCCCAGTTGCCTACCTTCTGGAGTTGTGGTCCATTCTGCCTTGCAAGCTACCGACATGAAAACCAAACGAAAATCAGTCATTCGAGCTTAATTGTTGGCAAAGCATCAATCATAAAAGGTGTACTAAGTGATGGATAGTTAATAAAACAAAAGTTGGCTGCAGCTGTGCTTTCAAAACTTACATGTTGTCGATTCCAGGAAACCGCATCCGTGCAGGAAAAGCGAAACTTTTGGGGGGCAAAACCTGTTCACAAACACAACTTTTCCATTGTTATCCCCTCACTTTTTCCAAAAACTCTGTCTCATCGTCAGCTGAGCACGATGCACAGGCCCCACGCATCACTCCCTGCTAATTCCCAAACTGTTAGTGAATTCCTTATTTTGGCATGATTTGGTTTTCCGTGACTTGTGTTGTTTTTTGCATGTTAATGTCTGAGATAGTGCAGAGGGGGTGGGCGGGACTAGGGGTATAGGGGCTGTCATGGCCCCCTCGGGGATTGAGAGGAAAAGCTTTTTCTTTTTTGATGGGAGAAGGCAGATACAGTGGACACACAGGGGGTAATTATAGCCCTTTCCCTTGCGAAAAAGACAGAAACTCTTCTCTGAGTTTTGGACTGAAAATTCACGTTTAATGCGCAAACTTTTGGGCCTGTTGTGTTTTCTCAAATTAAAAAAATAATAATAACCTTCCTCTCATGAACCCCTGCATGTAAACACATTTTTATTTAAATTTACAGTTTTTTTAAAAAGCTATATTTCTGAAGAAGTCAGAGAATAGCATCACTTTTATGTAACAGTCATATTTTTGATCAATTTCCAACTGCGTCATAAAGGTGTGATGGTAAAAAGGGTGTCAGCATTCAGAAAAGGTTAGGACAAAGAAAGAAAGTTTTCACATATACACAATACCCTCTCTGTGGTGCTTCCCATGTGGCTGTCTGGTTAAAAAGTCCTTTTGTTCTGGACAGGAATCCTGTGTTAGAGAGGAGGTGCTGACTGCAGCGCCCTCTACTGTCTGACCTGTGCAACGTCATGTCACTGCTGGTGAATCATGTGCAGCTTGGATAAAGATGACAAAAACTTCCTGAAAGGCGACCCACACAAAAAGTTTATTTCCTCTTTTTAGGTTTATCAAAATACAGTTTTAAGCTCAATTTCCCCCTCCTGATTCTCCCCAATTTTGCTACATTTGTAGATTTAACAAATACTGTCAACTTGGGTGACCATATCCTACAAACTCCAAAAGAAGACTTGACCTGACCTCTTCAAGATACTGTCAAAGTACCCAAAGGTGCTCAAAGAGGACAAAGTAGCTTCAACACCCATACATTTATTTGAAATGCTTCTTTTCTGTTTGAAGTGAAAATTGTCTGTAATGTGACAACAAATAAAAGAAGCCCATTTCCGCGCATTAAAAATAGAAGATGAAAAAACTGGCTTTCTTGAGATTTTGAGATGAAAGACATATTTTTGAGAAAACAATGAAAAACAGTGGGTAAGCATTCACAGTCGACTTTTATTCATCTTTAGGTTAGTTCTACATATTTAAACATTGAAAGTGTCCAGACAACTCATGAGTGACTGAAATATTTACAAAACATCAACGTTCGGCGTTTCTTTATGCGACAAGTCTTTTAATGTAACAAAAATAAAATTCTTTTTATGACTCTACTTACTGTATTTTACAAAAATAAGGCTTCTTCCAAATAATACTGACTGAAGTATATGTGTGCACAGTGCATGGACATCTCTTTGAATTGATAATAACTTTGATTACACACATTTGACCAGAAAAGACTCAAACATTCATTTTTCCTGAATAAAACATAGAGCATAGAGAACAAAGTTCATCATAGGATATGCATGCAGAAAAGTTACACAAACATTTAGATACTCCTCTTAATGTTTTTGGGCACATGGCCTTTAATTTACAACACTAACTTTCTTACATTTAAGACACTCAGATATTAAATCCTTTAAATTCCTTTCTATCTATAAATAATATTTCTCACCTCATGGGAGTGGAACTCAGACTACAGTTGAGAGATTAAAAGATTTAAGGTGTAAAGCTGCCTCAGAAATTCACTTTAGTACTTTCAGCTTAGTTTGACATCAAAGTTCAACGCATAGGTTTGAGTTCCTGTTTGAAGTCATGTTTGAACCTCATGAGGCACATTTAATACTCAGGATAGTTAAGGCTAGTGGTAAATACATAAGATGGTTGATTTAACGTAATACGCTTCATTGTGCTGCTAAGCAGAGCCCCTTTGCTTAATGCATCATTTTCTTTTTATTTACTCATTTATTCTCACGTCTTTTTTTTTCATCAACAGAGGTGGTGTCTTGGACAGAAAAGCTAGATCCATGGGAAGCCTTACAAACACATACAGGAAGTGGGAAACCACAGTTTATTCCTAA
This sequence comes from Thalassoma bifasciatum, assembly GCA_008086565.1. Classification (NCBI taxonomy): domain Eukaryota; kingdom Metazoa; phylum Chordata; class Actinopteri; order Labriformes; family Labridae; genus Thalassoma; species Thalassoma bifasciatum. Next base: position 1,145,792 of record RPOG01000051.1, on the reverse strand, counting down.
TTTAGATCTGGCCTTTAGTCCATAAACCTTTACTTCCCTCCCAAGCAGATAAAGTGGCCAAGATTTTAATAATCTATTACATGTTGTTAGAACCAGTCTCTTGAATTTAGTGGATAATTTTAAAGACATGAGGAAAAAGCTACAACATGAGCCAGATATATCAGGATAACTGGCATCAGCTAACTCCTGAAGTTATGATCTGATTCTTTCTGAATAACACAGTGATGAATAAATCTAAAATATCTAAGTTAAAGTGCAATGCGCTGCAGTGCAATGCCCACACTACCTACAACAAAACCAGGAGACTTGCAGCTTTTTTGAAACTGAAACACTGCAGGAAATAAACCTTCATTTAAAAGTGTTACTCTCACTTAAACCGACGGGATTTCTTTTTTCATACATTTCCACATACAGGTGCTTCATGCATGTCTGACATGCAGTCATAACCATTTGAAATGTTCAGTATTTACATAGCTTTGAGCCACAGTGCATTTTGTTGATCTTTACTTCTCTCATGAATTCTTAAGAATAATCTCCATGTAACACATCAGAGTCATCTTTCATCCTTTGATCTACAGTTAACATGGGTTAACACCTCACTTCACAGTGTTATAAAACATTTAAGAAAATGTTTATTTTCCAAAAGTTTCCCCTGAATAACACTGTGCACATTTAAGTCTGTTTCAGACACATTCACAGATAGCAGAGCCCCTGCTTGATGTGCATAATCATAATTTACTCATCTTTTTAAGTTTCTCATCTTAAGTTTATCTTTCAATTTAACTTCCTTCATTGTCCTTTTCAGAAGACTTATATGGAAGTTCTTATGAACCTGTTTGAGTCCTCATAAGGAACTTATTTTCAAAACAGAGTGCTGTAGTTGTTAAAGCATGAGTGCTGCTTACGTGCCACAGTTTATTAACAAACCTGTTAAGAAACTCTGATTCTGTGACACGAACCATTTTGCAGCATCTTGGGGTCCACTGCATAAGTAGCATAAAGATATCCCTCAGTACTCTGACAGAGTACAAACTTCTGTTGGCTCAAACACTGGTGCCCTTCTCCCCAAGGGTGGTGATTTTGAGCACAAACCTCTTGGTGCTCCTGCGATAGCGTGGCTGAGTGAAGTAAAACAGGATGGGGTCCAGGAAGCTGTTCATGCTGGCGAACGGTCTGGTGCTCTTATAGATGATTGAGAACAGGTTTTTTGTTGGGCAGGGTGTTCCTGGCACAGCGCGTATCGTCAGGTACAAGGTCTTTGTGAGGTGAAACGGCAGGAAGCTTATGCAAAAAACTGTCATCACCACAACGATCATCCTCACTGCCTTGTCTCGTTTCTCTCCTGTCGCCAGGGAGACACCCTGGTAGGACACAGGGCGGCAGAGAATGTGGGCCATGCGGCAGTAACACACCAAGACAACTGCGAACGGCACCAAGAAACCCAGGCAGGTCAGAGCCATGCCGTAGGGATAGTACACTGCTGACATCTTTGGCGTGCTTAGCTCATAACACACAGTGCGGTTCCTCTGGAATCCTGTTTTCGCAAAGTAGAAAGTCGGGGCACACAGGATGGCAACAACTAGCCATACCCCTCCACAGATACTCCACGCCAGCCTGGTGCCCCTTTGTTTCATCCACATGGCAAGAGGGTGGCAGATACCAACATAACGGTGTATGCTGATGCAGGTGAGGAAGAGGATGCTGCCATGCAGATTACTAAAAATGAGAAAAACAAGAGAAAAGTTATTTAGTACCCCAATTTATTAAAATAGCATTTAATAATGAAGTTTTGTTTCAAACACCAATGACGCAAAGTCAAAACAAAGAAGAAGCTTTTAGAAGTTTTGTGCTAAGCTAGCATAAAGGTCCTCCTGTTTAACATTAAAGGGCAGTGTTTTTACATTCTGTAACCATTAATGACATAAAATGATATATCAAGTATCAAGCTAGAAGCTAGAATAAAGGTAGAGAGATTTGCGTTCAAGACTCTGTGTCTGGGGAATGAGGAAAAAGAAAAGGGCATGTTTTCTCCTGTCTGTCCTGAGTTTTGCGTTCTGTGTTTTTCTTTTTTTGATTATAATCAAAAACAAAAGAAAAGACTTTGATCAAAAGAAAAAGAAAGAAAAAAGAATACAAGATACATTTTCAGTTTTAAATGTTTTCTGCATCCAACCCTAAACTCAACCCTGCTCATGATGGAAAGTGACAAAAAAAGCAAGAAGTAGCCACAAAAATAAATTTAAGGTGGCAAAATGTGGTCAAAGAGCAGCAATAATTGGTCAAAAGGGGCAAAAATTTGAAGAAAACTTGGAAAATGGTCAGAAAGTAGCAAAACTTTTCAGAGGCTTGAAATTTCTGCTTAAAATGTCCTTTCTTCAATGATGTTTTATAATATTGTATTTATCTACGACACTTAATTTTGAGTTTTCTTTATCTGAGAGCCATTATCATCAATATTTCGAGGAAGAACTGTGTAAAATAATTTACTCTTTGTTTAATGAGTCTATGTAATACCTGGGTTTCACTTTCTGAAATGAGCAACAAAAAAAAAAATTGAAATTTTCATGATTTTTTAATTTTTTTGAGCTGTACCTGTAAATGGTAACAGTTTCTATTGTGTTTTTTGGTAACAAAAATCCTACTTTTCTCCCTCATGTTTGGGTTTTTCTTATCCAAAACATGAATAATAATAGAAAATATAATCCCCTACAATAGGCAATCAGTATCTAAATATTATCCATAATCCTGAGTCTCTCTTTCATCATTTGTGTAACTTAATATTCTATGCTTTTAGGAATAAAGAAAAAAATGTAATATTTGAACATACATCTCACCTGTAGAACTGAAACCTCACCAGTTTACAGGCAAACTCCCCAAATGGCCAGTAGTCGTGGCTGCCATAATTGTATATGAGCAAGGGAAGTGACATCACATACAGAAGGTCGGCGATGGCCAGGTTGAGCATGTAGATGTTGTTTTTGGACAGGTGTGGTCGAGTCCTCCATATCTTCAGTATGACGGCTGCATTAAGGGGAAGGGCGAGCAGGAACACAAGGCTGTACACAGCTGGGAGTAAAATGCGTTTGAAATCTTCTTTGTAGGTGCAGCGGAGACTGCCCGACCTGCTGATGTTGCTGATGCTGGCGATGACGCTTACTTCTGGGTACAGCTCGGTGGTGTGCTCACTGCTCGAGTAGAAGTCCAAAGAGAAGGTTTCAGAAATGGGAGTTTCCGTCAGGGAGGAGTTTACAGGATGTGGCATTTTCTCACTCTGAAGGAGACACAGGGAGAGACACATACAGGTGGTGAGATTGTTTGAATGTCTATGCAGGTGCTTGTCTACTATAATGTAAAATCTTTAAAAGTGTTTTGTCGGGGCGCAGATGACCCAGCTGTTGAGGACGTGCCTCATGAGGTTTGCTCCATTCTGTAAGTCCAGCCAGTGGCCTGTTTCCTGCACGTCATTCCCTACTCTTGCTCTGATTCTTACTCAGTCCACTGTCCTGTCATCTCCCATTAAATAGGCAAGAAATTTATTTTATGAACTAATAATTAAAAAAAAAGCTTTGTTTATCCAAAAAAGTTGGATAAAGTTGGAAAGATCAGCATTCTCTTTACATGCATGTGTGTCTGACTCAAGTTTTAAAGTCTGAGGCTGAAAGAGAAGGCTGTCTCCACCAGAGGGCCCAAGAGATCACTTTATCTTTAACTGTGTATTGTCAATATTTGGAGAATTTTTGCAGCTTGATTGCACCTAGAAGAGAGCTCGGTGTTCAATAAATATTTGAACAGTGGCTTTGAGAAGCTTGTAAAGTCAGTGTAGTAACAGAATAAGCATTTACACCCAGATCCCCTTGTTAGGGAGATAATGTCAATGCAGCACAAAAGCTGAAGCATGAAATACATGTATTGTTAAAAAAAAATGCACAAAAAAGTAAATCTATTATTGTTTTTATTATTGCATTTTTATCTATTAATTTTCTTTTGAGTTTTTTTTAAGCTTTGAACTCCGATATCCTCATGAATTGTTGAGGTGTAACACAATGAGGAATGAGTATTAATAAGATTTTATTGATACCATTGCCCTTATCGACTCTGCTCGTGGAGCCGATTCTTTATCAATTCCCTTATCAATTCCTCCTGTGACTTTGCTGAGTTCAAAAAGTAGCTTTACTGTGCCAACAAGATTTTATTGGGTTGATGAGTTAATAAATATAAAATTGGACAATAAACACAGATAAGTTAAAATCACGTGTCACGCAACCTCTACATAAGAACCAGTCATTCCGTTACAATGTAAAGATATGATGGGGGGGATAAGGATAGGATGATAAGCCTTAAGCATAAATGCAAATGATGTCGATATAGTATTTCTAATTTCTAATTGATTCCTAACAGGAATCGGTTATTGATACTCATTTCTAAACAATGTGGAAAAACCTTTTTGTTTAAAAAACAACAAAAGGTGTTTGTGAGCCCTCATTTTTACGCTACAACTATGCTTTTTATACAGTCTCTATATACGTCAGTATCAGTAGCTGCTTGTTCTTAACAACTACACAAATGCAAATACTATAAATAATACGAGAGCGAACTCATTGTGATAATCTAATCACTCTGAGATAAGTGAAATCTCCACAGCTGCTTGGGCTGAGTGGAAAACCACCGCAAGCTTTCTGGCTGCCCACTCAAACCTCACACCAGCAGGAACAGGCCGAGATTTTTCAACGGTCCTGATTGCTGCACCCTTAACCAGAATTATTCCCACTAATTTCTTTGACTGCAGCATGTGGGTGGGCGAGTGATTGGCTCAGAACACTTCATTTTCTGTCAGACCGTGACTCAGTGTGTTTCACAACTCTAACAAAAGCAAAGTCCCTGTGTGTGCAGCATTATCTTACTACAGCGCCATAGACGCTTCTGCTGTGCACAAATGTGTGGCTTCTACTCCTTGGTGTGGCTGCAGGGATCCTTTTGTTTAATGTGACAATGACACATGGCTTTATAAATCAATGAAGAGTAATCAGAGGAGAGTAGGAGGGAGATTTGGCAGTATGCCAGCACACTGTAAAACATTTCACTACACTGAGCCAATGAAGAGGCGAGGAGGAATGACACAGGTTTAGGAAAGTGTGCTGCCGTCAGCTCAATTTGCTGATGACTCATGTAAAGTGTAAGTCAGATTTTTGATTTGTTGACGAGCCTGTTTGAAGAAACTGGGACATACTATTGGCTTCTGTTGAAGGCAGTGACCTAACTGGAACCACTATGCTTCCCGAAAACAATACTCAGAGCTTTGTGAATCTGTCAAAAATGCGAAAGGGCAAAGCTGTGATGTTCATCCCCTCTTTGTGTGATGAGCTTTCATCTGTAATACAAACTGTAACCTTCTATGCACAGAGCAAACATGATGGTGCTCTGTGTTTCTGATGCTCTGTGGCTTTGAGCTTGTTAGGACTCATAATATTGGCACAATGAAATCATATTAAGGCAAACATTTACACAAGACTAGACACTTTTTACTTACGCTTTCCCTTTAAATTAAGTGTGTGATTTACGATAATAGAGAAGGGAAAAAGAGAGGTACAAATATGTGGACTCTGGATCCTACAAGCTCCAGCAAGAAACACATTCATCCACAAAGAAAAGCAGGAAAAACTGACACAGCAGGCTAATAAATGTGACTGATAAAATAACTTGTGATCTTCCTTTGTTGCTTTAAAAATCAAGTAATCAATAAAGTAACTAAGTTACTTTTTAAAGGAGTAATCAGTAAACACTGGTGACTGGTAGCTTGCACATTGTTGTTATAAAAACAGATAAGCATAAAGATGAGTTGAATAGACCTGTCCTATGATTAATCACACTAACCTTTTGAGTTTGTATCTGACGTAAACCAGATACTAGGATTGGATAGGTGTGTCCCTGAAGTACACACTTAGAGATTTCTAATTATTAAAGTCTCTAACATTAGCAGTACAAAATCAATCCACATCTTCATTTAAAACAGTAGCATCATGTTATCATTGTGTGGCAGCAGGGCTTCCTATCATGTTTGTATCGCAAAGATCTCCTAAGTGTGCCTGAGCCTTGTATGTACAGTATGTAGTTGTTAATGTCATAATCAGGATGAACTGGTTGCTGACAGCTTCCCTGCAGGCTGTACCCATTTCCTAATCAAAGAGGATCACAAAGCATGGGGAAATTAAGCATTTAGCACATTAATAAGCACGGAGGGACTCAAATTAGATCATACTACCAACTCTACAGAAACATAACCTGGCAACCATAACATGTGATCCCTAATTATTTGCACAAGTAACCAAATAGCCAGTCTTTTTTTGCATTTATTAAGGGGGGAGCCTGCTCTTGTGGAAACAAAACACAGGACTCTAGGAGGAAAACAGTCTTTAAGCTTTTACCCTGGGTCTATAATTGGACAAAATTTTATAAAACAGAGGATGTGTCTGCAATTAAATTACATAAATCCAAATTCACTCCATTACTCAGAGAGGTTTTGCAGGAATAGACCCTCCTGTGTCAAGATGGGTGTGGAAGAGTGGCCTACTCATGCTCTCTGGCTCAGTGGAGCTTTTTCCTGCCCACATAGCTGCAGAATTCTGGCAAAGCTCCAGTGAGCTGGCACACTTTTTGAACTGTGCTCATTCTTCTTCTTGAAACGTCACTGTGAGAAAACCAACCCTGAACCCAGTCTTTACCAGACATTGGTCTCAAGGGGAATATTCCCTGCAATTCCCTAACTGCACTCATTGATAAAATGAAGAGGTGGTTTGGTTTAGTCTATTCACTTTTCTCAAAATGCAAAAGAATGTCTGGACGAATAACTTCTGAAGCTAGACACACATCTAAGCATCCATTCATGAGTGTGATCAAAGGCAGCACTGATCTTTCAAACCGTTTTCACAGCTTTGTCTGATTGACCGATGCAATCCTAATACTCCTATTACTCCACAAAGCTCTACAAATCATTTTAACGAACACCTACCAAAAGGCTATCTGGAGAATGCGGGCATCGATCCCGCTACCTCTCGCATGCTAAGCGAGCGCTCTACCATTTGAGCTAATTCCCCTCCACACTTCCTCACCAAAGGCATGTCATTTAATACGACCCCTCATCACCCTCTCACTGCCCACAGTACACAAGCAACAAAACACTCCTACTGCTCCTCTCGCTTTCTCCCCTCACACACATGCTTTGGCAAAAAACACACTGCAGCACACACTCTGCTCTGGGGCCTGCTGAAAGGCAGAGCTGACAGTGACACAACTTTTTTTATAAACCCTGGCTGTAACTCAGGGGCAAATACATTTACAACTGGACATAAACCTGAAGAAGCTGTAAATCAAATACTACAAGCAGCATTTAAATGATTATTATTCAGATTTTATTCAGATTGGATAATCATGTTTTCTTAAATTCTGGTAGCCTAAATGTAACATGAGACTACCAAGTTTTTTACGTCTCCATTACTACACACCCAGTCAAAAAAAATTGAGACCAGTTGGAAAATTGCACAAATTTACATTTTAAACCAACAGATCTCAAAATGGAGCTTCAAAATGCTAAGAGAGGAAATGCAAGTGAGAATGAAGAAAAAATGTGTATGTAATTTAATGCAAATAACAGTTCAACCTAAAAAGTCTGTTAATCAGCCAATCAAAGGTTTAAGACCACAGGTGACAAAAAGACATCACAAACACTAAAATGGGAATAAATGTTTCAAAAGTACCCAGTAATGAGTAGCTTGACTGTTCTTGTTCATCACATCCAGGATTTGTTTGGGCATGCTTGATGCAAGTGTTTCCCAGCAGTCAAATAGGAACGTTGCTCCAAGTGGTGAAGATTTGCTTCATGCAGTTCATCCACTTTCTGGAACTGACGTCCATTTTTATAAACTTTCCTCTCCATCAAACCTCAAAAGTTCTCATTGTGATGTAGATCTGGGGAACATGCATGATGCTCCAAAAGAATAAGCTTATTCTTCTATCATGAAAGTGTGAATACCTGACAGAAAATAAGGTCAAATCCACATTTTTTGTGCCAAATTTTCCTTCAAAATCTGCGGTCTCAAACTCTCAAACTGCTGATGAACACACTATTCCAGTTTCATTGTTATTTTCAACATATTGCTTACTACATACTTTTTGTCTCACTCCCATTTCTTCTTTTTGCCTGATGAAGTTCAACTTAGAACCTTTTGAGGATTCAACAGTGTAAAATGTAAAGTAGTGCAATGTTCCAACAGTTCTTATGATTTTGATCAATGGTGTATAAAAAAGTGACCATATTGGAAGAGATAATGGGGATTATGATCTTAGACCTTTGACCACAAAGTTCTCACTCGTGCTCAACAGCAAATAACATGAGTTTTTTTTCCCCTCCCTGTGATATTGAATTGACAGTGAATGAGATGGAAGGAATATGTTACTATTTGCCTCTTTGAAGGGTCCAAGAAGAGGGAATGTTCCACATTTCTAGTTGAATGGGATTTAAATTATCGATTTCATTTTGGGCATGAGAATTCATTCATCTCTTTAAATCTCTCTCTCTCTCATATGAATAAAAAGGTTTATATTCCAGCCTCACTGCCCTCTATGTAATCTAATCTCAAAGGGCAGGTAGCAGCCGAATGACAGACAGATGAAGACTCAATATCTACTCCACACAAGGGAACTCTGTGTGTGTGTGTATATATTAGTGTAGGGTAAGATAGAGAGGTTGAATAGAGGAGAAATAGCAGGCACCAATTAAACCCTGATCACTTTCTCCTTTTTCCCTGGACACTGATCTGTGATCCATGCCTGTTGCTGTTTGCCCTCTAGCCATCTCTGTTGCTGTGAAAAAAAAGAATAAATAAACAACATGTGCCTATTCAGCGAAACAAACACAAATACATCCTGCAGATGTTACAGGCCTATTTTTAATTAGAAAACCAGCACCACTTTTGGAAATATCAGAGCTAATACTGAGCCGACTTAATCAAACCGGAGCACAGACGCTCAACCCATAACACAGAAGACATTTAAAACCAATCAGCTAAACTATAAATAGAAAAATGGTCATGATGAGGAGGGCTGGTGTTGGGCACATGCACATTGCCCTCCATGTGACCCAATGGTGAATAGAACAATTAACCCACTTATTGCTTGTAAACATCATTTCCAGGAGATAAAATGTCAGTCCAAACAGAAACAGAAACAGTGAGATGAACTGTTAACAATCAGGGTAAGCAAATGTCAAGACCAGCAGACTGACGCACTCCTTGGCACACTACAAATGGAGTACTTACATTTAGCTAATCCTCCCTTGCTTGGTCTCTTCAGAAAAATTATGCGTTGGAACTGATTGTTTGACTTCCAGTGTAAAATGCGAAAAGTCTCAAGTACAAATATGGTGATCCTAACACTGCTAACCAGAGGGATTTACAAAGACAGCCCTATTTTGGGAACAATCCACCACACATGGCCACTTACCTCTGGTCTGTTGAGTAAATACACACATAAACCCTAAAAAGTGTAATAATTCACACATAAGGCTGTAAGAGATGCAACACAGCACTATGGTGTTAAAATTTGGACACACCTTGTAGGCAAAACATGTCTGAGCCCATTTCTGGAAGGACTCTGGGTGAAGATTTCATCAGGCCTGTACAGACTGAGAGACAAATGCTTGTGTGAAGCTGTTACCACAAATAGCGGAAGTGAATGCAGCTCTGATAAAACACAGAACAGGATAGTGGGGCAACAGGCACTGAAACTTAAAAATCACCACACCAAAAACATCCTAAACCTTTTTTTTTTTACAGCATTCACTGTATTCAGTTCATATTTCTCTTATAGTTTTGGTTTTGTTTCAAGCAGGTGCCACTCAGGGATATTTTGTTAATGAAGAGATCCTGTGGTCAGAGATTTCTGCTGTGGGATCATTTTGGTGGCTTACGAGTTGCAACACCAATCATGAACCACAGAATCTCCAGTCACTGTGTCTCTGCTGTCAGACTCATAACCAAAGCAGTTATTGCTTGTGTACATCTGTGTCTGACCAATCAAAGCTGAAGCATGGAGATGTTTTCTCACACAGGTATGTGCCCCCGGGGTGACTGTGAACTATCTGCTCATTCCAGTGTTGCCAGTAGTTTTATTAAAGGTTTTAAGCTAGAAATCATTTTTACATGTCCCAGTTTGTTTACACCTCAATTACCACGAGAGGTGCCATTATGCGTAATTAATATTCAAGAGCATATTTGTGCCTTGCTTTTCCTTTTGTCTTCAATGCACACTGTTTGGCAACAAGTGTTCTCGCACTTTCAGCCGGGGCAAGTCAGCTCTTTGAAGGAGAGGCAATACACTAGAGTCAAAACTACAGACCAGGAGAACCAGGGAGTTAGGAGCTTTTACAGGACAGAACAATAACACTGGATACAAAGTCAACATTTCCTACACTGGCAACACCTGTTGACTGCAGACCAACATGTTCAGTTTGCTAAAAGAACCTCATGATGCAAAAGATGACAATTATCAAACTGCACTTCTGCTGAAACATGGTCAGATTGATCACTTTTGTCGTAATCCAAGAATTAGAGAATACTCATCGAGTCAAGCACGTCAAAATAATCAGAGAAATGCCATTTGAAATATCGAATCACAAGAAGAAAAAAAAAAGAATCACCATTAAATTATTTTTGCAAATTATTCAGCCTTACTTTGCACAAGTTTCCATGCAAAAACTCTTTATGTATCTCAGGTTGCTTTCTATGAAGATGCTCACTTCAGCCTGTCTTTCTGAGCCCCCCTCCAGCAGGGGAAGAGTGGAGCCCAGCACTCTGCAAGCCTCCTCCACTGTTGCCATTCTCCATTTGAAAATACATGTTTTTAAATATGACACATCATGTGACCCATATCCTTTTGTTTTTAAGGAGATGCACCAATTAGTAGTAATCAGAGCACTTCTTTGTGTCCCTTTAACATACTTCCCATGTGGGTTTTTTTTACCTTGTTGTTGGACAAACTTCAAACAAACAAAAGCCTTACTGGTCATGGTAAATCTTTCATCCTTCCTTCTCTCTATTTTGTAAACAGTAGGGGCTTGCTTTTTAGTCAACAACTAGTAATTGGTGTTTATTTTCTCTAATGCTGATGGAAAAATATGTTGTTGTAATAAGGGCTAATGAAAAGCTTAGCACTGAGCACTCTGCTGGTTGTTATCCTGAAATTGTGGCGCATTAATCGCAGAATGTAAACGCAAAGTCAGTAAGACAAATAAAATGAAATATCTTTGCAAACTAATTCAACAATGCATATGCAACAGACTAAACTGGAGTATTTAGGGTTTTTTTTATTACAGAAGTCCCAGTCTCTGAGGTTCCCTGAGTTTATCTCAGGAAAATCACAGTGTATTACCAATTTTAGGAAGTAATTTGGCAAGCATGTTTGGAATGGTTGCAACTCTGCTGTTGATTATTTACTCAGTGAGACAATTAAAGGAACTTCATTTTGCCTGAGATCAACTTTGGCCCTGTCTTGCCCCCTTTCCTCTTTTATCACTTCCCTGTATCTGCCATCCAAAGTTTATAAACTAGTCTAAAGTTAGTCTGTTCCCGGTCAGACAGGAACAAAAACAACCAATGAAGCCTGGCTGACAGGAATCATCTCTCAAAACACTGCCACCATGCCAAAGTCCACTACTGCCAGTATTCCAGGACTGTACACACGACAGCCCTGCCAAAAGATTCTGGGTTATTGCTGATGTGATGTGAGAATTTTTTTCTCAGGAGCCGTGAGCACTGCCCCCAAATATTACAGCGAAAACAGAGTGAAAAATACAGTACTGTAGGAATTTTGTCTAAAAGAATGAGCAGCTTTAAAATCTCAGAAAATAAAGACCTTCATCCACAACTATCAGGGTCATTTTTGAAGTTTTTGTTGTCATTATGATTCAAAAAGGGTAAGCAAAGTTGTTTGTTATGGCTTCACCCAACCACTAACCTTTGAGTGAAAGAAAAGTTTTTCTGTTATCATTAATATTCTCTGAAAAAAGCCAAGAAATCATAAATTCTGCCAGGGTACGTTAACTTATGAGCACAACTGGATACAAGGGGTGATGCATCTCACATCTGAAAGGAAGCACCTGTTTTCACAAGTACATAACTGAAGCCAGTGAATTGACTGGAAACACTCCACGGTGTGAGTGTGTCAAGCTGGTGCCACATGTTCACCAGCTCATTTAACAAAAAGCAATTCAACATAGTCACAAGCCTGACATCAGGGAGCAGGTGCCAAAATGCTGTTATGATGTTGCTCTGCTGAGTTCTGGGTTGAAAGAAGAACAGAAGTCCAACAAGGGAGAAATTTCACTTTTCTTTTTGTATCACTTCAGGTAAAGACTAAGTTTGATGGATGAGGGAGAATGCTTTTGTTGTCTGTTGCCCGGCAGATATGGGTCACCTGTCCCATTTTTTAATTTGCTTCCTAAACATATGGCTGTATAATATATGGAGCCTATTTCTTTTATGACTCACAACTTGATAATTTTTCAAGGTGCAAGGTTTATTGGCTGCATGTATAGTTAAATGACCTATCTATATTTTAACAAAACAAATTTAAATTCTCAAACAAATTATCAGTGGTGTAGTACTGAACACAAGTCTGGAGACCACATTTTGAAGGTCTTGGTCTTGTCTCAGACTTGGGATTTTCTGTCAAGACAATCACTGATCTGCTTTTTGTCAACTTCATTAAGGAAATCCTAAGTTCCCACACACTTGTATGTGCTTGTGAGGCAGTCTTGCCTCTGTCAATATGGAGGGCACATTGACATAACACAGCAGGAGGCTTTTGACTTTTAAGATTTGTCTCTTGATGGTCATGATAAGATTTACTTCTTTTCCAACCAAATTGTATAGGTTCTCAGGATCTTTGGGAATTTTGACCCAGATTTTCAGGTATTTAAAATGATACACAAATTTTTGATTTGAGAATTTAACATTTTGCTTTGCAAGATTTGCAGACATCTTATTTGTCTGCTGAATGAATTCAAAAGAAAACTTACAATGCAAATCTTGAACTGTTCAATCTTGTCATGGTATTTAAAATTGATTATTATGGTCTTGGTCTTGTCTCGGTCTTAACTCCCAAGTCTTGGTCTCAGATAGAGTGGTCTTGAGCACACTACAAATTATTTTGCTAAATAAATTATTTAAAGCCTGAAATTGTGGTGAAGCTTTGTGAGAAGAAAACTCCCAGTCGATTTATGGTCTATGATTTCACCAAGTAATACATTTTACTAGACTGCAAATCTATTCAGTCACTTCGTGGGAAAAGTGGCATGTTCCCAAGAAGGTTTTATTGCCCTACTTTTACTGTCTGAGACTTAATTCTTTTGTCTTTGGGTTGCACCTCATGGGTACAGTCTGTGAAATCCCCACACTGTATTTCCTGCAGACTCTTCATAGATGCTGTCACAAATGATCAAACCTGGTATGTGCAGCTGCAGTGCCCTAAGGCAAGACACTGCAGCCTGAGAAAACAGCAGCATCTGTTTTTCCACAAAACCAATACATCAAGTTCAATTATGTTTTGGTTGGAAAAAAAATGTTTAACAAGAAAGCTTAAAAGATGTGATCTCAGTAGCTCTAATGACAAATTGAAAACTCTGCAAACATAGGGTAAATGTGCCTGCTTGATACCAGAAAACCACTGAGGTTTTGGGGCTTGTAGACTGACTTCAGCAGTAGAGGCGTCTTGCTGTGTGGTGTTGATGGTTAATTTTCGTCCACTGTCTGTCTACACATACTACAGGAGTTGCAATGACAAGTAAAGGTGTTGTGAAAAAACTGGAGAAGTAAACAACATGTAAGAAATAAGATTAGCAACTTAGTGCAAAAATTGTTGCTTCAAAGTCTCAAAGTGAATGAAGAGGATGGTAAAACTGTGAGGAAAGTAAACTCACCCTGAATTAGAGGACAATAACGCCGTGAAAACATCAACAAGTTGACGACTTGGCCATGGCACAGGACTCGTCCGGCTTCTTCCTTTCTTTCTTTGATAAAAAGAAAAGTGTTAAGAAAATAAATGTAATAAAAAGACTCTGAAACAAACTTGGGCTCATATATATCATTGGAGTTGAGCACAAGTTCGTTTAAAACTGTTTCTCTCTCTGACCCGGGCCAGTCCTCCTTCACGCTGTAAGGTGACTTCAGTCACTGCTGCACAATCTACACGCGGGCGCGCTTAAAGAGGGGCGTGGACGCGCAATGAGTCTTGCACCAGAAACTAGGGCAAAAAAATGAAAGATGTAATATGAAATATAACAGCTTGTTTGCTTTTGTCATGTCATCCGTGATCTGATTTGTCAATTTTAGCATAAAAAATGCGTCACGTGAAAGACTTGTGAACTATTTTACCGAGGTGCCGGCTCAGGTGTAATTTGCTATGGTGCTTCTAACATAGTTCCGGTCAAATGCTTCATCACATTTGATATCAAGGCGCAGTCGACGAGAAATCTCCGGTCACTAAACCAGGCTAAATAAGTGAGGGTTATGGGGTTATATTGACTTAGAAATAAACTTCAAATGGAAAGGAACTCTTTGTGAGGATCACTCTGTAAGTGGTTGTAAATATTGAGAGCACGAGTTTAAGTTACCCATCAAAATCTATTGAACCCCAGGCCTTGTTCTAAAGAAAAAAAACAAAAACAAAAACAAAACAGTTGTAACCCCCAAGTTCATTTGCAGGCTGACCAAATCACTTAATACAAATTCCTCAGCCAGTAATCCGTGTTACAGAAGCCCCAATAGGCCATGATTTTCTTCGATATTTTTTTTCTTCCCTTTTTATTTATTTATTTATTTGACCATATTAAGGCAAAATTGGAGATAAGGATTCAAATTCAAAAATGAAGCATCAAATTTGAGACTTCTTTGTCTCAAATTTTTGCCTTTTTATCCAAAAATTTTAAGTTTTGACTTTTTGCGATTATTTGAAATCATTATCTTGACATTTTGACTTTACTATCTCAAAATTTAAACTTATCTTGAATTTTTGCAATTTAATGCAAAATTGTAATTTTTCCTTAGAAAAAGTTGGTCAGAAAATATATGATTTCCATTCATGGGTTGGTTGCAATCAGTCTTTTCCCAAAAAATAAATAATTAAATAAATAAATTCTCTCTGTGCCACTGAAGGCATAACAGACATGGCCTGTAAGATCTGGTCTACATGTGTAGCAGAACTGAAAGCCTGGGTGGTGTGACAGCATTTCTCCGACGAAAGGATGTGTGACAATCGAGAAAACAAGCTTTGTTTCATGATAATGGAAAAGAATAAGTTATTTTCAAGACAAAATAAAGCTAAAATTAACATATCTCAAGATAACGGAACAAATTTATTGTTGAAAATCATGACCTTCGAGAGATTCCATAATAAAAACATCAGCAGGGCTTGACCTTTTATTAATTTATTTCTACAAGCCTCCACCTCTGAACTGCTCCTTTTTTTATGAGACTTTTATTGCACTCTTGTTTGATTTGTCATCATTGCTGCTTCCTGCTCTGCATCCGGTTTTTCCTTATCAATACACAGTATTTATCAAAAGACAAAGTCAATGCACATAAACCTACAAAACTGTTAATATGTAAGACAGTGCAGCTAAATGTGTCTGTTAGCACCATGAATATCTCAAAACCCTAATTTCTTGGAGCTGAACAAGAGGCTTTAGGAGAACAGGGATAGATTCCAGCTGCTGCTTTGTTTGCCTCTGGTCACTTCAGAACAACCTTATCAGGTTAATGAGTTACCCTTTAACATTGACTGGTCATATAGGCATGTCTGATTCTTGTGTAAATTGATAACTGAGGCAAAGATTTTGTTTCAGATGTGAAGCTTGAGCTCAAAGGCTGTGATCAAAAGACACCAGAAATAAACCACGTCCGTGTGCTTTCAGGTGAAGAAAGTGTTTACTATCGTCTTTCTGTGATACAGAAGTAGAAACTTGTGTTTAATTGGAAATGCTGTAATAAACAATAGTGTGCAAGTTATCCTGAGTGGACCCCTGACTTTAAGATTCACCCACTTAGCTGCACTGTAAAAGTCACCCTCCCCATTTAAACAGGTGGAAAATGAGTCAAACAGACACATTTAATAGAGTAGACTTTTTCTCACACATTCTTTTTGTGGGTTTTTTTTGCATGTATGTACGTAAAGTTTGTCTGCTGTGATCTCATTAAACTGCATTTTGACTTCACATCTTGTGATGCATAAAATGGATATGTGTTCTTCATCTACATATTTTTAAATTATTATCACTTTGTTCTGTAGTAGTGTGGTTGAGACCCTTTTCAGCTTTGGTAAACACACTCACTGAATGAAACAATGTTGTCCTTTAAAAATGAACTTGCAGCTTGAGCTACATTACTGTCACTTCATTTCTTTGACAGAACTACAAATCTGAATACTGTTGCTAACACTGTGAAGCAATATGTATTGATGCCATGCTGATTCACTCTCTGCATAGAGGAAGTTTAAAGGAGCTGATGCTAAGATGTATATATTAACAAATTCCAAGTGGATCAAGTCACAAGTGTGAATTTGAGTATGCAAAACTTTGAATCAAGAGCAGATGGCTGCATGGGCCTGAATTCAGACGAACTGTGGAGCAACAACAGGGAAAAAGATAAAAACGACACAACTAAATATCAGTAAACAGATAGTTATAACAGAGGAGGTCATTATCCTTGACCACACACTGATGTGAAACCACAAAGGGAGTTAGTTTTAAGAACTTTGATTCTACTGACATGTCACCAGAGCCAATGAACTTCATCAAATCAATGGGTTCTTGAACAGTTGCAAAAATTCAGCACTTAAAAATGCTACAAAAACAACAGAGGAGGATAAATCTAACTTTATGGCTGTGAAAGAAAATGAATTTATGAAACAGGATCAAGCTACTTTGAAGATTAAATGTATGAACCAGGAGACCTTTTATTGTGAATGAGCTCATTCATCATGTTGAAATGGAGACGTGCGCAGACATGGAAGCAGAGTTGACATCCTCTTCACAAACAAGTTGCTCAAAGCTCGGTTGTAAAATTTCGTAACATTTTGGAGTATTGTAAGAGCCTAAAGGACACAAACATTGACATCTTCCACCCACACCCTTCTATGTATGCATGTGTACTGCAACAGCATCAATTGTCTCTTCAAGTGCTTGAAACCTGTATTGACTGCATGAAACCATAAACACATTTCATTTCAGTTTGAATTTTTGCTGTTCAGACTTATTTGGCTGCGTTGTCACATTTTGGCTGATATTAAAAGCCACAGAAATCAAAACATAGCTTTCATTGTATGTAGTTTCCAACAAAGGACCTGGCGCCTGTATTCCACTTGACCCCAATCATTTTCAAGTTTAACAGATAACTTACAAGTGCTTCAGTGTTTTGTTTTTTTTAAGCTATGACAGTTCTACAATGCCCCCAGGACTCATTTCACTCAGATAGGCATATTTTTATGAGCCCATTCGTTTCTTGTTTTCCCAGGTTGTTCATTGCACTTAAAAACTAAGAGGGTGTTATTGCATGTCTGAGTACATTATATTCAGCACTTTATGTGTTTGCACATTTGAAGGAGCAGACTGAGGCAGGATGTTTTGATTCCATGACATGAATCAAAAGAGATGTGTGTTTTGCTTGTGTTGTATATATAATGTGTGTATGTGTGTAATATGTACAAATGAAAAGTGGTGTTTGGTGGCAGCTGTGGACACTGTAGAGGTAAAAATTCTCTTATTTCAAATATCTCACTCAAGACCACAAGATATGCAGATGTTCATTTGTTATAAATGTGTCAGGTCTGACTTTGCTTCACCAGTTGCCAATCATCAAAAACCTCGGTATGTGGTCTGATTGGATGTAATATTATTTATTTGTTCAACTCATCAAGAAATGAAAAACCTTGACGTATTTTAATTGCGAAATGAAAAGAGTGTTCTGCAACCAGCACAAAATTTTGTTACAACACAGCTGACGTAAATCTATACTTGTGCACGTGCTGATACTTCTCCTCTTTTAAATTAAGGGACAGACACTTCAAAGGTTTACATCTATTGCAGATATAACTGAGTATATTAGTATTTAAGTATTTTAACATTAATTGTATCAGTATTTTTAGCATTTCAATCAGAAGACTAAACTTACAGTGCAATACTGAACTTTGTGCTGTTTGTTTCTTAGCTTTGTCTGAAGTTGTTCACATTGTTTACTGCTCTATGTGCCTTTAATTGTCCTTTGGGGATAAAGTTTTTTGAGTATGAGAGTTCACTTACAACGAATTCTTTATCCTGATCAGGAAGTGAAAATTGTCACTTTGTGCACTAATCCTAGCTACTCTTTTAAAAATAAATACAAAATAATAATAATAATAAAAAAAAAAAAGTCCTCAGATGCATGTGATGTCAAAAGGGAGTCACACCCAACAAGGTTAGGAACCAATGATTTAGGAAAACAAACATGTAGTCTAATTGTAGTCAACAAGTAGGCTCATTTTCTTTTGATCAGCTTATCCAAATACACTATTTAACCTACTTTAACCACCAAGCCACAAGGATTCTAGTCCATATCTACTCTCCAGTCCCTTATCTTAATTCAAAAGCATGCTTCACATGGTGGTAGTGCAAAGCTGGAATGTACCAACTCCACCCACATGTGGGCCAGTGGGACTGTAACCCTGTACCTGCTCACTGAGGAGCATAAGTACTTTTCACCACACTAAGGTGTGGCTTTGTAATGGTCACTTTTCTTTCACTCAAAAGCAAGTTCTCTCATTTTAGAAGCATGATCTACACTCCAGTGGAAGGGAGGCAATGAAGAAAACACTCAGGGGATCCAAGGCATATTTCTGGCTCACAGACATTAATCTAAAGTTTTGGATCATGCTTTCAACATGAAATGAGTGAGTTGTACTCACCTCCCTGAATATGAAGTTTCTTTCATTTATAAGTGATATTTTGAGGCTCTTATGTCCTTATCAGAGAAGACGAGATGATTGATGGAGTAAGGAACAGAGCAAGAGTGGTTCATTTTGACTAAAGGAGTAAAGAAGACCAGGAATACATTGACACCACACAACAATTACATCGTCCAACCTGAAAAAGTAATGTTTTATGCAAACCAAGTTTATAAAATTGTGTAACTTTGAGTTTTTTGAGATGTGATCAGAAAAATCACAAAAATCAATCTGCTGTTTGCATCATACTAGAAATAAACCAAGGCACATGATTGCTGAAGACAGTGATGTGTGCAGTGTGTGTTCAGTTGGGCACTGGGTGTAAGAGGTGTGTGTGTGTGTGTGTGTGTGTGTGTATGTGTTCAGCAGTGCGTGCATCTGTTTGAGCTGAGGTTGGCATTGCATAACCTGGAAGGATGTCTGGAGAGTGATATGGAGAGAAGTGAAAGAGTGAGTTGGTTGCTGTTCGTTTTATTGAGCCACAAAGGAAACTTTTTGCTTCCCTGTCTGAGTTTGTGTCCTCTCACTGTCTGCACTGAAAAAGGGGGCAAAGTAAACGGGATCAAAGATATATCCACAGAATTTCTATTGAAACAGAATTCAAACCTGTAAGAGAGTATTGTACTGGCCTCTCCAACATACTCAGTCAGAATGGTTACAGTTTAAGTTCTATTGCTAACTTGTCCAGCTAACCTCAGTTACTATTTTACACTACTAACATCTCACCACCTCTGCAGCATCTTTTACTTTTGCTGGTAAATGAAAGTGAAGCACAGTTCACACTCAAGATTTTGTCGAATAATAAATGGTGTGCCTCAGGGTTTTGTCTTGATCCAGTTATTTACTATCTATATCAACAGTACTATTCATTAGTTTCCCACTGCAAATTTCCATTTATGTGCCGATGACAGAGTCTGCTACTCAACTACAATGCAGCATTCAGTTACAGTAGAGAAGTTGAGGTCACGGTTTGGCCTCCTCCTCAGGAATAAATGTTTTCCTTTTGCTGCAGAGAACAAACTAGTGGCCACTACTTTCATGACTCTGATTTATTACTGTGATGTTTTATGCTTGCACTTCATTCCCTGGAAACTGTGTATCATGAGGCTCAGGTTAATTAGCCTCTAACACATTATAGTTTAAGACTTAATACCCTGATCAGCATGGTCAAGTGAAGCCCGAGCTTCTGGATCAATAGTGCCACACATACTTTTTGGTAAGTGATCTGGGGCTGTTAATTCTTCAAACATGACAAAAAAAAGTGAATTCAATTACACACAAAAAAGGTTGCACAAAACCACTTTCCTTTTATAGGAAAATTTTAATAGTTATTCAATGTTCTACATTTTACAGTAAATATACAATTACAAACTTGGCTTAGTTATAGTACTAAGATCACTAACTGATCTTTAAAAAAACCCTCAACAACAAAAAAACATTAAAAAAAAGAAAGAAAAAAAATTAAAAACAGATTTACACTTCATATCACAAGCCTGACGCTGGTCCGTCACTCTGGACCAAATAGCTAACACACAATTCACTTCTCTCAACGTTGAACAGACGTTGGGCTTCTGTTTCAAACACAACCTTACGGTAACAGATATACCATAGCATGTGCAAACTGGGTACCAAACTAAAACTTCCAAAAGATGGGGTCTGTTCCTAATACTCGATCCAGGGGGGAAAGGATACGAGTAAGTTTTTTTTTTTTTTTGGAAGACAAGGAATTTCGCACTTTTTGCATCACATTTAGTGTCAAATCAAACTAAGATATCTGACAAGTTGAAATCAAAACGCTGCAGCAGAACATCAAAGACATTTAAGAGCCTACTATTCACTGTGATAGTAGTGTTTTAATTTATATTCATGAAAGAATGTAAGACTTTGCAACTGCAAGGCAAAAAAAGGAGGGAGAGAGAGAGAGAGAGAAGGAAGATGGTGGGAGAGGAAGGAAGATGAGGTGAGGTGTCTTGAATTTTCCTGGTCACGTTTTCACTGTTAAAGTGAGGTAAAAAATAAAATCTAAAAAACCCACCTCTATTCAGTATCACAGAGGACAAATCGATGGGGAATGAAAAGATGATAATAGACTCATGAATAAGACAACTTTGCATTTCCCCCTTCAAACAAAGTGTTCCCAACTGTTTAATTTCACACGAGTGCAAATTGAAACAAATGAGGGGCAAAGAATGCAAAATGAGGAAGCAGTCTGACCGTCATGACAAACAGAGTTGTTTATCCTCCTACTGTCCTCATGTGTCAGTGACTCTGCTTCTTTACTGAGTCTCTTTTCAACAGTTTCCAAGAGTGTTGGTCCCCAGCACAGAGGAAAAAATCCCCCTTATTGTTTTGAACTTAAAATAACCAAGCCCTATTCAGAGTAACAAATTACACCACATTTTTTTAATCTAAAATATCCAGAAAGCAAACATTTAATTTGGAAAAGATAAAGCCAGCTATATGACTTAGAGCTCAAACCTTAATATCTATTTTACACTTTTGAATGTAGAGGATATGACTTAGTTTTTTAACCCTTAATCTTAATTCATTTGCCAAGACAAAGCCAGACTGTGTAAATGGTGACATCTAGTGTCAAAAAGGCTCCCTGGAGTTTGACTATTTCATAGTTCTCCGTATATTGAGGGCTGTAAAAGGGAGGAAATGCACAAAAAAATAAAAAAAATATGTGAGAGCAAAATGGTCGATTAAAAAGGATGGAGGTTGTTACTGTTTTAAAGAATGTTTGGAATGGTAGTGGGAGTGATGCAAAATGATGTCAGAGAGGATTTTTTGAAAACAGGATAAACACAGAGGGTACAGTAAGAAGGATAAAAGTGAGACAGGCAATATGCATCAACAACAAAGTGAGAAGTAGGACAGCAATAGGAAAACACAGAATCACAGGAGGCTAGACGTAACAAGGACTTCAGAATTCACAAGTTACTTAGAAGGAGGAACTAATATTTACTGAACAGCTGTGGGTAAAATATGGCACAGAACAAAAGGAAGTGGATGCTGTGGGTTCTTGAGACATCGCTCATTTCACCTTTGCACATCCAGAAAAGAAAGGGCAACTGTTTTTCACACAAACAAAAAAAAGCAATCCATTTCAGTCCTTCTTCCTTGATATCTGTAAATTCAGGCAACACTTAAAAAATGTGAATTTGTTAGGGAGAATGTCAACATGTCCTGTATTCATTTACAAGAGTTGGTCACAAATTCTCCCTCAGTGACACAAACACAGAAGACAGAGGTGCAGAAGAGAAGGTCAAAGGAAATATTAAAAGCACAGACAGTAGCTGCCACACTGATGCAACCATGCTTAGCTAGAAATACATTACTGTACCACTTGCTGTATAAATATACTGCATTTTTTTTAACTTAGAGATCCAATGCTATAGTGTAATACACCTGAATATTATGCATACCCATTATGCTTATTTGACCAGAGGGAAGGAAGAATAAAACAAAACTCCATAAGATTTAATTGAGAAATACTGACAGAAGAAGTGGTTGGTTAAATAAATCCTAATGATGAGTGACACAACTGCTGTCGCAAGAAAACTGCTCCAGGGCTTTTATGTTTTAGCGCCTTGAATTTAAAACTACTGATATCCTCATTTTTAAAATACAAGGCAGGGTTTAAAAATTATTTCCAAACAACAACAGTTTTCATCCAACGGCAGCAAAATGTCAGATTTTCTTGAGAATTTACCTACTAGTGTACAAACATCTGGACTAAGAATACCTCAAACACTCGACCTTATTGTTTATTCTTAATTACAATATAAACTGCTTCTTCCTCCCACCAGCACTACAAAGCCTAGGTACCTGTTACTTAGCATTAAATTATAGTCATCAAGTTTTTTTTTCTTATGTTGTGCAATAATTCCTCACAAAGTTATTCAATACCCAAATTCTTGATATGTTCTACTCTTCTTAGCAGTAAGTGTAATAATTATTGAGTGGAGGCTGCATAAAGAGCCTGTAGTCCATACTTAGAGATTACAACAATAAGCTTCTTTTAAAAATCAATTCAAAATGCTGATAAAATAATTACTGTTTGTTAACAGTTGGAGGCATTCCCTCTTATTTTATTGCAATATCAAACCATTACATCACAACCCGTGCGGTAAATGCTTTTGTTACACTGATCTGTCCCCTACAAATTCATAACGCGTTATTTTTCTTGTAATACCACAGGCCTCAGCTAAATACTAAACCCCACCACCACTACTCAGTGTGTTGTAGTGTTTGATTAACATCATCATACTGTGGCTAGGAGAGCCATTTGCATGTTCAATAACGCCTTTATATAAATATGTATGTATAAGCATAAAAGGCAACTGAAAATGGCTGTATGTGGTCCACGTCTCATTGGCTCATTTTTTTTATCTTCTTCTGAAGACAAGTTTCCATAAACATGTTTTATGCTGTATTTTCTTTGAATGGAGATAATGTTTGAAAGCAGATGTTGAAGCAGATATGTTTACACCTGTGACTCTAGCAGAAAGGCAGAGTGGAAAAAATAAAAGGTTTATTCATTCTAATAATAATAATAATAATAATAATAATAATAATAAAACTTAAAGGGTAAAAACCCCTTTTTTGTAGTGGCTGGAGGTCAAGCTTGACTGCACCAGGTCCACAACCAGGACTGAACTGATATAAAACTTAGCAGCAGAGTGACACTGAGTCATCTCTGAGCTGCACTTTTAGGAATTTAAGAATATTTTTCACAGATTTATAGAAAGAGCACTCCCATTCTAGCGTTGTAATCTGCACGGGTAAAGCCTGAAAGTTACATTTTTGACTCTATTTCTGTCTACAACATAACAGACTGGGTGTCAAAACATCACTGCCTCTGATATGACTTTTTCTCTGTAATGAGGTGCAAGCCGATCCGTTCATGTCGGACATTTGCTCTTTGAAGCAAGCGCAGCATGCTGGAATGGACTGTTAGATTACATCTATGAGCAGCTTTTTTGACTGGTCCAATTATCACCTGTTTACTCAAGAGTCTATGTTTTAATCTGTTGAGTGTTTGGTCTTAAGAAATTGAGGGGGGACGAAGAAGGAGGAGACAATATAACCACAGTGAAGGATCAATGTACAATACATGTAGTGCAAAAAAAGCAGTGTGTCTGTGCAGTCTCTTAAAGGTGAGCTGACACAAACTCAAATGTCTTGTACCTTGAAAAAATAAAAAAAGACTGTGAATATGTCCTCTCCCCCTTCTGCTTATCTGCTTTCCCTGTCCCCTCATGCTCTCCTCTCACAGCGCCAACACAATCCCTTTAAAGTCCTTCGCCATGGTCTGCTGTGCACACCCTTAGAAATCCATGTTCCGTGTGTTTGTGTGTGTGCGCTGGTAAGTAACAACATAACTGGAGGTTTTGTACAGTAAGTGCCACTAAGTGATGTTTTCAACACACCACAGGAGCCCCTGTGTGTGTGTGCCATTTGTGTATGTGTGTGTACATGCATGACCACCTGGCTATCATAAGTACTTGCACATTTCTCATAATGTATTGACCTATGCTAAGGTTAAGATTTCAATAGTGTTACAACATACTCCTGCATCGTATGTAGCAGTTTGGAGTAGCTATGATGCTAATGTGGACACAGTGGGACACACAGCAGGATGGGTTATGATCAGTAAGTGCTCTGCAGAGCGCAACACAGCACTTGCAAGGAGATGTAACAGGCATGATTGACTGACTGCTGCCAGACTGACAGCTACGCGCTGGAAGACGACTGAGATTAAACCGGAAATGATAAAACAATGGGCAGAAAAGAACAGAAGATAGGAAAAAAAGTTGTGATGAAATTATAGGACACTGGAAATTAAATAACTCCTAATTCCGTTGAAACCCTGTGCTGATATGTAGTTGATAGGAAAATTTGGCAGCTTGAGTCAATGTTGTAGTGACCACTGGAGATGATGATGAAGAATAAGTGCCCAAATATTTTCCAGCCAACTGAGCAGCAGCAGGAAGGACCACACACACCAGCACAACACAGAAACAGGAGCATCTGACACCCGTGATTGGTCAAGAGTCCTTCTGGAGTTCCAATAACAAACACAGCAAAATAAAGTGAGGAAATAAAATGTAAAAAAAAAAAGAAAACAATACAAAATAAGGTAATGACTGGTTGGCAAATGAACAGAGTAAAAATAAAAAAATAAAAGCAGCTTTTAAAAAAAAGTTAAGAGAATGTCGCATAATAACAATAACAATAATAGTAAAGTGGCTGTTGCACTTTAGTTTTGTTCTTGCAGACAGGTGCAGAGTTCCCGGGGTAACCAGTGGGAGCCCGTGTAAGATTTGAGCAGTTGCATACAATGGTGGACTCCAGATCTGCTGGAAAAGAAGAGCAGAGGTACACATTGGGAGTGATTTAAGACGGACCAAGGGCCTCAGAGAAAAAAGAAATTTGAAGCGGCACAGTTTGTTGAAGTCTGAGAGACGACAGAGGAACAAAAAGGGAATGAAAAGGAGGGAGGAGAGGAGTGGGGGTAGATGTAGGAGAGAAAATTGGGCGATGTACAATGTCTCAAAGAGAAACAGCAGGAGGGCTGACACACTCACTCACATGATGGTTGGGCTCTACCAGTGAGGCGGTACGTAGCTGTACCCAGGTGTCCCTTGGGGCCTGTAGGTTGGCACAGTAACTGGGTGTCCTCCAATCTGGGGATGCTGGGGTGTTGTCAGCAGGGTCCCTGAAGGAAGTTAACGACTCAGTTAATGAGCTGGAGTTGCTTACAATTCCAATTAGAAAGCTAAAAGCTTAAAATGTCCTAAAACAGCTATTGTTTGGCTAAACACAGACATTAGCCTGATGAAAATTATGATCCAATATCACTGTCCGTAGATGATCAGGTGAATAACTTTGCTCCTACCTGCACTCATGGCCATGGTTGTCCCAGCAACCATCCCCATAGCAGCCATGCCATTGTTGCGAGGAGCTGGTACTGGGACAGGGGCTGGGTAGAGGGCTGTGGAGGGGATGCTGTTAGGCTGCACCACAGTGGTGTGATGGATCACATGTGGCTGAGCGGCATACACAGGCTGAGTGTAGTACGCTCCCTGCGAAAAAATACAAAACAGACACACAACAGAGTGCATGTGAGAGATCGAGTCGATTTACCGTCTAACCTTTCAGCAGCCTCCATTGCTAATCCTCCTGCATCTCAAACAGTCACTAAACAGTTATTTTCTAAATTACCAAGGTAGTTTTAGAGAAAATGAAAACATGTAATGTCAAATTAGCTTTGAGGATTTTGCTTTTTTGCGAAGTTATTTTTCTGTAGCTTGGTGAAACTGTTAATTGATTCTTGGGGAAGATCTTAGAACATAGCATGACTTTTATTCAATTATTAAGTTAAATAACATTTTTAACAAAGATCTGACAGGTTTAAGTTATTAAAAAAGAAAAATATCATCCAATGATCAGACAAGACATAATTGGGGGAAAAAAGAGCATAAAAAGGTAACTCGAACAACCATAAACTCCTGAGACCCTGGGTCTACATACAGACATTTCTGCCTCTCAGACCCATGATACTTAATTTTTACGGTAAAACTTTGACCTTTTAGCCACATTTAGGGACACTAACCCTGTCATCGTTTGGTGATATCATTGCATCACATTACATTACAACCAGTTTCGTGAAAACACAGTACATTTATCTATAATAAGAAACAACTAATATACTCATAACACTTATCACCAAATTTCCTGTACAGAGACCAAATGTAGTTATTGTACTTATTAGGTGTTATTAAGCCCAAATAGAAAGGAGAAATAAAAAGTGCACAGTGGACAAAAGCCCAGGTCTCAGCCGTAAATAATGACTTTTGGAAGACAAGGAAAAAAAACCATTTTGTTCCTTTACAACAAACCCTTCAGACAGCAACATAGGAACTAAATCAAGTGTAACTGTTCCGTCAGATGTTGAGGTGAAGAGTTAACAAATTTATTTCAGGGGTGTGCCTCCACTTACCTGTGCGTATAAGTTCTGCTGAGGATAGGCACTGCGGATTGGGTACATGGCTGTTGGGTATGGGGTGGGAGTGGGGGTGTATGGTGGGGGTGCTCCATTGGACTGAGTAGGGGGCACTTTGTATGGGGTGCCTGCTGAGGTATATCCTAAAGGCAGAGAGAGGACAAAATGGGAATAGAAGGAAAGTATTAGTAAAGTTGTTCCAACGTAAGAGGAAACCAAATCCCACTGAATCCGTTTGTGTTGGTATTTCTTGACAAGTTAGTTAGTTCATGATTCTGGGTTTTGGCTCATTCTCTGTGGGAAAAAACAAAACAATTTCACCATACTTGTCAACCAAAGATCGTTTTTTTTATAATTCAAAGGCATCTCTTTTTTAGCCTTCAAGTTGATAAATCAAAGTAATTATGGACCAAAGTACAGAGATTAAAGTTGAAATCTGCTTCTCTTTTATGCACTTTCCCAGATATCCACCAGATGGGGAGCTGGTGCTGTCTTTATTTAGGCTCTTGTCTAAGAACAATATAGTTAAGAGGTTTTCGGGTCTTAAAAGCCAGTCTCAGGCAGTCACACCATTCATTTTGAAATAGAAATTCTATTGTGGTTACTGCTTAATAAAACAGCAGGAGTGAATGAAATCGAGTATTTTCTTCTTTTGCCTGACATTACATGTACAAGTAGAACAGCCTCTGGGGACAACAAATAACTCCAACAAATATTATTTTGGTGTGGCCGGAGTGAGTTTCGGAGATGCTACATCAAAAAGCCTGAAAAGCACAGGGTGTACTGTAGGAAAGTGAAGGCATCTGGTTGAGAGCACTGCATGTACGTGGATCTGCTCTGTGGATGCAGTACGTCTGAACGGCCACTCGGAGGAGCCTGAAGGTCAAACATGCTACAAGCTAGTTGCTGCAGCTGAGCTTATGAAAGCATTACTCTCACACAAGGACAAGGGAACAAAGAGATGCTGGAGCTGCTGTGTGAGTGTGTGCATGTGTGTGTATTAAAGTGAGTGTGCATACTCTATCACATGTTCTTCACTCCAACATGGATGCAGGGCATTAGAGGACAATGGTGTGTGACAATTACACAAAAGCCCTGCTGATAGAAAACAGTTTGTCTATTCAGTGATCTTGAGAAATAATGACATTGACCGGAGACACGTTTCTAATCAGACCCCGGCTGCTTCAATAGGAGGCTGACTCAAGACCTGAAGACTTGAATTTCACCACACACTAACATCGCAGAGAGTAAAGGAAAAAAATGTGCAGGCAGAAATCAACACTGCTGGTCTAAGTCACTGCCTCAGTAATTAGGTTCAGGTCTTTGTTGTAACAAAGCTGGGTGAGCAATGCCAAATCATACCTGATATTTTGTTCCAATTCCAAAAGACACAATCAAACTGGGGGAGGGGACAGGAGGAGAGAGGCTTCAAAGGCAGCACAGATGAAACCCACAATCCCACCCTGCCTCAGTTGGATACTTAAAATTCAGGTGAATAGAAGACAATGCATGTGACTTTTGTTGTTTTCAAACAATGGCTGCTTCAAAATGTGCTTTACGAGGCAATTATCTACTTCACGCTTTAAATATTGGCTTTTGAGACCGCAAATAAGACATAAATATAAGTTTCACCTAATTCTTAGAGGACTTTTGTTTCTCATGTTTTATTTCTAATGTATTACCCAATCCTGCCTGGAGCCTCCTCTATAACATCTTGTGCCTTGAACTGGATTCAATGAAGTCTACACTTCACTGAAATATCATCTATTGACTGACAGATTCTAAAAAATTCACAGCGTGTAATGTTTTAAAGAAAAAGAAAAAAAACGGAGGACATTTTTTTTTATTTGCCCATATGTGCAATATGTCTCCATTAAAATGATTAGTCTTCCCTTAGGCTGTTTATTTTGCTTCTGTTTCCATTGTTTATTTATTACACGGTTTACCATATTGCTTTTCAATGCAGAGTTTGACTAAGTGAAACCTATCCCATTCTATTTTGCACCAACCTCCTCGAGGCTGTTTTGAATCTAAAATCTTTTTTGCCTACCAATCAAAACACGTGGTTACTCATACAAACTCCTTACATCAAAGTAGTCTTCACAGTATTATAACAGTCAACATTGAAGCTAAGTAATAGATACATACACACAATTGTACATATGTTTTTGATTGTGCTTTTAATGACAAATGGTGCTATCTCACCAAATGTAAGTGCCCAGTACTGTGAGATAGAACAGTGCCAAATAACCGTGTCTCATTCACATCCCATATTAGCATTTTAACCCAGAGAAATTGAGCCTAAGTGAGATCAAACTGGACTGTTAAAGGGTTCAAGACCTCACTGCACTAAACTATCTACATCTATATAGACACGCCATATCTGGGAGGCAGCGGGACAACTGTTCTTCCCATCTGCTGCGGGGACCAGACTGTGAACCCCAGAAGAGTTCCTATCTGCTGCTATAAGGCCTCCGGCAGCTGTTACTGGCTGGCTTCCCATTCCTTCATCATCAACGTCATTCCAACTGGGACCACCACTTAATCTATACTCCCTTTACGTTGCTGCGACCTCGACAGAACTCTACACAGCCGTCTAATTATTCTAAATAAAGACAAATCCGGGCAGGAGTGATACTTTTATTCTCTGAGCAAAACTGTATTCTTGGCAAAGTCTTAATCAAACGAAGCTTTGATGGTTTATCTGAAATACAGGAAAACAATGCTGAGCTCGGTGAGAATAATCGATATAGATTAAGCAGCTGTGGCAGTTATAGATTGTCTGCTTTGAAGAGTGTAATTTATTCAAGATGGGAAGTGCTTTCCTGGCTTAAACCTAAGAACTGACAAACTTTCA
The DNA here is from genome assembly GCA_008086565.1 of Thalassoma bifasciatum. Taxonomy (NCBI): domain Eukaryota; kingdom Metazoa; phylum Chordata; class Actinopteri; order Labriformes; family Labridae; genus Thalassoma; species Thalassoma bifasciatum. The sequence continues at coordinate 1,115,901 of RPOG01000051.1, read as the reverse complement.
TTTCCACAAGCAATAAATCAAGTCTGAGCTGAGATATTAAAATCCTAAGCCACAAGAAAGCTTTAACATACTGCTTAAAGTTAGCCAAAATGAATTGTTTATCCCAAAAATCGCCCAATTTTCCCCATCTACCAAGCACTGAACAGACATAAGCTTAAAGTGACTGTGAGGATCTGCATGGAGTGGATTACAGTGACTCCATCCGTTTGAGGACTAGAGCAAACTGTCGTGACATATTTTTTTTGAAAGTGGCAGTGAAAGTGAACGGAGATGGAATCTTCTTTTTACCACTCCTTTCCTTGTTCGAGATAATTTTTTACCTGATGCAACGCGTGTTGTAGCTTATAGCCCGTGTTCTATCACTCTCCTGTTTAGCTTTTTTTTTTTGTTTTTCCGTCCCTTTTCTGTCAGATAGTCCAGCTCCTGTTATATTACATAAATCACAGAAATTGTTTTCAGCAGGGAAAATAAGGAACTCTCTTCTCAGCGCTAAACTTTATCAGTCAGCCTGGTATTGTCATAGAGACTTCAACTTGCCGTTTGGAGCATTTAAAGGATTTTAATGATGAGAAATCACCAGCATGCACTGGTTTATAGGTGTGACATTCTTTACATTAATCTTTGCTGGATCCTCTGCTCTCTCGCTTTCTTTGTTTCATGTGGGTCCCTGATTTTCATTCTTGGAAAGCATCAAGCTTCCCAATAATTACCCCTTAAAAGTTGGAGTTAACTGTCTAAGGTCTAACACCTTGTTAAGCATCAAAAACATTCATCATACACTGAGTGTGTATCTGGGCTCACCTGGTGGATACCCAGGACTTCCTGTTTGATAGAGGTTGGGTGTGTAGGTGGGAGCCGTGGCAGGATACCCTCCTGGATAGCCTGCAGGACATTACAGAAGAGAGAGAAAATATCTGAAACCAGAGCTTAACAAACAAAGAGGACTAAAGAGACACAGAACAAAGACACCTCCCACAAACACACACACACACACACACACACACACACACACAGGTAGGGCAGTATTTGGTTTGGAGCAGGATGTGCACAGATGGTGCTCATTAAAAAAATTGTCTGCACCAATAACACAGTCGGCTGAATGCGTCTTACATACAGACAAGACACACCTGCCAATATGGTGTGGGAGGAGATAAATCCAGGAACATTAGCGACGCACTCAGATACACGAGGGGGAGGGGGGGACACTCTCCACTCACTCTTGTACGTCATCAATTATACACACAAACAAACAAGGTGGATTGACCTGAGAAAAAGCTTTCAGTGGGAAAAAAGGTGTGAGTTGGACAAAGCAATGAGGAGAAGAGAAGAAGCAGGGGAGTATGTAAGTAAGAGAAGTGCTGCTCTCTGCTGCTATTATTGGCAGTCAATCTCACACGATGTTCTGTAGCTTTGCACCTTTTCTATATATGAAGCTGTCTGCTGCTGTATGTGAGCCACAGGCAGTGGGGACTGATTGCAGAAATGTGTGAAGCAGAATCATAAGGATCAGGTAGTTAATTACACCTGGTTGAAAACAGTTTCATGGATTTTGTAGCAATTATTTCTGTTGAGATGTATTTTTTGATAAAAACTAGATAAATATGGTATGTTTTGTCGCACCAATCACAAAAAAAGTAATAAAATTAACAATCAAACAAAAAAATGGAATTGCTTGTGATTAGGACATTTTTCATATTTTCAAATATTAGTTTAAAAATATTTTTACAACTACTTCTGTTATTTTCTGTGAATATGCATCAACAATTACACGGGGGACTAATCTGATCTAAATTATTCATGTTGTAAAAATAAACAAACATATCTTGTTCCATTTAGGATTATAAACAGGCATAATTTTTCTGATTTGGGACAAAATGGCTAAGTCTTTAAAGCAGTGTTAGGTTCATTTCAAGTGGTCTCACAATTGGTAGCTCGGCTCAAAGGCTGCAGGATCACATAGCTCAAAACATTTCACACAAAATTCTTTTTGATTGATTTTCATACCAAAGAAAAGTACGTATAATATCACACAATGACAACAGCGGATAAATGCACCGAACTTGCAAGGTTAACAAAAGCTATTTAAGTGTGATTTTCATGGTATTTAAGGTGACTAATAAGAAATAATGCTTCTGGGATAAAAGATATTTGGGCTTTTAACACACCCTTTGGGCTGTAGTGACAAAATATTGAATCCAAAAGGCTTGTTATTGCTTCTGTGGAAGAAATGGTCATTGAAATACAGAAAACAATGTTGAAAACTTAAGATAGCTGAATGTTTGAATGACATAATCCCTGGTTAGAGGCTGATCATGGGGAGAGTTTCTTTTGGTATAGACAAGCTTGTATTTGAGGTCAGGTCACGACTGTATATTAAACTCAAATGGGCATGTATTTAATGCAAATGACATATACACAATTCTTTTTTCCAATAGGAGAAAAAGGGGGGGGGACTTTTGCACAAACATCTTACTAATCAGACTGTGACTCTCCTCTAGTTTACATGCAAATTTAAACTGATTCAGTTAGTGGGAAGCAATTCTCATTTTACTGCCCTCTTTGCATACATTCAAACCTTGTGAGTTAACACCAAATCCAACCATTATTTACACCTGAGGGGTCAAGAAAGCTTGCTGGTAAAGCAGTCTGTTCTTCACTGCACTGCTTCACTGAAAGCCTGTACTTGAGCTGTAAACAATTACGTCTTAAGGTCACGGTCAAGGTTCATGAGCATTCTGCACAGTGGGAGGTTGTTGGCGCCCCTGTGGTTCAAATATATATAGCAAAAAAGATCTTTTTTTCAACGAAATAAGTAAAAAAAACATGGTCTGAAAAATACTGTCCATCTTCATACAGTCTTCACCCGATCCCCTCTCCCCATCCTGTACCTTACATCAAAGCTAACTTCCTCTGAGCTTTATATCTTTGAGGCATTTTTCATTTGTTTGTATTCTACAGGGTTTCTGCAGGTTTTGGCAGATTTAAGACTTTTTTAGACTTTTTTAGAGCCGCCTTGAATGAAACATAAACACTATAAACAGTAGCTCGTAGGTGCATGTTATTCCCGTTGTACTGACGGAAGCTGTAATAGGCCAAACAACAACAAAATGGCAAGCAAAGCAAGTAACAGCAACGTAAAGCCAGCCTCATCAAGGTCATGGGCATGAATATGAACATTTAAAAATTGTCAAGAGGAGCTCTATTTATGTGTTTTTACTTCTTACTGAGTTGACGTATGAGCAATTAAATCTGTTGTGTATATAATCGATATTGAATTGCAGCATAAATAACCAAGACCAAAATCAACAAGACACAGCCCCATATAAAAACATGTTTTCTCATAGATTAAATCACTCATCACTCTCTCTGTAAGACTATATTTACATGGTTGAAACAATGTGTTTTATGTCAAAGAGTATAAATGCTTTGATAAAATTCAAGGCATAATGTCCAGAATGAGAAAAACCTGTTTGGACCTTTAACTGAGTAGAGTTATGGTTACTGTGCACAGCAATGGTGCAGTACTGCCTATCAATTTTCCTGGGAGTTTTGACTTTTTTGTGAGGCCTGAACAAAGTATTAGCATACATTATTATAATTATTTCTGGGCAGGGCTAACAGCGGTCTGGAAAGCTAGAACTAGTAAATAGCATTCATTTTTTTTCTCCATAAATAACTTCTATTTACATTACACAGTGTAAGTTGGCCATTTCAAAGGGACAATATGTTGGAAGAGAAAATGAGATTTCTGTAAGCTTGTGTTGTTTTACCTGTGAAGGCCATGTTCTTGGGGTTTCCATAGGGGGTGCCAGGCTGAACGGGGCTGTAGACTGGATTCATAGCTGAAGATAACCTGTTCTTACTGAGGAAAAGAAACAGACAGTGTGGCAGGAGGGGTAGGGGATAAGAGGAGACACCAAAGGGAGAAGAGAGAGGTAAGTGATGTAAATTGGAAAGAAAATGGTAAAGATTACTGCTCACACACATTCCACACACACAAAATAATCCCAAACCTTGGTTCGTAAGGAGACATCCAGGCTAAGGCATTTTGTCAGCATGCAGCAAAAACATAAAAAAGAAATCCTCACACTCAAGGGGGCTCAACATAAGCATGTTTTTGAAACATGCAGAAGAACTGACAGGAAAGCACAAGGGCGCGTGGATCCACTGAGCGCAATGCTTTGATTTCCTGTGTAGCGTTAAAAAAACGTTTGTATAAAGTTGCCTTATTTTCTCTAACACGGGGCAAGCTCCACCTGCCTGGTTCCCAACACAGGGCAGAGAGGGGATGAACTGAATCCCTCAACACTTGAGATGCAGGAGAAAGCAGGGGCACAAGTATCTATGGTATTAAAACTACATCTCCCACAATGCAATTTGAAACCAGCTTCAGAAGACCCTGAGTGCTCCACTTCAGTTTTTACTTACCTGTACATTGACAATGTGGGCATGTGAAACTGTATGTGTATGTTTGTGTGTGTATGTGAGTGTGTGTGCATGCGTGCCCCGTACCTCTTGTGCGTGTCTGGTTGATACATGAAACTGAATTTGTCTGTGGGATGCCCGCTCGCCATTCTTGCTGTATGCAAATGAGGAAGGAGTGGAAGTGGATATGCAAATCTGAAATTAAAACAGCGAGAGGTCATGATTACAATGAACACAGGAAAAGGAGGGGTAAATAAAAAGAAAGAGAGAAATCAACAGCAAAAAGCAAGCACCAGTGTAACAGCAAATGGTTAGTGACAGCAGGGGGGCTGTGATTTAGACGGCGTGTTTGGAGTGAATGTTTGTGGATACTGCTGGGTTTTTATCCAGTCATAACTGTGCTACAAACAGTACATGGGTGGAACATTTCAGAAAATATTTGGAGAACGGTTTGCCTCCATTTTCCGTAAAATATCTTAAATGGAATCAGTCTGAGGAAAAAAAATAGTACTCTTCTCCACAACTTTCTGCTTCTCGAGCTCATATTTTATTCTTCTCAGTGTTATGTAAAGCCGATATGATGTACGTCATAGAGAAAAGTGCAGCACAAGTATGAGAGCATATTTATATTTGATGTGCGCGACCAAACATCTGATACAAGCAGCAAAGCAAACACTGAAACAGCCAAATGAAAAAGCACAAAAACCCAGTGAACTGGCAGGTGACACAGAGCAAAAACAACAACAGGACAGGGACAAAATATAGTCTCGCACCGAGCCACGTGAAAGCATGATCCAAGTGAGCCAGAACCACGAAAGCATTGCACAAACACAGAGCAGAACAGCTGAGGAACAAATAAAGAGAGGAAAATGTGTGTGAGCTGGGTGGTGTTTTGGTTTCTTATGCATCATGTGTTGTTTGATGTGTGTGTATGTCTTGGTGTGGGAAGGCTGCGACCAAGCGCCTCTGCCTGGTCTCTATGCACAGCTCCGTCCTATGGCGTGTATATGACAGGCTGCGTGAAATATGTTGTGGCAAGCACTCTGTACACGTCGCCCACCAGATAACCATGAAGAGAACCGCCAGCACTCATTTATCCACGTCTGCTTCCTGTAGATACATAAATTTGTGAATTGGATTGTATTTCCAGCTCAAATCTAACAGATCCAACCTGGGGATGTGCTTCAGGGCCAGCTAACGAAATCCTTTGGAGGGTTAAAGCTTCACTGTCATCGTTTCTGGGCATACGCTACAATGTGATGATGCCAGACAGCACTCAGTGACACTTCAAATTAGGCGAGGAAGCATTTCAGAGCTCCATCCAGGAACGCTGACGTCAAAATGCAGACACTTGACTATGAATGTGAGCAAACACGGGCGCAGCTGCTTCAGAGCTGCTTTTGCACAGTTCTTCAAAATTGATGAGGTCCAAAGAGCAAAAAAGGGTCAGAAGTGTATGAGTGTTAAATATCAAAGCTGGTGATAAGTTGACACCGGTTGATAATTTATACATCATAAGAAAAAACATAGACCACTCTACTCCTCAATGCTCTATTGTACACTGCCTGGCCAAAAAAATGGCCACCAAAAAAAAGAGCTCACAGGTCAACAGGGTTCATGATCACTTCTTCAAGTATCCAATACACCAGACAACGACAAAATTAACTGTTTGGCATCACTAACAAGGGGGTTTGACACATCTTTCATGTTTACAACCCACATATTCAGCTCTGCTTATCCAACAAATGCATGTTCCTTACAAATGTGGAAGCATTCAAAGTGAATTCAACAGATCCTATGAGATTTATTACCAAGAAACAAACAAAGATACACACCATATCCAAACACATCCTTACTTTCTGTGACTTTTATATTTTGTCGTTGGTAGATTGTCATCATCAAGGTTTGACTGTTTTCCTTGTTGTTGTCGTTTTCTTGGCATTTTTAAAAAAACTTCCGCATATTTTCAAAATCCTCACACATATAATTCATTGAGGGAAATGATCAAACTGCAACTGCAGTGCAACTTCCAGTCACTAACCAGGTGGCTGTGGGCTGAAATGTGAGGGTGGATGTATTGAGTGCAGGAGAAACGCTTTTCAGCACATGGTCAGGGGTCTAGAGCTGAAAAGAACCCCCACTCACATACAGACAATTACAGCTGTGCTTGAAAAAGGTGACATCATGGTGTGTTTATCAGTTGTAGTCTGAGAAACCCACGTTTCAGTGTCAAAGGTGAGGACAGTGATAAGGGATGGGGGTCGTTAGTTTTTATTGACACTGACATCCTCATTGTTACTCCTTAACAATTCAAGTCCTTTTTAAGAAACAATATTTTATTGGTAAAATACCACGTCACGATGACCTAGTGATCATCTTCATAAAATGCTCCATTTTCCGACTGATAATTAAACCAAGCACAAATTTTAACATGGATTTAGACAATGGGTGTTTCCTTCATGCTGTAAAACACCAGTTTGTCCGAGATTCAAATTTATTTGAAAAACGTTGTTTAACAAACAATTGTGAAAAACTGTTTTGGCTTGAATAAGGCTGGGCGATATAGTCAAAACAATGATCAAAATACATTTTTTCCTATCATCTGATCTCGATAATTATCCCAATTTTTTAAAATTATTTTTAATCTGCCAGTTTTAAAGCATCCATACTGAAAACTAAAGACAAAAGAGATTGGTTCAACAATTTATTAACATACAAAGCAAATACAGCAAAACATGTTGCAGGTATGCAAGACCCAAAATATAGCAGATATCCAAACCACAGCCACACAACTGACACTGAGTAACTATTCATCTCCACAATTGTCTCATCTTCTGAGGGTCATGACTGACATCTATTTCTCTGCCCACAGCCCCACGTTTAACTCTACATTAAGTCATTCTGTTTACTTCTCTGGTAACTCACAAACAGAGGTGGAGCAAAAAAAAAGGTAAACTCTGATTGGTTGTTATAACGCATTTTGCTTTCGATCCCTTTACCTAAGGGTGACGGGGTGAGAGCAAGAAACACATAACAGTCTGTTTATTGATGAATGAGAGAGGAGAGGGTAGGAAGAGTAGTTTTTGTGATGAGCACAAGCATCTCACCCTTTGTTTTAAGACAGAGGTGATGATGAAAAAAGCCTCTTTCAACCCTAAAGCCTGAAACAACAAACACTTCTACCTATGATTACACAGGATTATTCTGCAGGACGCTGACCCTATTGATAAAAAAAAAAAAAGAACGAAACAAAACAGAACATTAAAAAAAACAGAGCCACTACAAGCATGGACATGTAGAGGACAACAGACCCGTCTAGACGTCTCTGGGATTAGGAAACATGAATCATGAGGAAAAGATGAAATATGCCAACATTTTACTGATTGCCTGAAAATGTCAAATACAAATCCACATTTCTTTGAGACAGGACACCAGCTCACAGTAACTGCTGACACTAAGCAACCAGAGCCGAAAATGAAGATTACACTCTTAATTATTTCCCCCCAAAAAATGAACAGAAAATTAAGAATCTGCCTTTTATTCTGAATAATATATTTACATGCAAAACAGACCACAAAGAAATCAAAGACTCTGAGGAAAAGGTAGGAATCCATTGCTTTTCTGAAGGAAGAAAAATACCAAGTGATCAATGATTGAATGAGCCACTGATCAATTTTCTACTGACAAACTCAGGCTGAGCTCTGAATCCATTAACTGGTGGATTTATCACTCCAGCTATTAAAATGCCAAACTGAAATCACATCAGATCAAACTAATTTGCTTGAAGGTGAAATATTCTGCATCAAGAAATGTGAAGCATCTTCAAATTTCTGTACGTGTGTCAGAATTCTATCATTTACAAGAGTCTCATGAACAATTGCAAGCTCCAATACAAAGAAAGTGTTTGCAAGTACATAGTTTTTAAAGCTACTTTTGAGGTAGTGACTACAGCAGGAAAAAGTGTAAAAATGGCCAAACAAAGGGCAAGCAGTAAAATCCAACAAAGAAAGTTTGTCTGAAGTTAAGAGTTCATACTTATGTTGCTCACAAAGAATCTAACTCTAAAATAAGAAGGATTTATGGGGTTTCACTTGTCTTTCCTTGATACAAACACAGTGACTAATCAAACACAGTGACACACTCAGTTCAAGAGATGTGTCTCAGTTTAAATGTTTCACATGTGCATCATCTCAGTCAAAGTGTTCTCCCTTAATCTGACAGCAGCTTGAACACCTCTCAGCAGGTTGTGACAGTCTCAGTGGTGACCTTATTATCATACGTCCGACAAAAAATGGCCTTTGCTTTTCAAAAGACGGATATTCCTGAAAATCAGGGGTGACACTGAAAAAATGACCAAGGGCCAGCTGCTCTTGGTGAAGGTAACATATGAGTGCTCTATTTGAGAGCTATTTCTTTTTAGTGATTTTTGAACTAAAAAAAAAATCAGTTTCTAAGTTAAGTCAAACATGTTTTTCGATTATCAAAGACCTATGAAATTAAACCTCACCTGGGAAAAACATGTCATGATCATTATAGCAGGATCAGGATCTGGAATTTATCATGATTGTTTTCAAGACAAGAAGGAAAACACTTTTAGCCCCACATATTTCTGAACCATTTTTACATTATTATCTTTTGTCTTTTCTTCACAATTTCATCACTTAAATTTAGTCTTGTGTCCTTTTCTGTGTTTTTGAACTCTCAGCGGTCATAAAGCACAGTTTTGCATCATACTAAATATATTTCTCTAAAAATGATGCAGGAAGAGTTATTGAGTCTCTGAAGATTGTACAGAACTTCAGCTTTATTCTTGTAGTTTATCAGTAGCCTGAAAGCATTTTTGCCTAAGTCATATTTCAAAGTTTGCAGAAAAGAAGACAAAAGACATTTTTATGGTTATTACTGCTATTTTCAGTAGATTTATATTATCTACATTATTATTTTTAAGTCATTCATTATAGTGACATCTTTTTGACTGACTGTCATGTCATGGGGCAAACAAGATAATAATCTATATGTTTATAATATATAACTTTGGTAATTATGCTATAAGGCTAACGCTATGCACTGTCCAATTTCTTCTTGAGATGCTACCAGACATACTAAGGTTTTCTTCAAGCGCCTGACAGAAACTGTAAATTCACATAATTAGAACATAATTAATCTAAGTGACACATTTAATATATTGTATGATGAAAGCTGGGGGCTGCATCAAAATGGATCTCAGACCACGACTGGCCCCAAGGTCTGACTTTGGACATGACTGCTTGAAATGTTTAAAAGAGAGGAATGAGACTATGAGAAATGAAATGAGACGTTTCAAAATGAGATGTTAATAGATGATGTATAAGCATGAACAAGAGCTCATAGGAACATTCTGCAGAAATAAAACAAAAGAAAAGCATTGACACTTTCACGAATTTCTGTCACGACCAAAGATAGATTCATGTTTATAATTATTTCTGTGGTATGTGTAGCTCTTGATATGAACATCTGATTGTAGTTTTGGCATGCTCTCCATCTCCCACATAAAAGAAGCATCCAGAGCAAGGATTCATTCAGCTCTGACTGACATTATTAGGCAGAGCTTCCTGGCTTACCCTGAGTTATTTTTCAGGACTTTGTTAAGCTTAAACTCTATTAAGGGGACTTCATTTAGGTTAAACTCATGAGCTGTAGCCTCAAGGCTCGGCTACAAACAAACAGCTTGCTGGACTGAATGCTAACGTAGCAGAGCTGTGAAAGTCAGTCTCCTTAAATGTTTTGTGTGAGCTCACTGTGGTCCTGCCCAGATTGAGATCTTCAAAGTTTATGCTCTCATATTTAATTGCGCATGCTAATATAAATATGTGCGCGTTTCAAAACAATAATGTTGGTTCCACTCCATAAAGGGAGATTCCCACTGCCTGGGGGGACGGGCAGAGGTAATAATGAGGGAGGAGGAGAAGGAGGCAGCAGTAGAGGGAAGGATTGTGAAAGAATAAACCTCAAACACACACACACTCGCACACACATTCACACACACAAAGAAAGATACCATTCCTGGAGAACATGTACAATACAACACAACCCCCATGCCGACTATCCTCCCACATAATACCTCACCAGGCTTCTACTCTTTAAGCAACAAATCAAAACCGGTGGGCGTCATCACACTTCAGCGGAGGAGAGAGTAGAACTGAACAGCTTTCTTTTTTTAATCCTCCAGAACGCAGCGTTTCACTCAGGTCGTATGAAAAGAAACACAAGGAAGCAAAAGACAAAGACTGCTGAGCGTAATGTGGTGCGTCAATAGCATCTCTTTCTACCAGAGCAGTCCGGGTTTAAAACAAACCAAAAAAATAATCAACATATATACATACATACAGCAGCTCATTTTTCCTGTTTGTTGATTTTATAATCTTTATTTCCCTTTAACAGACTGACAAACCAAAGCTATGTAAAGATTCTGCATGATTGTGCACAGGTGATCAAACTCAACTTGATACAACAGTGCGTCATAGGACCCAGAAGCAGGATAAATAAGCTCTAAAATTATTGATTTTTTGAGCTTTTAGATGTGTGGAGGCAAGGTAGTGGATAGAAATCTCCCTCCTCACCAATATAGGGCTCTGTGAATGATAGCTGATAGAAAATTAGGTTTAAGAGCCTTAAAAGAGGGAAAATCAGCATAAGATCCAACATAACACAGGCCTCGAGGACAGTTACATGAATGCCTGGACTAGTATCACAATCAGATCTGACATCCATATTTTAAACAAAGACAGAAGCCGTCTCTCTACAGCGCTCACATCGAGAGTGATGGAATCAGAGACCCCCCAGCCTCCCACACAATCAAACCTGCCCTGCAGCAGGGCGCTCCGAGCAGCCCTGGGCTATTTTAGATCCAGGACAGCACAATACGCGGTGGGCCGGCATCTGCCCTCGTCTCTGCGCCGGCTTCTTTCTCTCCTATCCTCTGATAGAAACATCTCATCAGTCACACATCTTACGGGCGTGAAACCTTTGGTTATGTGATAATGTTGTGATGAGAGTCTCTTTACTGTGAAATAAATGGCTTTTCACATGGAATTTTCTTCCTCTGTTTCAGCGAATGAGATAGTCTGAAATACTGTAACCATGAAATACATTTTTATGAGTATACTGATGATGGGTTGCAGGTGTATCCCAATTCCACATTGACATCCAATATCAGCAAAAAAATAAAAACCAGTATTGGGTTATATTGGCAAGCATAAAAGCACCCCAATATAAGTAGTCCGATTTGCTTCTAAACTTCTATCCAGCAGCACCCATATCCAGCATCCACAATGCCACAAAACTTTTGTGTTTCACCCAAAAACCTCTCTCGTGTAAACAGGACCTAGTATGTAGGGTGCAAAGTTTCCAAGGCTGATAAAACAGTGGCAATTATCAAAAAAAGTAACACACAGATTCCCAGGGGAGGAACAAATGGTTCTTTACTTGAGGAGATCTAAAGGTTTTCTAGCCATTGCATGTTTAAAACCAAATCAAATTGGAATATTGTCAGTAAAACTATAATTCTGTCAAATAATCTGGTTGCCACTCCTCCTCCCCATTCTGTCCTGCTGTCACTGTCACTTCGCAGAGAGAGGGTGTGCCTCACTCACAGTGAACAAGAGACTCATAGATTTTAACCTTATAGTTACGCTATTTGATCTATTTGTGAGTGACATTCAGCTGTTAGCTGTAGAGCTAGCTGCTGTGACAGAGAGAGCAGAAAAAATACTGTTTATAAGCTCACATCTGTGCAGAAACAAAAGTGATATTTATAAAGCCTTGGCATCTGAATCACAGAGGTTAAATGCTGTTACTTACAGTAAGTACTGGTGTAGTTCACGTCACCTGTGGTCATATTAAGTGGCAACCTCCAGCATGAAATTATGAGTCAGAGTCCAGAAATATGAGAATTCCAGCCAAAAAAATCTATTTTCACAGCAGAAATAATCATGAAATGTTTACTGAATGCTGCAAAATATGTTTCCTGTTTGCATCACCAATTCCACTATCGGCCCTTAGTGTACAGGGCGTGATTCTTTTTTTTTCAACTCAGTGGTTTAGAGGATATTAACATCACAACTTGGCAACCTGTATATTTAACTGAAGCCCTACCTCTGTTGGATAATTAAGCCAAAACAAAAAATTCCTTATGTCAAAAGAGAAGAGTTAATTTCTTTACACAACAACACAATCATCTGTACAAAAAAACAATAACAGCTCAACAATGCATCCCCAGTATTCAAGTAACCTTCTGAAAGGCTCTCTTATATCAGACATCTAAGTTTAACGGTACTCCAAATTATTGATTGGCTTGACACAAGTGCATCAATTTGTATTGATTACTCACAAATGAAATGTCGCATCAACTCAATTACATCAAAGAGCAAATAATGAGGCACCAGGCAAGGCCAAAATTTCCACACAGACATAAGACTGATTTTGACTTTGAAGCTTGGAATAAGAATTGAATCACAAATGTGCTTAAAATCAGTCGCTATATTCAGAGTGGTTAAAACAACAATCTTTATTTTAGAGAAGAGCATCAAGTTTGCCCCGGGAGGAATCCACAAGTGTGAGCAGCATATACTCACACAAAGAAGAGACAGCTTTATGACAAAAGATTTGGTAGATAAACCTTTGACAAACAATCAATACCTCCAGGCAATATTAACACCAGAGAGCAGATATTATTCCCTGCAGTGGAGGTGGGACTTCATGATTGAAGAGGAGCCAATTAAAGACTGTAATACAGGAATTAAAATAGAAACCAGTAATATTATTTGACTGCATCTTTGTTCCAGATAAGACATTGGTGGTGAAAAAAAAGCTTTTCATTTAGAGGTCAAAATGCTTAACTATTGACTGATGATATCAAATGAACAGTTAGCTTCTGTGTACTAACCCTGGCACAGGCTGCTTTTACAGTTTGGTGAATTTTAAATAGCCCGAAGCACCATGTACAGGAAGTCTGGCACAAAGAGAGATTGGATACCGTTCTTCATGTAGTTCCACTTTGATCGCTTTTGTAGCTCATTTATCATTCCTGTCTCACTTCTATTCTATCCCTGAGAGTCAAAGGATGCCGATGTCACCTGTAATACTTCCTCAAAATAAATGCTTTCTGCTTCAAGGCTCTGGAGTATGAGCATCTTTATGGTATGATTTTTCAAAATATATAAGTGTGGAGTTCACTTGAGGCCAATGTCAAGGAAACCTGTACTCTTTGTTACTGATGCTGTTTATTTTTTCAGGTTGGGAACATATTTCTTTATCTAACATGCAGAAGGTTGATTTGTAATATGACAGGGGGTAATTAAGTTGTCTTGTTGAGGCCTTTTTAAGCTGATGAGAGATGTTGGCTTTGTCAAAAAAAAAAGAAAAAAGAAACAGACATCAAATACAAAGGACAAACCAATATGTCGGGCAGACGATTTTTCACTTGTATCAGCCTTGGTCCATAGGCGGCTGGGTTGGCCGATACATTTTTCCTAGTATGATTTACAGACAGGCATCCACGGGCAGCTCTATGTTGCTAGGAGACACTACAGTCCACGTTCAGACCATGCCTGGCTCCTCCCCTGCTTGCAGACTGCAGAGTGGAGCAACATCAAAACTATGGCAAAATATTTTTGAAAAAGTTGATCAAAGATTAAGCTGTTCCTACTGTTTGCAACATATTCTACCTCTTTTTTTCTATCTAGCTTTCGTATCAAATATAATTCAATAAATGTTCCTTATTTTAAAATTGAGACCTGTAACATTTATATCATGTCATTCTTATGATGTAAATACAGGGAGCAAAAGCTGTATTGGCCCGAAATGTAAGCCCATGAAAATCGGCAGCCAGTATCAGTCATCTGCTAAGGGTGACAGATATCGGCATCAGACCAAAAACAAAAAATCCATCCCTATCTAATACACACAATTTGGTGATGAGTATTTTATGCCTTACACGGTGCTCGGCAACCTTGTACTTTTTATCCCATCAGAAAGCCAAACAAATTTCTTTGTTTACTGATCTGTTCTGTCATTTCAGACAATTTGTCTGCTTCTTTCTGCTATTAACAGCTCCTGAATTACCGTTCCACATTGTTTTATGGTACTAGAGTGGCCATTAACACCACTCTAAACACATCAGTGGGTATTATGCGCCTGTTGACATTTTGAAAATCCTTTATTGTGCTCTGACTTGTTAGGTATCATCCCTAAGGTATAATTAAACATGTTCATTTTGAATATTCCAACTCACCAACGGCATGACAAAATGCTATTGATCATCACTGTTGGCATCACTAATGAAACAAAGTGCTGCAGTGCAGACAAATGTGTGTACATGTGTTGTTTTGAACAGACCTGTTGCATGACTGACAGCTGAATGCATTACAGCTTTGCCTGCAGGGATCGGTCGAAGCTTTTATTCTGGTCCTTTATTCCCAATGTCTCTCACCTGCCACTCTTTATATGCTTATATGTGCGCATGCACACGAAAGATCAATCACAGACAGATGATTTATCCACACACAGCTGATCTGCTCAGGTGCATGGGAATGGGCTGATCACATAAAACAACAAGAACTATTTGACCATCAGTTGAGTCCACCTATTACTTTGAGCATTGTAAGACCAAGACAATATCTGGTTACTTAGCCAAGCCTTACACATATGAAAGGAATTAGTTTCTGTCTTTTGATTTCTCACCACATACTTACAAAAGGCCAACCACAACAGCCTATAACAAGGACAAGCATAAAAAAGTAATAGGTGACACTGAATAAGTGAAGGTAGAAAATGACAGTTATTGAAAACAGGTGATTCATGAATACTGTATATCAAAAGCAACAATGACTAGCAACAACAAAAAAATAAATACTTAGCACTTAACAGCTATATAACTCATATTGTTTTGGTTCACATGTGCTGCACTAAAGGCAGATCAGAGGTATAATAAAGCAAGTCATTAAATCAATAATCAGACCTTGACAACTAAAGCATCAAAAATGTGACGCTCTTGGCTTTCCCAAGTATAATGCAGTGAAGCTTCCAATTCTCTGGTGTTTTAAATGAGTTAAAATTCATTTGGTAAGGGGATGAAAATGAAAAACAAACCCAACCCAAAAATAATCTCAACAAAACTATTAAACATCTGCTTATATTTGATATTATTACCTTCACGGTTATCCATAGACTGACTAAATGTCACGGTGTTTTCCACATGACTGCAGAAAATTTTCATGATGCTTTAAGTTTTTGAAAGTGTTGAATCAACACTGGCTGGTGTGCTCAGTGACAGTTGTCTAATGTGTGTAAGCTTGAGTAATACAAAAACTTCAGTAAACTTGATGTAATTAACGTGAGTTAGATTAGACTGCAGGCCACAACTTCAGCATCAAAGGTGTGTTGTCTTACTCTGCATGAAAGCACTTCACATGGTGATAACAAACTTGGGCTGCAACAAAGGATTATTACTTTGTTTTACGAGTCGATAAATCATGACTATTTTGTGTGAAAACCAAGTTTGGTCCCTGTTTTACCTCAGTGGCTTTTTCCTTCTTTTTGATGACAAATAATTAATTAATATTTTTTCAACATCACCTTATATCTGTGACCAACGTCAATTGAATGTGCTCACCTCTGATTAGTCAGCTCTGTCAGTAGAGCAGGTAACAAGGAAGTGCAGTTGTTGTTGTTATAGTGCTGCAGTTTCTCTTTTAACACATTATCAGGTGCTAAATACCCAGAGATGGGGATGGAATGGATTATAAAAAAAACTAAATTCAGAAGTGTCTGGTTCATCTGACTCCAGCATTCATTTCTTCAGCAGTTTGAGCACCAGTAGCTGTTCTGTCAGATCAGACCATACATGACAGCCTTTGCCCCCTGCTTACATTAAAGGGGTTTGGCTGCCAAAGATTGCTGCTAGCTCATTGCCTGCTTCATTAACTCCCCACACAACCCCCCTGTCCATTTTGGGGTAGGTACTGACCACTCTTTACTAGGAATTACCCCATTAAATTGCAGTTTTGGGGATGTCCTGACTCACTCATCTAGCCATCACACTCTCCAAACCTTGTCACCGCTTTCAACGAATCAATTTTGAACAAATGATCACCTTCTGAAAACAACCCAATCCAGACAAGTACCATTGTGACAATAAAATAATTGTACGAAATGTACCAAAAGTTCATGCGTCCATCATGACAGAAAACCAGGGACACTCAAGTGACACTCATGTCCAAATTAACTTAAACGCTTGAAAATGATAGTTGTGAATTGAGTTATGGGTGTTGGACATTGTGGAAGCGTGAATCTCCAATATTTTCAGATTTAATCAATTTTATCTTTAATATTGACATTTTCCTTCTGGGATAAATTAAGTATTTTTCATTTAATTTAATTTATCTAATTCATTCACTTAAAAGCACCATACAGAGGAGATCTTTGTGTTCTGTATTCCCATTTGTAAAGCTGTTTCACCCCTATGTTGTTGATCTACAGAGAAAAGTCACCAGGCGATGTGAACTTGATGACATCACATCTTGAACTCAATGAACCCATTACTAAAAGTCACCACAAGCAAATGTTGGGTACTTGCAGTTCAGGTTATATTTGGTAACGTTTTCTTTTTTATTCTACCACCACAGTAATACATATTTCTTAAACTGTCCAAAAGTTGTGCTGTTATTGTATTCTACCTAAGATTCATGAAAAGAACCACAAGTTCAGCCAAACTTTCAAACAATCGTGCTGCATTGTTATTTACTAAGAAGCCAAACATTGACAGCTCGTAGATTCTTGAATGTGAGGATTTGAAGTTTCTAGTTCATAACATTAATATTTTCAAAGACTAGACAACATAAGCAATAAAAGTACTTCATCTTTTGGAAACAGTCATTCTTTTTACATTTTATAGACTGATAGACTTAATTTAATGAAAGGCTATGGAATAATGGTAATACAATTTAAGCCCCACTTCAAGCTAGAACCTGGAAAGACCAATAATTTCCATTTAAACTTTAAACTACTATGCAAACTTTAGCTTGCTTCATGCTAGTCCAGTTACACATCCGTTTGTATCAGGAAGTGTCTTTTAAAAAAAAAAGAGTGATCATCTAGTTAATGAGATAGTGAGGTTGTTACCAGATGAGGGTGAGTATAGGAGTTGCTGCCTGTGACACATTCGTTCAGATCTCTCTGATGAGCAACTCATTAAGTGGTTCAAACCACATGGGAATGAAGTGCTGAAAAGACAAGAGTCTGTTATAGAAACACTGACTCTTTTAACATGAAGTGACTCCAGCTTTCTATAGTCTGACAGCTTTACGGCTGTATTGTACAACCTACCATTCATACACATGAGACCGTGCTCAGTGTATACCGAAACCCACATGCCCCATTATTTCCTCTATTATGGCGGACAGCAGTCACTTTAAACACCAGCTGCAACAGAACCAAAAAATACTTCTAACACATTGACAAAAAGTCAGCTCAGTCGTACATATCATATGAAAAAAAAAAAATCAGGTATTTATCCTTTGCCACCAATACACTGTCATTTGCAAACTCATTTTTAGGACAACCTTGTGTTTCATTTTGCTTCATCTTGGACAAGCAGTTCTGCCAGATGCTACTTGATTTCACAAGAGTATTGGAAAAAATGGAGCTCAGCTTTTACATTCTGTAAAAGAATCAATGACATCTGTGAAGTTCAGCAGCAACAGGATTTTTTTACTGGATGTTATCCTGACAAAAACACAATTATTAGTCATTCACTTAAGCATGCTTTGAACAACATCATTTCAATTACAAATGGATGTCTCACATAAATGGAGCTTGTGTGTTTCTTACATAGAAGTCAGGACAATAACAAACGCGTCAAATTTTTCTGTACTGGAGTAGGGATGGGTACCGAAGTGGGTACTTTCATAGGTACAGACTGGATTACATCAGTAGTATCAAGTATCAATTCAAGTAAAATAAAACGGTACCATGTTTCAATACCTAAATACATCCTTGTGACTGTGAAGGAGTGGAGGGGGCAGTGATTTACCATGCCAGACATGGGTATAAAGCATAAAGAGCTGGGCTTCAATTTGTGCATCATTAAGAAAAAACAGTGCATAGTTGTAGTCAAGTCATTAAGTTGTAGTTAATTTCAGTCAAGGGTTTTAATGTTGAAGAAATTTGAGAAACAACTGCAATGTTCAAGCACAAACAGTTGAATGCTGCGTTAATAAATGTGTTTAAGTCCATTTACTGAGAAATCAATGTTATATTGAAAAATTTTGAGATTTGATTATTGATCAAATTAACATGTATTCCCACATTAACACACAGAAAAGTACTACACATGATACTGTTGAGTACTGACACCAATTCCTAGGTACCAGGCATCAGTGCCTTATTAGTTCAAATGTGAGAGGTACCCATCCCAGGAGGAAGAATAATACTAATAATCAAGAATACAGATTACTTCATGGACTAAATGGGATACATAGTGAAGGATTTAAGCAGATAATGCCCCTACAATAAAAGAGATAATCTCAAGAGAATTCAAGTCATGATAAGTGAAGACATGAAGTAAAAAGATGTCCAGGGTTTTTTTCCCCTGTAACCTGGCCTATTTTGCACTCACTGATGGTCCATCTAGTTTTTGTATTCTCATCTGTTTAACTAGCTTGTATAACTGAAACAAATGACAACATTGAGGAAATAGGGAAAATATGGAAAAGAGTTAGCATGTAAGACAGAGATGTTTTTTTTTTTTCATTTTTATTTTTTCAAGCTGCATATTTGTAATAAAACATCGACCAGTCAATGCCTTTCACAGCATGAAAAAGATACCTCAGCTGCCATAGTTGTATAAAATTAAAGACTTAGCAAAGAGAAAGCCAAAAATGTTATCAATAAGGAGAACTATCAAAAGTTGTAAACTTCGCCACACAATAATCATAACACATGAATTTCATTTAATCACCCAATTCTCAGCCTCACGTTTCCAAATCTAAATTGAGTTGAACAAACAAATACAAAGAGCAAACATTTAAATTCTCCAAATGTTGTGTTAGACTGAAAATATCCACCACAATGTCCCATTACACCCCCAGTGCAGCACAAAACTCAGCAAAAACAAATTAGTTCCACTCCAAAATACAATTGTTTTGCTCATAATGGTGGCTGGAGCCTGGAGAATAAAGCCCTGAGTGCAGGCATTTGCATTTCCCACCACATCAGTAGTTAATATGTAGTTATATCTATCAGAGTATGGCATGCACTGGCAATGCACTACATTCCTGAGATAGCAAGCAACGCCAAAACAGCCATGGTTGGACAAAAATGGTCACACTCAAACAAGCTTAAGACACCATTTTGAAAATCCACCGATTTCTAGATAACAACTCCGCGATGCCATCTTGCCAATTATCACCAGATTAGCCACCGTTAGCATGGCTGTTCAACCATCGCACCGCTGTAGCCCACGCAGGAATCTATGCGGGACACGGAATACTAACATTAGCTTAGCACTGCTGCTAGCCTCAAAAAGAAAACCGCCGTAGCATCCCCGCATCCCTCCGCACACGCTGCTCAAATGGCTAATTAGCGTGCTAGCTCCACAACGATTGGCAAATGTCAATGAAAAACATCATCGGCAGATCTGATGAGAACACACCAGAAACACATTAGTTAATTTTTCCGCCCAGCCACACACCACAGAGGTTAAACCCCCAAACCGCCGCGACAACTACCATCACTTTGATTCCGCTATTCGAGCTAGCTGGTTTAGCCTAGCCCGCTAGTTCCCCACTGTCGGCAGCCACCGCGGAGGACAATTGAAGGGATACGGAGGGGGAAAAAAGACAGAAAAAACGAACTACTGAGAAAGTCGACACATGGACACTCTTGCTTTCTGTTATTAGCAACGGGGGACACTCACCAAAGCCAGTCGGTTGAAGAAAAAAGATCCACCGTGTGTGTGTGTACGTGCTTTCTCCCGTGTCTCTGTGCGGACTGACTGTGCTACAGCAACGTTTTGTCGGGCCAGTGGCGCAGGGAAGACAGCTTTCACCCGGAGAGAGAGACGGCCACCGTGTGGGGGATGGGGATGCACTGCCGGGAGGGAGAGAGGAAGGGAGGGATGCAGGGATGCAAAGAGAGAGGAGGGGGCACTGATAACACCAGGGGGATTGATAATAACCACGTTATAAACAAAAATAATGGTAAGCAGAATGTGGACAGACCCTGGTTCATAGACCTTTTATTAATTCAGGAGTAGGTTGCCGGGGCCCAATTTCTAACAACTCAAAACGGTGGATTTTCCACTCTGTTAGGGTTCAGAATGCATTTTTATGCCACTGGGTGGCATTTGCTTTGCCGTGGGACAAATATTTTAGCAATTTGGAGCCGAAAATAAAAACTCAATTTTTGGACCTTGAAACCCCTTTAAACCCAGACGTGTTCTCCTCTCTGGTCGTAAAATTATGTCTGGGGGAAATTATACAATTCCATGAAAATGTCTGTGTTTTTCTGTGATGTGTCAGGCTGTTAAAATGTTGAGCTTGTGTGAGGCATGATCCTTATTAAGTCAAAATTTTGAGATAAAAACTTGACACTTGGATTAAGGGTCAAAATTCTGAGATAAATAGTCCAAATTTGGGATACAAAATCAGCATTTTAAGGTTATTAAGTTAGAATTGTGAGATATGAATTCAAAACTGTGAGGTAAAGTCAAAATTTTGAGAAGAAAAGTCAATTGTGAGGAGGAAAGTAAAAATTTTGAGATAAAAAAGTCAAACTGTTCATAGAAAGGTCAAAATTGCAAGATATTGTGGAATAGAAAGAAAGAAGGTAAGAATTTTTGTCAGATAAATATTCAACATTTTTACTCCTTATCCCATTAATTTGACTTCACTTAATATCTTGACTTAGGTAATCAAAATCTCAACATACCCAATTTTTTATCTTTATATTTTTATTTGGTGGAAATGGGCTTCTTTGCACTACAAAAGAAATTTCACTTCTAACAGAAAAGGAGTGTTTTACATCAATACATGGGTTATGAGGCCACTTGGTCGTCTCTTAAGGTATTTTTGCAGTCTCTCCAAGAGGCCGGTTGGGGGTCTTCCTTTTAGTTGTCTAAAATATGAAGAAGAATATGGTCCCTGTTTTGATGTTGAGTTTGCCTTAGTGTACGTTGATCTTTTGTTTTGCCTTATTCTTCTTCACCTGCTAACACAGGTTTTACTTCGAGGGTTGTTATGATGAAGTTTTGTGGATAAGTGAGTAAGTTAAAGACTGATAATCTCATCGTCGAGCCTTTGTTATTATCAGCGTCTGACCTGTAAACTGACCCACATGACTCTGTTTCAACATTTCAAGTACCGTATTCCTAAGGCACATACACAAGCGTGCATTCAACAAAACCTGCTGCTCTGACGAATCTTTGCCGTCAACATCTCCAGGCAGGAAAGTGTGTTATTTGGTCAGCAGCACAGTGGTGGTGAAGCGCCACTGCAACAGTGTTGGAGTTCACGTCCCATAAATCACTTTTGGCTTCACATCATCACAGCCACACATCGAGCTTCAAAGGAGGACAGCGCCACTCGCTGGTAATGATAGGTATGGCACAGGAAAGCCATGAGTTTAGTTTATTCATTGAACCCACATTGAACCCCATGATGCAAGGTACAAAATTGAAAAACAGAGCATTAAAGGGCATTCAAAGAAACTAGACTAAAAAAAAAAGAAAGAAAAAAAAGGCACCCATATATTCTAATTTAGAATGGATCAATATTCAAGATTAATTTAAAGAGCAAACATTAGTCCTAGTGTCACAATTGATGAACATTTATTAGCAGATTTATGTCAAGACAGCTCGTCAATTACTTTCAATGCTTGGTATGATTAACTACAAGTATTACCCCTGATAAATTACATTAAGTCAAATCTGGTTCATCAAATATGTGCTTCAGATGTGACTGTAGTTTGTTCCTTTCTGCACTATAACTGGTATTGTACCAAAGGGATCTGTTTCTGGCAATATCTGCCCCTATTTAGGCAGGATAACGGGAGTTGGTGTCCCACTGGATTAAGGATTGTGTTTTTTAGGGAACTCTACATGTATTAGTAGTTCTTTAACCAATGCACAATCCAAATTCTTAAAAGTTCCTCTATGTGTGGCCTAAAAGTGCACTGTAGTGTCATGGAAATCTGATTTCCCCCTTTTTATTGACAGGTGGTGTTTTGAGCCACATAGTTGCATCCCCTTGGTCAAAAAAAAAAAGGGAAAAAAAAATCACATATTGTCTTCGAAAACTTTGGCAACAAAAATTTGGCAGACTTATTTAGACCACATCACACAGCCTTTACACCAAGAACTCAATTAAATTTTATTGAACTTTGTATGCTCACTGCTTTGTGTGTGAGGTTTTTCATTTTTTTTGGGGTACTTTTTTTTTTCTTGTCTTTTCTTTTTTCTTTTGTAAGGAGGTTTAACCTTTATGCCTTGTCTTATGTTGTGTCTATACACTGTTGATATATTGATATGTTTGTATACATTGCAAAACTGAAAATAAAATAATACAAAAGAAACAAAATTTATGATTTAAATTATAATACGATAAAGTATAATTCCAGAGGAAGCCAAAAGTACTCTGAAACCTTGTTCACAATTTAGAGGAAAAATTACTGTGTACATTATTTTAGTATCTTTTTTTAAAATTCAAATTGTGTTCACAAATTAAAAGTTGTTCATGATTTATCCGTTTCTTTGTTCTGTCCCAAAACTTTTTACATAATTATTTCTTGTTTGCGTACAATTTTCAAAATGATGTCTCATTCCTGTAGTATTTGATCTGATAAGTTAAAAACTTATCTATTCTTATTATTTTGAATAATCAAAAACATGCAGAGAAGCAACACTTCGGGCCATCTGAAGTTGTAAACGTGCATTGCAGTCTAATTTCCTGTTCTTACTGGTGTCATTGAAACTCCCAAACTGCTGACATTTCCACTCGACTTTTGTCACGAGCAGAATAAATTGTCGTAGTCAGGTGATCTTTTGCTTAGTTTCGCGAATCGGCTAACGAGAACTACAATTCCCAGAGAGCACTGCGTTTTTTCTACCCCAAACAAAGAGCCGCGAAAAATAACACTTTGCATATTTTTCACGAACAACTAAGCCTCTGAGCTATACGTAAAAATAAATACCTACAAAAAACAAGTGGAAACTCGTTCAGATAATAGAAACATGTGGCAGAAAGACGAAATGATTTCAGAGTCCTCGCGTGATTTGACGTTTCCGGAAGTCAAAGTAGCGTGATAAAGAGAGCTGTCCGAGGTGCTGAGCCTGGTCCTTCACTTGCTGTGTTTCAGGTTCCCTGCACGTTTATTACTCATGAATTTCAGGGTCGTCTAGTCTTTTAACAAAAGGGTACCAAAGGTAAGCCTGCGATATCTTTTATTTATTATGTGTATATTGTGTGATAACAGCTTAACAAACGTGCTCAACACTAACTGAGCTCTACAGAACTGTCTTTTAAAGTTTCTGAAGTATCATATTTTTAAAAGTGCTTTCTTATTTTTTCCCTCACCTTTTCCTTGTGTATTTTGCACACACACATACATACACAAGCACAAACAAGGATAGATACAGCTCATGCACAGTATTGTATTTGATTATACAGTATGATCTTTCTTTAATTTTTTATGATTATCAGAGTTGAGGAAGATGGAAGAGGCACAAGATTTGTCCAACTGCATCACCAATGCAAATGACCCCAGCAGCAGCATCCCTCACATTAGTAAACCTGGCAATGCTCCACGCTGCAACGGGGTCCAAGAGAGCCGAACCCTACTGCGGGTGTCTGAGTCACAGGGACTCCAGCTGCTGGGCGTGCTCAGATCATTCAGGGAGCGGGGCCTGATGTTTGACTTCACCATTACTGTTCAGGAACAGAGTTTCCCCTGTCATCGCTGTGTCCTTGCTGCAAGCAGTGATTTCTTCAGGTATTTGTCTTTCTATTCATCTACAGTTGTAATGATTTCTTTCTGTGTTACATATGAGAATGTGTAATTGCTGTTTGTTTAGGGCCATGTTTGAGGTGGATATGAGAGAGCGTGATGATGGTTCAGTGACTCTTGGTGACCAGTGTCCTGTAGCAGTCAGTTCATTCCTTGACTTCGCCTACTCTGGGGAAGTACTCATTACAGAGGGGAATGTGGACATGCTGTTTCAGCTTGCATCTTTTCTACAGGTATACAATCAATTTTGTTGCTGATTTTTCTGAGGTAACCATTATGTCCCACATTGCTTTTTCTATTTTTGTGCCAGAACCAGTGCCTT
Organism: Thalassoma bifasciatum; assembly: GCA_008086565.1. NCBI lineage: Eukaryota > Metazoa > Chordata > Actinopteri > Labriformes > Labridae > Thalassoma > Thalassoma bifasciatum. The sequence goes on along the minus strand of RPOG01000051.1, from coordinate 1,091,117 downwards.
CCCTGGGTTGTGTTGGCATGAAAATGTACACTTCAGTGTGTGCTTTGTGGAATCCTTTGGTGTTTTCACATTCTCTAATTTTCTTTGCTGTTCCTTTTGATTTCTCTACCTCAGGCGTCGGTTCTCTCCAAAGCATGCAGTGACTTCCTGATAGGAACCATGGATCTTGGCAACTGTTTGTCCCTCTTCTCCCTTGCTGAGGCTTATGGCTCTGCTTCCCTTCTCCACAGTGCCACTGATTTTGTCATCCAGAACTTCTCCAGCCTCTCCCAAACACAGGACTTTCTGGATATGCAGGTGCTTCTGAATAATGGGGGAAAAAGGGATCCCTTTTTCACCAAAAATAAAGTTTAAATATGAATAAATATGTGGTAATCTACATAATATAATGCATCAATGCTAAGGAATAAAAGTCGATTCTTAATTTGCAACTATAATATTTGTATCTGAGTCTCTGTTCAACCTTTAACATGCTAAGAAAACAGCAACGGTTTTGGTTAAAGGGTTTAAAAATAAATGACTAAATCTTTCAAGTAAAAACTGTTTATTTCAATCCATCTGGAGTATTAGTCACATTTTAATTTGCTTTTCACAGGTGAATGTTTTGGAAATCTGCCTTCACTCAGATGCACTAAATGTTCCCAGTGAGGAGGTCGTAGTTGAGTCACTTCTCAGGTGGGTACAACATGATCTCCCAGGAAGACAAAAACTGCTGCTGGACTTGTTGTCTTTGACCAGACTCCATCATCTATCTTCACCCACCTTGAAGGTATGAATAAACCGTGATGCTCTGTGTTTTAGAATGATTCAATTCATGTTCTTTATATCATCTCATTTTTCTTGTGCTTTTGTTTCTTTTTCAGACCCTCCATGATTCAGACCTCCTCCTATGCAGTCATGAGTCTTGTCTCGCTCTGCTCTCAGAGGCTCAGAACAAACACGAACAGTATAGCGGCCTGCTCACTGATGCCAGACCAGCCACCACACAGAGCTACATCTATATCCATAAGACAGAGGAGAATGGAGAGATTAGACACACGTTCTGCTACTGTCTGGAGACGGATCAGTGGAAAGAGCTGCGGACAGAGATTGTGGAAGGAGCAGCTACAATTCCAGACCCACCTGGGTCTTATCTCACCAGTTATGCTGAAAAGGTTTGTTGGACAGACTGCTTGTGTTTTTAAGGGCAGTAGTTATAAATATTTTTGGCTTGGGGCCCTTTCAAGGAAGCAACTCAATAGAGACATGCTGGATAGCCAACATCTTAAGAAAACATGCTCTCTGAAAGCCTCTCAAAAACAGTAAAATTTACCACCTCTTTATCCTTTTCTGGTTCCAAGATGTTTGTAACTGGGGGTTGCAGGGGAAACTGCTGCCGAGCAATACGTCTCCATGTGGCTGAACCGTTCCATGATGCCACAGACGAGGTTTGGTGCTTCTGTCCTGTAACCCTCACTTGCACACCTGCACCTGCTATGCTGAAACCAAGAACTACACACACAGCTGTGACCTGCATGGACCGAGTCTACGTTATTGGAGGACGGACTCGAGGATCAAGAGGGGGAGCTCCCAGTCTGCTGGAGGTACAGTTGTGCTCATAAGTTTACATACCCTGGCAGAATTTACGACTTCTTGGCCATTGTCAGAGAATATGAATGATAACGCAAAAACTTTTTTTTTACCCATCAATTGGTTAGTGGTTGGGTAAAGCCATTTATTTTCAAACACCCATGTTTGACAACAGAAACTACCAAAATGACCCTGATCAAAAGTTTACTAACCCTAGTTCTTAATACCTTGTATTGCACCCTTTATCATGTGTGAGAGAAAAGTGAGAGAAACAGCATGTCCTTGAATGAAACTACATTTACGTTTTTATCTGTTTTTAACGGGAGTCATTTTGTCTGGTCTTCAAGGTGGAGTATTATAACCCTCTGACCCAGACCTGGACCTCAGTCAGCTCTCTGCCAACTGCCATCTTCTACCCTGAAGCCAGTGCTTGTGGCAGTGTCATTTACACTCTGGGATCAGAAGTGGAGATCACAGACTCCTTTAACCCCTCATTGGATTGCTTCTTCAGCTATGACGCCCAGAAGGACCAGTGGAGTCGCCTGGTGGCAGAGTTTGGCCAGTTCTTCCATGCTACACTGGTCAAGTCAGTGTCCATCAACAACACTCTGCATCTCTGTGATCTGTCCACATATAAGGTAATGAAAGTGTGTGTTGTCAAACAAATGAAAAGAGTGACACAAAGAGTTCACAATTTTCCTTTTTTTCCTGCCCAGGTGTATAGTTTCTGTCCAGAGACCTGTGTGTGGAAGGGTGAAGGCTCATTTGAGTGTGCCGGGTTCAACGCTGGAGCTGTGGGCATGAGAGACAGAATCTACATCTTGGGTGGAGACTATTCACCCGATGAGATCACTGATGAAGTCCAGGTGAGAATATCTATTTATCTCTGGAAAGATGTTGTAAAGTTTGAGTTCCAAGACCGGGTTTCCTGACCTCCATTGTCTTTTCATGAAAATGTTGCATCATTCAGTATTTCGTCAAACGATGATGATAGCCAGGGCTACGGCTAGTACCTCTTTATCATTCTAGGGATCTAATTTTCTCTCTCTTCATGTTCACTGTCCAGGTTTACCACAGCGGCAGGAGTCAATGGGAGGAAGTGGCTCCGATGCCCCGAGCGCTCACTGAGTTCCACTGTCAGCTCATCAGCTTCAACAGATATAGAGACCCATGGAGTGACACACACACATGAACATGTCAGTGTGTTTATAACAGGGCACAACATATTTCACTGACCTTGATAAGTAACCCTCAGTCTCCAAAGAGCATGACACTGACTGGCTAGCACCTCGAGAACGACATCTTTAAGTTACATGTCTCTTACAAGTCATCATACAGCATGTGCAGCTGTGCCGTTTATTTTTTTATTTAAAAACCTTGACATCGTATGAGTGTCCATTGAGAGATAGTTTCTCCCATGGAGGAACCTTATTAAACAAAATAGCATTCTAGAAGTGTGCTTTAGTACCCTATATTTTTCCACCTAGTGAGAGTTCAACCATTTAACTTCTAGTTTCATGTAGATATCTGCATTTGACTTTGAGAGATAACTCAACAAAGTGACCATGTTTAAATCTAATTAACTTAATTTTTGAAGGACTCAGGAAGTAAAATGCACTATGTGTCTAAACCATAACTTAAATTAGTACAGCAAGAACATATTACACATCAAAATGCAAAAAAAAGTTTAAAAAAAATGCAGACAGTCTGTTAAAACAAATTCTGAGCACAGTTGTAGTTGACGCCAATATACACTGCCTGTCCGAAAAAGAAGTCGCCAATGGAAGAAAAATGGGCACACACTGATATTTATTGGACCGTCTTTAGCTTTGATTAAAGCATGCACAGATGTGGCATTGTTTTGATAAGCTTAGATAAGCAACCCTGGATCATAGCACTTCTCCCACAGGCTTGTACAGTAGGCACTAGGCATGATGGGTGCATCACTTCACCTGCCTGTCTTCTTACCCTGATGCTCCCATCTGGAACAGAGTAAATCTGGACTCATCAGACCACATGACCTTCTCTCATTCCTCCTGAATCCAATCTTTATGCTCCCTTGCAAACAGAGGCTTCTTCTCTGTTTAAGTGATCGCCGATTATGAGCATTCAGGATTTTTTTCTGTCCACATTTCTCCCCAGAAGACGATGGTTCCCCACCATCCTCCCAGTTTTTAATAATGCACTGAACATTTCTTGACCCAGTTTTAGTAATTTCTGCAATTTCCTTGGATGTTTCTGTTTCTGTTCTCTGCTTGACGCATGCCAACAATTTGACCCTGCTTCAACAGACTAACATCTTTTTTACAACCACAGGATCTGTCTTTTACCATGGTTGTTACGGAAATGAGAAGTTACACATTGCATCAGCTGGAGTCAAATAACTTGTTGCCAGCTGAAAGATAATCTCCCATGCAGTATCCAAAAGGAGGCTTGTACCAATTTGCTTTGTTAATCCAGGTGTTTTTTTTCCCCCAGTCAGGACGTGTAAGTGCCACCTTTGAAGAGACAAATAGCCAGTCATGGTTTTGGATTTCAGGCAGGTGACTGGGTTGACCAATCAGATTTCAGGGTTTACCATGGCCACTTTTAGCTCTGCTGTTGGGATATAACCCTGTCAAAACCTAACTTCCCAAGTCACAAGTGTCTCCATATTAGAAAAATGATTCAGTTTAGCAAATTTTATAGTTCCTATTTTAACATTATCAGATGTTTTTTTTTCTCTGGTACAACATAAAATTTATTTTGTTTCCACTTTTCAAAGGTGAGCTAATGGGGGATTGCATCCACACCATAATTTATGTAACAACGAGCTACACTACACAGTTATCTAGTTGGACTTAGTTTCAGATAACTTGCCTTTTTTATTGCCTTTGTTCTGTAGTGAACCCCCCCCCCCAATCGTGTTTCTCATGAAAAGTTTGTCAATTTGTTTTTTTGCTGTGACTAACGGATGAGTTACCTGAGTATCTACTTTCTACAAAGTCTGTGAAGCAGAGATGACTCAGAAGCTTAAAGGATGCATTGACTTCAAGAATCAGAAAACAACTTCAACAACAAAAAAACATGCTTGAATCATAATGCATTGTATGTTTCTGTCTTCAAACTGAAAAAGAAGGACTCACTACACCAAAGACTGTTTAATGACAAAAAGAGAAGATAAACATGAGGCTGTTAAAGATTGTCTTGGTGTTTTTTTTCCTTTTCTGAATACAGGGTCAGAATTGACCAAATTCATCTCTTAAACTAAAGCAATCATATTGCAGACAGAGATGTGGGCAACCATACGTATCACTACCATCAGAGATGTTTTACACCTTTATATCTATTACTGTAAGGGGACAGCAGTGCTGCAATCAACTGCGATTTATTCAACCTACAATCTTTGCACTGACCCCCACATGGACTTTTACTCAAATTTAAGCCCACATTTAAACACATCTCTGTTTCATCAATCTGACTGTGACAATTCACATTTTTCAGCATTGCTGAAATATGAGTTCTCATCTACACAAGTGGATGGACAGTGGATAGTGGATATAAACTGATAGAAAAATGGGATGTAAACACTGTGCCGTCACAACAAACTATGTGCAGCAAAGTCCTAGCATAAGGGTTCCCCCCATTCTCCCTCTCGTTGCTACATGGGTTCAGTCCTGGTACGTTTTTACCAGCAGCCACATCAGCAGCACGGTGATTAAGACAATCATAAAGTTAAGGAAGAGCTCCTGCGTTGAGCGATCCATGATGGGATCTCAGAATCAGAGGGAGTACTGAGAGGCCAAAGAGGGGAGATAACGAAGGAACAAGATGAAAGGGTGCAGAAGATCTCTGAGGGGGTGCTCCTTATTTGGACATGAGCCCTGGACCTTCAGAGAGGTGCAGAGAGATAGGAACAATGAAACATTGCAGCAGGCGCAGCACAAGTCTAAACATCTAAACATACATGTGAACAAGCTGTGCCTGAATTTGATTCTGCACGTATGCCCTGTCTATTATCACAGATAAGACTAGCTATATCTGTTCACTGTTACCAACACTCAGCAAAGTGGAGCAACAATGTTCCTTTAAATACACACATGCACAAAGCATATATGATTATGATACTGGCACATACAAGCTCACGCAAGTTAAGAAAATTCACTCTCTCTTTGTACAAATACACAGCCATTAAACATCTTTAATTTCTGTGCTGTCGACTTGCAGTAGTTTATAGCCTCTGGTCATCTCTCAACAACAAAATTATGGCATGAATTTTGATTGAGACAAAATGAAATTTAAACATAAAAATTACCGTTACTCTTCTTTGTTATATTCCCACTTTGAACAGGAAGAGGCAAGGAAGTTGTTTTTATGCTCTTCTACTGCCTTTACCTGCAGCAGCTTGCCCTCTGACTAGAAACTTCTCTGTACCTCTCTGCAGCATCAACCAGCAGCTGATCTTCTTGCTGTTACTCAGAGCTAGTTCCCACTCCTAAAGTAGCCATCCAGAGTGGACCGCCCATGTTTCACATACACACAGACTGATGTCACAAGCCAACTAACCAACCAACAGAGTGAGTTTTTTCCACAATCTGGTCCACCGGAGTGCAGCCCATCCATAACCATACAGAGTTTCTCTCCCTCCATCTCACACATGACAGAGGAGGGACCTGGGGTTATTTATATAACATTATTGGAGATACCAGGTGGATTACACTTTCCAAACACCATACTCATGTCTTGGGGTGGATAAAGGAAACTGTAACAGTATCAGTCAGTGTCTATGTCAGAACTATGTACAGGGGAGAGAAGGAAAAAGGGGATGACCTCTTCAAAATGCAACGTAAAAACAGGTGATGTCACATTTTATCATGAAGTCATGATGTCAGAGCTGTTGCTTTAAGCAGAGCATAGCAATATTAAGAAGGTTATCTGTGCTGAAAGTCATTCAGACACTTTGAAAAGTATCATGGTGCATATAATTTCACCCCAGATATTTCCACCATTTGTCCCCTCAGTGTGGTGCCGACTGCGAGCGCTGAAAGACAAAGTAAGTGGCTCGTACCCATCTTGGATTTGTTTATCTGAAGTGATGGGGAAACAACCCAAGGCAGCCAGGCCTATTCAATTCCTGCTAACCCCTGCAAAGAGTAGCCAGGCATTTTGTCTTTGCTCTGGGAATTAAAGTTACTGGAAGACTTCACGGAAAGATTTTTAAAACTTGATGGTGACTTTTGTTCTTGAGTTTTATATCTTGGTTTGTCTAGTTGGCTGTTTTGAACCATGTAGAAAGTCCTGCTGATTGTAAGTGAAACTATATCACTATTATCCCTGTGATCGACTAGCAACCAGTCTAAGGTGTACCCCACCTTTCAGTCAAAAAACAGCGGGGACTGGCTCCAGCCATTTGAGACCCTTAACAGGATAAGCGGAACAAGAGGAATAAATGAAGACATGAATGAACAAATGAATGCATCAATATGTGGAAAAAATGAATTCATAAATAACACCAATAAATAAATACGTACATAAATAAATACGTACATAAATAAATACGTACATAAATAAACCGTTCGTAATAATTACTTTTATTTTTTTGTTATTAACTAGTGAAACCCCTGTGGAGTCACCACCTTCAGCCCCCTCCAAAAGTCCAATGTTTAACCCAATTGTAAGACCTTCACTGATATTTCTTACCACTGGTTTTTGCAAGTCAAGAGTGGATAGGTAATATTGGGCAGTCTCAAAACTGTTGTGTTTTATTTCTCGCTGTTTGTTGACCTAAATAAACTGAAACTATATCTGAGATCAGTGCTCAGTGCCTTGGTGCTGTGTGCACCCTGCTTTGTAGTTGTTGTTCAGTTACAACCAGGACTTCTGTTATCATAGAGTGTATGCCCAGGGTTAACTTTTACTTTCATACAACGGCCCATGGAAGCATTGATTTTACACATGAATACTAGAAGTAGATGAATGTTGGACAGATTTTTGTTCACCTTTCAACATAGCCAAGCTGCATACTACAATTTATGCTAGTCTAAGTGTCAATAACATTTAACCTGCACAGTTACAGGAATACATCAATCTCTAATCTAACTTGGTTAAGTTTTATATTCAAAATATATGTTTGTCTGTGTGTATTGTATTCTTTTATGTTCCTCCTGTATGCTATGCTGCAGCTAAGAAAAGGATTTTGACAGTTCACCATTGGGAACCTCTCAGCTCATCTAACACTTGACAGCTGCTTACAACGGTCTTATCTCTGAACTAATGTTAAACCCCCTTGACACACACACCTTCTACTGTGTGCACAAAAAGGTCACGGTGGGACAAAGTGTGTGTGAGCATGGCTCTCTTGAACCTTTCCATCGGAGGATTCCAAGGCCATTCCCAAAGGATTTAACAGATCAAACCAGCTGCCATTTTATCACCCTGCAACTCTGCCAGCATCAGACCGACAGCTATGTGACCCAGGGATTCCCATTGTCATGGAGATCCACTGCCCAGGCAATTGTGTAAAGCAGAGCTGGGTGTGCAGGCATCTCTGTGTGAGGTGGACCACAGCCCACTCTGACAGCTGTGTGTGTGTGTGTGTTTAAGACTGACCAGTGCTGGCAGGGTTACCCTCCAAATCAGTGGAGAGACACAGTGGTGTCAACAAGGCCTCAGCAACACCATTCTTCACATTCTGGGACACTGGAGTGTATATGAGAGCACATGGCATGTTGAAATGTGTATGTGCTTATATTTGCATGCAGTGTTTGATAACAAGTGAAGCTAATTTGGTGACAGCTTTATGCTTTTAAGCTTTAGGTGTAAAAGTGGACATACCACATCACATTATATTGCATTTAACATCTCTGTTAAACACTTTTGTAAGCATATATTTTCAACCAATAAAACCTTGGATTTGTCTGTTATAGAGCTATTGCATAACAAACAAGGGCATTAAGACAGTTTGTCTGTTAGCACAAAGCTGATCCACAGTGGGTAAAACAGTCCGGCTTTGTGTAAAGATGTAAATACATCAAACAGTCTGCAGCTGCTTTTAAGAAACACAAAGAGTCAATGAATGGATAAATCTAAACTTACAGCCTTGAAATCCTAAAACTCTAGAGTAAATTTAAATATCAGAGAGCAAGTGAATCCACTTGGCAATAGTGTGGATCTTGTTGGTAAAAAGCGGACTTCTGAGATTGCTCTCTGATAATGAGTATCTATGCTTTTTTGAACAATTTTAACACCTTTTTCATCTTTCATAAGGTAATTATTTTTTTATCTTTTATCTGCTATATATTGTTAACATTTCTTTAAGGTAATTATAACTTAATAATTGGTACTTTAAATAGTTGTAGATTGTTTAATTTCTAGTCAACAATCCTCTATCCTATTAAATTAATAGCTACTATCAACTTAAAGCTCCTGTGAGGAACATTGGGTTTATGGTGATTTTGCAAATAAATCTGCTCATGGATGACCTGGATCCACACGACCTGAAAAGCTTCCCCAAGGACTGATCCTTTCTTCAACCCCATCAGTAACCCCACTGTAATTGTATTCTTCTAAAGTGCCTGACCCTCACCAACAACACAATCTGATCCTCATTCCTTTCCAAAACTGATCCAATGGATGAAAGGATTTCTTCCTCCAGACTTATGACAGTGAGGAGCCCTGCTGGTTCTTGTCACAACCAGCAGATGGAGACAGAGGATGACTCATGATTTTTTTCCCCTGTTATGAATGTAGAAGGTGATTCTGCACTTGTTGCATGTGCTCGTGTGCCTGGAGATATAACTTCCTTCAATACTGTTTTCATGCAATACAATGGCAACCATGCTTTGCTACATCCTATTGATAAGGATTGTTTAAAACCAAAATAAAGGTAGCTGGTTATAGTCAGATGACAATAGGTTTAAATAAATAAACAAGTGGTTGGGAGAAGATTTTGTCCAAGTCCCATCATTGACCTAACAAAAAAGTAAAAAGTGCAATTCTGCATTGAGTTTATTTCCAAGCAAAGCTGTTTGGCAGGGGGCTACAGTCTATACTTATACCCTTTATTATAAAACACACACAAAACAAACACACAAAACAAACACACACACACACACACACACACACACACACACACACACACACACACACACAGATCTCCAGATACATTTCCAAACAATTTTTACCTTCCTCAGTCATCACCTCAGCTTTTTTAAGCTTTCATCTCTAGTTGGCAACATGCAAACATCTGCTTGCACACTGTCCCCAGTGAGTGGTGAAGATCAAAATCACTATTTTAAAAAGCAGGAGCTGATATCGATATCCCCTTACTCCTATCATGCAACTAATTAGACTACATAGGTGCCAGCAACAGGAGTTTGGCCTCTGGCTGCTCGCCCTGCGTTTCAAAAGTTTATGACATGCCTCAGGGACAAGTAGTCCCACTTTAGTTCTCACTGTTACTGTGCTTTTCAGAGTTTGGCTGGTGCATGAGTTGAGGTTGCCCTTGAGAGAATGGCGAGAAAAATATCTTCCTAATCCAGCCCTTACCACAAAAAGACTTGTTGTAACAGTGACAATCCTCCCTTGACATTAATTTTTTTCGAGATATAAAGTTTGTCAAGTTCTTGAACTCAAAAAGATGTAGTTTAGAACCTCTTAACATTTCTTGAGCCAGTGCTAAAGTCACAAATTGCGACAAGCAACATTACTGAATGTAACAAGCCAGAGCTGCAAACATGATGCCTCATGTAGTTAGTGCTTTATACCAAGAGATGGCAGACATCTGCAACTTCCATCTGAGCAATACTTGTGGGCGTGTTCCTATTCAAAGTTTTGGAATTTATAGTGTTTGAGGACCCCCACCCCACCCCACCCAGTCTGTTCAATGTCGACAAAGTATTTTGTCAAGTAAAAGCGGACTCTGATTCTGAAGAGGAATATTCACCCTCAAATGAAGATGTTCAGTTGTCAAGTGAGACAGATGTGACACTGCTTCTATGGCAGCGAATCATTTCGCCATGACAGTCCACAAGCAGCCAATTCTTCGCTTCGCTGTGTTCGGGGTGGCAAGAGGGGATGTGATGGGTGTAGCAGGGGTGGTCAAAACACCGCTAATGGTGAGTGGGGTAACGGGCATGTAACAAAACGCGGAAATAGAAGCTGTGTGTGCTGCCATACTTTAACAGATGTTTACAAATGTTCTGTGCTTGAGTGAATTTATTCTCATCTCAAACTTTGGGTCATACTGATGATTTTTCTCATTAGACAGAAGAAGCAGCATTGGCCACTGTCTTTTTACAGATGTTTACAGAACATTTTCCACAAATCTAGAACCAGGTCTGACTTAAGGACACCAGACATTTCTTTACAATGACAGAAAACAGAGTGAAATTAATATTTTTGTTTGTAATTAGCCATCCTTGCCCTTTGTTTTAATTAACTATGATAACATTATGAAGAACAGTCAGAGAGTCCAGAGGATGAAAGTCTTATGGATCTTTTCTGGTACTGACACTGATTTACTGACCAACATATAAATGAGACTTCATGTCCATGGATATGTTCCAATGCTCATAAAAGAGTTAAGATTTTGTTACACTGTTTTGATAAACAAGATGAAGTTGAATGTTGTGTTTATGTCACAGAGGGCAGTCACGCTCCCCTGTCTGACCAGCTGTTGTTTTGTGGAACAAACTGAGCCTACTGTTAAGATGACGAAGGGTCCCCAGCAGCTCACGGCTCAGCCTGGCACCATAATTACCAAGATGGCTGGAGACAGGTGAGGGCTTTGTGATTCAGCACCCATGTTTCAATCCGTGTAGACGAACAAATCTTTCATGCTCCTAAGCACAGACACAGAAGGCCATATGCAGGCTGGAACACATGTTCAAATCCATAGGGCTGTAGGGCCATTAATCTTGTTTAAGGAGAGTTTATACTCTGGATTGGACACAAATAATTGTAACCAACACAGACACTTCACCACAGACAAAACATCAGGCAGAAACATCGTTTACAAGTGACCAATGAGTCATGAGCATCAACTTATGTCTCATGAGAAAACGTCCTGTACCAACTCGCCGGCTTTATTTATATTTTACATTCATGTATTACAAGATTATCATGCCAAAATTTGAGAGCAGTCCAATGATGGATGACTTAAACGGATGAAACCAGAACAGCCCAATGTCTCTGCCAGTTCAGTCTGTCTATATTTTGCTATTCAATATTGAATGAGCAGGGCCCATTGAATGATCTCTGGAGTGCTGTCTTTTGTTAGAAGATTGGGAAGGCATGCAGAGTGTACTTTCAATTCAAATCTATATGGAGCCACAGGGTAAAACGATCAACAGACATTAATCCAAAAAGCAAGAGTAATCCCATAAGCTAATAATTGAGCTAGTATTGATTGTGCTAATGAATACTTAAATGCACTTATAAGGTACGGGCCAAAAGTTTGGACACACTTTTCCATTCAACGCGTTTTCTCTATTTTCATGACTGTTTACATTATTGATTCTCAGTGAAGACATCAAAACTATGACTGAACAGAAAAAGTTGAAATAACTGAAAACATGTTTTATATTCTAGTGCAGGGGTGGCCAACCCGCGGCTCGCGAGCCGCATGCGGCTCTTTGCCTGCCGGTGTGCGGCTCTTCCGTCCATTCTTCAAAAAAATGAGGCGTCTTGAAAAATGTATCAGGTGTGGGCGGGGTGAGTGAGCGGAGCAGAGTGCGCATGTGCGGATGAGAGCGTGTTGCGCTCAAAGACGTATACAGTGTGTGGTTCAGAGGGAACAGTGCAGTTACTGGGGCACATTTCTGCTTAACGAAAAGTGTCTGGGAAAAGTGTGGAGTGAAGCGCAAGTTTAAGACTGAGGACTTTTTTTTAACAGAGTGGAGAGTGAATTTTTCTTTGTTGAACGTAATGAAAAACCATTCTATCTCATATGCCAGACATCGTCGGGACATTTCAAAGTTACCAATATCTGTTATCGTTGATACAGGCATTTGTCGCGTATTATATTTTTGGGGTAGAAAAGTCAGTCAAGGAGAAGAGAGAGAGAGGGAGAGACTGTGACTGTGTGTGTGTGTATGTCAGTGGCGATTGCTCTAAGACTGCAAGGGAAGCTCAGCTTCCCCTAAAATGTAAATTCAAAAAAAGAAAACGTGGTGAAACATGTACAGCTGTGTGTATCTCATATTTACTAAATATGCACCATGACGCCTTCATCTTTTATTCAGAATCAGCTTCAGGAAACCAACACGGCTTCCCTCTCGTTCCTCCCTGCAGCTCCACAGTGTTTTACTCAGACAGACGCAGCGTCTCTGGGGTCTGTGGAGCAGTGGGCGGGCCCTGACGCTCAGCGTCTGGATGATGATTGGATGATCTGTCTGAGGCTAAATCCCTTTTTGATTGACAGTGAAATGAGCGAATCATCGATCTTAGAAACATGCACCGGAGCATTTTCAGAGTTTTTTCATTCCGTTGTTCTTGATAGATCCGGAGACTTCACTGATACCCGGCCACTTTATCTTTTTTTAAAACGATTAGAAAAAGAAAAGGGGTAGAATTTACATACAAATAAACACACACATTCATAATGCCTAAAATCTTCTCTCTTTCATTATTTTGTTTTAACATTGTTGTTGGTTTTATTTTTTCTGATGTTTTTCTCCTTTTTGGTGGTGGTTTTAGCCTTTTACAAAAAAAGTTACATATTTTTATATACTTTCCTCTACTCCTCCACACATTTCTCTTTTGTTTCCCCTTTATTTCAGTATTTTGTTTCTTTTCAATGTTCATTTTAATTTCTGTGAAGCACTTAGTAACATTGTTTTGAAAAGTGCTGCATAAATAAAGTTATAATTATTATTCTGTAGGCTGGGAAAAAATGAACTTCCTCTCCTTGAAAGACCAGCAGCTGCAACTGTTATGTGTGTGTGGAGGTAAGTGATGTGAAGATGTGAAAAAAGACAGTATGAATGAGGGAGAGACCATGTGTAAGGGTCTGAAGATGGACCCGGGGACACTGGTTTGGAAACATGGAAATGTACTGATTTTCATTTAATGTCATTTCCCGTTTGTGTGAGAGAGTTTGTAAGCCGACATTTAAGATGTGGCTCTTTGTCGTGCCACTGTGATTTTTTTGGCTCTTGGTGTCTGACTGGTTGGCCACCCCTGTTCTAGTGTCTCCAAAATAGCCATCTTTTGCTCTGGTTACTGCTTTGCACACCCTTGGCATTTTTCAAGAGGTAGTCACCTGAAATGGTTTTCTCTTCACAGCTGTGCTTTATCAGGGTTAATAAGTGGAATTTCTTGCTTTATCAATGGGGTTGGGACCATCAGTTGTGTTGTGCAGAAGCCAGGTTAATTCACAGCTGCCAACTGTTAAAATTCATATTACGGCAAGAACCAATCAGCTAACTGAAGAAAAACAAGTGGCCATCATTACTTTAAAAAATGAAGGTCAGTCAGTCCGGCAAATTGTCATGAAAATAAAGAAAACGCAAATTGAATAAGAAAGTGTGTCCAAACTTTTGGCCTGTACTGTACATTTTTTCTTACCACACAAACCTGTAGAGAAGGAAGAAAAGAATGAGACCGGCAACTGTGCTTCTTTACAGTTTAGCTATAACTACAGATAAAATCTTTTTCAAAATCACTTGAAAAAAAAGTTCTCACAGTCCCTTTAATGGTAATGCCCCAAAATATGTGACACACTGACTCACTGTGACTCCAGATTTACATGATAGGCTATAGCAAAATTTAACCAGAACAAAACCTACTTGGTCAATTTACACGTAGAAGTCTTAACCATACAAAACGACGTATCACATAGTGCAGGAACTCATACGCGTGAAATGCTTGTTGTACCCGGACACTTATAAATGACGGAGCATGGACCTGAATGTGGGAAACAGCGTGAAGGAGCTCAGGAGAAGTAAAGAGGAAAAGAAAATACTGAAAAGACAGATAAAAGCCAGCCACACTCTCCTGAAACATGAAGGCATTGTTACGGCGTCTCAGCCCACAAAGGTACAGAAAAACAAGCTGAAGGAGAAGGAGAGAGGAGGCGGCAGCTGTCAGACAGGGAGGAGGAAATACTGACTTATGTGGTTTTAGTTTTTCAACATTTACTTTTAATATTGCTTAAAGAACCGTAAACTACAACGCTAAATTATTGACAACGTATATAGTGGTTATTATCGGCTTTTTACTGGCATTAACTTGTCTCTACTTTCTTCAGTCACGCTAAGAGTTAAATATATTTTCAGGCTAATCTGCCATTAAATGTGTGGTCTTAAATATTCATTAGACATAAAGCATCCCTCGGAGCCATTGAAACAAACAAACAACCAACAAACAATAATGAAGGAATCTCTGTCTAGAGAACTGTATATAAAACGTATTGAAAAATACTTTTCACACAACCCTCTTTACCTACGGTGCATAATGGTCACTACAGTGGACACTATTTAAAAGTTATTTACTCCTAATTTCAATGGTTCATGTGGTAGAAATTCATATTAACCTGTGTCAGGATATTTTTTATTCTTCTTAGGGCCTGAAAAAAATGGTTTCAATTTTTTCCCCCAAACATGTTGATATTTTTAAAAATGTTACAGACAATAGTTTGAGCGTGAAAAAGCTTATAAACTATAACTTATTCAGTGTTAGAATAGATGAAAGAGAGTTAAAATGTTTCGCAAAGCATTAAAAAAAGATCATTCATGAACTAACAAAGAAACAAACCAAAAAGAAAAGAAGTCAAACCAAAAAGAAGTTGTAATTCCATTAAGTTCTCACTGTTTTATGTTGAATGCTCTGTTACAAATATTGGAAAATAAAATGGAAAACTTTTTTTCATGCCTTAAGACAAATAAAAACACTGAAGTGAAAAATCCTGACTCTAACTTTCATAATTCATGCACCAGAGGGTTAAAAAAAACTAGAAAGACCTTATATTTTCATTTTATAACAAAATTATTCACCAGGTATGTGTGATTAAATGAACATTTACTTTTGCCCCCTCCTTTACCTTTACCATTTAGATTTGATTGATGAAATAGTCCTCAATTTCATTGATATTCTACCTGTTATACATCAATCATCAAAATTGAGCTCATCAATCAGTTTTAAGCTTAGTTATTTTTTTTTACCTTACATTTTTTGCTGAGTGTTGCCCCTTTATCTTTTGTCTACAGTTTTGTTTTTTAAGAAAGGTTAGGTCCTTGTCATACATTCAAATCAAAAACAGTGATGATTTCACAAGATGGAACCAAAGATTTGGTCCCATGTAATTTCTCATGAGATTTCACATAATTGTTTAGGATGGATGCAGCAGAATTTCATTAGAACAACTACCGCCTACCTTGTTACAAGACATTCATCTTGAACAGGCCAGTTTTTGACCACAACGTGTCCTGTCCTCTGCAGAGTTTGGTGGTGGCGAATGGTGGCCTTGGAAATGGTGTAAGTCGAGAGGAGCTGTCGTCAGTGCTTAAAGAGTTGGGAGAGGTGGAGATGCTGATCATGCACCCTCAGAAACCTTACGCTTTTGTCACATACAGGTACATGTAATGTGTGTAGTAATGTATAACAAATCATTAAGTTTTTCCAAACATCTAAAGCATGCTGGGTAATGCCATACTGACTGCAGGTCTGAGGAGAGTGCTCAGAAAGCCCACTCCCTCCTCAATGGGCACCAGATGCAATTTGGAGGGAACAGAGTCACACTCTATCTCAGCTATGTCAACTCAGGTAGAAAAAAAAGAGCTTTTTCACTCTAAGCTTTATAATATTTAGCATGAAAAATGTTAATGTATGTGCTTATGCTCTGCAAATTATTATTAATTGTACAAAGACTGTTTATTCCGTACACAGTAACCTGCGCGGAGGAGGCGCCTGTGTCATTGCCAGAGGGGTTATCTTTAGTGGAAGATTTTGTGTCCCCAGAGGAAGAGGCTTTGTTGCTCACTGCTATTGACTGGTCATCTTCAAATGATGATGTCACAGGTGAGGGGTTACATTAGATTTTTTTTCAGCTTGAGGTTGATTTAGGCCGAGTTTCCAATCATCTGTCTTTATTTAAAAGAAAACCTAAGGTCAGTATGACATCAAGACTGATTACAGCAGAACTAAGAAAATAGTTTTAAAGTTAGTTTGGTTGGTATTTACAGGTACGTTTGAAAAATGTACATCTCTAATTGCCATGTTAAAAAAGATAAACATTTATCAACCTAATTGAAGCATTTAACAATCGTAAGATCTTGACATCATGGTTGTGTTCCAAAAGTATGATATTTAATTCACCCAAAAATACAACTATTTGATTATCAGATGTTAGTTTGACTTGTTAACTTGATGCTCTTTCAGCTCAAAAGGCCCTGAAGCACAGAAAAGTCAAACATTATGGCTTTGAATTTCGCTATGACAACAACAATGTTGACAAGGACAAGCCATTACCTTGTGGTGAGTGTGCTTATCATTTGTTTTATTTTCTGAAATCAGTGTTTTTCTGAGAAAATCTAAATAGATTAGTCATAAAAACATTATAACNACAAAACATCAGGCAGAAACATCGTTTACAAGTGACCAATGAGTCATGAGCATCAACTTATGTCTCATGAGAAAACGTCCTGTACCAACTCGCCGGCTTTATTTATATTTTACATTCATGTATTACAAGATTATCATGCCAAAATTTGAGAGCAGTCCAATGATGGATGACTTAAACGGATGAAACCAGAACAGCCCAATGTCTCTGCCAGTTCAGTCTGTCTATATTTTGCTATTCAATATTGAATGAGCAGGGCCCATTGAATGATCTCTGGAGTGCTGTCTTTTGTTAGACGATTGGGAAGGCATGCAGAGTGTACTTTCAATTCAAATCTATATGGAGCCACAGGGTAAAACGATCAACAGACATTAATCCAAAAAGCAAGAGTAATCCCATAAGCTAATAATTGAGCTAGTATTGATTGTGCTAATGAATACTTAAAAGCACTTATAAGGTACGGGCCAAAAGTTTAGACACACTTTTCCATTCAACGCGTTTTCTCTATTTTCATGACTGTTTACATTATTGATTCTCAGTGAAGACATCAAAACTATGACTGAACAGAAAAAGTTGAAATAACTGAAAACATGTTTTATATTCTAGTGTCTCCAAAATAGCCATCTTTTGCTCTGGTTACTGCTTTGCACACCCTTGGCATTTTTCAAGAGGTAGTCACCTGAAATGGTTTTCTCTTCACAGCTGTGCTTTATCAGGGTTAATAAGTGGAATTTCTTGCTTTATCAATGGGGTTGGGACCATCAGTTGTGTTGTGCAGAAGCCAGGTTAATTCACAGCTGCCAACTGTTAAAATTCATATTACGGCAAGAACTAATCAGCTAACTGAAGAAAAACGAGTGGCCATCATTACTTTTAAAAATTAAGGTCAGTCAGTCCGGCAAATTGTCATGAAAATAAAGAAAACGCAAATTGAATGAGAAAGTGTGTCCAAACTTTTGACCTGTACTGTCCATGTTTTCTTACCACACAAACCTGTAGAGACGGAAGAAAAGAATGATACCGGCAACTGTGCTTCTTTACAGTTTAGCTTTAACTACAGATGAAATCTTTTTCAAAATCACTTGAAAAAAAAGTTCTCACAGTCCCTTTAATGGTAATGCCCCAAAATATGTGACACACTGACTCACTGTGACTCCAGTTTTACATAATAGGCTATAGCAAAATATAACCAGAACAAAACCTACTAGGCCAATTTACACGTAGAAGTCTCAACCATACAAAAGAAAAAATGTATGAAATATATGGACGACGTATCACATAGTGCAGGAACTCATACGCGTGAAATGCTTGTTGTACCCGGACACTTATAAATGACGGAGCATGGACCTGAATGTGGGAAACAGCGTGAAGGAGCTCAGAAGAAGTAAAGAGGAAAAGAAAATACTGAAAAGACAGATAAAAGCCAGCCACACTCTCCTGAAACATGAAGGCATTGTTACGGCGTCTCAGCCCACAAAGGTACAGAAAAACAAGCTGAAGGAGAAGGAGAGAGGAGGCGGCAGCTGTCAGACAGGGGGGAGGAAATACTGACTTATGTGGTTTTAGTTTTTCAACATTTACTTTTAATATTGCTTAAAGAACCGTAAACTACAACGCTAAATTATTGACAACGTATATAGTGGTTATTGGCTTTTTACTGGCATTAACTTGTCTCTACTGTCTTCAGTCACGCTAAGAGTTAAATGTATTTTCAGGCTAACCTGCCATTAAATGTGTGATCTTAAATATTCATTAGACATAAAGCATCCCTCGGAGCCATTGAAACAAACAAACAACCAACAAACAATAATGAAGGAATCTCTGTCTAGAGAACTGTATATAAAAAGTATTGAAAAATAATTTTCACACAACCCTCTTTACCTACGGTGCATAGTGGTCACTACAGTGGACACTATTTAAAAGTTATTTACTCCTAATTTCAATGGTTCATGTGGTAGAAATTCATATTAATCTGTGTCAAGATATTTTTATTCTTCTTAGGGCCTGAAAAAAATGGTTTCAATTTTTTCCCCCAAACATGTTGATATTCTTAAAAATGTTACAGACAATAGTTTGAGCGTGAAAAAGCTTATAAACTATAACTTCTTCAGTGTTAGAATAGATGAAAGAGAGTTAAAATGTTTCGCAAAGCATTAAAAAAAGATCATTCATGAAATAACAAAAAAACAAACCAAAAAGAAAAGAAGTCAAACCAAAAAGAAGTTGTAATTCCATTAAGTTCTCACTGTTTTATGTTGAATGCTCTGTTACAAATATTGGAAAATAAAATGGAAAACTTTTTTTCATGCCTTAAGACAAATAAAAACACTGAAGCGAAAAATCCTGACTCTAACTTTCATAATTCATGCACCAGAGGGTTAAAAAAACTAGAAAGACCTTATATTTTCATTTTATAACAAAATTATTCACCAGGTATGTGTGATTAAATGAACATTTACTTTTGCCCCCTCCTTTACCTTTATCATTTAGATTTGATTGATGAAATAGTCCTCAATTTCATTGATATTCTACCTGTTATCCATCAATCATCAAAATTGAGCTCATCAATCAGTTTTAGGCTTAGTTATTTTTTTTTACCTTACATTTTTTGCTGAGTGTTGCCCCTTTATCTTTTGTCTACATTTTTGTTTTTTCAGAAAGGTTAGGTCCTTGTCATACATTCAAATCAAAAACAGTGACGATTTCACAAGATGGAACCAAAGATTTGGTCCCATGTAATTTCTCATGAGATTTCACATAATTGTTTAGGTGGGATGCAGCAGAATTTCATTAGAACAACTACCGCCTACCTTGTTACAAGACATTCATCTTGAACAGGCCAGTTTTTGACCACAATGTGTCCTGTCCTCTGCAGAGTTTGGTGGTGGCGAATGGTGGCCTTGGAAATGGTGTAAGTCGAGAGGAGCTGTCGTCAGTGCTTAAAGAGTTGGGAGAGGTGGAGATGCTGATCATGCACCCTCAGAAACCTTACGC
Organism: Thalassoma bifasciatum; assembly: GCA_008086565.1. Taxonomy (NCBI): domain Eukaryota; kingdom Metazoa; phylum Chordata; class Actinopteri; order Labriformes; family Labridae; genus Thalassoma; species Thalassoma bifasciatum. The sequence goes on along the minus strand of RPOG01000051.1, from coordinate 1,071,016 downwards.
TTTTGTCACATACAGGTACATGTAATGTGTGTAGTAATGTATAACAAATCATTAAGTTTTTCCAAACATCGAAAGCATGTTGGGTAATGCCATACTGACTGCAGGTCTGAGGAGAGTGCTCAGAAAGCCCACTCCCTCCTCAATGGGCACCAGATGCAATTTGGAGGGAACAGAGTCACACTCTATCTCAGCTATGTCAACTCAGGTAGAAAAAAAAGAGCTTTTTCACTCTAAGCTTTATAATATTTTGCATGAAAAATGTTTATGTGCGTGCTTATGCTCTGCAAATTATTATTAATTGTACAAAGAATGTTTATTCCATACACAGTAACCTGTGCGGAGGAGGCGCCTGTGACATTGCCAGAGGGGTTAACTTTAGTGGAAGATTTTGTGTCCCCAGAGGAAGAGGCTTTGTTGCTCACTGCTATTGACTGGTCATCTTCAAATGATGATGTCACAGGTGAGGGGTTGCATTAGATTTTTTTTCAGATTATGGTTGATTTAGGCTGAGTTTCCAATCATCTGTCTTTATTTAAAAGACAACCTAAGGTCAGTATGACATCAAGACTGATTACAGCAGAACTAAGAAAAAAGTTTTAAAGTTAGTTTGGTTGGTATTTACAGGTACGTTTGAAAAATGTGCATCTCTAAATGCCATGTTAAAAAAGATAAACATTTATCAACCTGATTGAAGCATTTAACAATCGAAATATCTTGACATCATGGTTGTGTTCCAAAAGTATGATATTTAATTCACCCAAAAATACAACTATTTGATTATCAGATGTTAGTTTGACTTGTTAACTTGATGCTCTTTCAGCTCAAAAGGCCCTGAAGCACAGAAAAGTCAAACATTATGGCTTTGAATTTCGCTATGACAACAACAATGTTGACAAGGACAAGCCATTACCTTGTGGTGAGTGTGCTTATCATTTGTTTTATTTTCTGAAATCAGTGTTTTTCTGAGAAAATCTAAATAGATTAGTCATAAAAACATTATAACAACTCAGCATTTCACCTTATTTTACCTTTAACTTAAATGAGATTGAAAAATTATTTTTTTGTTCATGAGGCCCCCCCTTTTTTAACGCTTTAGATTAAGTCCACAACATGTTTTTTAATAACTCTTCCTGACACTTGTTGGTGCGTGTGTTTATTTATTTGTGTCAAGGTATCCCTCAAGAGTGTCTGCCTGCCCTGGAGCGATGTGTGGAGAATGGACACACTCACATCATGCCAGACCAACTGACTGTCAACCAGTATGAGTGTGGTCAAGGTGAGCCTTCACTGTTTGTAAACAAAACTTGAAAACAACAAATTGAATACATGGCAAAGTGCAAAAACAGGGCAATGCTGGTTGGATTAGAAACGCCTGTATTTCCATCAGTTGAAGTGCGGTCATTAGCATATCACATTTATTGTATGGTAAATATGGTGAGAATTTGGGGCGCCGATGAAGATTTTCAAACTGCTACATATACTGTACATCTACTGTAGAAATCCCTGAATCTGTCTGTCCTCCTCTCAAAATAGTCCACTCCAAAGCTAGCTCAAGGAAAGGACAGATAAAAAACAACAAAACAAACACACAACAAAAAAGTAACTACGTGTCATGTTACACAGTGTTGATATGTCAGGGTTGCTGAAACCTCTTGGCGTTTTTTTTGGTTTTTGGACAACTATGTTGATAGTTCAGACTCACACCACAAGGTGGCAGCACATCTTTTTTGTAATGCATCAAACAAGCTCAGGTTTAATGTTGTCGGAGGGACAATCTGCAAATCTGCAAGACTGTCACTAGGATTCTGAGGACTTTTTTATAAACTAAGCTTTATGGAAAAGAGAGAAAAAAGCCTTTTGAATCTAATTTAAAGGTAACATTATCTGTCTCAGTAATGTCAAGCCCTAGAAAAAAGCTGAAACAAAGAAATATACACGTTGATGCAACTGACGTTCTTTCAAAATCCCTATACACATTTTTTTTAGGTATTCCCCCTCATGTGGACACTCACTCTGCCTTTGAGGATACCATCATGTCACTGAGCTTGGGGTCACAGGTAAGAAGTCAGCCCATATCCACCACGTAACACCATTGCATATACTGTAAAAGTGGCTGTAAACAGAAAAGTTATTATTACATGCTTCTTTTTTGCTTATTGCCCTCCTGTGATGAATAAATCAAATGAGCTGTCACCTCACTGACCATCCTCATGATTCATCCATCTGAGAGGGCAGAGAGGATTGTGTGCAACAATATATGTGGGACTGGTGTCCTTGAGATCTGATGGGGAACATTTTGTCACCTTTCAGTCATCACATCTAATTCTCTTCCATCTGTCTCTGCTATCGATAAATACTGCCAAAGTCTCCCTCACAATGATTGGAGACTCTGTTAGAGGTGCCATGGTGTCCCTGCTCTAATAAACAGTAGAGGGTCAGATTTCCCTTTGAAACAGTGGGTGTGACTTTCCCAGGTGTGAGGAGTTGGTATTCTGGTGCTGAAGTGCTGATTTAATGTCTGCAGGGTGACTGCTGCTGATGAACACCCGTCTGTCCTTACTCGTATGAAACTCGGGGGGTCTATTAGCAATCAGCTGTCATCTGTCACAGCATCTGTGGAAAGCGCACAAGCAGACAAACAAATGAACATACAGACAGACTGTGTGGCTGACTCCAAGCCTCAAAAATGAGGCTAGTGAAGGAAACAGATGAAAAAAATCAAATGTGAAAGCAAACTAGAGCTGTACTTTGATTTTGCTTGTTGTGTTCTTTATAACAAATATAGACTGGTTGAATACCCCCATTTGAATTATATGTTGTTTTGGTTTTACATGTGCTCTGTTTACATGTATGTTATTGGAGTTTTCATTTTATTTTATTTCATTAACAATTTGGGTTGTATTTCAAAGCAATTTGGGTGTGTTGCCCCATAAAGCTTGAAGATGTTCTTGTTTTTGACACTGAATAGATACCTGGTGTTTATTGATGCATGTTGTTGTTACTGCAGTGACTATTCCTTCATCAGAAATTCTTGCCCAGAAAATAGCCCCCCTTGTGTTTATTTTGATTTGGTTAATTTCAATGCTTTCAAAATTAAAAAATTAACAACAACAAAGAAGTGAATCCAAACTGAATCTGTTTGCAAATGCAAGCTTTATGTAAATTGTATGTTTGTAGCTACACATATTAACCAGTGTTACACTCTGTGGTTTTATCGAGCCAGTTTGTATTTGCAAAGAGAGAGGAAAGAAATGGGTGTGTGGGTCAAAAATTGATAAATAGTCTTGTAGTCAAGCGTAGCTGCCAGCATCACCATCGATTTAGTCACATTCCACTGGTTTCATTGATTGGCTAATACTCAACAGATGGGAGCAGAATAGTTCAGCCCGACGTGTGTGTGTGTGTGTGTGTGTGTGGGTTTGTGTCTGAGAGATTTCTGTTTATGGGTTCAGGCAAAGATCTGATCATTTGCTGGAGTTGGATGTACATCACTTTCACACAATATTACACAAACACTTATCTGGGTGCCTGTCTTTCTCTCACTGGCTCACAGACACACACACACACATACAGACACACACACAGACACACACACAGACACACACAGACACACACACAGACACACACAGACACACACACACACACACACACACACACAAACTCTACTACTTCACAAAATCCAATTTTCCTGCTGTCAGGACTCAGGGAGATGCAGTTTAGAAATTGTGTGGATGTAATTTCCCAGCAGAGCTCATGCTGTTACATGCTGTAAGGAAACATTGGGATCAAACACCAATGCTTTGGATATTCTTCAACTAGCTGTTAGTGACAGAGCGAGAAGCGAATATTTCTTTTTCTGGGTGTGTGCATATCTTTTTTCCCCAAACTGATGAGAAAAAAATCATTTATTTTGCAATTACAGGTCTGAATTTGTCTCAATAACTATTTTTGACTTTCACAAAATAAGATTAGCTGCAACTTAAATTCGCTCAATAACTGTTTTTTTCTTTGTTTTTACCTTGCTTGTTAATACAATCGACTTTCTTTTTTCAGAAGTTTCTTGCATTGACACGACAAAAATATTTGTATCACATGACTTATTTTCATTTTTTAATCCGGCTTTTGTGTATTTTCCAGACAGTGATGGAGTTCCGTCATCCCGATGGTCGTCTTGTTCCTATGGTTCTGCCTCCACGGAGCCTCCTGCTGATGAAAGGAGAGAGCAGATACCTCTGGACGCATGGGTGAGCTGGACTCTGTCAGTTGAAGTCAATTTATCTTGACTTGAGCTTAAAGTCAATCGACAGGGAGTGACAGTTCTTTTCTTTCCCTGTTCCTTTGAGGAAGGGCAGAGAGATATTGAATTTCTCTGACTTTTTCTCCAGGAGTCTGCCGGTGGAGTTTTTCTACACGTTTACCTCCCTCCACACATAGAAATAAAACAATGTCAAACCCAGGGTTTAGTCATTGCCTTATTTCTTGGTGTTTACATGATATATAATAACTGTGTAGATATTTTCTTGCACATAGTTTGTGTGCGACAGTAAACTTTCTCCTATCTCTCATTTAGAATTACTCCTCGAAAATATGACACGTTGCCAGCCTATGACCCACAATCCTGTGCTCAAACAACAGCTGACTTAGGAACCCAAAGCAATCTCACTTTAAGCAAAAGGGGCACTCGCACTTCTTTCACCTTCCGCAAGATAAGACACACGCCGTGTGACTGTGGTAAGAATTTTACAATTGCAGATGTAAATGCAAAGTTTGACTGACAAAACATAAAATCTTTTGTGTCTTACAGTTGCCACTCAACCATGTTTGAAAATGTGTTTGATATAGCTCCTGCAAATTTTATAGGTGTATCACTAGTTTTAGATTACATGATGTAAAGTAATCTATCTTCTGGTGTTTGCGCAATCAACCATTGTTAAAAAATATAATCTGGACATGTCAGACCCCTCCAATTTTAGACTGAGTTCTAAACCACTATTTCCAAAATCTTTAGAGTGGAACCTTCCCATGAATTCTTTTATTGGCCTTTACTTGGTGTTCCTAAGGGTTCTATTCTTTGGCCAGTCCTTTTACCCCTCTATGACTTGTCTTTAGGGTAAATCTTAGACAGTTTCCCATTGTCTTCCCACTGTCATGCAGATGACAGCTGAACTTATTCATGTTTGAAACAGAGAGATGCTGTCTCTTTAAAAAGCACATCAGAGTGCATTGTTTAAAATAACTATGAAACCCTGCCTTGTGTTTCACCAGCCTTCCCATCAGCATGTGACAGCCAGGGAGCTTCATCAGTGCCCTCTGTATCTACACCTATTCCCCCCTCGCTCCCTTGCTCCCATGCTGATGCCGCCCTTCTGGAGGAGCAGTATGTGCATCATGTATACGACTCCATCGCCTCCCACTTCAGCAGCACTCGCCACTCTCCATGGCCTCGTGTTTGCCAGTTTCTGGACTCACTCACTCCTGGGAGCATCCTGGCTGATGTGGGCTGTGGAAATGGAAAATATCTGGGTGTGAACCCAGATGTGATTACTGTGAGTGTCATTATGTTCTGTTACTTCAGTAATCCCTGGATTGACATTACCTTTCTATTTCATTTCTTCTGCTATTGCTTCTTTGGTAATCAGAGTGTAAAATGCTACACTACTTCATGAGTCATTCATGTGTTGAAAAATGTCCAAAGTGCAAAGGCTGCTTCATATTCAACTCTACTTCAGGTACTTCTCGTAGATCAGCAGCTGCTCCTTTAGAGCTAAGGTAAAAGCAAACTTCTTAAGACTGAAACATGAGGATTGAGCTTGACTCAGTCACCAAGTACAACAAATCTCAGCCTCACTTGAATTCAAATGTTGGGCATTTACAAAAAATAAATGTAAAGTTATGTCCATGCCTGATTTTAAAGCATGAAGAGTCAACAGCTAGTCTGGCTCTTCCTTGTGGGAGAACATGTTAAGTGTGTGAGTGAAGTCACAATAGCCAGACTAATATTACTAATATTGTTTATGCAGAGTCAACAGGCCTTGGTAAAATATGCTGATCCCCTTTCCCCAGATTGATTTGATATGTGTGACCAAGTTGGCCCTGGTATGCTCTGGTTTTGCTGTTTATTGATTAATCACTGTTGTCATTTAGTTAACCAATCAGAAGCAAAAATTTTACACAGCTTGATAATTAGGCCTATATGAAAAAATAAGCTCTAGTTAAAAGTGGTTGTCACCCATTTATTTTCAAGCTCACCTCATTGTGTAATTGTAGCTGCCCATTACTTTATAGAGAAATCATGTTATACATGTGACAGGATTTCTGCATGTTGACGTCCTGTCTCATTTTAAGAGCTAAATGAACCAAACCAATGTATCCAGATGGAATAATATTGGGCTGAGGCATGTGCTGCTTTCCCGCTGTCTTTTACTGGTGTGTTTGGATCAGCTCAGTTTCCCAAACTTTCTATGTACATATGTACTCAGGGTAAATTTATTTAAAGGTTTTTGAGGTGCAAGTAAGCAGCTCATCACGTCTCTCCAACCTCAATAAGTCTCCGCTGAGAGTACATTGTTATTTTGTAGGTCACAGGTTAACTCCCTGAGCTAAATCTGTTTTTTTTTAATTCTCATGATTACTCTCCTCCCTTTTGGTTTTCTTTTTTGTTCTTGGTGTATTCACCCTTTTTCTTGTTTCTCTCTCCGAATGCTGATTAATACCCTGAACCGTGGCACTTAATTGAAATGAAAATGCTTGGTTCTATGTGTGTGTGTGTGTGTGTGGGTAAGTCAGAAATAAGTCTCACGATTCTGCATTTTTCTCATCTTATCACCTCTGTCTCTTTAGGGCGGGGGGTTTTCACAAGCTTAATTAATTCATCACATTAAATGAAAAGTGTTGAGAATGAATGACTGTCAGCTCTGCACCTCCATCCACACACTCACTTACAAATAACCACAACTTCTTCTTTTCTTTCGATTCTTTCAAGCTTCCATACTTATTTCCTTTTCTCTTCCCCCACTTTGTCTTTGTACTTTCTTTAACATCCCACTGACCTCAAATACTGTATTATGTATTGTGATAAGAGATATACCAGTATGATAAAACACTTTTATTATGGTCTTGTTTTGGACATGTCTACACCACCTTTTTTATTTGATGTCTCTGTTTGTAACTGATTCTACACACCTGTGTGTGTTTGTCACTCTTCAGGTTGGTTGCGATCGCAGCAGTGCGCTTGTCCAAATCTGTGCAGAAAGAGGTTTCCAGGCGTTTGTATCTGATGCGCTCAGTGTCCCTCTGCGAGCGTCCTCTTGTGATGCTTGTATCTCTATCGCTGTCATACACCACTTTTCTACACAGGTACACACTTTACACCTGCACACACGGTGAATCTTACACGAGAATACTGAAGAGATGGATCTTTTTTGACTGGATCAAGATCTGATATGTTGCTTTTTGCTTCATCCACAAAGTGTGTGAATGTGTGCTAGGGAATCCGTGCAACCAAACATTTCTCTGGACATTCAAACTGTGTGTCAAAATGGAGAAACTTTTAAGCCAAAACTTGTCAAAATTCAACTTAATGCAACTCACTTTAACTAAACCATAATATTTTATTTTAAAAATTGGTAACTGATAATGTTGTAGACTTCAACACCAAAACACCAGCTGATCCTTTGTGGCTAACCCTTAGAAACATTCAGCAAGTGTTTAAAGTTTTATTTAGGGTATAGAGGATAACCAAAAGGAAGAGTCTAAAATAGCTTTTGTTAGCTGATAGGGCTCTGATTAATCTATCAATCTCTATTTTTATAGTGCCAAATCATAACAAGTTTTTTCTCAAGACAATTTCCAAACCATTTATATGTCTAGACCTGATAATGTTTATGAAGTGTATTTTATTAACAGAGACCCAACAACAAAACAAGACAAGATAAGAAGTCTTATCACATCTTAACCCACCATGAGTACAGCACATTGCAGCATTTAGCAAATTACAATGGCAAGGAAAAACTTCCCTTCAACGATCAGAAACCTCAGGCAGAACCATACCATACCATAGATGTCACCGCCTTGACTGTGTTGGATTTAAAGAGAGAGAAACAGACAGAGGTAAAAGGACAAAGAAGCACAGACACAGAGGGATAGTGTGAGATGAAGAGTGTTTAAAACTCAGGGGGTTTCTTTGAAATGTACACAGTAAAAAAACACACACAAATACAAACTTAGTATTAGGGGTGACAGGAATAGATAAATGAATCTTTTGTGTTGTGCTTTTGCAGGATCGTCGGCTTGCAGCAGTGCGAGAGCTGGTGAGACTTTTAAAGCCAGGAGGTCGAGCGCTTATCTATGTCTGGGCTTTTGAACAAGAGTACAACAAGCAGAGGTCAAAGTATCTCAAAAACCAGAAAGAGGAACCTCCTGAGAGCCACAGCCTCATCAAATGCACATCAGAGGACAACCAGGAGCCTCTTGGGAAATCAAGTCAGCATCTAAAGGATGACGGCAAGCCCAGTAACCACGCACAAAATGATAACAAAGTAACTGATGGGAAACTTAGTGTGCACAGGAACCGCACAGCTTTCAGCACACAGGATCTTTTAGTTCCCTGGCATCTAAAGGAGGGGAAAAAACAAGAGGAAGAAAAATCAGGAGAGGATGGGAACAGGGAGAAATACAAGAAGACTTTGGGAAAGTCTTGCCCCACAACAAACCCAGACTCCAAACCCATTCCAGATATAGATACAACACAGACCTCAACTGTGAAACAAAAATCAGAGTCTGAGAAAAGCTCGGCCCCCATTTTTCATCGGTATTACCATGTATTCCAGCAGGGGGAGCTGGAAGCACTGTGCAGACAAGTGGCTGGAGTCAAGGTGCAGAGCAGCTACCATGACCAGGGAAACTGGTGTGTTGTTGTAGAAAAGGATGAAGTCAAACACTCATAAATTACCATGATTCAGCAATAGTAAAAGAAAAAAAACTTTGGTATCTTTTAATAAACTGCATCATTATTTAGTTTAACTTAAGAGGAGAAAGTGAAATGCTATCAAATAAATACTGGAAATTCACAAAATACTTTCTTTGTTGTGCAGTCACTTTTTCTTTTTAAATACGTGAAGATGAGATATTTGTGTTGCTTCAGAAGCCAACCAAGCCTTTTAAATGGGATTTCTTTTCTCTCATATGGTGAATGGGTTTGAAAAGATTAAAGGGCTCAAAAAATTACAAGAACAGAATAGTCCAATAATGAAGGCAAGGATTTAGAATAAAGACACATTTCACAGACATAAAGTCCTTTTCAAAAGAACTCCAAAAGAAAGAAAATTGCATAAAGAATTTCAATTGATGGTAAACAAAACTGTACTCAGTTACACTGACTTTCTTTGCAACTTCTCTGTAGGAAAGACCTATTTCTTGAAATGCATTATGGTCTGTCTTGTTCTTGTTCTAAGTAATTGCTAATAAAACTTGGGACACCTGTAGTAATTGGTAGCACCAACTCTCAGGGCTTGATCAATTGAATTTTCTAAACAAAGCAGCTTCAAGTTGTTAAAGGGACTCTGTACATAATAATGAAATGTGGAGTATTTCTGGTTATAGGTAACTTGAACTTTTCTCTGGCAACTCACTCCTGTACCATTCAAAGCTTTTCGATGGACATACAGTCTTTGAATATCATTAAAAACTGCAAAAAATTGCTATCTTCTAAAAGTTTGACCTATAGTGACATGTTAACGTTTATCATTTCATAACAGTAAGTTCAGACTAATGGTCCTGTTTGATCAGTTACTGGACATGCGTACTGGCCCTGGACAGAAAAGATACAAAGGCAGATATTTTTACTGTGTTTGAAAAAGGTGGTTTATACGTCATGTTTTTGGGTGCTCATTATTCACTCAGGTTCCTTGGACTACAGAATTGTAAGCTATATACAATTTGATTAGAAAAAAAGAACTGAAAATATGATGTTAAACAAGAATTTAATTCACTGGAGTTCTGTTTGAGTGCAGTAGCTGGTCAAAGTTAAAGAAAGACCAACTGGAAATGGGCCATTACTTAATTTCACTTTAAGTTTTGTGTGAACTGAAAACATTATAGTACAACATTGTCACATATTTTTTCTCGCATACACACGTTCACATAATATCCCATTTTAACTAGAAAACTTTTACCAGGCAGCTTTAAATCAGAATGGAATGCAGGATGATAGAGTATTGATGTAAAAGAAACGTGGTGTTGTTATTTGTTGTGGAGGTCTGTAATTGGTCTGCAGCTCCTGGTAAATTACTCCTGTGGCTCTTTAGTCCTCTGGGACCCACACAGACTCACACATTGTGGTGCTGGGGTGACAGAAGATGGTGAGAGATGACTCCTGACTTTTATTGACAGTGGTTTATTGATTTAAGGTGAAGCAGCATGCTGTGTGTGTGTGTGTGTGTGAGAGAGAGAGAGAGCGATCCCTCTATGCACAATATATGTTTGTGTCTCGCAGTATTATTGCTCATCAATTGCTATTTCGAAATCTCCCAGCAGAGGGTGGCGGGTGACATTTGGAGGGATAATTAAAGTGTAAAGACAAGCCCCCTCCTGGGCATAGACCATTGATTTGACTGCAGGACAATTTAAATCTTTAGTCTGGAGTTCGGAGACATTTATGCTGAAATGATGGTGGCAACACCTTGCAATTGGGTCTTGGAGCAGTAATGACAGACTGAGTAAGTCTGGAATATACAAGTGGTAATTCATACCCCATGTCCTAATGTTCAATGGTTACTTTTTGTTTGGGTAATTTTTAAATTATTCTGGCTTGGTCAAAGTCAGAAAAAGTTTACACTGGAATAATACTCTTTTTTGTTTTTATTAGGTTATTCTTACACTTTCAGCAACAACAAAAAGAAATCGACAGGAATCATTTCCGTACAGAACCTATCTATGTTTGAGATGTGCTGGGGCAACTGCTGGTGTAACAGTGTACTACCACCCATAGCTGAAAATGCCATCTGAACCCTTTGTTATTCTTTGATTCTTGACTCTGTGATTATAACTGTGGAGAAAACAGTTTGTGTGTAAGGTTACATGAATGTAAATTGTTGGCGCAGGTTTCAAAATTGCAAATACAATTTCATAATAGTTTCTAGCTTTTATGAAGAAAGACACCAGGTGCATAATGCAGTAAAATAATATGGGATGAAAAAGAAAAGAAAGAAAAATTGAAAATGTGTGATATGTTCAAATTTGTAACTAACTTAAGCACAAGAATAAGCAAAAAAACAAAAAAAACCCCCAAAAGATAGCATTTTTCTATTTTTAGGGTTCTGTACATTATTTTATGCTGACAAAAGAAAATCTTCCCTTTGAGCAGAAAAATAGTGTTTTAAACAAGTGTATGGGTTAGGACACAATTTTGTCGTCTTTGAGAATCTTTGGATTTTTAGAATCCAGCCACCCTAATTTAATACCTTTGTTTGTGCAGTACAAGACAGGCATAATATGAGATATAACATATATCTATTGTATCTCATAATATGTCTGTCATGTACTGCACATACTGCACTGGTATACGAACTACAAGAACTACAAGAACTACAAGAACTTCAGGTCAACGGTTCCCGTAAACGCTACCATTTACGACATCAATCAGAACATTCACGACAGTGTCATGGCGGCGTACGGAATCAGCTTCGAGAGCTCGGGCAGCATCGAAGATAGAAAAGATGAGAAACGACAGGCACGAAAAGAGGCAGTTGAAAAGGTATGAACCCGAAGCTCTTTTGACAAACTGTAGTGTGAGTTGAAGTTGGACCCCGTGGTGTCAGTTTCGTTAAATTACAGGCGTTTCATCAGGACGGAAGCTAACAAGCTAAGCAGGGCTAACGCCACAGTAACGCTTTGCTACTGCGTGAAATAGACTGCATCTGTCTTTCTCTCCCTGTCCTTTGAAAAAGATAGTATTACGTGCATGTCCCTACCTCTGTATCTGCTGCCCAGGCGGATATTGCTCAGTGACAGGGAGGATAGTACAGAGCAAACACTGCAGGTGCAGATAGAAGAGTCTGCTGTCGTATATCAGAGGTTTTATGTCCTGTTCGCTTCCACTCACTGACCCCATCGTTGAGATCAGGACAGTCACGTTGTTGTAATCACGTATGTACACTGGTATTTAATTATGCCTTATCTTTTTTGCTTTGTGAATGTGTTTGAACAGACCTACACCGTAAAACAGGACAGTTGATACAGACTAATGAGGTTTCCTGCAGATGAGCCCTTAGATGTGCAGACATTATCTGCATGGCTCACCTGTGCTTTAACTGGCCAAAACAAACAGTGTAGATACGTCTGATGCATTACGTTTGAAGAAGATTTGGTTCATACTGACTCATCAGTGTCACATCAGTCGTCATAATCCATGAATAATCCTGCTCTACAAAACATACTCATTCCCGCATCTACCAGCATTTGTTATATGTGCCTCTTATGTGATTGTCTTTTTTTCCATCAGGCCAAACAGCGGTATGAGAAAGAAGAGAGGAGGAAGGAGCTGAAGAGGCAAAGAGGGGATGACACCTGGATGCTTCCTGAGATTAATCATAGGCTTCAGGAGATAGAGGAAGTAAGAGCCAAAGGTTTTCCACTGGAAGCTTTTGTATTATCTTAAGCAGCACAAAAGTGTGTTTTAGCAAAGTAACTGAATCCTTGCATCCATGTATCACTGATGCAATCGGGGTCATGGTAGGTGAATTATAACCCAGCTATTACTGGGTTATAATTGTTTGATGGGTTACACCTTGAAGAGATCGCCAGCCATTCACAGGGTTTACAACCTTTTGTATTTACAGCATCCAGTCAACCCAGTGAGCATATCTTTAACAAGAATCACTGTTTAAGACTAGGACTGAATGCTTTGCAAAAAATAATGTAATTGCAATTATTTTTCCCGATATTGCAGTTGCAATTTTTGGTGGGATTCAATTCAGGTCAGCCAGCCCATGGGTCGTTCAATGAATACATTTTGGGTTAGGAACATTGACATTAATTATAGCCCATGACATTATTTTTGGCTTGTGACTTTTTGCTCACTTTTGTCACTTTCCTCTCCTTTTTTGCCACTTTTGGATGGCTTTTGGCTACCTTTAATCATTTTCTAAGTTTCTCCTAATTTTCTTGCCAATTTTTCCTGCTTTTTGACCATTTTTGCCACATTAAACTTAGTTTTAATACATCTTCTTGCCACTTTTGCCACTTTGTTTTTCTAGCAAAGGTAGTTTTCGACCATTTCGCTTTTTGGTTGAGCAGGGTTGAGTTACTCTATTGGAGCATAAAACATCTACTGCAATAAATTATCTGATGTTATGACATATTAGGTTAAAGAAATAATGCACTTTCTGTGACTAGAATATTGTTGCAGGTCATTTTGGGATTTATTCTATTTAGCGATCAATTCCCTATTTGAGACTTTGCCAAGTTATGGTTGTAATTTAGCACTTAATAGTGATGAGCATCTGCAGTGATTTATATTTGACAAATATTTTTGAGGGGGTTTTTTTTGCGCGCATTGCTGTGTGATTAAGGTATGGGTCTTTTATCAGTTTTTGACATGGTGGGAAAAAAACAGATAGAATCTTAATTCTTTACAGGAGGACTCTGGTAAGAGCAAGAAGAAGAAAGAGAAGAAATCAAAAAAGAAGAAGGAGAAGAAGAAAAAAGCCCAGAAGGAGAAAGAGAAGAAGACAACAGGAGAAGGCTCTAGTGACAGCTCACAGGTATGATTTTAGTTAGGACTACACCACAGGGTTCCTAACAATATGGTCTAAATCAGAGGGACACTATTAACAATTATCAAATATTTCAAAAGAGCTAAAGATTTTGCAACTAGAGGCAGATTAATTACCATTAAATATGAACAGGGGTTACTTCTCTTGTATTCCAGTCTCAGAATAACATTTTTCTTCATTGCTATACTTCCCCTCTTTTCTCTGTCTGGCAGGACTCTGAGGATGAGTGGGTTGAGAGTCAGCCGCAGCCACCAGCAGCTAAAGCCTGGCAGCTTCCTGGTAACTCGAAGCCTCCAGAGATCAGCCAAAGCCCAGCACAGAACATTCAACAAGTAACTTCCTGAGCCACTTGTTTCTTCCAAATATTGATCCTGAAACACCTACAGTTTTAGCATCTTCTGATGAAGAACCAAACTCACTCATTCATATATTTTTCTCTCTTTCCCATAGAGAGATGAGTGGATGACTTTTGACTTCCTGGCAATGAGAGCCACCTCTACAACGGAGAGAAGGGCTGAGAAAGAACGACTGAAAGAAGAAGAGAGGGCGAAGGCTCAGGCCATTGAACAGGTGATCTCATACGTTTTTGTTTGTTGACCTGATAAAATGACGTTTGAGATTACAGATTTACTCATATATAATATTCAACATGAAATACAGGTCAGAGCATCTGCCAAATTTGCTGTTAACAGTTAAAAGACATGATTCAATTTTGCGGCTATGCATTAATGTTTGTGTATTTGTTGTCCCTTTCAGGCTGGCTTGCACAAACTGGAGTTAAACCCATACTGGAAAGATGGGGGAACTGGTCTGCCCCCAGAGGAAAAAACTGGTTCTGCAACAACAAAAGGTAGATTTTAATAACAGCAGTATGTTCTAGTCCTCTGGCTGAAGAGAGTTGCTGCAATCCACTTCATACAGTTTCTCCTCACAGTCACTTAAATAAGTTCCTCTTCTCTCTACAGGGCACACTAGCACACGAGAGTGACAAGGTGTCCTGAACTATGTTGGACTGTTCAGCTTTTTATTCTTTATCCTTTGTTCCACTAATTAAAAAAATGTCCTGTGTATGATTGGCACTCATCTAGAAAAATGTAGGACTGTTGACTTCCCATTTGTGGTGTAAGAGGAAGCTAAGGCTTTACCCACTTGGTATCTCAGATGTTTGACAATCAGGACACGCAAGGGACCATGGCTTTGCTGACCTGTCAACATCCTTGTTGCCTACATCACACCTAATTGGCACAAATGAGCAGGAGCCATTAGGGCTGCGCTTTTCTTTTCATTTGTGCACTGAGTAGAATAGGACTCACTGATACTTGCTAGCCTTACAGGTAATGTTGAATTGTTGCAGTTGTGCCTGCACCTGCCTCTGTGGAGATTTGTTTGAGAGGCTTGGTGCCTGTTTGATTTGTTTTGATTTACACACAGTTCAAGAGTTGATGGAAACAAGTACTTGACTTTATAGAGCTGCTGAAACCACAAGCAAACCGTCCCTCAAATCAACCTGTGGTGCTGGTGATGTTAAGCTCAGAAGCTAACTGTCAGGAAGGGGTGTTTATTTTTGAAGGTTGGATGGGACAAATTTTATCTTTAAATTACCTGACTCTGACAGTCACATATTCCACACTGTCATTTTCAATTTGTAAAATTGACACTTATGCATGATAATTTTTGTGTCCCCAGTTTATTGGTACAGAAATACACAAGGTATAGAAATGCTTGTTATGAAATAATATATTGGAAATAAAAATAAGATCAAAATCACATAGTCCTTAGGAATGATGTGTAAAGAATTTGATTGTATGACACAGAGCCTCAGCAAGCCATGCTCCAACATTTACATCATGCTTTTTCCTTAGAGGAAGGCTTGTCAGTGCTGTGTGCAGGATAAGTAGTTCACTTGTAAGCATTCAGGAGGACATGCATATTTATTTTGGCAGCAAAGTCCGTACAAAGGTTTAGCTTGAAAGGAGGGGTACAGATAGAGCACCTCTATGTCTGGGATTTAAGGTAGAAGAGGAAGACTGACACACAGAGAATTAGCTGTTTTAAGCTGACAAGCCAGTGCCAGTGTGCGTACATGTGTCGCTTATCTCTGCACAGTAAGTCCTGTTTACTCTGGAGCAGCCTTCACCTCTCTGCTGTAAGCTCCCTCTTAATACCTGCTACATGGGCATGTGGTTTTCTACAGCTTTAAATATGCTAATGTAGTTATAGAAGATGCAAGTTGACATGTGCTATCCAGGTGTATTTTCTCAGATAGGATGTTGTTGTTCAGGAAACAGGTCAATGAATCAACCCCCAAAAGTGATCAGATATTGTCAGCAAAGGTGTCACACTGCAGTGATGATACTCATCTTTTACTTTCGATTGGCTCTAATATTTTTGTCTGTGTGACACTTCAAGCGTCTCTCAAATATACTGAATTAAAGAGTCAATGTTCACTTTGATCAGAAATCTTTAATGGTGGATTCTCACGGGGAATGATGTGAACTAAAGTTTTGGGGGAAAAAAAGATATGTCCTGTGGACTTGAGGCCTCATTCATCTGTTATCTCTTACAAGCTTTTTATCCTGATTTTCATTGCACCTGTCTTGCTCGTGGATATTTCTCTTACTTGACATGCTTTATTTTACATTATCTAGATTTATGAGCCTCCTCTGACAAGCAATATCAACGTGCTCTTTTACTACTCCTCTACCCTTTTGAGTATCATTATCAGCTCAGGTTTATTTCAAAAGAGACTTTTTCAAGAGGCATAATCATTTACCCCTTTTCTTTTAACCTTTTATTTATCATCTTTGTTTTACTCCACATCAGTAGAAAACATTAAACTTTCCTATTCAGTGGAGTGTCATGTTTACTAGTACAATTGCATCATAGTCATACTGTAAATGTAGATAAATCAGACTTGATGAATATCAACAAGCTGACTTTCTCTCCCTCTGTGTTAGCTGTGTCTGTGGTGAATGATGGAGGTCTGAGTTGGCTGAGGAAGAGCTATCAGAGGATGAAAGAGCAGGCTGAAAGAGAAGAGCGCAGCCTAAATGATGTGGTGGCTGAGAGATATGGGGTGAGTAAAAAGTGATGACCAAAAATCTGCCACACTGTAGAGGATGTTGTCAGTATTTATAAATTATTTAATGTTTTGCACCAGAACAAACATACAACCGCACTCTTCTAACTGTTCCCTGGAAAATAACACTCAGCCGTGTCAGCATTTCTGCCTTCAGGTTACAGCAACTGTACAGAAACTGTGCCTGCAGATATGAGTGTGCACCTTTTTATGTGTCAGATATCAGCCAACCTTAGCACTGCCACCACCACGTTTATTTTTCATCGTGTTAAATAGAGATATCTTATAAACTGTTCAGTGACGCACTAATATCAGTAGTCCTCACAAATAGATGACATCTGGTCACGAGGCCCAAGAATATGCATATCATTTTCTTCTTTTCTTTTTCAGTGGGGTTTTTCTGATTGAGGTGCAGCATCTCATGTTTAATATAAATGTCTTATTCTGCCTTTCTCAACAAAATGTGCTGCTAAATATCACAGATATCATACTGAGCTATGTTAGTTTTGGATTGTTGCCAAACTCTATTCTATAATAACAGCGTATTCTGCTGTTGGTGTTTTAAACTTCAGGTACCTGCTGTCAATCAGGTGCCCGATTGGCACTGACAGGCAGTGAGCATAGGTTCTGCTACAGTGGTCAGTACAGTGTCTAGTACAAAAATTAGCATGCCACGTTTGACTGCCGTGGCATGATTGACGTTTTATAGGGCCCATCTAATAGGGGAGCTTCGAGCTGGTTATATTTTTTGTAGTGTTTATATGTTTCACCTGTAAGAACTTCATATGCTGTGTGTTAGTCGTCTGGAGCCAGTTGTTGAAAAAATGTAATCTGAATCAAAATTATCTGGATTTTGAACTCCTATTTTAACCTGGATAATCTTGAAAACTATTTTATCTGGATCAGGGTGATCCAATCCAATGTTGTTTTAAAAAACTGTGAATAAATCATGACTGATTACCTGATCCTGAATGGCAAGAAAAAATGGGATTACTAAATCTGGATCGCTTTGATGATCTTTGATCTTTGCTGTGTTTGATGACAACTGCTTTCTAACATAGTCTCTGTATCACTGTTTATTTGGCGATGCCATTTCAAACCCAAAGCACTGCCATGCCAGGTTGAACAGTTCAAACTCAAGATTTTAATTTTTGGAATGATAGTGTTTGTGTTTTTTCTCCTGGTTCTTTTTGTCCAGTCCTTTTTTTAACTTTAGCCAGTCAGGCGGCAGCACAAGCTCAGCTTGAACGGTGCATGTTTCCTCAATGAATATGTGCAGATGTTCGTCTTACAACACTTGGTCATATTCAGTGGTTAAGTGTGGACTCTCGGGACTTTATTGGCTTGACTTTTGCAAAGAGTGACATATTCAATTCTGCCACAGTTAAATCAACACTTATGTATCTTAAGTCCTATTTGCACAGGATTAGTCTTACATGGGGACATCTGGTAATTTGTAATTGTTGGAGAGAATGTCTGTGCTTTTAACACTGTGCAGACTGGGTTTTTACTCTACAAGTTACAGACTTAAAGACTTCTGATCAGTGTTTTCAATCAGAAACAGAGTAAAGCCAAGTTATATACAGGCTTGGCATATCCCATGTGAATGCACCGAACCAAAACCTGACGTCAGAGGGTATTTATGAAATTACCAGAGGTCCCCATGTAATACTAATCAGGTGCAAATAGAACTTAAGATGATATATATTACATTTATCTCATTCCCTGGAGAGTTTTGTTATTTTTTTCATTGCCTTTTGTATTTATTCGTTTTGTGTAAGAGTTCTGTTGATCTTTCGTTAATGTTGGCAGTTGTAGTGAAGATTATCTGCTGGTCTGATTAAGAAATATGAGGAGCTTTTTTTAACAGACTTGTAATAGCAACACAGTCAGTCTTATCTGCGAAACTTGAGATCTTTCTCTGTTTCTCCTTCACAGTCAATGGAGGAATTTCAGAATCGACTCGCCGAAGCAGAAAAAGCTGTATATGGAGAAAAGAGAGGAGAAGGGAGAGAAAGAAAAGAAACAGCAATAAGCGGCTGGAGGAGAGGAGAGAATGAGGAAAAAGAGAAATGGAGGAGAAGAGAGGGGGATGGAGCAGAGAGGAGAAGAAATGAAAGGGAAAGAGATTCATCACCAATGGATAGAGAGAGATACCGCTTTGGGAGAGAAGAGGAGAGGGATAAAGAGAGAAGAGAGTATCGTGGGAGAGGGGAGGGAAGAGTTCATGATGGGGAAAGACATAGAAATAGAGGAAATGATAGAAATGATGACAGAGACAGAGAAAATGATAAAGAAAGTGAAAGGTATAGAGAAAGAGAGAGACCATCATCATCATCATTATCTGGGCAAAATTGGAGTCAACGTTCTTCTCTAAAAGGCCGCTTTCTCAAACCCTCAGAGGATGATGACAGTGGAGAAGGTGGGTTGATGTCGAGGACAAAACCTTAAAACCAAGTGCCATACAAACTCGTACACATAAGAAATTTTTACAGCCCTAATGGGAAATGTTGATATTTTCTGTCCCCTGCAGTTTCAGAGCATCGCCGTCCACCTCAAGCAAAAACATCTACAGGGTTCTTGAAACCAAGCTCAGATGATGAAGACCCTGATCCACGTAGGACCAGCATCCCAGCCTGGAAGAAGAATAGAAATCCATCACAAGAACCTGACAGTTCAGAGAAACAAAAGCAAGAGAAAGAGAGGGATCCTGGGAAAACTGTAACAACTCCTCAAGACTCAAGTCTGCAGGGTGAAAAGGCTGCAGCAGTGAAATCAAGGTTGTTTGCTTTTTATTTGTTGCCTAAGAATGTTGACAGCTGCTCCCAGAATGGTTGAATACTATAGTTGTTTGTTAGCTTGAAATCATATATAAAGGGACACAATCTTAAACAGCATAGGCACTCTCATACTTTGCTCCATGATTGCATCACAAGCTTACTATTCTACTTTTTTGCCTTGCATCCAACATTTATAACTCTTGGAGGCCAGATGTCACAGCATCACATCTTTGTAAAACCTCCTCGGTTGCTCTGTGCTTTGCCTCATTAGACTAAGTTGTTTGGGTTAAACCAGCACCCAGAACCCCCGCAGCATGAAATGAGCCTACAGCGTGGCAGCAGAATGAAATGAGACTATGAAGAGTGTAATAGCCTAGAACGATGCTTCCCAGGCTGCGGCTCAGATCCTCCATGGAGAGGCTTTAATGATCTCTGGTGGGGCGCAGAAAGGCTCAAATGAATCATGACAGATAAACAGTGTGAGGTCGCATAAGCTAACAACTATATGCTTAAATTAAGGACATCACAGATACTTTTTTCATCAAAGGGGTATTATTTGAGTGGTGAAAGTAAGTCATTAAATTAAATTAAATTGTTCGGGGGTGAATTATGGAGGAACTCTGCAGGAAAGGATGGTGTAAGAAAAGGATGCTAGATGATCAGATGTTTGTCCATCAATGGGCCATAAAAATGGATCTCGCAAACACATACATCGTTGTATAAGTGTCTATTCTTTTTTTTGTTTTTACCCAGTAGTGAGAGTGAAAGTGAGGAGGAAGAGGAGGCAGTTCCACTGCTGTCAGAGGAGGAGATGAACAAACTCGGAGCCAAACTTGTGAAAGCAGAGATCATGTGTAACACGGTGAGAGCTATTTTGCCATTCAGACTAGGAAACAGCTAACCATATCATAGTTAACATCCAACAGCCTTGCAACGAAAATTGTTTTAACAGTGTTATAATTTTGTAATATTTTGTAAGTGATTATGATCTTGATATAAATCCAGATTGGATACTTTTTTCAAGATCATTAAGAAACTCCTCACAGTCCCTTTAAGCCTTGTATTTAGATGTATATTTTTGTTTGTATACGATTGTGATTACTTTGCCTTGTCATTGACGGTTGTTAACATCATTATCAGTTAGATGTGAATTGAATTTTAAAAAAGTGAACCCAGATTAGTGCTCTTCTTTCATTCAAACAGCTTCAACAAAATGTGAAAGATTCAGCTCTCTTGCTTTTTTACTAAGACACATTTGTAGAGACCATTTACTCAGATGTAATCGTGCATCAAGAAATCTATTCAGCATCCATTGATCTATGCACTCAACTCCCCTTTTCTGTCTACACTCGTCAATGCTCCTAGATCTATAGAGATCTTTTATAGAGCGTGTTAAAGAATTGCCTATTTAATACACTCACACTCACACACCCACGAAGTGAAGTGTTGTTAAGCTATCAGGCTGACCCCTAGCATCTCCCTACATGACAAAGCAATCACTTATTCCTAAAACACTTTGTGTGTTTGTGTGTGTATCGAGTTCCTTTAACAGTCATGCACTTTACTTTTATGGCCTGTACATAAAGATATCAATATCTGTCTTGTCAGTATGGTTTAAGAGGTTGGTGTGCTTAGTGATGCATGGTGTTTCAGTTCTGTGGTGCTCTGCTTTAGAAGAAAATGAAAAGTGATCGAAGAAAATTTTTCTGTATATTAAATAAGGAGCTATTTCACATATAAAAATGCTTCCTTAAAAACATTTCTCTTTCTCCTTTTTGGCAGTATCATCACCACTGCATGTTGTTGGCTGAATGTTCAAGGCTTTGTGTATATATTTCTCAACAGGGGAAAAGTAACCTGCCAAAAACAGGCTCTAATATTTGTTATTTAGTATTTATATATATTCTGATAAATGATGAATAAGGGTTACATATGTACATTTTCAGGCCCAGAGGTATGAAACTAAATTTTCTGCAATAAAAACAGTATGTGTGTGTTGCAGGCAATGGTTGAGAAGCTGAAATCTCAGCTGGAAGCAGCTCAGAAGGCTAAAGAAAACCACACGGCTCGACAAAAACAAGAAGCTGCAAAACCTAAGCAGGTGTGTAGATAGTGTTTTTCGCTGATGCTCTTTTATCGTAACAGTCATTATCCAGATTTATGAACACATTTTTAAAAACGCTTCTAAGTATAACTAATGTATTGTATCATTTGAAGACACTGCACATTGCATCGTCAAAACATTTCTTACACATATTTTTTACTTAAATGAATAAACGGACTTATTGATGTAGACTTCAGTCAACTGTGTTGGACAAGAGGGTTTCCAAACTTAACTTGCTTATTTCCAGTGAGTGGTATGTATCATAGAATAAAAGAACTGAAAGGTCAAGTTCTGTGTATATCAAGACATTTTTACAGATAATTACTTTTTTCTGTTATCAGACTTTTTAAAATGTACAATTCTCTCAGGGGCTCTAGGTGGGTTGTTCTGTTGTGCATTATATGTGGGTTACCTTCAGTAACTTTTTTTGGTACAAGACTGATAGTAGCCACACATTTTATTTGTGAAAATATGGAATGATAAAAAAGTTTTGCAAAAATTGAAAATTTATATTTTAGTCATCCTTTGCACGAACCCCTTCGCCCTTAAAATGATCTCATTTCCTAAGAGCACATTTTTTGTGCTGTTGTCTACATAAAGTCATTCCCATTACTTCACACGCCAGTACACAAATGCTGATACACACAGCACCAAAAACAGCACCACGGATTTACACATGTAATCGCAGTATCATCCCAAGTTTGATATCCACTGCACATGCTTCCTCTCATAACACAGATTTATACGCAGGCAAACAGGGAAAGACTGATACCAAAACTTGCACACAGCCCTTTTACTGGCACCAACACAAATAATGAATTTCCCTCTGTCATATTTGTTTACTTTTGGAACTTTTCAATATTTGGACATATTTTTCCCTCTTCAGTTATCTAAACACTAATCCAAACACTGAAGTCTATATATTTTTCTGAATGCTACACACAGGCACACATCATGCAAGACAAGCACACAGTTGTCTATTGCTGAAATGTAACTCTCTGCAGTAAGGTATGGCTGCTTTTAAAAGGAATGTGTTTGTCTGAAGTGTCTTCAGACATTCAGTGCTTTCAGATGTTACTATCTGTACAGAAATACTCCTGTTTGCCTTTTAGCAGACTCTAATGGGAATCAAATATCGCTTCCACGAGGGGTCATTCAGAGTGTGCCCCCCGTGTTTATGTGAGGGGAAATGAGAGAGAGAGAGAGAGAGAGAGAGAGAAAAAAACATTGAGAAGAGGGGGATAGATATTCTATATAACATCCTGTCTGCATCTGTAGTACAGGCTGTGAACAAATAAAGTAGTGACCACACACTCCAGCCCTGCTTCTTCCTCTTCTACACAACAAAGTGAGGATATTCAGAACCAGAATCTGAAATACTTATTAATCCTACTGTGTAATTTGGTGTTACCATAGCTTTTAATACAAAACAGCAGTAAGAAAATAAATGGGATGGAGGTAGTAACAAGGTAAGCAGTAAGTACCAAAGGTAAAGTATTATTTACATTACCTATTGTGATTGTTTCAAAATGAGCTGTATCGAACATAAATTGTTCACTGAATGGTGATAAGATATTACACAATGTTTCAACAGATTTGAAGACAGATTCAACAGTCAGGTTGCAACAGTGGTGGAAATGCAAGCTCTCAATCGCATGATGTAAAAAAGTCCAACTTAAATAAGTTGTTAGCAAGAAAGATAAAAATCAAGGCAAAAAGTTGGTCAAAAAACACAACTATTATGTTTATTATTATTACCATGTTATTATATAATACCGTTATATTGCATGAGCAGATGCCAGGGGACTTTATAAACAAATCAGGCCATAATTTTTTGACTATCTATATATCAGTGATTAAGTTTGGCCCTCAAGGAATCTGTTCTAAATTAAACAATCAGGGCAAAACACTTTCTTGGAAAATGTCTTAACTCTTGTATTTTAATGCACTTACAACCTGAGAGGTACTTCAGCCCTCTTGGAGATGAAGTGCTGTTGATTTTCCCTTATTCCAAACCCTTTCTGTCTGTTATGGTAGACTTTGGCTTGTTTTCACTCTTCATTCTGCCTCATATTTCATGTTTTCACCGGGCTGAGAGCCTTGAAAGCCCCAAGAAGAAAAATTATTCTCTTCTATCTTTTTCTTTTTGACAGTCCAGTTTTATTCTCTTGTGACTACCATCCTCTCTGTTTCTCCCTTCTTGTTCTTGTTTCTGTCTGTACTTGTCAGGGCAATCGTCAGTCTTTTATAGACTGTTGAATCAAGCTCTGGCTGCTGTCACACAAAGCTAGATTTTTCTTCTGAATCCAATCAGTCTGATTTACAATTACATTTTATGAGAGCTTTTCTTGAATGAGGACCATAAGGAACCCTTTTATATATTTTATATCTACTTAAGCCTATTATAACAAGCAAACATGTCGACAGTGAACAAATAAATCTGATACATTTATTGGTAGACTCTCATAAACAACCAGAAAGGATCTGTTTTCATTTCAAACAGCTGTAAAATACATGTCTTCAATAAGTGAGACACTCTTCAAACAGATTCAAATATGTGTAACCATAAAAAAATTAAAAGCAAATGCGAGGTTTTGCTGTATTAATCAGTGAAGCATCAATGTGACACCTAAGTGTTGCACCCTAATTACACAAGATCTTTAAAGTCTTGAATAAAAACAAGCTGCTTTTTTATGTGTTTTAGGTCGCAGGTCGCCAGACTGAAGACCAGGAAGTCCTGCTGTTCAGAACAGACCAATCAGGTCGAGCATGGCCAGTCAATGCCCCATCCGGACCCCAGGAGCCCCATGGAGGACGACGGAAGAAGAAACCGGTAAAGAGAAGGATGATGGGTGGTAGAGTAGTAGAAAAACAAATGTCAGGACAGCAGGGAGTGAAGGTTTTACGGAATTTTAAAACATCAAGACAACTTCTCCACATATGGTAAACATAAATCTTGAACTTCATGTGAAAGCCATCACTTGAAAGGAATCCCCCTCTCTGTTTCTGCTCAAACAGCTACTTAGAAAAGGTGTGTGAGTAAGAGGTTCTGATCCTTGTCTTTTCATGTATAACCCTCTTGATGAGCTGCAAATCTAAGGCCTAGTGCCACACTCCACCCCATCTCCTACTTAAAACTCTTAGGTTTTGTATAGAAAGTGTTTCACAACAACACATCATTTATTTCCTTTGGCTCTTTTTCACAACTCTTATCTCTTCCTCTCTCTGGTCAGATTGAAACTCATGTGGACGGGGAGCGTGTGCGTTACTTCCAAGATGATGATGATGTTGGTCTGAAGGAGATGGTAAGGAGGGAGAAGATGAGCACCCCGCAGGATCAGAATGCCCTCTACTCTCGCATGGCCTCAAAGGTAAGAGAAACTTCTGAAAGACCTTGCAACTGCTGGGTCGTGCTGAAAAACATATATAAATACTAAATAAATAATAACCTGGTGTTGTTGGGCTTTGATCAGTTTTTCTTCAGGCCGACACCAGAAGTCTGTTGTCTCTCACAATCTTTTTTTCAAGGTTGTTTTTCTGACATTTTTATGCCTTTATGTGGAGAGCACAGGACAGTAGAGGGAGAAGGGAAGGGGGTGAGAGCGAGGAGCAACATGCAGGGAAGGTGCCACAGTTTGGGATCTTGCTGGTCTGCTAAAAAGAAGTTGCAAGATTCTTTTAAAAGTTAAATTCTATTTTTCCCTTTTCTCGTTTGATCCTCGAAACAACACACACTTCAGGTTTTCTCTTGAGATCCATCGCTTTGGCGCAAATGGGTGTTTTCATTTTCACATCATCAAAACTGCTGCTTTTAACTTACTTTCTTCTGCACTTCTTGAACTCGCGAAGTTAACATAAAGCAGATCAAGTAGACGAGTAGAGTCCAGATGAGTCACTGTTGCAGAGAACTGTTTCTTCCAATGTTTACTCTTTTTAGGCAGATATGGGCGCTTTTGTCAGTTTTTGCAGATGCACATTTCTTATTCTTATTCTTATTCAAGTGTATCTAGATGATGGTGAGTGTCCTGATTTCTTTTTTTCTTTTTTTACCCAAAACCACAGATGGAATACTTTTCTATAAAATCAAGTCCAACAACAGGCAGCTGAGACCCAAGTTGTTGTACTTTGAATGGCTTGATTTCTCATTTAGAAACATGTAGGGAGTATGCAATAAGCATGATGGGGAGATATGAAAGCATGAATGAGTTTCTCAAGATTTCTGGTTTACACTTAGGACTTAAACTTCCCTTTATTTCTGAGCTGTAAAAAAAAGACTGGCCAACTCTTTAAGGAAGTCCTTGTCAAAAATAAAGCCAAGGTTTCCAGTTTAGGGATTAACATCATTTAACATCATTTCCCAGATTGGAAATGATTAAATCTCTCTTTGCTCGGGGCAAGACACAATGTTTTCGGACTTTTGTGTCATTGAGCTTCAAAGAGTTGTCTGACATCAATTGAATTCTATTTTTGCAAGACAATTTGAGAAAGTTATTTGGTTTGATTAGTGGTCATGTCTAATTGGAAAGTTGAGTTTTGTGTCATCGGTAGAACAGTTAAAACAGACATTATCAAGACAGAAACATCTGGATCCAACATCATTACACAATCCTTTGTGCTGTTTTGGTATTTCTTTACTTCAATAAAAAGGGGATTTTTAATTTATCTTTGCATGAAGACACTTGGTACAGCATGGGAAATATATTTTAATGAGAAGAAGGGCTTTGTGAAAACATTTTCTTTCCATAACTCAGATTAGATTGTGGTGGCTGATTTAATTTTAAGCCTGTTCTTTCGACACCCAGATTTATTAAGCATTGGTGGTTACGACTCTCTTACCTATCCTTTTATCTCCCTTCTCTCTTGTTTCATTAGCCAAGAGCCACAGAAAACAAACAGCGAGCAGGCTTCTTATTTCTGTCTGACAACAACAGCAGTATCAGATTGTATCTGCAGCATCTGAAAACTTGATTAAAAACAACTTGGGGTACAGGTGTCACGCTACAGCGGCACAAATAATGTCACTCTACAAATGTGTACAAATGATTGATTTGTTTGATTGATCAGATTTATGAAAAAAGTAAGGAAATCTACTGCAGTAGTATGAACAAAGTTTAAGTTTGAGATGTAGAAGTAACCACTTCCTCAAAGTAAGGTTTTGTTTTTTTTGGGCTGGCATGTGTCCATTCCTCTTCACTTCCACTGCTACTGCTGGTTTCTGCTACTGTCTCCTCCACTGGGTTCTTCGAATTGACATCCACAGCAGCAGCCGACAGATGCTGGCAGGTTGTGGTGCGTGTGTCAGTCTATCAGTGGTTTTCCACCAACCGAAACAGATTTCCCTTGTTCTTTCTTCTCCTCTTTCTCTCTTTGGGCAGGGATATGACAGCACATTAGTGTGAAATTTGACTGACAGGTGTGTGTGTGAGAGAGGGTGTGTTTTGTGTGTGTGTGTGTGTGTGTTTCAGAAAAAAGAAAAAAAAAAGCATTAATAAACAAAGGGATTGAGGAGTTGCCATGGAAATGGAAAAAGAGGACAAACGCTCATAAGCTCGGTCCATGTTTTTCCCTTTCCCTGAGTGTCTCTTCCTTCACTTGCTCACTCGTACTGATTCACTTATTCAAACACAAACACATGCATGGTCACAAAAACATAAGCTTTCATATGTTCCCTCAACATGTTTGTTTATCAAACTGCACACACACACACCACACACAGGGGTTGTGCACCTACAAAGAGTGACATTAAAAATACATCTACAGTTACCATGGCAGGGCTTCTATAAATACCGGTTTAATCCATTGGTCAGAAAAGGAGTGTGTTAAGTTAGCAGACAAACATTGTCTGGAGGTTTTATGTAGTGTGTTTTTTAATCATAGATGAGATGTATACTAGACATATGTCAATACTTTCTGCTGCTTCACACTGAATTAATGATCCATTTTTTAAAAGCTTGAGAAAAATGTCAATCGATCATTAGAACTCTGGAAAAATCCTCCTGTAATGGGTTGTATGTTTTTTATGTTACAGAATGAAACTGTCTACTTTAGGACAAATTCAGCACACTCAGGTGCAGAACACACATGCACACACATGCGCGCACACACACACACACACACACACACACACACACATACACACACGTCCATTCCCTCCCACACTGTCACTAAACTAATCCAATTTTCACTCTCACTCTCACAGTCACTCCTACACAGCGAGTCATGCACACACACTTCAGCCATGCTCGCCCCTCTCGCTGCTCTCACATGCGCACAGATACCAACCTGTTGCCTGATTACCATGGCGACGGGACTCAGACGTAGAAGCACCAGTCGATACTCGGCATCCTGCCTCATTCTGCGAACACACAGCCACCAACTTGCATATATGGGAGTTCAGGCACACACATATCCTGAATGTGGTGTGGAAGAGGCACAGACGGTTGTATTGCGTCATCACCTGTACTCACCAATTACTGAAGCCACCGGCCACTTGGAAGATCTGTCCATCTCCAAAAGAAAATTTAAAAGATTAATAAAAACCACACTTTTTTCATTTTTATTTATCTGTTGTCTGTGCTCTACTGTGCTTGTCAAGTAGTGTAGGAATGTGTATTTTAACTTCTGTTGCAAACCAAATTGCCCTTAGGGGATAGTAGAGATTTTCGATTCATTTGAAAGAAAAAAAACTCACCTTTTCTCTTCTTCTGTTTCTCCAATGTCTCCATTTCTGCTGCTTCCACTCCACTCCACTTCACTCACCAGATGATGGGGAAGACAGACGGCGACAACTACACGCTAGATGACATGTTTGTGTCGAGTGCGGCGCAGCGGGAGGGTGAAGGGAGGGAGGAGGAGAGGATGAGGAGCAGAGCCATTGGGGAGAGCAGGAGGCTGGCTGCCTCCATGGAGAAATGCCAGCACTGTTTCAGCAGCCAAGAGCTCCAGAAGCATCTCATAGTGGCAATAGGGAGTAAGGTGAGGAGGAGAGCTCAGGAATGCCTTTCAAGAGAAGGGTTGATGATCTTTTCATGTCCAGTGACCCATTAAAGCCAGTTGGGCCTGGAGATATGAAATTGTACTTTTTCTTTGAATTGTTTTGGTTTTCTTTCATTCGTTTTGGGGAATCAGCAAAGACACTGCCTGGTCAAAAGAAAGGTCCCACTCTCCAATATTTCGTTGGGCTGTCTTTAGCTTTGATTACAGCATGCATTCGCTGTGGCATTCTCCACCATCCTTCCAGTTTTTACCTCTTCTAAACAGACTAACAGCTTTTTCCCAACCATAGGATGCGTCTTCCGCCATGGTCGTTTAAGAAATTCGAAGTTACTCATTGCATCAGCTGGGGTTAAATAACTTATTTCCAGCTGAAAAATAATCACCAGTAATGCAGTAATTATACAACAGGAGGCCAGTGAAGTAACCTGTCTTTATCGTCTCTATTGGAAATGAGAGGTTAATCAATGAAAACATTGTACCCAGGTGTACCTGAGTTTGCCACCAGGAGTGTCCATGACTGAAGGCCACTGTCACATCAGCCCTCTCCAGCATCACTGTTCTGCCACTGGATTGGACGAGGATGTCTGGTCAGAAATGCAGGTCAGCCAATTAATGTTGAAAATCTTTTCCAGACAATCTTGTATTAACACAAGTTTTAAAGTACTTCATCTCTGTGCTGCCCCTCTGCCTCCAGCTGTTCCGGCATACTTTGGTGCGCATGTTTGAGTCCCAGGAGCTGGACTGCGTGTTCATGGAAACGCACATGAACCCACGCAGGAGACAACACATGGTACTCGAGTGTATCCCACTGCCCAGAGAACTGGGAGATATGGCACCCATATACTTCAAGGTGATACGCTTCATTTGTTCAAATTGTTTCAAGTGGATGAAAAAGTGTTGGTTTCAAGTCAAATGCTTCTTGATAGGATGAATTTCCTCATATTTTGTATGTGTGTGCTTTCAGAAAGCTATCATGGAGTGTGATGAGGAATGGGCCATGAACAAGAAGGTTGTTGACCTCTCTTCTAAAGACATCCGAAAATCTGTAAGTCCTCCTTTTTTGTTTTATTACACTTTCACCTTTTCCTAAACCTTCCATCCTTGTTTTCTGGGTCTTTTCTCACAGTACTGACACTTTTTGGCTGTTATTGTCTGCTGTAACTTTTTCTAGCTGCCTTTTGTTCTGATTTTCTAGTGTGTTATCTTTGTAAATTGTTCATTGTTTCCTGATGAATTGTAGGTTCCCCGGGGTCTTCCTTACTTTGCTGTGGATTTTGGACTCCAGGGAGGATTTGCTCATGTCATTGAAAATGAACAGAAGTTCCCCCATTACTTTGGAAAGGTCATTGTTTACATAATATCTTTTACACTGTACATCCATTTTTAACTCTTTTTATGAACTCATTTGTGTTAAGTCACCAAAAAAATTGGTATGTATTTGTGTATGATCAAACAGAAAGAATTCATGACCGTAAACTCTTCTTTTTCATAGGAAGTGGTTGGAGGTATGATGGACCTGGAGCCTCGACGATGGAGAAAATTTATTAGGGAGAATTTTG
The DNA here is from genome assembly GCA_008086565.1 of Thalassoma bifasciatum. NCBI lineage: Eukaryota > Metazoa > Chordata > Actinopteri > Labriformes > Labridae > Thalassoma > Thalassoma bifasciatum. The sequence continues at coordinate 1,040,726 of RPOG01000051.1, read as the reverse complement.
ACGATCAGAGAAAAAAAGTATTGCTGTTTGCGCAGTGGTGGAAACCATATGACTGCACCAAGACTCAGGGTTAACAGGTCACACTGGTAAAGATGTGTATCCTCTGCTTGGATAAAGATCACACAAACTCATACAAATGCTCTTCTCTACAAATTTGATTTTCACCAGAAATTGTGTGGTGAACATTTTTATAATAAAAATGAAATAAAATTTTACAAATAAAAATTGAATTGAATGCTGCGTGCCATTTCTCTAAAAATCATCTTTTATTCCATTCATGGAATCTTAATTCGTATAAGAATAAAACTTCCAAAGTGTTTTATTATATTTTATTTATGATATTTATAGTATATCTAAATACGACTGTAAGTCAACATATTTTCACAATATGCCTGGCTTAATGTCCGAGTTCTCCTAACACAGCTAGTTTTTGTGAAGTGGAATATCTGTAAAGGAGTTTATTGCTGCAAGAGCATCAAATTGAAGCCATTTTTGTGTTTTGCCCCTTTTTGTCAAACGTCATGTCTATACTGCCCCTCTTCCCTCCCACCAGGGATTTAATTTCTTCCTCTGTGACCTCTTGATCCCTTGCAGCTGTCACTTTATTCTAAAAGGTTTTCAGTGTTATCACAGCCACATGTGCGAGTGCTTATACAAGCGTACATGAGCAAACAGCCACCTTGCCCTGACATTCACCTTTTTATTTTTAGCTTTGCCATTGATTAGCCGGTTACTGCACAGAGCTGCTTTATACATGTTTTACACCCTAATACTCTTGATACTAGGAACAGGTACATGGCTTACTGGATTATTATTCCTGTTCTTTTGCATCATTGATTATTCAGCCAATAGAATTGAAAAGTTAGCCTTGTATTGTTGACTGAACAATTGAACACTGAGAACCTTTTGTTTATGGGTCAATGACAAAAAGAGGGTCTAAAAACGTATTTTTTAAAAGTTCTTTGAAAATGGATAAAAAACATATTTCTGAGTGAAGAATTAAGTTTTCTAACAGATTTCAGTAGTTGACCAACATTTCAAAGTTTTTAGGTTCATTATTTTTTAGTATTTTTAATTTGAGCACCCAAAAATGTCAGGTGGCGCAACCAAATATATGAAAATATATTTATATGTTCCTGTTATTTTTTCTGTGTGAAATTATTGGCAAGTATCTCTCAAGTGTCTGTAGTGACTCATACATTTTCATTTTGTGTGTTTCATTTCTTTTATTTGTGANTTTAATTTCTTCCTCTGTGACCTCTTGATCCCTTGCAGCTGTCACTTTATTCTAAAAGGTTTTCAGTGTTATCACAGCCACATGTGCGAGTGCTTATACAAGCGTACATGAGCAAACAGCCACCTTGCCCTGACATTCACCTTTTTATTTTTAGCTTTGCCATTGATTAGCCGGTTACTGCACAGAGCTGCTTTATACATGTTTTACACCCTAATACTCTTGATACTAGGAACAGGTACATGGCTTACTGGATTATTATTCCTGTTCTTTTGCATCATTGATTATTCAGCCAACAGAATTGAAAAGTTAGCCTTGTATTGTTGACTGAACAATTGAACACTGAGAACCTTTTGTTTATGGGTCAATGACAAAAAGACGGTCTAAAAACGTATTTTTTAGAAGTTCTTTGAAAATGGTTAAAAAACATATTTCTGAGTGAAGAATTAAGTTTTCTAACAGATTTCAGTAGTTGACCAACATTTCAAAGTTTTTAGGTTCATTATTTTTTAGTATTTTAAATTTGAGCACCCAAAAATGTCAGGTGGCGCAACCAAATATATGAAAATATATTTATATGTTCCTGTTATTTTTTCTGTGTGAAGTTATTGGCAAGTATCACTCAAGTGTCTGTAGTGACTCATACATTTTCATTTTGTGTGTTTCATTTCTTTTATTTGTGAATAAGATAAATACTTTTGTGTTAAAATAACATTTCACATTATTACATTGGTTGTACCACCTGACATGGAAATTGTTCCAGTCTACCAATGAGCTGAAAAAAACTTTTTTATCAGTATTTCAGAGAAATCTACAAACTTTTCCACTTGGTCACAAATGTCATTTGGGGTCCTCTGGCTGATGCAGTTTCCTGTTTCCTGTTTTTTCTCTTCACTTTAAGATAAAAGTCTAATGTTATGGTTGCACCACCCTGACATTTGACAAGGTGAAAATTATGGGACAAAAGTTTTTTAAACTTCTCAACAGCTTTAAAATTCTTTTTATTTGCAAAGAATGCTTTATTTAAAAAGGTTCAAGCATAAAATAATGCCACTGTATTTTTAATTTCCATTTTGTTATTGACTGTAAGTTAAAAATCTCAAATTAATGACACCTATGAACAGTCCTGCCAACGTGGTGGACTGTAAAACCCCCAAACTCCATGGTTTTGTGTTTTTTTGTACAATATAAAATTATCAAATTTCTACACAAGTTTAAACACAGGTTTCATAGAATAAAGAAATACATGTGATGAAATACTCAATTCATGATGTAAGGAAATATTGCTCTCGGACACAAAAAAAGGGATGTCACGTCATTGACCCTTATATGCAAGTTTTCCCATGATTCAAAACTAATATATGGACCAATTTAAAGTATTTTNCTTTTTATTTGCAAAGAATGCTTTATTTAAAAAGGTTCAAGCATAAAATAATGCCACTGTATTTTTAATTTCCATTTACAATAACTGACATTCAATTTTTAGAGTTTAATTACTGTGGATACTTGTCAGGACGGTTGCACCACCTGACATTTTGGGGGTTTGAGGTACCAAAACACAAAAAAACATGTTATATTTTAATAGTTTAAAGATGTGTTCAAATAACACAGGTTTCATAGAATAAAGAAATACATGTGATGAAATACTCAATTCATGATGTAAGGAAATATTGCTCTCGGACACAAAAAAAGGGATGTCACGTCATTGACCCTTATATGCAAGTTTTCCCATGATTCAAAACTAATATATGGACCAATTTAAAGTATTTTTACAGAATTAAAAAAGAAAAAAAAAAACAGTTCAACAGCATTTGAAAAGGGAGTGTCCGGATCTTTTTAAGGCTTTACACTGTCTCTCTTGTATCCCCCATGGTTGTTTTTTATGATTTACCACTCAAATACTTGTGTTTAGAAAACATATTTCAGTTTCTGTCCACAACACTTCATTTAACTGCTCTCCTTAAGGCTCCCTGCTACACAAACCTCCTCCCTTCTGATTGGTCAGCCCTCTGGAGGCCTGTTGTGGGCAGAGTTTGGTGTAGACCCTGAGGCTGTCTCCTCTAACCTGTGATAAACCAGTTAGGAGGTCCTTATGAGATGATCTCACCATTTCAGCACGACTCAAGAAAAGCTTCAGTGATTTGAAGAATGGACCCTTTCTCCAGGGTAAAAAAAAATCAGTAAAAAGTATAGCAAAACACTTTACAAAAGCAGGACCACTTTTTAGAGTGTAAGCGAAACAAAAAGTGCAAATAACATTGTGGTCATGCTAGTTCATTAAAAAATAGCTGTTGATTCCACCAGTTTAATTTTTTTATTTTTTTTTGATAATAACAGTTTTAAACGATAAAATTAACAAGTTGTTCTGTAAAGTTGTTTACTATTTATACAGTACTGTATATCTTACCACATTTCCCTGGCAACCACAGCTGCCAGTCTTTTTGTTTTATAAAAACAACAGGATTTTGCTTTACAGTGTACCAAATATGAATTTGTTGCCTTTTGAAAATTTGCATGTGCTAAGTATGAACATCCAACACTTTTACCTTATATCCACGTTAGAAAAAGGGAAAGCACTATACCCCCTCTTTAAAGAAACATGTTACTTGCGGCTAAAAGAATCAAAATTCATTTATATGTTAGACTGAAAGAAAAATATATGAAGCATGAAAAATGAGTGATCTAATATAATAAATTTTTTGAATAATCTATAATTTGATGATGATTGATGTATAATTTACTCTTGTTTTACACTCTCAAGATAAATTTTCCTAAAATAGATAATACATTTACTTAGAGGGGGAATGATAATGTTTAAAAGTTTTGAACAATTATCCAGGCGATTTGATTGTCAGTACTCAAAAAAATAAAAAATCTCAAAATTAAACCAGCAATGAGGCAACAACAGTGTTTGGTTCACAGGAAACAAATTGTGAATGCCCAAGCAAAAGACCTTGTTAGACCTTGTGATTTCAGAAAAATCTTCCCCCACCATTGTATTCATCCTTCATATCTTCCCTACCCATTTGATAATGTCACTTGGTGCAAAACTATCAGAATTATTACAGGAGTACATCAGCAATGACACACTTATGGATCAAATGCAATTTTGCCACTGTACCTCTGCGGGTCAGTGGGCTGCAGAATGATTATCATTTTTATGCTCATGGAGGGTCTGTTCTGCCATACATCAGCAATAATGAAATCTGTTAGTCCCCTATTTGGCCTACCACTTCAATACAGTAAAACCACTAAAACAAAGTCCCATAGTCTGGACATGTATTCAAAGGTCAGGTCATGTTGTGATCAGCTCAGGAAATCCAGCTTAAACTGTCTGCTATTTTTACTGTAACACCACAACATGCAATTTTCTGCTCTTTAGCCTTGTTTGTTCCTCTCAAGTGATCCCTTGGGACAGCACAGTGGGTTATTACATTGCACAAGTGACAGAAAAGCCCAGGTTCACAGTTAATAGCAGCAAAGTGGCATGGAGTGATGTATGTTTATGGCCAATTAGATGGTTCAGGGGGCAGATTTATGACCGAGACAGCCGTTTCTCCCTGTCTGTCTCTGCATAACACACAGACACACACACAAACACACACACTGATGTCTTCCCTTAGAGAAAAAAAACGTACGTGGGTGTGTTACGACGACAAAGTAAGTGACTATCCTAACGTTTGTGTATAACTCAATTTTGTTCTTGAACGGGGAGTGTGTTTGTGTGCCGCCTCTTGAATTTGAAGATTTTCGAAATCACTCGTCCTGATTCTAAGACCTCGATACACTCACACATGACCTATCTCTTCACAGACTTTCGCCGTTTGTGTTACATGTTTCACTTTGTGAGCTTATCTCCTGGGAAAAGCACCTGGTTTTGCCTCACTGGTGTATGACATGGGGCTGAGCTTTTTCTTATCTTTCCGCATTCCTCAACTTCACATTTTTCAGTTTTTAGCTCTGCTTGTGCAACTGTTCCTAGAAGGTTTTGCCTGGACATCTCAACACTTTTTAAACTCATTTATCAATGTATATTAACTTCATATTTACACTGAGTGAAATCCCAGATGATATTGTTAATCTGTCAATGGGACATGCAAGTTATTCCCTCCTTCCCTTGTTATACACCTTATTTTTACAGACCTATGTATTTCAATAATGTAAAATCTACAGCAACCCTTTTCCTTTTACATTGAATGACATTGAATTATCATTTATCTTGCTCAGAGTTCGCAATGATTGTTTCAGATAGGAATGAGTCTATGTTCTGTGTTCATAGATGCATGTCAATTGCCAATAATATAATACTGATATATTACATGACAGGGTGTGATTGAAGCAACCATTGTACTCTCAATGAAGATCTATCAGACCTAAATTATAGAGCCATTTTTCTTGGAATTTATTTTATATATCCATACTAATGTCTCTGTTTTATATAAAATCATATCTGGCAGCTCTGTATTTGTTTATGTTTTATCTCCTATATATTTTTTCTTCTTAGTTCTCTTTGTATTTGGAGTACGCCATTACTTTTTAAGTCTCATTTTTTTGGTCATGGACACCAAAATGGTTTCGTTTTACTGTTACTGCTCCTGTGTGTGTGCAGAGATCCTATGTGCAACCATAGTCACATTGTTAACACACATTGTTTTTAATATTAGCAACTTGTAGCAAGGTGATACTAACTGCTGCTAGACCCAATATTCCCCTCAAGCTGAGGAGAAGATGAGGATGACTTGCTGGTACTGCGGTGGCTGCTTAGAAGAGTTGACATTAACCTGTCCTTTCATCCATTGTTATGGGGAACAAAAGACCTACATATTTCTAAAAACATAGATAATAAGGTAATTAGAGCGAGCACAGCACCTGGAGGAATAAAAGAGGGCAGAAGCATCATGCTACTGGAGCTAATGGCAAACCGGTTCTTGATACCCATCCTAAGCACAGAATACAGGAGAGTGAGACTGATAAGACTGGTTCAGAAGTCCAGCTCAGATCTCGACCCTGTGGAAGTGGAGGCTAACTGGATATGATGGCCAAGCTGTTGTCTCTGGTGGACATTTTTTTCTAGCTGACTATTTTATTTTTTTTGCAATATGTACTTCCTTGTATTGCTGCTGTGACTCTGAATTTCCCTATTGGGTGTAATGAAGTCCATTCTATGTCTCTGAGTCGGATATACCTATTGAATGGGATTACCATGATACCCAGTGTGGTGCTTTTTCTGTACAGTCTAATTCCATGATAGCCCAGTTACTGATCCATTGCCCTGTCTCCTCTCAGCTACAGATGGTGGACTGCTGCTGAGCTTATCTTCCCTGGAACATTATTTATCCCATTGTACTCTTGGCTTTATTAAATGCCCACATTATAACTGACTGATGGTAGACTGATTGCAAAGAGCAAACCACCAGATAAGGAAAGAGAAAACGAGACACTGACTGTGTGTTGTGCGTTTTTGCACAAGTGTGTGTGGGTGTGTTACAGTGAAAAAGAGGGAGTGAAATTGTGTGCAATGTATTGGGGTCATACTGCTCCAGAAAGTCAAATGAATTACTATTCACCTCCAGGAAATTACACTAGTGTGTGTGCCCATGTGCCCATGTTTCATGATGCATCATGCATGTTTAATGTCACCCTGCTTGTCCCTTTGGGGCCCTTAATGAACAGACATGCTCTGCCAATCGGGGTCAAGGTCAGTGCTGTGATTAGTGCCAGACATGAGCTTCATTCTGTTCTGTGACAGGAGGCAACAAGCGTGTACCTGCTGCTGCCAGCTCCATTATCTGCCTGTGGAGCCATGTTTGTCCTTTCATACCCATGTTGAACACATTTGGTACATTGCCATGAAGTTGGTTTTATTGGCCGTGACTGCTTGATTACAGATTTTCAAAACAATTGCCTATTTATGTTCTGCAAAGATAACACATAGAAAGGGATCTGACTGTGACACCAAACATGGGGGTGAAGTCCTCTTTTACTCATACATGTCCTCCCTTTATGTTGTAAAATAAGGTCCAGGGGAATTTTAAAAACATCCCCTAAATTGTCAGGTTTTGTTCAGCTTGATCTACAGACTGGGCCACTGGCATTATTCCGCCACATGCCACATGCCATTACATTTGTATGTGGCAGAGACTAAAGAGCTGTACACCCAACTTCCTGCAGGTGAATGAGTTATCCTGCAATTATTGTTTCATTTTTTTCTCTGTGTTACAGGTGCTATCGTAGCTGCTTGGGATAGCTTCTCCCATTGGCCATAGGTGCTGTGATTTTCTGGGGTCACCACGCTACTCCACCCAGAAATGTCCTGATACAGCCGAGCAATCAACATACAGGCAGAGGATAGGCGGACAGATACAGGACAGAGGCCCATAGATGATATTTGAACAGGATTATTCCTGTTGAAGTTGTCATTTTATTATTTCGGAAAATCCTGCAGACCCTACCTTTAAACTCTTATCAAATCATGTCAACAATTTTCTCCCTGAATGTTTTACCATCATTGTAACTATTCACAGATGCAACAATGATTATCAAATTAAATCAAGAATTATTACCACTTCTTGTATATTTGCAAACAAACCTCATTCCCCTCCTGAAATGCCCCAATGAAACATCTATCTATCTATCTATCTATCTATCTATCTATCTATCTATCTATCTATCTATCTATCTATCTATCTATCTAAGTTTCAGGTTTCAGGTTTCAGGTTTTTGGTTTTTGGTCTAACTGATGAGCAGTACCGCGCGCAGCTTACTTCACAGCGCGAGCTCGGCAGTTCACTCATCACATCACCGACGCGAGCTACTGTTGGCTGATCGCGCGCGCTCACTCACTCTGCCTGTTCCACATCTCGTGCACCACCACCATCACCACTCCACTGACGGCTGCTGTCAGTTTGCACGGTGACCCAATAAGACGACGGGAAAGTCGTGGAGCAACGGTGAGAGGGGGATAAAAGTAGGAGATGGAGGAATGATGACAGGACGGTCAGTCGGCTCACTGACACTGACACTGACAGACAGGAGAACCGCTGTCGCAGAGGAACGGCCGAAACAGCAGCAGCAGCAGCAGCAGCAGCAGCCGAGGGAGGAGTACAAGGGACGGAGGAGAGAGGGGAGCAGTCACATCTGCTGTGACTTTGGGGATTTCTCATCTGCGAGTCGGGGAGGAAAACGGGAGTCACCACGCATTTATTTTGGATGCTGAATTTCCCCGCGTGTGTGAGAAAGAGTTGACATGTGTCGGAATTACAGTGTTGGAGCGTCATGTCGATTTTGGACACCCCTTTTCAGTTGTGCTATTTTATCAGTTGAGGTAACGTCTGCTGCTGGCTGCTTGACTCCAGTTTTCGACAAATACCTTCAGGAGGAGCTCCATTTTATTGCTGTTTGAAGCCTCTTTTCAGAGTGGTCACCCTGGGTGCAGTGTGGATTTATGTAGGAGGACGGGTTTGTAAGAGGGCGATTACCCCCCACCCCCCCTCCCCTCCTTACATAAATGTTTGCGTGCCGTTGGTGCTCTCGTTCTCGGTCGACCCCCCACCCCATCACCCCCACCCCTCTTTCCCTCTGAATAGGTTCGCTGAGGCTTACTCTCAGACAGACGCATCGCATACGCACACATAGACGCACAGACCTGGACACTTTTACGCACACACACTCACTAACACACACACACACACACACACACACACACACACACACACACACACACACACACACACACATCTCATGTAATTGTCCAAACAGACCTCACCACTCTCACCCACCAACAACCCTCTCACCCCCACTATCTGATGACTCCCCGGCGTAGAGTTGGACGTGGTACGGAACCGACTGTAGCATCACCATCATCATCATCATCATCATCATCCTCAGCACTACCACAGTCATCATCACTATCCTCCCCCTCTTCCTCATCACCATCACCACCATGTCCTCGTCGTCGCGCAAAATCTCCTCTGAGTCGTTTAGCAGCTCGGTGGGCTCGGACTGCGGGCTCGAGAGCCCCGGGGGAGACGGAGGGGACGGCGGTCTGGAGACGGCGGAGGAGAGCCGAGGCTGCCCCTTCTCCTCGTTCCCTTCCTCCCAGAGAGCGGCGCTCTGGAACGGCCGCAGCCCCGCAGAGAAGTCGGTGTGCCCGGGGGGTGAGGAGCAGCAAGTACCCCACAAGAGGGTCACGAGGAGGAGGCGGGTGAACCTGGACTCGCTGGGGGAGAGCCTGAGGCGATTGACATCACCGATGGTAGGCCCACCAGCACATCTAGACAGCTTTGAATGACACCAAAATAGTCATATAGAAGTTAAACCACCATGAAGGCATCCTGTATGTTCAATAGGAACCTGTCCATTACTCTACTTTGATTCCAAGTTAGTTCATCCTTCTTTTTCGATTTGGTAAAATATGGTAATTTATCAAACAGCATGACAATCTTCCTCAGATCAATCTCTTTGTATAATGTTAGTATGAGAGAAACCAGGGACATCGATTGTCTCCAAACTACAGGGGACAACATTAACCCAGCTTAACAAGTTGCACAATTCACCCCAAATCCAAGCCAGAGGTTGTTATGATGTGTGTGTGTGTGCTGGGATGTCTATGAAATAAAGCCTTTCTCATCCTTCCAATCTGATAGCCTGAATCATCTGGCAGATTATATAATAAATATGTTGTTGTGGGGGAGAGATTGAGAGAGAGAGAGAGAGAGAGAGAGTTGTCCAGGCCCTGTCTGTGTATATGTAATGATGTGAGGAGTGTGACGAATGAGCCTGTTTCTCTGTCTGTGTGTCTCGCTTCTATTACGGGCTCTAATGCAATAAAGCAGTTATTAGAACTGAGTACAATTTTGATAGATGGGGTATGATTAGGGCATTTGCTATTGCATAGTGGTTTGTTATGGTGCATCAGTTTGAAATCTGATTAAATCATCTGTAATCTGCCCTGTGTCATGTAGCTAGACAACAATAACAAACATCTGTAATTAGAAAGACAGACGCCTGATGTGTAGAGGATATGAAGTTAAATATAGATAGTACAAAGCTCAACTTTTTTGTTTACTGTTTTTCTTTTCATGAACTCATTCACCGTGTCAAACAGTCTTTATTGAATCTTTATTTGTGAGTCTGCCTGTGGGAAAAGTTACATTTTGGTAGCCATATGTCAAAAGATTGTTCAAACACAGTGAGCTAGGAAAGAAACAGACATTATTAAGCTCCTTCATCGTACCAAAGATAGTAAAGATGTCACAGAGGCAGATGATCTGACCTAGTTTAGCCCCAAATATCTTCCTGGCCAGAGAAGAGATTTTCTACAAATATTAATACACATTAGGAACAAAAATGGAAAAACATGCCTCCTGGGTGAAGGGAGAAACTCAGAGATATAAAGCAAACTATGATGTTCAATCGTACAACAGACATTAATAGACACATGGAAAGAAAATACAAAGTGATCTCTGTATATTTTACTGTCTGCTTGCTGCTGTGACATGAACATTATTCAGCCACAGTGAGTTTTCCTCCACTGTTTCTTACAATCATGACAACCCAGGCTTTGTCCTTTCTCATTTGAAGGGAATCTGAGGACTTTCTGACTGGTCTTGGAAAAGCATGATGTTTAGATATATGCCTGATCATACTTCCCAATATAAACTACAGCTACCAGAGCTAAAATTGGTTAATTCTGAATGCTAATTCTTCGCTTCCCTGGACCAGACTGATTTACCGCAAGTCAAAGTTTCTGTGACAATGCCATGCTGGCTGATCAAGTTTATCAGTGAGAAGAGAGATCTTTGTTTTCTTCTTGAAAACAATTTTCTTGAATTTATTCAGTAGTAACAGTGGACACTGGAGCTGGACTGTCTGACAGAAAAGGGACAGAGGAGCTGAAGTAAGCTCAACCGGAGTGTGATAGAGCAGAGGCTAAAGGCTAAAACACAAACTTAGTTGTCTGTGGTAATGTTCATTCTGATCCACATGCAATAGTTATACTGCAGTGGTCCATTCAAACCTGAGAGTCTATCACTAAAATAGAGAGCTAGGTTATGTTAGCTCCACAGAAGAGCACTGGCAGGACATTACGAGGATTCACTAACGTTACACAGTACCAATGTGTCTCAGAGCACTGGGCTGTGAGTAGTGCTAAATGAAGCTACTAAACTACACTACAGACTTACAAAAGTTTGCTTGTTGTCATGTTTCAAACAACAGCGCTACATAACTGTTAATAAACACTTGACCTTGTCCCATTGTAACCAGTAAAAAGTTGTATTGAATAAAGATAAGTAGACTTAAAAGGATATCTGAACTCTATTCATGTTTTGAAACAAATACACTAGACATCACGACAGTTTGCCTGTGTCCTCTGGCTGATGGGGTCGCTCCAATCCACTTTGATTGGATTCTCCTCACAGTCACTTTAACACAGGTGTGAAAGTAACGATGTCTTTCAGTTTTTGGGTGATGTCATCTGTAACCCCCACATGATGAAAGGTTGAGAGCTGTAGTAGTTGATATGCTGCATAAAGTAAGTTTTTACAGGCTAATTTACACAATTTTTATATGAGCTGATAGTTATCAAACCGAATTGAACATGCTGTTTGGATCCTTTCATTTGTAATCTTTGTTGGACAACAATGGTGATATATTGATGAGCTCTCGTAAGACTCATTCAGCAATGATTGGATGTTTTTCAGCTCAGAAAATTTGAATGACTTCTAGAAAACAATACGAGTTGTATTCACAGACGCTCCATGACTGGAAAAAAGGTTCACTTTGAGAAAAATATCTCTTAAATTTAAGTATGTGACATTTTACATGTACAATAATGGACTGGAACTGTTTGCAGTGTGTTCCTAAACTGAAGCATGTTATGAAACACTGGCTGTATTTTAATAAGAGCTTTATTTTTGGCCTTAACAACCAAAAGTGATGGATTTGTTTCACAGTAATAGCCACAGTAACAGTAGGCTGATGATGCGAGTCTGTGATACTTTTTCATAAAAAAGCAAACTTCATTACTTAGTTTGTGTCCTTTCTGTGATCTTCCGCTGAGGTCTTGGTGGGAGCCACTGTCATCATTTCAGTCATTACATTTTGGTTGAGTCCACATTGTCTGCACGCAGCATCTGCTCTGCTCCCTCTCATTCATTCATGGATTTCAAACTCCTGTGGGTTCTTCAAGCTCTATTTATGTTAGTTTCACACGAAAGATGCACTGTCGTATTTTCATCAGACTACAGGAGGTCGTGGGAATATTCCTCTTTATTTGAAAAGCTCGGACCCTGTGGTCCAGTCCCTGAGAGACAAAGACGATGCAGAGAAACCTACATTAAGGATTGTCAGCCATTTTTGGCGGCACAGGCCCAACCGTGTAGAACAATGAAATTCAGCGGCACAGCTAAAAGTGCAGGTATATGTTGGAGAAGACCACTGAGAGCCAACATAGGTTCTCAGCTGTGACACTCACTCATGCAGATTTTTAATAGATCTGTGAAAATATCGATCAGCAACTTACAGATTGGTTTGCATAACAGTGATAACGTCTGACATTTACATGGTGCAATGCAAGGCGGAGGTTTTCTGTGTGTGTGTGTTAAATGCGAAAGTATTCAAAGTATGTTTCTATGGCACCATGCCTTGGTCACAGGGGCAGGCGAAGGGTGAGTGACCAGGGTCTTTTTCTGTGCCAAACACAGAGGCTGCTTCAGGGTTTCTCACCTTTTAGAAACGTTACATTTACACGGCTGTCAAAAATTTAGATAGGTGTTGTAGGCAGGAACACATGAATCAGTAAAGCAGACAATAACCAGTTATAAAATGCACCTAAAAACCATTTTATTTTCATTTTTGTCCCCTCCCCCTCCCTCTTCTTCACACACACACACACACACACACACATATTCACACACAGTTTCTGCGTGCAGCGGCAGTGCCTGTTGTTGACTGCAATGGACCGTGAAGGAGAGGACAGAGCATGCTCTCTGTGGTTGTCTTCAACCTGACCACACTGACCTAGAAGCTACAACCCACCCACCCACCCTTGTGCGCATGCACACACACACACACACACACACACACACACACACACACACACACACACACATTTACATTTGTGCAAACAGTCATTTTCTGTTCCCCCCTCTCTCCCTCTCTCGTGTAATCACATGGAAGGTGGCCATTAGCCTGGTGACCCATGACGTTGATCAAAAGGCTCTGAGTGTTGGCCACAAATATGAAAAGTGTGAGACAAGTGTGTGAGTGTGCTAATGTGGGTACTCTGGTACACCCACATCCTAAATCTGTGGTCACATCGACTCCACCAGGAACCCCTGTTGTGACAGAATCGTGTGCTGCGTATGTGAGCACAGCATATGTCCTGTTTTCTTACACATTGGTCTGCTCTAACCTGTTGATGTTGTCTTGTCCACTTTCAATCAATCATAATGTCAGGGAGTTTATCTAATTTTGATGACTAAATCATTCAGTATGTTCATTCAATGGGAATTATAATAATCTACAACTCCATGGTACATGTTTGCCTTTCTAGCTTGTGGCTAGTTAGTTTACATTTTTTAAAATATGAATGTTATTTATGTATCATGGAGTCGGTTCTGCTTGTGCAGCACTTTAGTCAATGAAAAATTCCCCAGGTGGACTGTGAAGTCTATCATTTGTTCCCCACCCCAAAAAAGGTACTGAAATGTTTGATTTTAGTTTTGAAAGTTCATCAATTGTGTCTTACAGATAAATAAATTCAAAGAAAGAAAAACATTTTTTTCCAATTGGCAACATCTTGTTAAAAAATGGAGCCTATGAGGCAGTGTTAAAAGCTGCTGTTCACTGGATATCTGCTTTAGGCTGGCTGCAGTAAGCATATCTGGTCTTAAACCAGAATACAACTCCCCCCTGTTTATCTCTCTCCACTGGCTTCCAGCGGCAGCTTGAATCAAAGTTAGAGCTCTTCTCCTTTCATACAAAACAGTGACATGTGCTTAACTGGACGGTCAGTGGACAAATGCTGGGCTTTGTCCCGTCCATTGGGCGTTCAGTGTCTCTGAGGGTCTATGGGGTAGTGGGCTGGCCCGGATGCTCAGCTTCTGCACGATGATTGGATCTTTTTGAGCCGGAATCCCTTTTTGTATGATGGTGAAATGAGCAAATCAGCGAACTTAAAGTGTAAGCATCCAAGCTTTTTCAAAGTTTCTGTTGTTCTGAACTGATCCAGAGACTTTACCGATCCCCAGTAACTTTGTCTAACAAACACATTTATGATGTAGGCTGGGGAAAAAATGAGCTTCTCCACCTCAAAAGACCAGCAGCTGCCAGTGGTCTACACTCCCTCTCACTCACACTCTGCCTGTGAAAAGCGCCTGGTGCTCCCAGCCCAGCGTGGCTTCAAACCTCTAGCTCCACCCTTCTCCTCTGTTGTCCCCAAATGGTAGAATAATTTATTCAACTTCGTCAGCAGAGTCTCTTCCTAATTTCAAGAGAATGTCTGAAGACTCAACTGTTAGGGGAACACTTGGGCACTTAACCTGACCCTTCTGCTCTTTGTCCTCAGGGGTAGGATGAATCATAAGGACTAATTCCTGTGAATATTAAGCACTGACAATGCTCAGCATAACATGTTCAATGATGTTGTTGCTGTTGAATTATTAGTTGTATTGGCATTATTAAGGAAAAATGGCAATTTGTCTGGCATCATATGGCAGCACCTGTGACCAAACAAACTTAAAGCAGTTTGTCACACTCACTGAGATTTTTCCCTTCTGACTAAATTCTTTTCACTTTGGACAAAAGCATCTGCTAAATGGATGAAGAATATGTCCATGTTATGTAACCACATTTCAAGAAGTCACCAAGACATTTTCACCTTTACCAGATGCTCACCATCGATGCTGGAGAACAGGGGAAGCCAAAGCGCTCCAACTACAGGGCTGCACAATGACTCACATGTCATTTTGATGTGAACACACATGTCCATAGAATAATCAGTAATGGCTCATCCTAACCAGAGGCAGTGTTCCTTTTAGTTGCAGTGTGTGGCTGCACATTTTGACCAATAGAGGCATGACGAATGAATAAATGGTAATCATTTGATTTTCACAGAAATGCAACATGTCACATTAACTGATCACCATAGCAGCATAGAAGAAACAGGAGGGTCTGATTACTGTCAGGCTGTCAATGTTGCTCAAAGAGATCTTTATTGAGTGAAACACCAGGACCATATCAGAAACGTGCACACAGGGATTTTTGGACTTCAATGCAGACATGTTTCATGATCTTACAAGAAATTCAGCAATAAGTCATTGGGCAGATTTAGATGGGGTGTTTGCAGTTCAACACATTTACTGTGTGAAACCATTTGGTTGTATGTTTCATAAGCTATATGACAGTTTGTATGATGTAAAACTTCAGTTTTATAAAAGTAAAAAATTCAAGCAACACTTACAAAACACAGACATCAACTTTCAATGCGTGACTTGACTGACTAATTTAACCATTGTCAAAGTAGCTCCTACTTAGAGCAGTATGCCTAAACAAAAAGAGTGCTTGGGTCAGAAGACAATATTTGATGCAGACAGGAGTTAACTGTGAACACCACACCTTGATTCTGCACAGGCAGGTTGCACCAGAGCAGTTGTCTTTGTACGTGCTTTGTTACTTGCCTACCCCCTGATAGAGAGGCCTGATGTGTCTCATGCTGGGACTATCTGCCGGGTCTCATCTGTTCTACGGGTTTCTATTTTCCTAAGTAGTGGTGGCAGCTCTCCGGCTGTGCTGAAGCACCAGTGCCCACTGCTCTATGACCATACACTTTAACAGGTCTTGTGGATGTTCATTTGTGGGAAAACAAGAGGGAGCTGGTCTATTGTGTGCTTGTTTATGTTTTACAGAAACAGAAAGGGCAGGTTCACATACTGCAGAGAGAAACCTGCCTGAGAGAAAAAAAAGCAATGCAGAGCAACTGCACAAGAAGAATGAAGTGAGTATTGGTGAGATCCTGCTCCCCTTTCAGGGTAAAGAGACAGAGCAAACAAGAGAGATGGAACAGTTTGATAAAGAGCGACAAGTGTAAACGCAGCACTATGCTTTTAAACAGTTTCTTTTTCTGAGAAAACAGGCAGGCTGTAGAAGTTGAAAACTAGGATCCAAACAAGTCAGTATGAGGGCTTTGTGGGTTAGTGTCTACTGGGGTTTGAACTTATGAGTACCCTAAAAAACAAGCAATTGCAACATTGTGACTGAGGATAGTATCTGTGTGTGTTTCATATGTTTGCACTAGTGTTGCTGGTGAAAGTTGGTGCCTGTGTGTTTGTCATGTAGTGTGAACTCTGTAATGTGTGTGTTACTCTGTGGTAAATGAATTGCTGGATCAAGTACACAGGGATAAGGGGTTATGAGAAACACCATTAGCCTATCGTTCTTGGAGTTCAAACAAACATGTAAGTGGGGGATTTTTCTTTTTCACAGAAACAGTGAAATATGACATTTCCTGGTATTTCCACACGGATGGTTTAACTGTTCTTTTGACTAGTGTGGTGTTGTGTGCACATGCAATGTTCAGCCTAAAAAATTGGCATGCATTAAACAAAGAAAACATATTAGTAGATGGTGAAAAATGAATGCAACACTGGATAGAAAAAAATATTGTGCCAATAAAGAAACAATGCCACAGAAAATGCATGCTGTTTGGTGGGGACTTCTTTTTTGACCAGTACATGTTTAGAATGCTAACTTTTAATTTTTGCTCTCTTGACACAATCATGTCTCTTACATACGCTGTCAACCTTTTTGCTCCTCAACCTGACAACTCACTTCCTGTGTCTCTTTTTGCACTTATACACAAACACAAACACACATGCAACTGCATAAAATCATTTCTGTATTTGTCTGGAATGGGCAGCAGCCTCAGACTGACCTCTCCAGCGGGCACACTGTGTTCTAGCATTGTCACTACAGCATTGCATTTAAGCTGCATCACAGATAATCAGCTCGGGTCCGTCCTCCTAAGCTTAGGCCATCAGGAACAAAATATGCCAGCTTTACATTCACAAGTATGGTTGATTCAGGAGTTTAAAGGCAGTGGTTAACTCTGCATTATTGACCTTTGGAAAAAAGAAAATACTGCAAACAAATAATAATCGTGTTTGAAAATCTGACACATTATATAACAGGATCCATGCTTCAGTTTCAGCTCAGGTCATGCTGAGATCATCCAGGTAATCAGTGAAAAGAGGAATTATTTCCGACTCTCTTCAGTCTCTCTCCAACATATTGTGGCAAAAAAAACGGTCACAAACAGGGTTATGTGTTTGCTTGTCTAATACTTTCCTTTTTTTCTTTTTTTTTCTTTTTTGCAGACACAGACTGTTCAGGAGGCTCTACAAAGAACTCTCCAACACTACAGGCAACAAGAGATCAGGTACAATCACAGTTTCTCAATTGTTTTACTGACCCTGTTGCTTTTTGTCTTTTTTCTTTTTTAATCAATTTTCACACTTACTTGCTGTCAACCCCTTGTCTTTTCATAGCAGACCCATCTCTCATTATCAACCCTTTGCCTGATTTTTCTCAGTTTTCTATCTCATCTCTCTAACATGCGAGCCTGAACACACACACGCACACACACACTAGCTCAGACTTTGTGAGGAATACGCTGTATATTCCACCCCCTTCTGCTGGATTTGTCTCCCATAGCTTTTTTTTTTTTAGTCACATCTTATCGATTTCTTCCCTATAAAATGTACAACCACTTTGTTTTTATTTAGCAGTCATAGATAATACCTTCATCTCTGCCTCAGCCCATAGAAATGCTTTACTGGGGAAGTGATGGAGTGAATTTAAGAAAAATTACATCTACTTGTAACCCAAAAATAGGGATGCGCTATATTTTTTCTGTTTATCGCCACAATGAAGCCTGAGGCTAGAGGATCCGTGGTCTACCTCTGAGACCAAATGAGTCTGTGTAACAATTGCTTTGGTGGCCTTGAGCTCATTTTTCAGTTGCTCTGTCCAGCTGCTGCAGTGGATCTGCAACCAAATCATACCCTGCAAAAAACCCTGCACTACTTCATATCCCAACTTTGAGTCTGTCCATGCAGGTGGAGCTCACTGCTCTGAAATGGCTGTTTAAAAACCTGTCTCTCTGGATACCAAGTCCATGCTAATCAGAACATCCCTCGGCACCAAATGACTCTACTGCCTTGTTCGAAAATTCCCTAAAATGATCATTTTGTGCATTCTGACAGGTGTCAGGAGGTTGCCAGTGAGGAAAGAAGAAGAGAGAGACGAGAAGAGAAGTGCCCATTCCTTGAAAACTCTGGCTCTGAGGAAGACGTCTTACAAATCCTACAATACATGGCCACCATTTTAGGTAAGTGTGTGGATTACAGTGCTATTTGTGTTCAGAAAGAAATTGTGTTTATATATTTTTTTGCTCCTGTGCTTCTGGCTCGTTTTCAAGTAGGTGCTTCGGATCAATTTTACTGCACCTTGTTATTTTTAGCACACATACTTATTCTCTCACCCCCTATGGCTGCCCTCAGACTTGTTTATTTAACAGTATTTGTGCACACTTCCAGAATTGCGCAAGTTATTCTCCAGAGCCCAGGCCTCTTGAACAAATTGTCGACACTTTTAATGAAAAAGGGAAATACAGTATCATAGCCGAGGTGCTTTGCATAAAGTCAGACAGAAATATACAGCTATCTACAAATGCTTGAACACACACAAACAGTGTATGACTCACTCTTGAGGCATACAAAGTCTCCTGGGCCTATCATGAAAAAACACACAGTCACACACACACACACACACACACACACACACACACACACACACACACACACACACGCACACACACACACACACACATGTGCGCACACATGCACAAACATAAACATGCACACTCACTCACACACTGTACTGGTGAGTCACACTGTACAGCTTTGACCTCCCTCTGTTCCATCTAAGATCTCCTCCTGCCTCTATCTACAGTCCTTATTTATCCTCTCGTCCTCTTGTCCTATCTTTCCTCTCACTGCTAGCTGTTCACTTCTGCTTTTTCAGGGAACCATTCTGTCTTTTATTCCTCTAACTGTGCTTCTGGCCTTTAAAACAATAATGTTTCACCTCAACTTTCAAGACTCTCTCTAACTAATCCCTCCCTCCATCTCCGTCCCTCTTCCACGGGTAACACATGGAGGTAGTCATTAGTAGGGATGTGAATCGAGAAGAAATGGTTCAATTCACCAACATTATCAGACTTAATGCCTAATGATGCTCTTAACGGCTCTTCATAATACACCGAAGTGGCTGGACCTTATGTCATCTGTTCTGCCTCAGCTAGCTTAGCCAAGCAGATAAATGATAGTTTCCCAAAACCTAATGTACCGACAGCAATATAGAAAACAGCACTAGCTTGATGCTAACATACACAGGAAATTACATTGATGTGGTTGCAGTTGGTATATTAGCACTGATACAACTTCGGTTTTAAAATAGAATTTGAGCTTTCATCACAGACACATCACAATTACTCTTTGTGAACAATACTGATACCTCTTAATGTCAAAATACTGGCAAGTAAATGTTTTCCAAGCAAGAAGTACAGGCAAGCTCAAGGCTCCAAACAACTCAAAACATCGCTAGTTGGCTTACATCAGTCATTAAAAAACATAACAATACAATACAATGACACCATGATGTGACATGCAACTTTTTCTTTTTTTTATTGGTTTACATCCAGAGATCTGGGATGCAGTGACCCATGCAGAGATTTTTACTAACTCTATGTAATTATGCCTTGAGATTTCTAGATTTGTTTACCAACTTCATATTTCATCAATAAAAGTTGACACAGAAAACCTGCAGAGCCCATTGATTGA
Source organism: Thalassoma bifasciatum (assembly GCA_008086565.1). Classification (NCBI taxonomy): domain Eukaryota; kingdom Metazoa; phylum Chordata; class Actinopteri; order Labriformes; family Labridae; genus Thalassoma; species Thalassoma bifasciatum. The sequence continues at coordinate 1,020,590 of RPOG01000051.1, read as the reverse complement.
ACACAGAAAATTCACAGGAGGAATTTATAAGGAAATCAATAAAGAATCAGATCGATAAGCCAAATCGATCAGGGCATTGGTATCAATAAAATCTTATCAATGCCCAACCCTCGTTGTGAGGGTAGCAGGATGAGCAAGTTGTGGTACACACACGCTCACATCATACCCTTTTCTCTCTTTTCTAAAAGTCTTTACTTGCTTGGGAATCCCGAGGTGATCCCTGTCCAGATGGGATACATAATCCCTACAGCATGATCTGGATCTGCCCGGGGATCCTCTCTCTGTTGGATGTGTCTGAAATATCCCCACAGGGAAAATCTAAGATGTCACTGCCAATAGAAGCATATGTGCTCAAATTACATCAACTACACTTTGTGCTGCTTTTTTATCCAGAACTTTTATTTTGTACTCATTTGTCTCTTAGGTTAAGTCCCTTTTTGGTCACTTTTGTTATGATCTCAGTATAACAAAAGAACAGAAATCATCTGATAGAATGATTTTCACCCTCCATACTTCAACAGAAATAAAAGGTATTTTGCCCACGTCACTACTGACGCCAAACCAATCTAGCTGTCAATATCCCTCTCTCATCTTGCCCCTCTCACCTGTGTGTGTGCCTTGCTCTAAGTGCTGTGCGTCATGGTTAACTGATCTGCGTTCATGAGAGCAGAATTTTACAGGCGAGTTACACAACATGTGTCTCTGAGCTGGTAAATTGAGCTCTACGCTCTGAGTCATTCAGGTCGCTTTGCCTGTGCACCTGAAGTGCACCGCCAGACTCTGAACAAGTTTTTTTTTAAACCACTTTTTGTTCTGTTATGTAGAAAATCTATGTAATGTTATATTTGTGTTTTAACGAGTCCTTTTCACTTGTGATATCACCTCTGATGTGTAAATGTCACATTCCTCATAATTTTTTTCATCCTATTTGTCCTAAAGGTAGGGACTGCAGGATTTTCCTAAAAAATGCCAAATTCTACTGGAATAATCCTACTCATTTATGGGCCTCTATACATGTAACAGTGTCTGTGTCTGTCTCAATGTTTTAGTTGTCTCGGGACACTTCTGGGCTATTTATGAACAGTAACCAATCGAGCAGATTGTTGGCACTTGTTTTTTTAGACATCTTTTTGGGACCTTCAGATAAAGTTAAGATACGGGGACTATTTTTTATGTTTACATGTTTGAAATACGTTTTTTTTTTATTTATTTTTTTTATATCTGCTAAATTTATCATTGTTCAGTTTTGACTCAAGGGTTTATGAAAAAAGAGACCAACTGAACTGTGAGTCTGCAGAATATATAATAATGCGTCTCCTAGTTCTGTATAACTCATGCATGTATGTTTCTCTCTGCCAGGAGTGCCATTCTGTGAGTTGCGAGAACATTTTGGGGAGGAGTTTTTTGGCCTTTGCTTTGAAGAAAATGAACGAGTTCTCCGAGCTGTAGGAAGCAACCTCCAGGACTTCTTTAATGGCTTTGACGCCATTTTGGAACATATTCGCACCTCTACGGGGCGGCGTGCCTCATCTGAGAGCCCCTCTTTCCAGTGCAAGGATCCCCTTGAGGAGGAAACAGGGCGAAGAAAATTGGACAAGGTCGTGGGAGACAGAAGAGGGAAGGTATTGCTCCTTCATTGTTTCAACCCAGCTCCAGTTGTTGGTTTGGTGATGCCCGGGCTGATCAGAGCTGTTGCCAGGCGGATTTTTCATTCAGAAGTTGAGGTAGAAGAAGTGCCGCCTCTTACGCCCTTGTTACCAAACGAAGATGAAGAACATGCTGATGGTGACTCCACAACCCCCACACCGACTGCATCTCCCTCTGCTTCACCCTCTTCATCTCCATCCCCTCCCACTCCTTTCCAAACCTCCGTACCAACAGTCTGCTTGTCTTTTCAAATCACAGAGACGTGCCCGCTTTCCCTTTCCTCTTTCCCGAACACTGCATCTGTGTGCACCAAACGGCCCCCTCTTTCACTCTCCACTAACCCCAGTGATTTGCGCATCGGCCTGGCCACTTTCTGCCGTGCCTTTCCATTTCATCTGGTCCTCGGGCCTCGAATGGAGCTACTGCAGCTTGGTGAAGGACTGAGGAAACAGACTCGCATCGAGCCACATCGGAGCCTCTTGTTCAGGGACTGTTTTGAGATTGTGTCACCCAAGATGGAGCCATCTTTCCAGGGTATCCTGCTGAGGCTGGCATCTCCATTTACCATCCGTACCAGGCCTGACAACACACAGACAGGCACCAAGGAGAAGGTAAGGCTGTTTAACAGATGACATCATCGAAAATTTACATAACACAGAAAGTAACTACAGCGAGAGGTACAGCTTTTTAGAATGAATTCTGGTTATTATTAGTGGCTTGCTGGTGTGTTATTACCTTTGAAATAACACCACCCTGAGAAATACCACTAAGACCCACAACTATCATCACATGAGACCCACTGCACTAGCTTTGACTCCTGATGAAGTCTGTGCGTGTTTTATTCTTTTTGATTTTACAACAGAGTAATTGTTTTGTAAAAAATAAATCAAATTAAAACTTTAGATCGAGTCTGCTTCTTTGGATGTGTCTGTTTAGAGCAAGAAGGCCACAGCTTGATCCAGATAGCCCTGACTGACCCATATTTCAAGAATATTGAGAATATAGAGGCTAAGTGTGGTACAGCTGAGTGAATTATTTCTTGAGCTCGTATTTGTTTGAGGATGTTTGCATTTTTTGTGTATAGCTCTCTCCATCTGTTCCCAGTGCTTTTGTAGCAGGATTCCCACATGTCCTGTTAACAGGAAAACCTGTTAAATGATTGACCAATTTTACAGTCATGGAAGACATATGGAAAATGAGAAAAAAATGTCAAATGTCCTGGAAACAGTTAAATCATCCTGGAATATCCTGGGTTATTTATCCTCCCCCTGTGTTTTCAGTGAATGCAAATGGGTTAATTGTTACGCTCATGCATTTCTGTCATCACCGTATCATATAGTCAACATTGAGTAAAAGTTGAGTTGGGAATTATCAAGTTAAACATTGTAACCCCAGTTTTGCATGCTAATGAAGTGCTACACTGAAATCTGTGGGCATGTTTGCATAATTCTATGATGCATTCGTCGTAATTATTTTTCATGGGTAAATTATAGCCCTAGACTGCATATTATATGCCTGAGTTATAAATAAAAACAATCAGACTAAATGTATGTTCAAACTGTACGAAAGAACAAATCCAAAGAATGAGGGAGGCAGGGGGATGTAAAATGATGACTTGGCTCTGTGGCGGCTAGAAAATGTCCTGGAAAAACCCTGGTATATGATTTCAAGGAAAGGGTGGGAACTCTGTAGATATTTTGCATCACAACAGTTACCCTGCGATGCTGTTTCATTGGAGGTTTGAGGTTTGAAGTCATTCCAATTTGCCAAAAGATCAATCAATCTGAGTTGTATGCTATATCCAGTTCTTTATTGATTGGACGCTATCCGCAGGCTGTCAGTGTCAGTACAGAACATCCTGATGCTAAACAGAACAGACAGGGAGGAGATTGATCAGTCCAGAGTTATCAGTGTGTGTTTGTGTGTGTGTGTGTGTGTGTGTGTGTGTGTGTGTGTGTGTGTGTTGTGCTATGAATGTGTGTGTTCAGCTTTACCTGCACCAACAGCAACAGCATAACTGAGCAAAATTTAGTGGTGGTCTTTGATTGCACACTTGTACCTGGAAACTAGGAAAAAGGTTCAGCTCGTTGCTCAACAAATAAATTGCTGTTTGAGGCGCATTCATTCTTTCTTGTACGTCTTTGTGGCTCTTGTTGCTTATTCTTGGAGGAATAGAGAAGTGGTTTGAGAATGACCAAGCATCATTACAAGCAAAAGAGTTGGTGTATGGACGGCCTAAATTCATTACAGTAAAAACAGATCCACTGGCTTCTTCATATATGTTTGGACATGAAAGCAAAGAAACAAAAGATTGTTTTAGCTGTAAAAAGTGGAGAAACAAAGATCATATTTTCTCTTTCATTAATTAGAGCCATTTTTCAGTGTTTAATTCTCTGGTACATATCTAGGATAAGATAAATCTCTATGTGAGGTGTTATAGGCTTGAATATGTGTAAAAAAAAACTGTGACTTGATTTGTGCTTGTCAAAGAGGTTTTTTGTCATAGGTTCCCTTAAGTTCTACTCCTGTTTTTGCGGTATAAAGCACATCATTGTTGCTGTTAAATTGCTCATTGAATTTGAAGAACAAGTAATGTGTATGTTACACATCAGCATCTTTTGATGGCATTGTAAAGAGATGACAGATTTCTAAATAAAGCCTTCACTTAAACCAAACAGGTGTGTGGGTCAAACTCCCTTGATGAAATTAAACTGACCAGCTTCTTAATTAAGAGTCAAGAGCTGCAGATTAATTCCTGGTAAATACTATTACTTTGAGATCAATGTGGAGGTTCAATGGTTCCATATGTAAAAGAGCTACCCTGTACTTCTGTGTATTAAAACAAAACACAAAAATGGCTTTGTAGTAACCTACTGAATTAAGCAGATTTTTTTTGGCTGTTTCAGGTATTGTGTAATCATGGATTTTGGATTGGCAACAAAAATAACTGACAGAAAGTGAGTTCTGCTGTCTGTGCAGTGACCTTGTGCTCAGCTCCGGGTCAAAACACTCATGCTGGGAACAGCGAGTCAATCGACACTCCTCTAATCTCTTTTTGTGCCACAGATGGTCACACCTGGCAATGTTACCCCTAATCTACACACCCACCATGAACAAGAAACCTGACAGCTTTGTGTTACAGGATGTGTTTGTTTACACTGTTTTCCATATGAATCTTGTTTCAACTGGACAGGGGCATAGAGAAAGACAGAGAGAGGGAGAGAAAAGGATGGAGCTGACATTTTCACCAGAAAGGGCAGCAAGAGAAGGCGACAGGCCAAGGTAAAGAGGCCAGAAAAGAGCACTCTCCTTTGCGGCACAGTGTGTGCTTTAGTGGTGTGTGTGTGTGTTTTAGTGGTGTTTTGAGAGGTTGCAGTTTGACTTCTTCTCTTTCTTTGCTCAGGGACGTTGGCTGTGCATGAGAAATCCAAAGACTTATTGCAAAGGTCACATTGCGTCTCTGCGTGTCTGCTCAGTGTGAACACTGTGGTCAGCGTACAGGGGACACTACACAGGTTACACAGAATACAAAATGCAAAAACTTACACTCACTGATTTAACCTCTTCAGCTCCATTGACCTGGTGGAGGTTGATCATTTGTGGGTCAGCTTTGTTGGCAGTTGTTTCTGGAAGCTGTGAGCAGACGTGACCTGAGTTCAGAATCAGCAGACGCTCAGCTTTTACATGTTTCATTGGATGCCAGACAAAAATACACAAAGTAACGCCCTCACTGTTTTAGGTATGTGAAATTGGAGGCTGACATTTTCTTTCTCTCAAAAAAACACAATGAGACATAAGTCAGAGGATTCATGAATCACAACACCTACTTCTACTGTTGTGATGCTACTGTTGTAAACATCTAACAGCTCCCAAACTCTTTAGGTCATAGAGTCAAAAATCTGTTTAGAATTAGTCAGTGCTTTTCTCATAGTCGTGAACAACTTCAGTGTCAGTGCGTATGAATGTTTGAGCGTGAAAAAGAATTAGGCAGATCTTTCGTTCAAACTAGAAGATGTTGACAAAATGGCATAAATATGCAGATATGAATCCTGTATTTTTTTGTCACATTTACTACACATTCGGGGTCAATTTTTGAATCAGAATGTAATACTATCCCGGAGAAGCTGGATGCTAAAAGCTGCAAAGTCATGCTTGCTGTTAAACGGCTTCTGCTGTATTGCATTGGAGGGGGTTCCTGAATGAGGTTGGTTTATGTGTACATTTGTACACCTGTGTGTCTGAGTACAAAGGGAATCTTGACATTAGCAACACGTTTGATCTGTCTGCAGATAAACCACTGCTGTGCTGGTTTGTTTGTACAGTAGATAGGGGCTTTTAAAATCCCTTCCCTCTCCATGTCTGCTGTGAAGTCATGATTCATTTACAGAACAGGTGATAAAAAACAACAGTGGTGGAAAAAAACTGTAAATAATGAAAATGATTGTATTCAATTCATTTTTTGGCACAAGCGTGCAAAGAAAGGAAATCTAAATTTTGCTTAAAGGGCCCATTTTATGCCAAATTCACTTTTGAATGGTTTTCTAACGGTAATATGCATCCCCGGCCAGTCTACAAACCCCCCTGAAATGAGAAAATTCTCTCCTCTCCCTCTCTTGCCTGCTCCTCTTTTCAGAAAATGTCTGCTCAAACAGGTGGATTGGAACAAGAGCCCTCCATGACGCCATGGAGGGAAATAACTGCCCTAACTCCTCCCTCCTCCAGCTTGATTGGCCACCCACCTCCCTGCCTCCAGAGAGGCCTCTCTGGAGGCAGGGAGGGAAGTGGCTTGTGCTGAAGGAGGGACAGCCCACAGAAACAGCATGTCCTCAGTAGAGCTGACTAGAGAGAGGTTTTCAGGCTGGCTGAAGTGAAGGAAAAAAATGATTTTTTTGACAACAAACTTCAAATTGACTATTCTGGGACCTCTGAGACATGTATTAACCTGCTGAAAAGGGCCATAATATGGGACCTTTAATGTTTTTAAAAGAGTTATGTGTACTACCCAGTTTGTTAGTCCAGTACTTTCTCCTATGGTCTTTTGTCTGACTGATCACTGAAATGCATCTTGGTTGTTGCATTGTCAGCTTCTTCTCTATGACAGCTGATGTAAGTATAAACCAACCTATGGCAACCTCTGGTCTGAAACTATGAGACAATGTGGAAGTGCTAAAATCTGCTGTTTGTTGAGTGTCCACTTGAGGCTGGCCCTGGAAGTACCAGAAGCCACATACACACCAAAAAAAAAAAAAAAAAAAAAAAAAAAAAAAATTTCAGAGCAGATATCAACATGTTTACAGCCAAGAGCAACACTTGTCTTCGATCCGAATTGCTAATTTTGATGAAGGGACGCACTGTATCAGGGTTGAATTTATTCTAACTAAGGCAGTTTAGAAGATATTGAGATCAAGAGCTTGCCTAATCAGAGGCACAGTTAAGATAATGTGACTGACAGGCGCCCAGTAGCTGTGAGTTTGGGCACTTGTCATTGGTCACCTTTTTCCAAAATGGGCATGCAAGCTGTTTTCCCTCAAAATTCAGCTTCAAAAACAGACAGGTGATGTCGCGGAGACTTCATCTATCTTTTATAAAGTCTATGACATAAAATTTCCCTTTCACTGTTTGGAGCAAAACAAAGTCATCGGCTCCAAGCAGTAAACACAGACTAATATACAGTGCATAGTATAGTATAGTGTAGTGTAGTGTAGTGAAGTATAGTATAGTATAGTATAGTATAGTATAGTATAGTTTGGTATGGTATTGTATGGTATGGTATAGTATAGTATAGTATAGTCCAGTACAGTACGGTACAGCACAGTACAATATGGTATCTGATATACAGACCTAGTCTCAGTGATGTCACTCATCTGGTTCTGATATGGAGTTTTGAAGCCCATCCTTGCAGGAGCTTTGCAGGAAATGTGGAACACAACCTAGCTTCATCCTTCATCCAAGTTTTGATGAGGTGAAGAGGTGGGCTTTTAGCTTCTTTTGCATAGAGCAAATCTTATGAGTTTAATGACTTTGAAAATACAGTTATAAAAAAAATCTCATCCTGCTTCTTGTGTACTGATACTCAAAACCAGCGATTCATACCCAAGCCTGTTTTTGGACCAGGCTGTTGATGTGATTATCAGTGCTGTGAAAATCAGCTGTTAAACCTGGTTCGTTTGTAGTCTCGGTCCCTCTACAGTGTACACTCAAAGAATTGCAGTTTTTAGCACTTCCTGGTCGGCTTCATTTCATCCAGCCAGAGATTGCTGCTTAGATATAAAACCAGCAAGCTCACAACACAACAATGTGAGCTTTAAGTGACCTGAACATGTCTACTGTTGGCAACTAATTAGTGCTGGATTTTCTCAAGGACTCCCACTCCTAAGTGTCTTTTTAGTTTTCATAAGTGTGGGGAGGGTGAAATCATGGAGATAAGGTTGGTTTTTGTGTCATTTTGCGGCGTTGGAGCCTTGCATGGTCAAAGAGAAAGGGTTTTGGGAATATGTTGAATTTGGGCAGTATGTAAAAATTTCTCTGTGGTTGTCTTCCTTTATTCTGACCACAAGCTTCAAGTTATTGTCAGTCCATTTTTTAAAAACTGATTGCACATTAGCTGATTGAAATTTGCCCCAAACTGAAACAAATCCTAATTTAAGCAACATAATCGTAGAAATGTTGTTTTTAATGTGTATGTATGTATACCATATGGCTTCTGCTGACTTCGTATCGCCTGAAACATGACGTTACAAGGTGATGATGCAATGTTTGTCTGGCCTAGTTTCTGTCTTTAGTGTACATGTCTTTCCATGAGAATGGGGAGTAAAAGTACTGAACAATATCTCAAGGGTCTTACGAGATAAGAACATGGCCGCATTGTGTAAGTGTGTGTTTGTGTGTTTGTGTGTCTGAGGGATAGAGGGGGGTGAGAGAGGTTGACTCATTGACTCTTTGCTCCTCGGTGCTTGCTCATGCAAATGAAAGGCTGTTGACATGCTCGAGTTTGCTCACAAAAGACCATCCATCAGCCTTCCACCTCTTACTATCCTTCTCTCACCTCTTTCTTGTTTCTTGGTTTCCCTCTCTGGCCCTTATTCCTGTTTTTTCCTTCCCTCTTCTCTCGTTTTCAACCACCTTCAGCTGGTCATTGCCTCTGGTTTTTGATGATGGTGTGAGAAAGAACTCATTGACAAGTCGTAAAATGTAAGCACAGATGTCAAAGTGAAACCTTTTTTCATCCTTTTTGGTAGAAAATTATTCATTTTGAAACTGAAATCTTGCAAATTTGTTGAACATTAATCTTAGAATGTAACTTTATTTCAAAGAAGTCTGAGTAGGAGTAAAATAAAAACTGTGAGAAAGCATCTACCAAGAGCATAAACATTGTAAATATTCCTGGTGCAGAGCTGCCTGAAACAGTATCATTATTCTCGTGGTGGCCTTGAACCAGGGCTCAATGAAAGTGTATCAACATGCTACAAAAAGGATCACTAATACACACTGGTCTCCTCTGACAGTTTTGTTTTCTTTTTATCAAGTTCTATTTAAAAAAAACAAACTTACTTTACTCTTCTTTCTATCTCTTTCAAGTTCAGCCATGTTTTATTATGGCTGTCGCTTCCTTCTGACACTTTTATTGCTTATGCTTTCATCCCTTCCTGTTTCTTTTTCTTACCCTCTTTCATGACTTGTAAGCCTCTCTACAACTGCTACCTCTCATAAGCTCCCCCATTCTTTAATTTTTTTCTCTTTTTCATTCTAGCTGTCCCTTAGCACCTTGTCTGTCTCCCATCTTTCCTTCCCTCACCATCTCAGTATGTTCCTCTCCCCTTGTCATCCTCCTTCTTTCACTCACCTCCTCTGCCTCTGTGCTGCTGTGATGACAGCGATGCAGGCAGCAGAGAGGAGAGGACTGAGTTAAACAGAGACGCACAAGTAGGCCAACACAATTGCCTCCAGGGATGTGGGCTTGTGTGTGTCTATCTGTGTTTTTAAATGTGCATCAGTGTGTGTCTGTGACAGACTGGGACAGCAAATGTGAGTGACTGAGAGCCAAAGATTCTGAGGGCAAGGTGGTGTGACACTTTAATTTTACCAACTGTACATGGCTAACAGAGTCACTTTAGAGGTTTGTCTTTCTCAAACTGATCTGGTGAGATATTTTTCAGGAGGTGCTTATAATATAGAGTTATAAAATGAGTTTTTCCATTTAAACGGCAACTTTCAAAGGCACAAGCTTACAGTGCTGCCACTACTAGACTTGTAACATGTCAGTTGAGGCATATAAAACACAGATGTCTCCTTTCACAAACCATCATGTTTTAACCCTAATAAGCCAGAGTCTTCTGATAAGTCCAGAAAAATGTCCAATGTCTAGATTTCTAGATGAGACAAAATGAGAGCTAATACAGGTCCGGTCCAGTTCCTTGCCTCATTTTTGTCTTTTAATATCTTGAAACAAGACTTTTTGTGAACTTGTCAGATGAATATGGTTTATATAAAGTCTAATATGTCCATTTTTATTTAAAAGAGACATACCCACTTACTAGATTTCAGGTTTTGAACTCCACAACTCAGTCTTCTGATTTTGATGTGAGGAGCCATAGCAGCAGGACTTTCTCTTTCTCCTATGGTTGTCAAGTCTCCCATCTTGGCCAGGGAACTACAATATCCTGTGCCTCTTTACCGCTGTCTTCCCAAAAATTCCCCCATAAATCTCCTGTGTTATGATATAATTGAAAAAATAAATTAAAAAATGACCAGAAATAGCTTGGGATTCAGGGGGTTAAAGGTAGGGTCTGCTGGGATTTTCATCGCTATTTGTAAACACAGCATCCAAACTGGGCTCCTCCTTCTTGGCCCAGTGCCAGGGGCAGCATGCACCCACTGCCTTCAATCGTAGTTATGTGAACACACTTACCAGCCCAGCGAGCACCTGCAGCATGGCTTTTTTATGTGGGAGGGACTCAATAGCCAAATTTGTGACTTCCTGCAGGTAAATGAGGTCTGCTGCAAATGTTGTATCATTTGTTGTCTGTTTCAGCTGCTGTCGTAGCCACGCAGGATTGCTTCTCCCACTCGCTATCATCAATACCCTAAGTCACTTGCGCACTGGGCGCACTGTGATTGGTTGGGGTCACCACACCTACTCTCCATCTAGGAAAATTTGAGACAACCAAAACATCAACATACAAACAGAGGAGGGGATTGAGGTAGACACAGGCACTGACACACACATAGATGACAATTCAGCAGGATTATACGTGTAAAAGTTGAAATTTTATTTGTAGAAAAATTCTGCTGACCCTACCTTTAAAGGAACGTTTATATGTACAATGATGGATACCTGTCGTCAGACCAAATTCAAAAGTTGAGGCTGGGATGGGGGAGGAGGGGGGTGTTAAGTAAAGTCAAATGTTGACTGGTTTGCTCTTCTTATGAGCCAAAATGTGAACGCGTTGGAGGGATCTACTCAAATGACTAAGATGACGCCCAGGACTGCAGCAGCATATGGCAACACATACAGATGTAAAGTATACAGGAGAAAAATGTGCCTTTAGTGTAAAGTGAGATGAAAATAAATATATCCGTGTCTTCATGGGTTCTGGGTCATAACAAGTTGTGCTTGAACTTAGAGACCCTGTGGATTGCATTGTATGTTAAATGTGTGCTTGGATATGTGAATGTATGTCAGTGTTCCTGAGAAACAGACTGGCAGATGTTGAATGTGTGTCTTCCTGTTGGATACTGTGTTTCCGTGCACAGAGATATTATGTGTGTGTGTGTGAGTGTGTGGACTGTATGCATTATGCAGACCTAGGAGAGCCTTGTGCTATAAATAAAACAGGGCTGCAGTGTGCTCACTGGCGGAATAATCTATCTGACACTATGGAGAAAGAGAGAGAGAGAGGGAGACGTAATGCAAGAGACAGAGTGAGGAGCGTAAAGAGAAAGAGGCAGGAATGAAAGACGAATAAAGATGGAGAAAAAGCTGAAAAAAAAGAAACTAAAAAAAGGATGAGCAGGGGGAGGATCACACCAAGGAAGATGAAGACGAAGAGGATTGGCTTATCCATGAGGCCTCTGGTGGAGGTAGTTACCCTTGTGAATCAGCCAAGACTCAAATTGTAAAGGGCAGTAATGCCTCTCCTTAACATCTCTGAGGGTGATCAGCAATCCATCCTCGTTCCCATCTCTCTGCAAGAGCCGCCTGTTTTGTTTGTATTCTTCGCACCTGTTTGATTCAGCAGGTGCTGCACGTTGACGTGTCATGGTTAAGAAAAATGTCAAGAAGCGGGTGTAACCAGCTCTTGATCATAGCTTGTAAATACTGCTGGCTCTGATACTGCTATTGTTTGTGAGTTAACAGCATTTGTTTTGTAACCTGAGAGTACCATGCAGCCTTTTTTACTCATATAGCAGTGATGTTTTCTTTGTCATTTGTGTTATACCCACAGACAAAGCCTTCAGTGACATTACACATGCACATTCAAAGCTCATGGTTTGTTGCTAGAGGACATTTGGAGCTGCAGTGTGATTCAAACCACTGACATTTTGATGATAACAATACTGCCTTCTTAATAACTCGATCATTAAGTTAACCAGTATTTTTCCTGCATTATAAATTAGATTAGGCAAAATATAATGGTATTAAATAATAGTTACCTGCATTGTTGTTATTAAATTAAAGACATGACTGGTCTGGTTTCTCTGCTTTAAAGTCAAACATAGATGTATGGAGTGGTCATGGTTTCAACAGCAGCACAGTGTAGTTCAGTAAACTCATTTTTTAGATAGACTTAAGAAGAAGAGGCTTTCCAGGAAAAGGATGATTTTGTGTGTGTGATGTAGAGACAGTCAAGTCACAAAATGACAAAATGTGGGGATATATTTTGGAATATCTATTAGGGCTGAAAGAGTCACAAAAACAATCTAACTGCGACTATTTTTCCCAATATTGCAATTGCAGCTTATTGTGACATTATTTTTAGTCCTCATTTTGTGTTGTTGATATCAATTGCATCATTTGAATAAAAAAAACACATAAACCTGAGGGAGGAAAGCACAAAAGAAACTGTTTGCTTGCACATCTCAAAAATTAGAATACTATAAAAAGTTAAATATTTTACACAGAAATGTCAGGCTTCTGAAATTTTGCTACCCTGACCACTTTCTACTTTTTCTCCCAATTTTTCTCACTTTTCCCCCCAATTTGATGCTTTTTGACTATTTTGCCACCTTAAACTTATTTTTATGGCTACTTTTTGCTGTTTTTTGCCACCTTTCACCACTTAGATTGTTTCTCTTGCAAAGGCACTTTTCAACAATTTGGCTCTTTGGTCGAGCAGGTCTGAGTTCAGGGTTAGAGAGCATAACACATCTACTACAAAAGAAGAAAAAATGTAACTGACATTCTGATACGTTTCAGGTTCAGGAGATTGTGCACTGTCTACAGCAAGAATATTGTAAATGGCCGTATTGCGATTTGAACCTGGTTTGCAATCAATTGCCCAGCCAGATATCCATGACAAAGAGATGCAACTGTCTAAATCTTAAGTAGTGTTTTTTATCCTCTGTCTCAGTATGCTTCCTCATATAATTTGTGACAATTTTGTTTGTCCCCATTTTCTGAAATTCAAGTAACTTGACCATTTTATTCCTCCCCTGCCAGGTCATGGAATTAAAGGGTCAGATGATCCATGTGCCTGAATCCTGCTCCCTGATGTTTCTTGGCTCCCCACGTGTTGATAAGTTAGAAGAGCTGATGGGCAGGGGGCTCCACTTGTCAGATATCCCCATCCATGATGCCACGCGGGACGTTATCCTGGTGGGGGAGCAGGCCAAGGCCCAGGATGGTCTGAAGAAGAGGATGGACAAACTTAAGGTAAAATAAAAACAAAACGTTCTCATTTGTATTTGCAGAAAAAGAGAAAACTCAATGTTACATGATATGACAAGTAGTGGCACCTGCTTAAGTCCATGTTGGCTGTCGGAAAACGACACACTGCTTTCATAATTCCCCTTTACAGCTTCCTCGAACAGGTCATTTGACTGAGTCTAAACCCAGCTTCAAAAATCTGCATCTGTTTATCTCAAGGAATGAACAATGAAATAGCACTGCATCAGCCATATTTGATATCAAGAAGCTTTTCTTCACAAATGAGAATATGCAGATATACATGCCTCAAAATAAATCAAATTAATACATGAATACATTTACATGCACCAGCAGTTTTAATTTGGCGCAGTACTCCCACATCTCAGCTGCATCGTCATCAGTGTACTCATCAGAGCATGGCGCACAGAACAAACCCTGTTAATCTTTCTCTCTTCACTCCCCGTCCAGGCCACATTAGAACGGACTCACCAAGCACTGGAGGAGGAGAAGAGGAGAACAGTGGATCTTCTTTATTCCATATTTCCTGGTGATGTGGCACAGAAACTGTGGCAGGGTCAGCATGTGCCAGCTCGTAAATTTGATGATGTCACCATGCTGTTCTCGGATATTGTGGGCTTCACTGCTGTATGTGCCCAGTGCACACCCATGCAGGTTATCTCCATGCTGAATGAGCTTTACACACGCTTTGACTACCAGTGTGGCATCCTGGATGTGTATAAGGTCAGTCTACAGAAAAATGCACCCATTTTCTTCATGTCATACAAAAATACTTGTTGACAAATTAATACAGTTCATCAACAAGATATCAGAGGAGCAGAGCACCTCAGTGATGAAAAAAAGGTCCAATGACTTCATACTTTTGATGATCCTGTAATGAGGTCATCTTAAGAGATTTGATTCCAGGAAGTTAAGGGGAATGGGATCATTAGGTGTTAATGTTTGTGTGACATCAGCTTTAGGGTGCGTACAAGATTCACTAGCCTGTCTCCTCTTGCTGTCATTTGTGTCCGTGGTTGTGTGGTGGAAAAAGTAACTGGTTAATGGCCGGTCTGTTGGAGCTTGCCAGATGTGTCAATAATGTCCATGTACCAGTGGAGCTGTAGTTATTTTCTCCCCTAATCATTGCTGTAGTTCCCGCATCTTTACAGAGTTATCAAATACAGATACATCGATAAATAGAGAGGGACTTTCAGTGTGCGATGGAGTTCACATGTAGCTGTTTCAGAGCAAGTGCTCATGAAGCAAAGAAAGAAGCAACAGGAGGGGCATTGTTAAGAGACTGAACCACCCATATGTTGCCATTGTCATGGTTACTGTGGAAATTATTTAGCCCATGGCAGGCCTAAATGAGAGCAGTTTGTCTCCTGTTTTCCTCCTGCTATCATCTCCTTTCCCTCATCCTCTTCCTTCATAAGAACTGTTCTACTTATAATCATATTACCGTTTTGATCTACACACATACATCTGTACTGATTTGGTGCTTTCATCATCTGCCACATGTGAATATGTTGCAAACATCTTCTCTAAAAATCTTCTCAAAAAAAAAAAAATTGGAGAAAATTTGACACCTTGTTCTTATGAGCAGTCAGAACAGACGGTACAGAGTAAATCTGAGGCCATTATGAGGGTTTAGAATAGATATGTGTTTTCTAAGCAAGCTGACCCACATGACTTGTTCGATGTATTAGCAAGAGTAGGCATTTGCTAAAGAGATGGTTTGTCAAATGCTGCACGATTAAGTTTTGGCTCATTAATCACAGCTTTATGTCTATTTTATAAAATTTCTTTGTATTGAGTGCACCAAATTGATAAAAAAGAGCAATACTTTGATTTCTATTTTGTGCAAAAGTCAGACTTGCATAAAATTTGCATCGTAGTGTGACTTAAAATCAGGTTGTGCTGATACCCCTTGTGACTCACTATCACACTGATGACCCTCAAAAGCTTATTATTTCTGGCTCCATCCAGCAGTCTGGTCAGGACTTCAATAACTCCAGCAAGTCAAGTTCCCTTTGTTGGGTCAAGTCAGAGATTAAAATGAGGTTCTTTGCCTAAATTCAGTTTGTCTTCTCATGTAAAAGTTGAAAAATAATTACACCAAAAGACAACTTACCTGACAGAGCACCCGCTCCAAATCTGTTCCAGACATTTTGCTTTTATGCTCTCCTGATCTGGTTTCTGTTTTTAACTCATCCACATGAACCAGCCCTGTTTTTGGCTGTGAAATGGGATATCTCAGGGCACCGCAATAAATTTTGATTTCATTGTTATCACAATATGAGCATTTACCATAAACACTTCACAGAGCCAGATGATGAAACAGAAAGATATGTTTGTGTGAGCAGCTTCACTCAGCATGTCTATTGTACCTGTTGGCTGGATGCCTGCTGATAATGACCATGCTCTCACATTTTTGATAGGGTCAGATGGAGCTCAAACTAGCCCTCAGCTACTTTCATGGCAAGTGATGCAAAATTGGTGGGGCTAAAGAAATGCTTCTCTTTGACTCATATTTAACACTTATGATTTTTTCCCTCGATTACTGACAAATGTAGCTGCACATCACATATTTTCCTTTCGCCATGTATGCCTAATATACAGTTTGCAGTTGCTATCTGTGATTTGTGTTAACTTAAACCTGTTTGTCAGGCCTTTCCTAAATGCTGTAAACTTTAACTCACTCTAAAGAAACAGCAACAGAGACATTCAAAAGGATAAGTGTGCTATGGGATTTATGTGTCTGCAAATGTTTGTATTTTCCATGCTTGGCTTTCTTGGTCTGTCAGACTGGGTCAGAAGCAAAGCAAGCTGTCTCAAGGAGCTTTATCCAGATTCTCTTAAAATGCACCAACTCATGTTGTGAAGGATGTAGGCCAAGAGAGAAAAACACAAAGAAACTGTAGTTCTTATATAACAGGAGGACTCAACAAGTGTTCTCAGTTTTTACTACTAAGTGCAGCTGGTACAAGTTATTGAATGGCTACGTAGTTTCACACATCAAAATGTACTCACACTTACTCATTTGGGTTTCTGCACCTCCTCCTCTGCTTCTCAAACAGATCGAGACAATAGGTGATGCCTACTGTGTGGCGGGAGGACTTCACAAGAAGGTTGATAGTCATGCAAAGCCGATAGCTCACATGGCTCTGAAGATGATGGAACTTTCCGAAGAAGTGCTGACGCCTGATGGAAGACCTATAAAGGTGGGTTTTTATTCACAAACATGAACACCGACTACAGCAGACTTTCTCCAAGCTACATTATTTTTGCAATTAATTCTAAATTTAGTTACATCTATTTTCCCAAAATCCATGCCCCAGTAACTTTTTGTAGATGATATTTTTGTTTTAGAAAGCATTGTCTCTTTTTTCCAGGCACAAATTTAAATGAAGCATCAGTTTATACAGTGGATTTAAAAAGTCTGCACTCTCCTGCAATAATGTGAGGTTTTTTTGTAATGTAAAAAAAATGACAGTCCATCACGACACTTTATCTCATGTCTCTTAGCAAGATGGTGTTGGAATAAATGAGGGTTCATTTGGACTTTGTAACCAAACTGTTCTTCCTGTTTGTGGTGGAGATTGTGGTCTTAGCACATTCTGTTGTCACCTGTAGCATCTTTATGCTCATATTCAGGCGCATGTTGTCGTTGTTAATAATACATAAACCCAGTGCTCTGATGCAGACCGCATGCCAAGCAAACAGCATACCCACCATGTCATATTAATTCACAGCATTATTAAGCTGTTCAAGCTGAGTCTGATGACAGACTTCAGCGTTCTCCTGATTTCTTGTTGTTCTGCGACAGACACTGCATCTGCTCGTGATGGAGCAGCGTGTCTGTTGGTGGCAGGTTACACACGCGCACACTAACTAAGACAGTCTGTCTTTGATCAAAATGAAATAATCTTACAATGATATGCTTAGCAAATCTTCATCGTTTAACAATTCAAGTCTAAAAAATAGCATCCAATTAGGATTGTGTTTATTATGCTTCTGATGCAAGCTTTCGTTGTTAATTCCTTCAAAATATTTTTCCAGCTAGAGATACACTACATTTTCAATGATATCATTAGATAACCATGCAAATTATGCTGCTTTAGATTTAAGAAAGAATAATTCATGTGGGTAGTACCAGACATTTATTTTTCTAATTAATCATTAAATACTTAGTTCTGCCCCATAAACAAAGTGAAGGAAAATGACTCGCTGTTCTTTTTAAATTTGCTCTTAACCAGACTGGTGTTGTTAATCTTGTCCTGCCATTTTTATCTTTTGAGAAATCAAAAAGGTTTGAGACAAATCAACATGCAGGCTTTAATCCACAATCAGCATTCTCCTTTAATGTCTGTTGTACTTGGCACAAGTTGGCCAACTTGAAGATTAAATTGGTGCAAAAGGGAACTTTGACTTGGTTTGTCTGCTGTTGATGTTTTCTTTTTTTGTTAAAAGATCTTCTTTCTTTTAGGTTTTTTCAAACCTTGCTTTTCAGGCACAGAGATGTTAGGATTTCAAATTAAGGGTTTGATATAACCAATTTCCTTTGTATATTTCTTTTGCCCTCATAACTTTTGCATGTTTGGTAATAAAACGTTGACATATCTACAATAAAAACTCAGTAATACCAACTTCTATAAAATGGCACACTGTCATTGTAAAGGAAAAACCATTCGACCTGTCCACCATTCATCTCATTTAGGCAAGAGCTGTGAGAAATGAGCGTTTATTAAAACTTCCTGATTAATGACCAGAATGAAAACACAGAATGGAGATGAGTTGTGAGTTTTTCTCATCTCTGTGTTGTTGCATTTCTGCCTCTATGGCAACATAAGCAGAACACGGGATATTGTTTCTTATAAAGTAATTAACTGTGCCTAAATAATGCATTTATCGTCCACCGGTTTTATAACACACCACATCAATGAGCTGCTTTAATAATGATCCATCTGGCTAACTCTGGCACCTAAAATGAAAAGCTGATAACACTGATTGCTCTTTTTTAAATGAAATTGTAAAAGGGGAGGGATTGAAAACTAAAAGTAAGGTTTCATTGTTTCATATCCATTTCAATCTGTAGACAACAAAACAAGTGCACTGGGTTTACCCTTGGGGGTCGATAGCAGCTAACTATCAACTTAACCCTGGACCGGTTTGTTTTCAGAAAGAGTACAACAAACTCGGTTGTACTGCTACTGTTAGTTAGCTAAAGAATAACAACAGGGCTAATATTAATCATCTCCATCAGTGGTAGGGAAGATACATGTCAGAAACCTTTGGGGACTCAGTATTTATGGTATTTGTTTACCTACACAGTGAGTCTGCTTCACGGTGTTTATGTGGACAGCAATTTGAAGGAAACGCGGCACAATGTGTCATTGATTCATCTGACTCAGAACAAGACAAACGAGCTATAGCAATCAAAAAACATAATCAATGTCACTGCGGCCATGCTTTTTGGAATGTTTCCCTTTCTATAGAGAGAGATATCAGAGAGAAAGGATGCTGAGTAAATTCTCACAATTGTTAACAAGTCTTAAAGGGCTGAACAATTGTAATTTTTTTTGTGTACACTGAAATACAGTTGAATGGGTTCAGAGCTGAGTGCCACAGCCATAGAAGTTACATCACTGGGGTATTTGAGATGATTTTGGCCTTTTTTTAATGCTACAATGATTAAAAATAAAGAAACCAATGCTCACTCTTGAATGTTTGAAACTGGTTTTGTGTCTCATTTCACAGACTACAGTGATCAGCATATAATCTTTTTCAAATATTTACATCTATAACAGGAGCAACATTTTTCATTTTCAGTTTTGGCTCATTAATCACAGCTGTATGTCTATTTTATAAAATTTCTTTGTATTGAGTGCACCAAATTGATAAAAAAAAAGAGCAATACTTTGATTTCTATTTTGTGCAAAAGTCAGACTTGCATACAATTTGTATCTTAATGTGACTTAAAATCAGGTTGTGCTGATACCCCTTGTGACTCACTATCACACTGATTTTTTCAGAAGATAACATGGACAGATATTAGCTGAATAAGAGACAGGACACTGTCCCAACATTGTCCATTTGTCTCAGAATAGAAAGGCCTTGCCAAGCATTTTTTGGCCTGTTCTTTTGTCCCTCCCTCTCTCACCCTTTTTCTCCTCGTCCCTCTCTGTGTCTCTCTCACACACTCACTCTGTCATCCTTCTTCCCTCTTCATCCCCCTCTCCCCTTTGCAGCCTCTCTTGAACTCACCCCTTTCATTTTCCTCTTCTGACTTGCTCATCCTCTCACTTTTTATTCTTGTTCTCTTTTTTGTATTTTCCCCTCTTTTATGCTCTCCTCTTTCTTATCCCTCCTCACTTCATGCTCATATAAAAGAGAGTTATAGAGGCATTCAACACTTCAACATGATAAATGCTGTTCACTGAGTGCACTCAACTCCAGCCAGTGTTGCACTGTTATGCAAACTAGCATGAGAGGTGTGAGAGGACTGAGAGAAAGTGTTCAGTGAGAGGGTGCTGGAGTGATCTGGGGACACAGGAAAATATACAGTGGTGCCAGGTGTCAAGAGAAAAACACATATAGTAATCAAAATATGTTAAGTTTTCATCTTTATACCTGTACCAGTATCAAGTCTGTAGCATTACCTTCACATATGTGTCTATATGAGTGTGGGTAAGAGTGTTTGTAGTGTTCAAAGTATAACTGTTTCACGACCAAACATAAACCTTAAATGGCCTGATTTCTTTTTGCTAAGTGCTACACTCTGAACAAGGCTGCTACAGTATGAGAAAATGTTGTAACATATGATAGCAGTGTTTTGTTGTATGGAGCACAATAAACAAACATTTATCAGATATTCTGTTACTATGCTGAGATCTTCTGACTGAGAATTGAATCACTTGTCTTGTGCTCTGAAGCAAAGTCAGTCTTTTGTGATGGGCTAACAGTGAATGCCAGTATTGCAATATTTATGACAGTGTAAATTCTAGCGTAAAGGTATCTGAGAAGGTTTTAGAAAGAGTATAAATTACCTCAACTAATAATTAAATGAACAGGTAAATGATACGACTAGCACTGAACTGTCTTCTAGTTAAAGAGTTTGGCTTTTGTTTTGTTTGGCAAGAAATTCTGTGACAAGCAACATCCATTTTGTGTTGTTTGTACTGTGCAGTTGATTTTAAAGCCCTTTCAGTCCATTGGTCAATAAAACAAAGCATTGTAAAACGTGTACTATCCCCCTCTTTAAAAATGTACGGATTCAACTTTGTAATTATTTACAGAGAGAAGGTAAGTCATTTTTGGAATGTATTTAATTAAACTGTTCATATCAGCTCATAACACCCTTTTTGTGTGAAATACAACAGGCAATAAAGATCTTGCCTGGGTTACAATTTTCAAGTGAAAATATTACAGAACCTCTGCATCAATTCCAGGTTTGTGGTGCTGATAACCTGGCACCTGGGTGTAAATAAAACTACACTGACTCTATAATAACTCCCTCCTCTCTTAGTTTCAGTCCATCCTTATCTCTGCATCCCTCTGTCAGCTAGACTAGAGCCTGCCATGTGATTGGTTGTTTGTGCTGCTGCGCCATTTGCTCATTGGCTCACAGAATGCCATGTGCTCTGAATGCTGACTCATAGCAAAAAAGGAGGAGAGGAGAGTGTGAACATTGCTGTGTCTGTGTTTTGAGACTTAGAAATAAAGAGGATAGTGGGTGCTGGATGCAGATTTGTTTGTGTGTGCGTGTGTGTGTCTGTGGTAGAGACAGACAAGTGCATGGCCATCTGTAAGCAGTTTAGCTGAAAAATAGGTCACACAAGTGCACCTACCAGATTTCCTCTCACTGTCTGTCTCTCTCGTTTTTTCTCTCCTACAACACTGTCAAGGTTTTGCCTTCTAAATATAAATGCTTTTTGCCTCTCTCTGTCCCTGTTTCTCTCTCCCTCTCCTTTGTGTTTTTTTCTGTCTTACTGTCTGTGCTCTGTACCTCACTACCCCCATCGCCTGTTGTTGCCATGGCTACCTTGCAGTATGCTGGCATGCACACAGCAGTGTTGGATAGGTGAAGGGACACTCAAACAGATCATTAGAAACCTTCTGGGATCCCCTGACTCCTTTGTGTGATTGTTTATGTATGTCTGTGTGTACGCTGCATGTATGGTGACTTGGTCCCAAGTGCAGGAAATGAATAGTTGGTCAAGTGGACATGAAGTGGTGTCATCAAACTGGATGAATGGCCAGATAGCTCCCACTCTGCTTTCAGCCATTTATAGATTCTTACCTCAGCCAGATTATTATATGAACACTGTGCTGCTGCCACATATCTGTTACCAAGAGACAGCAGGGACAATGTTAAATTCATTTAGATTCTCTGACGCCCAATTGGGTGATTTTATCATTTCAAAAATGCATTTTAAATCACATGAGGTCATGGCTACATTGATATGGAGTCAGACTCGTGATTTAAAAAGAAGGTACCCTGACTTGGCGTGCACATAAGCTTGTAGATTTGTAAATCTGTCTGGAATATCTCTATCTATGCTTGATTAGAGGAGCTACAAACAAACTGTGAAAAGAGAATCCATGATCTGTAGGAATCTGCTGGACTAAGCAGCTTTTCTGAACATCAAAATATTGTTCATGGTATGGGGTGCTGGTATGACCTAACTGTGAGTTCAAGAGCTAAAATCATTCAACATTTAGCACAGGTTTGAGTCCAACCTGTGGCTTCTTTCCTGAATGTTAGTCCCTACTCCCACTCTGTGACCTGCACTATCTACTGCCCTGTCCTTCGTAAATAGAAGCATAGAAAGCCCCAAAATTACAACTGAAACAATCTCAGTAACATTATGGATTCTATGTCTTAAAAAAAAGAAACATTTTTTGAATAAGCACATGAAAAATGCAACTGAATCCAGTTTGTTTGTGAAAACAACTATTTTACTATTTCAGATTCACCATGTGGCACATCATTTTTTTTTTTTTTTAAGTTATTTTTTCGGCTTTTTGTGCCTTTATTTGATAGAGGAGGACAGTGGATAGTGTCGGAAAGGGGAGAGAGAGTGGGGAGTGACATGCGGGAAATTGGCCACAGGTCGGATTCGAACCCGGGCCGCCCGCTCGAGGACATAGCCTCATGGTGCGCAGCCTTATCCACTCGGCCATCCGCGCCCCTGTGGCACATCATTAGCAGCAATCTTCATGATGAAAAAAAAATCCCCTATTTGTGCTCTTCCAATTTGTACTTTAAGAAATCAATTGTTGTGCCTTGTTCAAATAAATCTTGGCTGCACATCATAATATACATGTCAAAAATACAAATAAAGTAAATGTATCCATCTTAATTGATCAGACAGTATTTTCTATTCGATCAAAACTAAACTCATCCCTTTAGTATCATATGTGACAGAATCATTATGAGAAGGCATTTTTTTCTTTTTAATTAATAGCACATAGATGTGTTGCTAAAATTTTTCTTCACATTTCTCTTTTTTTTCTCCTCCTTGTCCCCCCTTCCCGGTCTCTCAGCTAAGAATAGGTATCCACACAGGCTCGGTGCTGGCAGGTGTGGTCGGGGTTAAAATGCCACGATATTGCCTCTTTGGAAACAATGTGACACTGGCCAGCAAGTTTGAATCTGGCAGCCAGCCAAGATGTATCAATGTCAGTCCTACAACTTACCAGTAAGTAACTGTATGACTTTATCTAAAAAAAGGAGGATATGTGTGTACAGAAATCACAAAAGGTTTTATTTCAGCCCTATTGCTATGACTGTTCATGGTTGTAAATGGTTCTCTATGAATCTTTAATAAATGATTCCTCCACAGGTTGCTGAAAGACGATCGTTCTTTTTCATTCGTCCCTCGGTCACGGCTGGAGCTTCCAGAGAACTTTCCCAAAGAGATCCCAGGGACATGTTACTTTCTGGAGGCGGGGACTTCTCATAGCCATGCCTCGCTGACCAGCTCTCGTTCCGCCCCCCCAGCCTCTATGAGGAAAATTTCCTACAGCATTGGCACCATGTTTCTAAGAGAAACCAGTTTGTAGGTCCCAAACACAGACTCGGATTCAAACATGTTCGTTTTGTGAGAGGCTGAATTTGAACTTCCTCAAACATGCAGGAAATAAATCTCACAGATCCTTGGATATGCAAACGCATCATGTGAAAACTTGGACTCATACTTGTGGGATGGCCTAAATTAATGATTATTCAAAAGATTCTCACATCATGGGTGAAAAAAAGAACAAAATGCCCTCATCATCCCTGAAAAGGGGGACATGCTTCAAAAGACTTGAAGAACAGCAACTTTGCTTGTTCCACACTAAACCCAAGAACTGACAGGGTTATTTAGTAGAGAGACTGTAATGTAAAACTAATCTAGCTGGATTTCTCAGCTTCATATCTGGTTTCCAGCTCTCTCCATCGGTCCTTTCCCGCAGCTTGTACCACAACTTGGAATTAAAGTCAGAGGGCTTGAAGAAAACTTGGACACAGACCAGTGCTGCACTTGTTAGGCATCAACAGCATTGCTTAAATAGAACAAATCTACTGTCTTTTAGCGCAGTGGATGCTGAGGAATGAAGATGTATGAACTCTCAGTAGTTAGCAACACAGCCACAAATGTTTGCTGTGCATCATGGCCTCTTGTACAAGAAAGTCCACAGCTGAAGAGAAATATATGGCTCCCTGTCCTCCTCCATCTACAGTTGTTGTTAAATCTCATCATGCTTTACCAAACTTGAGTCGAACATCTGCTGCTCATTACATCAGCTGATAGTAAGCCCAGGTATATGGGCTTGAGACACAGTGAGAGGCACAAACAACTTAATCCAGAAATGGGGGTCATCATCAGGAAAGTGCCATAATAGCTCGTACTAAGCTGCTCTCAGAGCTTTTGCCGCTTCTAACCCACAAACTATAGCCAACAACAATCCAGCCATGTCATTGCAAGTAATACACTTTAGACTGAAATTATATCCAGCTTTGTGCCTTTGTACTGTTCAAAACAGCAAGATGGACTCATTCATGTTATTTGAACAGAATAAACCACAAGGAGTGCTTCATTTATCTCACACTAAATAGTTTAAAAACTTTCCTTCACAACATTTGCGTTAAAGTAAAGATTATTGTGAACCTTTTCAATGAGAGTTTGTCACGTGCCAAAGGTTTTGAGCCACATTCAAAGCTGTGATCTCAAGTAATGGTAGGCGCCTTATCCTAGCCAGCTACCAGGAGTATTATTTATCCTTCCCTTTGAGACATCCATGGATGGCAGGAAAGATTAATGAAGCTCTCCCCAAACTGTTCACATATTTGAAGTCCAGCTTTGTTGTCCAGATGTGTCAGTCATACACAGAAACAGCATCTACATTGTAGTACTTTTCTTACTTAAACATTGTCATACTATGCATGTTCCACATTAAAATGCATTTACATACATTATCTTTTCTGGCTTCACATCTACAACCATGTGGATGATAACATTTTTCTCCCGTTTCTTTCAAATGTAGGGATAAAAATTAGGAACTTCAGGCCATGCAAATGCTCAGCAAGATTCAGTAGTTTAATAACTCAAGCAGTACATTTTTTAATCCAAGAGAGTAAGGGATAATTTACAGATTTACCACTTTTGATTAAAAAAGGTTCCTCACATTAATGGCTGCCATTGGTTGCTTGATTGTTGCCATGCTTAGGTGTGACTTAGATTAAAGTCAAATTCCAAACCATGTTGGGGTCTTGTCTTACCCTGAGGGGATTCAGCTTACCCACTATACATTATCCCTTACAATGTAGTTTCAGTTTTTAATAAACAAATATTTGACTCATGGCCCAATCATCGTTCTGTACAGGACAAGGTAGGAGATGAACAAAGCAATTTCTTATGGTTCTTTGAGCCAGAGAGGTTCAAAGAGTGCCAGAGTACTGTGGTCAAGATTGTTGTTGCCATATTATCCAACTATCTGTGTGGGTCAGAGAGCTTGCAGCACCGTGAAGACATTGAAAGAATTTTCATTTCATAGTCTCATCCATATTTAATGTAAATGAGATAACTGTAGCCTATTTTTGGAGTAACTTCCTTTTGCTTCAAATATTCGAAGTATTATAGGACTAACAAAAACCTGACACCAATAAAAGAAGATAAATTTAACCACTGACAACATGTGATGGTAGTGTTTAGGCCAAGTTATTAGATTTCTACATGGAAAGAGAGAATTAAATTCAAAGCTATGTAAAATTATTTAGGTCTCAACTTGTAACCCTTAACTATTGTGTAATTAGTAACTAAAGACAAGTTGCACCCTTGAGTTTCTCTCTATAGATACATTTGATTCAGGGGCTTGCTATACCCGATAGACAGCAGACTAATAGTGACATTATACTGCCATATTCACTGCCACTGGCAATGAAGCTAAAAAGCTTTCCAAGGAAAGAAAAAAGAAATATAACATTTATGTTTTTGTGATATTAAAGAGCCAGAATCCATGACACTCATCCAGAAATCTGTGAGACCAACATTCAGCATCTTCACATCACCAAAAATACTTGTGCTTTGACATTTCTCTTTGTAATAATGTTTGATGAGCTGGCAAAGCAATAGACAGTAGGAATTCATCATGAACTGTCAAATACACCAGAGAGTGGTCTGTGAAGTCTTTCCCAGAGTTCAGGGAAGTTTCCCATGTCATTAAGAACTGGGAATGTGGATACCGGTTAGCTTTATTTAGTCCCTCATGATGAACGGGAGTATTATTATGCTGAAAGCCACATGAAGTGTTAAGTAGTACCCAAAGTCCCGCAGGTCTATTTTAATTTGATCAAAAACCCCCTACAGACCAAACAATAGACCATTAGGCAATCCCAGGAGCACCGGCATGTTTCAGGGAGTTTTACATAAACCACAGGACAAGCAACAATGTTCTGATCTAAAAGGGTATATGGGAAATTTTATAGAATTGACAATACAAGTTACAAATAAATAAATATTTTGTCAGTAATAGCAATTGTTGTTATTTCAGGAGATTAGATGCTTTTATAAACAGTGCGTACATTGTGAGTCTATTTTCCTCTGTGATGATGAAGGATTAAATCCAGTGGTTCTCAACCTTTTTTGGGCCGTGACCCCATTTTTACATCACAAATATCCAGCGAACCCAGAGACCTTTTCTTTCTCCGTCTCTGAGATAGCTCACTGCTCAGGACGCTTTCAGTGCCTGTTTAAAACACTCACTGCTTGTTCAGCCAGGCAAATTTCTTTTTTTTAATAAAAAAATCTTGGTTTGTTTGTGTTCTTTACCTCAAAGTGTCTTTTTGAGCTCGTTGGGTTTCATACTCTCAGCCGACAGGAGGTTGTCATGTAACAGACATTTCGGCCTCTCGTCATCACTTTTGATGACTTCAAGGTTCAAGTTCTCTATACTCTGGGGGGCAATTGGTATTACAGCTGGTGGTGACAGATGAACAAACACTGCAACAAATTACCCCACAACATCAAAACATTAAATAAACTAGCAACATAAAGACATTCAAAAGCAATTTTCTGCTGATGAATTATTGATTGGGAAAGCTGAATCTGTGAATATCAATAAAGTAAAAAAAAATGTGACTTCATAAGCTTAGAAATTTCAAGTCTTCTTTCTCAATTTTTGTTTCAGTAACTATTTTTTTAATCCGTCCCTTACCCCACCATCCCTGTGTCACAGTTCGTCCTATAACTGTCTTTACGAGGCCAGGAAAAAAATCTTTCAATTTGTTTTCTGTTTTTCCCTACTGACTGCAAGTTTGTGTTTAGACTGAAGCAAGTGAAGTCAAGTAGCAGTTACAACCCCTAAGTTGAAAGACTCTGATTTTTTTGGTTTTAGGCTCTAGATTCATGTACATTGATAAATGTATACAATTTTGAGTCCGATTGCGATGACGATTGCATTTAGTGGTAGCAAAGACTGTATTTCCTTGGGGAAGGCTAACTACTCTCCAGTGTATTTGACAGCATCATCATCATTTGGGGTTAAAGTTTTCCTGGAGCAGACCTTAACATGTATTGCCACACAATAAATAAGTTACTGCAACCCCGCTGGTACCCTGTAAAACAACCTTGTATTTAATCTGTGATAACAAATGTAGTTTTTTACTCTCAACTTCAGCAGTGCCTGAATTCTGTATCTCGTCTAAATCAAGGACATTACATCAGCGTTTCTCCCACGCAACTTGTGTGCACTCCTCACATCTCCAAGTCTGAAAATTCTTGGCATTGTATGAGACGTTAGAGGGTAAAAGTCTTGCTGATATGTTGTGGAGGCATTTCAGGTATTAGTTCTCGTCTGAGCTGAGCTGCACTAACTGTGTCAAATATGGATGTGAACACATGTTGCCATGAGCCGTAAAGAAGTGTATGAGTGTCCTGCAAGTTTGCCAACATACAAGCTTTTTCATTTTGTGATAAAGGTCTACAGTACTACACAAATTTAGTACATTTATTAACCTGTTATTAGTTTAAAAATAAAAGCAGATATTATAATAAAATTCACATTTTTTCCTAAGTGTAATCACACTTATTTCATGTTCTCATGATTTCCACTGCTTTGTTTGACTTCTTTTTCAGATACTCCCTTTCACTGTTTATGTGCCATCCAAAGCTCACATAGCAGTATGTAATAAACCTTCTTTTTAGTTGAGCCCTGCCCCTCTTATTATTATACAAACTAAGAAAAATCTTATTGTGATTTATTTTCAGTTTGAATGAAGTATTTTCTTTAAATAAACATGAATTATGCCATCCTTTATACTGAAAGAATGTTACTAAACATGGGTAGTTTTTTGAGGATATGACTACATTGTTGGTTAAGATCAACATCAAGCCCCCCTCTGAGGAAACCAGGGAGGCAATAGAAACTGGTACCCTTTTTTTGGACATAAATCTGGTTTGAAAAGCATAAACAAACATGACCACTGCTTGTCATACGAGTCCAGGGTCCACATCATGGATGTGTGTTAATCTGTTCAACAGTGAATCTGCATCTCCAGTTCATAACTTCACTCTCAGGAGAATAGTAGCTTCCATTACATTTGTTCACCAGCTAAGTATAAAAACCAATATTTTATTACTTATATTTGTGACATTTTAAACTATATGATTTTACTGGTATTTCTCTGTTGGAGGTATACTGTGCCATGTCAGAAATCTGTTCTGATTTTTTGTATTTTGATGCCATGTGGTGAACATACAGAGCCGACCCTGGACATGAACTCAGTTTGAGCCTGTGTTTGGACTTGTGTGTGTGCTGAAGAGGCTTAATGACTGCTGTTGGTTTCTGACTGACATTAAGGGCACATCTTCTGTCTTATATGATGTAAATAAAAACACCAAGTATCTTTACTAAGGAGACGTGACTGTGGCTGTTACTGTAAACAGATGCATTTACACATTTATGTACGGTATTGGCGACACAAGTGTTAGTCTAAATGTTTACGTGCAGAGTATTCATATGAAAAAGACATTGAGGATGGGGGGCTGTTTCCCTCTGATTAAATCTGTAAAGTAAAAATCTCTCAACAATTATCACCCAACTATGGGCAACAACTTATTATCATTAAACAATCTAGAGGTAAATTAAGAGAGAAAAAACAAGACATTTATGTCTACCTAATGAGACACTTACATTCTGTATTTTTTGATTGAAGCAGGTTCCTCCAAACATGTTGGGACAGTCACATGTTTGTGTTTGATGTCCTTAAAAGATTTCATAAATCAAATTTCTTCAATTTCTTGTTCACTGGCAAGCAGTTACTAGCATTGCACTATTTTGTGTGTGTGTCTTTTTTATACCATAAAACACTGAATGTTAAGTGGCTAGAGGATTATGAGCTTGAGTTGCAGGTGTTATGGGTGCAACTCAAGAGATGCTGCAGCTAACGGTGATGCTAGTCCCAGTTTGTTCCAATCATAATTGAATATGCTGTTGTCAAATTCTCCAGTTCAAGCTAAACAAATCTGCTTTTGTTAAAATGTATAAAGCAGAACTCAGATTTTGAGTCTTTTTTCTGTAACTAGACAATAAATTCATGTTCTCGTCCACCTACACCGGAGGTTTCACCTGTTTCCTGATCGGAAATTCTCCCAGGACTGTGTGGGTGTGTAAAAACTCTGCTTGATTGACTTCTCCTTCAGTCTCACCATTTCTTCCCTCCATCTGTTAGGATCTGTCAGGATGGGACAACCTACTACTTCACACCTGATGAGAGGTGTTGTTGATGTGGGTGATCACATGTAGAGGCTTTCACTTCCAAGGCTGTAAACTTCAGATTATTGCCCCATCTCATCAGAGATGTTCAACCACACTTACCACCATTACAGGGTTCTTGATGTAATTCAGCTCTGAGGTAGGACTGCTTATATTAAGGAAATGTATGAAGGTTGCAAGTCCAAATTATGTACTGAGATGTCCTGGCATGAAACATAGGGTCAATGTTGACATAACCCCCCCCCCCAAAAAAAAAAAAAAAAAAAAAAAAAAAGAATTGTAGTTCTTTATCTGCCCACTTGGAGCTGACTCTAAAAGCCCAATCTCTTTTATTATCTATGTTAAAATGTACACCCCAAATATACAGTCAGTAGCTTTCATTGCCAGAAATCTGGAATAGACAAGTTGACTGGAGAGCAAAGTATATCTTGTCCAGCTCTGACCATCCTCCCCTGGAAGAGTTCATTTCTTTAGGAACAAACGCATCAATGGGACTTTTTTTTCCACACTCTGGCTCCATCACAGGGACCAATCAAGAAGCGGTGTCGAAAGGCAGTATGAGGAGCAGCTTTAAGAACATGCTCACAGTGGTCTCTGACAAACAAGTTAAAGATATACTAAAAGCCATGGATCTATAACTCAAGTTAAAACAATGTAAAGCAGTTGGTAACACGTTAGCCACTGGTGAAAAGCAGCTGGAAGTAACATTTAACCACTTCCAAGCCAAAATTATACACACTATTAAATTTAACTTCTTGTTTCAGAGAAAAATATGAAGCAAAGGCCTGCCTTAAAATTTTATATGGGGTCGAAAATAAATTTTGTTGTTCACCAACAGAAGTTATCTTGATTAAGTAAGATGTATTGTGTCAACCCTTGCCTTAGTTAAGTTGATTTAGATGTGTTTGTTAACTTAACTTCTTCAGAAAGTTGTTTGAAATAATTACTCTGTTTCAACTCAACCCAACTTTCATTTGTGTAAACCTTTAGTTTTCGTTTACCTCAATTATATTTGTGAGTTAACTTGACTTATATGGGTAACTGTTTGAAATAGTTAATCTATTTCATCTAAATCTTCGATTTTGTAAACTGTGGTGTTCATATTCCCATCCTCCTCTCTCTGGAGAAGGTAAGTTACAATTCGCAGGTGTTCTTGGTATTGCTTGAAAGCTGGAAGGGGGTAAGGTGATTGTCAAGTCGACCTACATTACTGGTTTCTTGGGACATAAAACTTAAAGTTGAAATATAATTTGTTGTTGAGATTATGCCAATTTATAATACAGTGTTATCACAGCAACTTCAGTGATCTTTTGTCATATTAACATGGAATAATATGCTGGAATAACAAATGTGCAAAGTCACATTTTACAATGCAAGCAAAGAAGTAAATTCCCTGTACTAGACCTACAAAATGTACAAATGTAATGGAGCATGAGCTTTTTGCATTGTACACAACTGGTTCCATCTCAAAGTCAGAACACAAATAATATTCAAGAGTATGTAAAACTGGAGTACTATTTCAGCACCCTATACACCGTGAAATGGGTGGCCATGTAAACAACAGTAACCTGCAGGGCTAAGTTTGACCATTTCTGGTCATTTCTGTTGTCCCTGTGCAATTCTTAGTGGAAATCCTGACCTGTGCTTTGTCTTAGCCTTGGTTGTAAAAGTCAAGTTCTGTTAAGACCACAGACGAATGCTCTTTGGCAGGTTCATAATGCCATTCATTTTCATCCTGTGCATTTTCATTGGCCTCTGTTTAGTTTTATCGCTCCAGCCCTTCATCCATCCACTATCACACACACGCACACACCCTCAGTATATGCAAATATGTCCCCATTACACTAATTGGCTCTTTGAGGTTGGAATATTTCACATGGACCATCTTCTCTTCATAGGCGCGTGACTACAGGCTGTAGCATAACATCGTACGAGCTAAAATTCTAATGGAAACATCACTCACACACACTGACGGCATGAATGAGCAAACGGAGGTCATGTAATTTATACTGAATATCTGCCATATTAGCCAAGTGGAGCAGGGCTGAGTTACTGTGAAGTGATGTGTATTTGTGTGTGTGTGTGTGTCAGGCCACTCTACATCAGATTGAATTATGCAGCCATTATTCATGGACGCATGTGTAGAGGAGGTGCTCTCTGATCTTTCTGTGTGTATTCTTTATTGAAGATCATGGGGGTGGTTTGGTAGTTTTTTTTCCCCCTCAGTTTGACCTTTTCAGAGAATTCTTGTTCTCAGAATCAAGAGACAAATGCTGAACAGTTAACCAACCACCTCTTTAAAACTGTAAGAGTGATGTGTGACTTATTACGCAGGATTGTGGATAGGCTTTGTCATATGTGAGAGTCAACAGAATCTTGACTAAGCATTTTAAAAATGTATGTGTCATCCTGCACCAAAATATGTTGAACTGTAATCACAGTATTTGGAAAAATAAGAAAACTATCTCATAAGCTTTCTGATAGCTTTCACAGTTTTCATCCCTGGATGGGATTTGCACAGTTGTCATGGAGATCTGCAGAAATGTGAGCTAAACAGCTGTTGTTATGTGAACTACGCCGGTTTGAGGACATCTTGTCCATAGCTTAAAGCAATAAAAAAAAGCTTGTAGACCTTACATAGTGACCTTTTCCCCTTCCAAACATGACTCCATAGTCAAGTCAGTGAGCTTAGTGTTTATAAAATAAGATTTCTTTTAAGTGTTTCTGTTAGTGGTGCTGGGAATTG
This sequence comes from Thalassoma bifasciatum, assembly GCA_008086565.1. Taxonomy (NCBI): domain Eukaryota; kingdom Metazoa; phylum Chordata; class Actinopteri; order Labriformes; family Labridae; genus Thalassoma; species Thalassoma bifasciatum. Next base: position 988,071 of record RPOG01000051.1, on the reverse strand, counting down.
TCCTCAGCAATCCTTGTAAACTTTTCAGACAGAAATTTGAATATTTGTGTGTGTGTGTGTGTGTGTGTGTGTGTGTTGGCTTTTACCTTGTAAATAACCAGCCAATGTTAGAAAAAATCAAATTCATGGAAAAAAAGAGCATCCATGCTTGTTTCAGCTCAGCTGTGTGCAGTACTTTTTCCTGTCCTTGGCAAACACTTTTTTTTCTCCACTTTTGGCACATTTGTGTATGAAGTTGTGATGAAACTTGTTGGTTTGTCTTCATTTGGTTTTTCTTTCATCTGTAGTTGGGGTGTGAGCACATTTATTAAAACATAATGAAGAGTAAGACTTCATCACCATAGAAATATACCTGCCTAAAAATGCCAAGAGATGCTATTTTAGAAGAGGACATAAACTCTCAGGTTGCTGACTTCATCAGCCTTTATCGGATTAATGTGTCTCTGTTGGCTGTAAACATGTAAATGAAGATATTGGAAAAAAAGGACTGACCTTCATCTTCTCTGTGGTCCATGTTAGGTAATAAACTGTCACTCTCAGACTTTAGGGGTGTGTCCGCTCACGCCTACTGTGCCACCCTGACTGCTCCCACCTGTTTGTGATTGCAGGAGTGCGTGCTGTGTGCATCTCTGCTCTCCAGAGCACGGGGGGTATGGTCCTAAATAATGAATCACTCTTTTTTTCTGCCCCCCGCCCATCCTTGAATATATTTCCCTGTTCCCTCCATTTAATCAGATTGCAAATAAATTTCTGTTGTTTACAGTTACATTTGATGATCAAATTTTGACAGTGGCTCATTAAATGAGCCATAAGTCTTCATGTAGGGTGACCTCTTTTTCCTGGACATGTCCTTTTTAATGATAAAATTATGATCTAAAGGATTTTTTAAAATCCCCAAAACATCAGGGTTTGCTTTTAATACTTGTGCTGCACTCTTAGAAAAAAAAAATTCCTTGTGAATGTGACCAGTGTTGACAATTTATTTTGGCCCATATATGAAGTCAAAGTTTCAGGTGAAAAGTAAAAAAAAATTGAGATAAAAATGTATAATTCTGCAAGAAAAGTCAGAATTTTGATTGTAAAAGTCAGAGTAATGAGACAAAAAGTCAAAATTTGGGACAAAACATCAAAATTTGGGGATTAAAAAGGATTTTTTTTAAAAGACAAAATTATTAGGAAAAAGCCAAAATTATGAGTTACATGGTCAAAGTTTTGAGATGAACATACAATTACATGATAGGAAAGTTGAAGTTTTAACTTTTTATTCTAAAATTCACTCCCCACCCCCCCTTGTTTCCAAGAGGCTGGGGGTCCTCTTTGGGGGTTTTTAGGATATGGTCATCCTACTTTCTGTGCGACTCCAAAACTCATATTTCAGCACTTCTGCCCTGCAAAACACTTTTTTTTCATGATAGCTTAATATTGGGCTTGATCTGTGATGTTTTTTAATCATTTTTGATTTTGCCGGCAGTTTTCAGGATACAAACTGAACCAAATATATTTTCCGAGCTTTGGGGGAATGAATCTCTAGAGTTTAATTCAAAGTACTAAGAATAACTCCATCTTTGGAATAGAATGGCTTCACATTGTTGTGTCTTGTGTTTAAATAAATGTCATGAAATCAACATCACACTTTAATGGGGAGTTCAAGTAAACTGATTCAACATATATACAGGACTACGTTATTCAGCCTATAGGACTCCATGAAAAGTATTGGAAAAGACTGAGAGAGAAAATTCATCACAAAGTGGAACCTCACACGACTTGAGTTCAAACAAACAATCATCTACATTTCCTGCCCCACTGTGATATTTTCCACCAGGGACACCAGAGTGGAAAAGAGACTAGCAGGGTTGGCGGATTAGTGTTGATCCATGCAAATTAAAAGATCACAGAGGCAACCTCACAAGGCCGTGTGAGTAGGATGCCCTTTACAGGAATCTACGTGTGTGTCTATGTAATTGTGTGTGTTTACAGCACAACTGAGTGTCCAAGTGTGTGAGGGCTTGTACCCTCCCCACTGTAGAGCAGTTACAGCACGTGTCTTTTTACTGTGCTGTGTGCATTTGTGGATGTTTTTCAGCCTTTAATCCTTATTGGATAAACAAAACATTTCAGGGGCTGCTGCAGAAATGTGTTTTTTATAATGTTCTTTTCTTTGTCATCAGCTACAAATTCAATCCTGACTTCACTCAAAGAGCAAGTAATTATTGGACATATTTTCAACAAGGAAACACCATTATCATCTCTATAACACCAGATATCTACTGATCTACAAAGCATTTACTGTAACTAGGAGCTTTGGCAGGAACCCTTGGAAGTTATTGACTAAACACACATTCATATAACTTTTGCTGATCTAAGCAGCTTTAATGAATATTTTCAAAATTACATCAATTGCACAGCAAAATCAATGACACTATTGGAAAATGGTTGCCAACAGTATTGAACGTACAGGAATTAAAATGTGACTCGGCAGCTGCATAAACCTTTGTTTTGAGTTTCATCAACTTTGATGGCTGGAAAGCACAGCAGGCAGCGAGCAAGTGAACAAAGAGCAGTAATCAACATGAAGAACTGTCTTAACCACGCATGCTGTGCTGTTAAATTTGAAATTTCCAAAAGCAAGTTTGGTGCAATTTTTTCTTTGCCACTGTGATGCAGCTGAGACAGAAAGCAATACTTAACATCATCTTTGACGCCCCAGAGACTTAGTGCATCTAATTGTGTTTGTCAGACTTTGAAATTCATCCACAGTTACTCAGAATAACTTCCAGAAAATGGACACACAGCTGATGAAACAGGCTTTGTGACTTTGTGTGTTTGTGTGTGTGTGTGTGTGTGTGTGTGTGTGTGTGTGTGTGTGTGTGTGTGTGTGTGTGTGTGTGTGTGTGTTTGTGTATGTGTGTGAGTGTGTGTGTGTGTGTGTGCTTATTGTTATAAAGGCGATTGAAGAATACACTCTCAGGATCCTCTCACTTCCTGGAACATCTTGTAACTTCATTACCATGCTGTCGTTAGAGGCTCATTAGGACCAATAAGATTGCTCTGTAATTCAATCATTCCATGTAAATAATGAGAGGAATCCATAATCCCTACAAACATCCAACCATTTAGAAAACACCTGCTGTGTGTTTGTTTCCTTTCACATCATTAGAGATCTACAGAGTTTTGCAGAGGATCTTCACCTCCACAATGATCTGGTTTAGGTTATAATAACGTGATCAAACGCCCTCTTTTGCCTGGACATGTCCCCCTTTTGTCTGGGGGAGTTTTACAAAATTCCCCGAAACGTCCAGGTTTTTCTCAGCTTGCTCTACAGACCAGTGATAATTATGATAAAGAGCTGCACTGAGCTACTGACAAAAGATTATGAACAAAAATCTCCCCATGCATCACTCTACATACACTTTATTTCTTATATCTTTTTATCTGAGAAACAAAGTGCTTGAACACATCCTCAGACAGTAAAAAATATTGAACCCAATCTATTACTCATCATTTTCACACATATCACAAAGCCACTAAGTTTATGAAGATGGTGAAGGGGATAAATTATGGTATAATTTCTATGAGTGAATGTAGGTGGCATTTATGGATGTATTGGTGACAAGTACTTTTATTATTTTAAAGGTTCATCCATGAAGATAATGTAATTTACAAAATATGCAGGCGAAGGCCAAATCATGTGTCACAAAATCACAATTATTTTTGTCATAAATAAGTAGTATTCTATATTAATGCAAAAGAACAGTTATCATTTAAAGATTTAGCCAACCTTTGAAAAGCTGTTCAAATGGGTCCTTTTTCATTACTTGGCAGAGTAATCCAGCAAATGTTAAATTATAAAAATAAGTGGTATTTGCAGCTGAAGACTGAGACTGCAAGAGATAAGTCATATGCATCTTTTTTCTAAGCCTGCACTGAAAATACTGTCTACATGGATGTGATTAAAGTGTGAAGTTAAAGAGAGCTTTAGCAGCCATGCAGTGTTAAAAAATATTCTCCAATGTGCCAAAATGACACATCCCCTCAGAATTCAAACCTTCTGCCAACAAGCCTAATTTATTTATTACTCAGACAGCCATTTAATACCAGATAGATCCTTGATATTCATTTTTCCTTTCAGGAATAGTTTGACTGCAGCATAAATTTGGACTTTAAAAAATTCAACACTAAGGTTAAACACCATGACAAGTCGAAGTGAAGACAGTGGATTGGAATGCTCCTCCCCTGCCATATTTCTCTTGATACCCCCCTTTCTTCCTGTCTTCTTCACTGCTTACTTTTCAAGTAAAAAAATCACAGATGAACACATAAAAAAATACATGGTGTATGCAGCACATAATGAAATGGTAATGGAGGTTTATACTTGGGCGCCCACAAGCACGTAAAGAGTTTAAACAGTGTAACAGTAAACATTCCCCTGGCCTGTTTGACTTTTAACCTTTGTGAACTCGTCCTCAATTTGTCTTCTCTTTGTCAGCTGGAACAACAACCCACACTGTGTGAGTGAGAAAGTGTGTATTCAGCTTGTTTGTACGTGCATTTATTCACATGAAGAATCAAATGGAAATTTATTGATGTTTAGTAATAAAGGAGAAAGGTAACATTGGAAGCATGTTTGTGTATTAACTGAAGAAACATTCAACTTTTTACACCTGTTGACGTGACACCTTGATGGAAAAACTGAATCAGAATTACCTAAGTGAATGGGGAAAGCCTTAAATAATGCCAACATGTTGTTAAACTGAGGACATATTCTCTGTAATACTGTCTTTAATTAGCAGAGAGTACCAGACCTCTGAGATGTGGAGTATTTGTCACTGCCAGGGGCCGATGACTTGTTTGGTGCAGGTAACCTGCTGGATCAAAAAATAATTCTCAAAGGACTGCTGGTTAGACGAGGACAATCCATCATACACTCAGGTTACATGTAGATGAAGCAGCTGTGTGACATCACAAAGAAAGGTCATCTATCTTTATCTTTATTAGAGCTGGAAATCAAAACACAAAGAGCTGCAAGTGTCATGTCTTTAATGTGCTGGTGTGTGTGATGTCCATGCCCTTTGTCTCCCTCCCTACAGTGAGGTTTATTTTTGGGTCGGTGCATGATGGTTAGCTCCCACAGGATCTTCACGCTGTCAAAACAATTCTCTGCGTGTGTCCGTGTGCGTAAGCATGCAGGTGTGGATGTAGCTGGTTTGTATAACTGCTTACAGTGCATGGTGTGTGTGTGTGTGTGTGAGTGCAGTCTGTAGTGTAAGCACAGCTGTTGGATTTGTGATCCAATTATATCAGACTGTAACCTCAAAAATTCCTTGAGTTCACTGAAGTGATTTAAACATCTAGGAGTCATTTTTAGTTACATTTAGTCGAGAAGACATTCAGGAAACTGTCATTGTTAGACAGAGTTGCTACTATTACGGCTAAAATTTTTTCTCAAAATAAAAATGCTGCATGTGGCACAAAAAGCGGGTAAATTTGAGTTGAATGATTTCAAATTTTTTTATGCTTTAGAAAGTAGAAGTAGAAGTATCAAAATCAAAGTAGCGTCACTTTGTTCCTACTACAAACATCTCACAAAAATACCCATTTCTGATGTTGCTCACATATGAATGTTAGTGCAGGAATTTGTGCACCCACGAGTATCAACTGAGCATTTTACAGTTACATATTTATTAAAATAATGGTTTAAGAAATAAACCAAATCCCTTTGGTGCGTGGCCTCTTCTGCTTTTAAGGAACTACATATAGTTATATGAAGACATAGAACCTCTCCTGAAAAGCAACCTGGCCGAGGCAACAGAATTGTTTCCAGCTCACAAGTACAACAACTCAAACATTCAAACAATAAATATAATAAAAAGAAAGAAAAAATAATTCAGCAAGGTTAAAATGTGTACCATCAGATTTAAAATAGTGATGAAGCCCAAAGCTTTTCAGTTCCTTGGCTCTAAGATTTTCAACAAAGCTGAAATTATAAACATAATTTTTTCATACACTTTCATGTTTCATTTTCATAAACTAGATCTTGCTCTTCATCTCCCCTTTAAAAAAACAACAGACCCTCCATGACCTGGAGCCTCTTAGGACAGTGCTTTGACTTTAGGAAACTATCTCAGAAAAGCATTTCCTTGCCGTGCACAACCTAAGAAGTTTGGAGGCCCAAAGGCTAAAATAAGAATAGCTGGATTAGATCCCTCTAAATTGTCAACATGAAGGTAATTTCATGGAGATTCACTAAGATCTCAGCAACTGACTTTCTGCTTCCTTTGTTATTTGGGTTTACACCAAAGAAGAAGAAGGAGAAGGAGACGCGCCTTCTGTTTCATTTTGGAGTTACTGAATATCTTGACTGCTTTCTTCTCTTATAAAGACCTCAGCACATCATTTTGTAAAATGTTTTCTTTATCTTGTGCTTCATAACCTTTGCCCACCCTCCAGCAGCTCTTCTGTTTCCCACAGGGATCTAGAGTCACTCTGCTGTTGCTTTACCCCCCACTCCCCTTTTCCCATCATGCCCTTGTGACTGATGATGGAGCTCTGCCTGCAGCGGAGGATTGCATTTGTGACGATCAAACAAACACACACACACACACACACACACACACACACACACACACACACACACACACACACACACAAACACACACACACACACACACACACACACACACACACACACACACACACACACACACACACACACACACACACACACACACACACACACAGAGGTTTGCATTAACACAGCTGGCTGCATAGGTGCCCCAGTTACATATGGAATATAGGACAGAGGTTGTGATTTAGTCATGAATGTGTGTCTTGAGGCCACATGTCTTGTTCATGGAAGAGAAGAGGAAGCAAATGTCATTACAGAGAAACCAGTGTATGCACAGCATGTGTGTGTAAATAGTTTGTGCTTGTGTTGTCCAGGGGCAGAAGAAGTAGGAGTAAAATCTGTCTCATTAGAAATAATGTCTGCTCTCACCGCTCAAAGAATCTGATATTTGGTTTGATGTTTGGTTCAGGATTAAGATAAGCTTTCGTTAGGTGATCCACAGTTCAAGTTGGAACTATGTTTGCTGTCGTCAGGAACAAAATCCTGAACTGAGTAAAACAACCTACAAAACTAGACAGCACCTCTGAAAAATTCAAGAGCCTCCAGTAAAGTTATGCTTTCTCTCTTTGAATATTTTTCTGAACTACATCAATGTAATATAAAAAAAGCTTTGAGCTGGCTTGACTTATAAATGATATTTACACTGCACTAAGCCAGCCTTCCCAAACAAGAAAAAAAATACAAAAATTTTGGGAAATTTCATTTTTAGTAAGCAAAATTATCTGTCAACAGAATGAGGAAATTTGGTGTCTTGAGACTTTCCAAAACAAGTGAAATAAAAAATGTGGAAGACCTGTAAATTTTATTTTTTAGATATCTGAAAATACAAATTAGATTAAGCTTCACTAGATAAGAGTAACTTTGAAAATGGCTGAGAAAAAAACTCATTTTTGCTTTATTTTCTTGTATTAAGAAGTTCTGTGTCTCATAATAAGGTTGTAATGTTCTGTAGGTTTAAATAAGGCTTTTTTTCTTAATCCAAGCTTCCTGAAACAAAATGATTTATCCTAAAGAAACAACTCAGCAGCTTCAAAACCGTAATACACAGTATTTAAGCTTGTTTTAACTGAGAAATGACCCAAATCAATACAATCAATACAACACTGTTCCAATATCTGACTGTTTCCCTTTAGATAAATGGGTCTGATATGAAGTTTGATGAGATATTTTGCGAAGAAATTAGAAGAATTATTTGGTAACTAATTCAAGTTTTTGCAGAGCCTTTTACTTAATTCAATCGGTGAAACCTTTTTACACTTAAAAATATTGAGTAGAATTTATAGTTTTGAAATGAAGTCAAATAAACCTCCAACAATGGATCTCTATTCAGCTTCAAAAATACATATACAGTAGGAAATCTTTTACAACAAAACAAGCTCATGAAAAACCTTGATTATTTTAGCATTCAGGAGACTGTCATCACCAATGCCTCTGTAATCAGAAAAAGTCAGCAACTGTAAACACATCACTGATTAGGGTTGTGTAGTATTACATGGTCTGCCTCAGTAAGTCTGTGTGTGTATGTGAGCATTTGTGCGGGTGCTTTGATTGTGTTAAATGTGGCGTAACTTTCTAATCACACTGTGAGCTTGATGGAGCATGTATCAAAGGAAGAGAAAAATAAACAGTGAGGGAGGTGCACATGCACAAACTCTAAAAAAGCTCTTTAACAAGCTCTAACAAGTGGACAGAGCACAGCAGTGGTTGAGGTATACTTGCTTCTGTATCAGAAAAATACACAAAATAAACTTCTTTTCTCCAGTCCATATTTGGTTTGATGACAAGTCCAAGATGAAGCCATATATGGGGGTACATGAATATAAGCTGTATGTTTCTAATGTATGTGTTCACCCCACACTGATTTATGACAATCATATTTTCACCTATCTCTTTAAATTTGTCCCATTTGGTCAAGCCAATTTTTTTCCCAGCTCTTTTAAAAAGTCATTTCATGTTATAAAATGTTGACTTTGTTAAATAATTTGTGAGGGTTAGCAATTGATACTAATAACTAGAGGCACAATCAATCTATTCTTCCTCTCAGTTGCATTGACATTGTTTAATATTTGAACAAACATGGACCTCAAAGCCTGAGAAGATAAAAGACAAGCTACATCCAGTGCAACTTCAATCTCCTCTTTGCTGACTTCAAGCCTCCAGCTGCATCAAAGTGGCTTCACATTGTAGGGGAAGAATTGAGTAACTATGAGAGAAAACAACAACCCTTTGAATATATTTTTCAGCTGGCCAGTCACACACTAAGAGTGTCTGCTCTTTGACACCACAGTACATCCCCTCAGGAATAACCTTCAAAAATTATTATTTGAATGCAACTTTATAGAGACGTATTTCTGAACAAATTGATGGCCTGAGATTTTGAATTTATGAACTCTTTCCCAGAACAGGTCCTCCAAATTAAACATGTGAGCCTTTTATGATACACATATAAAGAAACCATCTCCCAAAAATGAGTAATTCTGAGAGTCCACAAAGCAATCAGCAGAGTGAACATGTGTGTGCTTTGAGTTTGATATATGCTGGAATATTTCTTGAGGAAAAACATGTTTTTTATTTCCTTCCCATTTGAAGAAATATGAGGTGATACATTTGTTTGAAAACTATGTTTGCATACACCTGACTAACCAAGCTTTGTTAAATTAGGGTGACCATATTCTAAAAAAACCCAAAGAGAGATCCACCACCCAGCCCCTTGGAGATCCTGCAAAAATACCCAAAGATTCTCAAAGGTGACTAAGTAGCTTCATGATCCATACATTTGTTTATAAGACTCATTTTCTGTTGGAAATGAACCTTTTCTGTGATGTAAACATAAATAATGCATAGAAGCACATTTCCGATAGTTAAAAATACGAAAAAAAAAATTACTTGGTTGAGATTCTTTTTATCAACATTTTGAGAAAAAAGGTCAGATTAATGAGATAAAAAGTAAAGATTCAACTATTCATCTCAAAATTTTGAATTTATAATCTCAAACTTTTGTTTTTTTGTATAAAAATTGAAACTTTTTTCCTCGTTATCTCAATCATTATCTCAAATGTTTGACTTTTTTGTCAAACTTCTGTCTTTTTATCTTCCAAATCTTGACTTTTTTTGTTACACTGTTGGTATTACACTCTGGAGTTTATTAATACCTGCTGACATTTGGGTTTCAAAATAGGGCAGAAGGTGGTGGCCTTAATCAGATAAGTCAATACGGTTTCAGCTTGCCGGCATGCAGCCATACATGCACCAACTGAGTGATATGAGCTGCCAGGTAACGGAGAAAAAGGCTATGAAATTTGATATGAGTACGTGAATGTGTATCTATCTTATCTCATAGACAACATAACAAATCCAGTGTGTGGATACAAAAGTAATTTCCTGGGTAAACAGAACAAAAATACAAGAGGAGTTCAGTAGATGGAGTAATAACATGGGAGGAGGGTAGGCAGGTACCATGTTCCTTTACTTATGCATATCTTATTTGTTTGATCAATGGAAAACAAAGGACTCATTGGAGAGCAGACAGTTTTTAAGAGTATTTCAGGAACTTTTTGACTTCATTTGATGGGAAAACTTGAGACATGGCATTGTTGAGAGTGGGGACAGCATGCCACTAAGATTGTAGCTTCTGTACGTGAGGCCCAATTGCAATTAGCTCACAAAACCTGGAACCTTAAGATGTTGGTTGTAAAGCCAAAGCCTTTTCTGCGGCTATGAAACAAACTTGTTTTAAAATCTGAAAGAAATCTAAACATAAAGAAAAATATTCCAGAGAACGAAACTGTTGCACTCTTTTCTCTAGAGCAAGCTTAAATCAGTCTCTTTCCCTCTCACATCTCTCTTCTCAGGGTAGACTCTGTCTGATGCCCAAAACACTCCTGGGCACATTGAAAAATCCATTACTACAGTCTCCTCTTAGATGCACCAGGAAACCTGGGGGGACTAAAATAGGCCTCCCTGTGAAGGGGGCCTGTGGTGACTCCAGTCTGACCCCTCTCCCCCTCCTGCACTGTGGCAGAGAACACAAGATTTAAGACGGTGAGGAGGCAAACTAATTCACTCCATCTGGAGGCAATGACTGCATGTGTGTTTTCAAGCTCTATTTCTCCTACTTACTGCATGCACACTCCAAAAACACACTTCAGTGACTGACTACACTTTTTCACTGACATAATGTGCACTATATCTCACACACAAACATATATTGGCCTCCATGAAGACATTCAAACAGCAGGGTTGTCAGCTCATCAATACCATTGATTCCCCCTGAAAGGCTAAAAGCACAATCGATGGTTTGATGCTTGAAATAGAAAAGGATAACAAATTATATAACTTTCAAACTGACAAGAAGGTAAAAAATAAAATCAAAAAAGCAATATTTGACATCAAGTTGAACAGCAGGTGCACAGGTGTCAAATAGCAGGTGTACATCACCACTCAGCTGACACAAGGTTAAGTGACAGGTTGTGTTTGTGAGGGCATAGCAGTTTAGACAATTTAATAGTCATGACAATCATAGAATATGACTTATATGAGCTATTACAAATTTTGATAACTGACCTGGGTGAGAGCAGGTAAAAAAACAACAACTAACTAGTGTAACATTTTGCATTGCAGATTAAAATTAAAATTAAAGCGTTACTTACATTTGTAAGCAGCAGAACAGATGTGTTCATCCAAAGCACACCTGACCCACAAAAGTACGAACTAGACAAACCACAAGGTTTGAGAAAAAAAACATTTTAAACATTCCCCAGAAGTGACTTCAAATTAAATATGAAATAAATATTGATACTGTTTTTACTTGGTTGTCATATTTCCCAAATAATCTCAGTAAAATGACAAATGTTCTGCAATAGCCTCTTCATGTGTTTATGTGATAGTTCTTATCAGCTCAAGAGTTGGAGTGTGTGAGCTAGACTGCATGTACTGTGCATACATATCCTCTGAAAGCTTGATTTCTCTGGTGTACATACAGGGGTGGAAATACTGTATATCATTGTGGTTAGTAATTCACACACTGCTATGCTGAAACAGGTTTTAAAGCTGCAGATTTTTGATACATGAGCTGTATCTGCAATAAGAAAATGGGGAAAAGTTGAACAGCAAAACGAAGAGAGAAGGTAAAAGTGCATAAGTCAACTAAATGTCAAGCACTTTGTGCTACATTTTTATGTATGAAAAGTGCTATATAAATAAAGTTTGATTGATTGATTGAAATGTCCTCCACTGAAATAGACACATGACCAGATGGAGAGACCAGACAGAGATACAGAAAAAGAGAAAGCGAGACAAAACAGAGCAGATATAACTGAGAGAGAAAGGAAGGAAAAAACCTGTGGGAGACAACGGAGTCAAAGAAACTTGGAAATGCAGAGGAAGTGAGAAAGACCCACAACTAATGAGTACTTCACACGCACATTCAGGGCTGCAATGCTGGGAATCGATATTTTAAAAATCAAATATGAAAACCAATGCTTTCACTGGCTGCTTTTCTTTTTTAATTTTTTTTTTCGCATGGAGTCATTAACTGGAATGACATATTTCACAATGAATACTGATGATAAACCATAGTAAGTTATGATAGAAAGAATGATGACACACAAGGGGGGGAGGAAAAAATAATAAAACTGGTATATTTATTTTTTTTAGTTATCATTAAATTCATAATTTGCTTCAAAAAGTGAAGGAAAAGTTTAGCTCAAACAGCCCTTAGTAAGAAAAAGTAAAAAAAAAAAAAAAACTTTGAGTGACATCTGAGAAATCGTCCTAGAATAACATTTTTTTGTATTTATGTGTAATACAAAGACATCACATTGTGGCAGGTAACCAAAATCTGCAGGATGTCCATCTATTTATCAACAACAGACATTTGAATGCACTTCAGTATTTGAGTGTGTGGTCTGTTCACTGAATTCCTCCGTCTAAAACTTTGCAGACAGAAGGTGTCAGATACTCTTTAAATGCTGAAATCCTCTGAGACAAACCTGCGATTTCTGACGCTATACTTGGCTTGAAGAAGCTTGTGTTGAATGGAAAAGCAGCTTTCCATGTCAGTCTTTGTTTCCTTTCTGGCGCTTTTGAAAGGTATGTGTGTGTGTGTGTGTGTCAGTGTGTGTATTCATGGCAGGTGTCAGTGTGAGACAGGGGGTTATTGGGTTGTCTGTGTATCTCTCTGCCTCTGCGGGGCTTCAGCCTTCACCTCGAAGCTGTCCCAGTAGGCAGGATCTTCCTTTGTCAGAGGGGAGGCTGAGGTGATGAGGTCACTGAATGACAGCAGTGTGAAAGTTGAGGTAGGTGGAAGAGATGGACAAAAACGCTGAAAGAAGAATGAAGAAAAAGACAAACCACTGATTACTTCCATTTTCCAGTGATAATTTCATAATTTGTCAATTATTTAATTGTCCTCCCAACTCTAAATTGTAGGAGTGTGATTGTGATAACACATTTTAATCACAGGTAGAATTGTTCATCTATGGCTTCGGCAGAATTTGATTGCCTCTTAATAATTTCTTGGACAAAAGTCTGATTAAAAATCAAGGTCCAATACTCACTGGCCAAGGCTTTGATCACCTGGAAACAAGTATCCATCTTTTTAGCTGCGTAACTAAGGTCTATGTTTCCACTCTATTTTTCTCCGCCGGCTTGTCTCAAACTCTGTCTTATATGTGTGGTGCTGAACAGCAACAGATTCAGGTTATGTCATCCCTTTTACCCAAAACTTGAACCTCTTTTTTTGCCAACCCTTTATTTTTATTTTAATCACGTTTATTTATTACATTTGAAAACCCATTATTGAATGTAACGATAACATTGGTACTAATACTAATGCTACTACTACTACTACTACTATTGATAATAACAATAATTACTATTGTTACTCATGTAAATTGTAATTGTCCTTACTGAGGGGCCGGGTTTATCTGCTGGTCCTAGTGCTACGGCAACGTGATGATCAGCATCCAGCATGCTCTCCTGCAGAAAGACATACACATGTAAACAACAATCATTTTAGGAACATACTAGCAAAACATACTATAAAAAATTCACCAAAAATGAATAAAACTGCACACACTATGAAAGACTACCACATTTGTGCATCCTGATACAATATTCTTAGGACAATCACACCACACATGTCCACTTGGATTTAGAATATATTCATTTGGAACTTAATCTCTCCTATGTTTGAGTGATGGTCTGATAGCTCCTGCATTTGCAAGTCAAATGCTGCTTTCCAAGCTGAAATTCAAGTGATATCAGTAAACATCAGGGTTTTATATATTCACTGAAATCTGTCAATGCCAAGCTTGAAGCTTGAAGCTCCAAATCCATTCTATGGCATAAATGTTTAATGCATGCTGCCAAATTGGATTATATTTCAAACCTGTGTACATATCTTTCATCCAGGGCCTTCTTTTTTAAAATAACTCCTGAGATCACTGCATCCTTCTTTTTATCATGAAGCCTGTCACTCTCTCTGTTTAATCCATAATATTAGAATAAAATTAGATTTATTGGTGTACAAAGACGGGCGACTTTACAGCTTATCAAAAAGTGAAGAAAATTAAATAGGTCATGCTAAAAGATGACAGGACATGTAATTTTTTCCCTCAAATATAATATTTTTACTGTAAAAGTTCTCTCTATCCTGATTTAAGTCCAGATATTGTTTTCAGGGATGTTAAGGTTTGTCTTTTTAGTGCTACAAATGGGGTTTGGTGCCATGTGAAATGGATTAGCAAAGAATTTACCTTGTTGTCATACTTAAAGACCTGGGCATTTAAAGCCAAATACTGATTTTGTGTACGTGGGAGTGACAGGTGGAAAGATGTGTTTTCAGTTCTGGATTAGTTACAAAATAGTAAATAGCAAAATCAGCAGAAGAAAGCAAAAACTGCAACTAATAGAAGTCATGTCACTTTGCTGTTAAACAGAACTGTACTGGCTTTGTAAGTCTATTTCTCACGTGTAATATTGTGTGCTTCTGTGTCCAGAGGCTGCAGTGATGACATCACCAGAGGTCAGCAGGAAGTAATAAGTCTCGTAGCTGCTCTCTGCTCTTACAAATCACAGCTTGTAGTGAGCCAGAGGACACACAGCCAACAGCCCCTTTGCTCCTCTCATCTTTCTGTTAACACTGTGCCCTGAGCGTGTCTGGCTGTGTAAGAGACAAATCCAAAAAAATCAATTAGGTACGAGTTCATTTGACCTCTCAGGGTCACTGCAATCATGCACTGATCACAAATAATGATGTGTGCCGCAGTTTCTTGAGGCACACTGGGAGATCAAAGCTTCACTCAGGTGCATGAGTGCAGTGTCAGGTCTATGGATCTTTCCAGACTGTTCTTTTATAGATTTTAGTTAGTTTTTCCTCTACTGAGGGAACTTCTTATTGAGCTTTTCATTTTTTCCACCCACTTTTGTTGTTGTTGATGTATTTTATATAGCAGGTTATCTATTGTGTTAACAACCCATCCAAACTCTGTGTCACTATGATAAATGAAAAAGTTCGAGATACACTTTCTTGACATGTACTTGATATGCTTTGTTTGGTGTTATTATTCTTTTTTTATGCACATCAGCAGGGCTCCTTATAACAGACATTCTGCCATTTCAATATTTTCTCCCCATGATTGCATACTTGACCTCTGTATCTTTCTGTTAAATAAGGAGAATTTATGCATTAGCTAAATTGTCAGGTGCAAGTCTAGAAGGGCGGCCACCAGAAAAAACAAACTAACAGATAACCGATATTCCTAAATAACAACAAGTTTTTCCTATTTGGCTTATTAGAAGCAGGTTTAAGGGGAAAATAATATTTTCTGGCAAAGGTTTAAGGCTAGTGATTTAACAACACCAGTATATAGTGTGGAATTTGCAAAAGTCTAACACATTGAGATCTTCTTCCTTTTTAACTCTTTCATGGATCAAACTAAAAAGATCTTAACATTTCCCTCGTATTTCTAATACAGATCAAGAGGAAAAAGACAAAACCTTGACCCTAAACTTAACTGTTCTGAAACCTTTGAGGCAGATGATTTTAGGGGAAGGAAGGGGAGACAAATTCTCTTTACTTATCAAGTATTTACTTTATTTTTCCATTTTATTGTCTCCTTTTTTGCTCTCTCAACAATTCTATTTGTACATGCTATCAAATTTCTCAATTTAACGAGACAGCTGATTAATTTTCCTCAAACTGACACAATATAAATCCCAGGCTGCATTTCTGTATTTCTGTGGGGATGCTGTGATGCATGAACAGAATTAATTAAGTTTGTTTATCATGAAATGTTGTCACATTATTATTTAACAAAGAGTAAAAACGGGATAGCTTCATAGAAATACTTCCCTCCGACATGAGCCCATTTTTCGTCTTTTTCTGTTTACTTCATAGATTCTTGTGACAACTTTTAATCCTTTGTACCAAAACAAATAAAACATGAAGTATCATGCTGTTAGTTCACTTCTCCATCCACCTGTGATCGATATCTGCGAGCTGTTATTCTCTGGTGTGAAAACACAGACACTAACCACATTAAAGCTTCACGACCTGAAAGGCTCACACAGAGGAGGCTTTTCAAAGCTGCTCTAACCTTTTGGCAGTCACTTGTTAATGTTAACACCACTGGGGAGGGAGAAAAAAGGGAAGGAGTGGGGTGCAGAGGAAAAACAAAAAGGGGAGGGGGGTGGGGGGCAGGTACATGAAAAAGGGGAAGAAGAGAGAGAAAATGGAAGAAGATTACTGAGTACACATCAAAGAAGAGTAGGGAGGAGGTGGATTGTAGGTGAGGAGACAACAAGAAGAGGAGGAACAGAGGAAAGGGGCTACAATGGGGAATAGGAAATAGGAAAGATGGGAAAAGGCAAAAGATGAGTGTTTCGCTCTGATGCATTTCTAATCTCTTGTTGTGGTGTTAGAGGGGTATGAGGGCCACTTGAGAGCCCTTCCTTTTAATATCTCATGTGTGTTTTTCTCAGAAAGACTACCTATGATTTACTTTGCACATACTTTCCAAGGAGGGCTGCCACTGGGGAGAAAAACAAGGATTAACCTTCTGCATCTGTTTAACTGCTGCTTTCAGACTCATCTTCTACCTGGAGGCTCATCAAACCTGGATCTTTACATGATCCTACAAAGACTTATGAGAAGTAGCCAACAACCATTTATGCAACTATCTGAAGTCTAAAAATGAAATAAATTTGGTTTAAAGTATTTTATATCTTTTGTTGTTAATATTTTTACTACGTACACTAACTCATCACATATGGACATACCCATTTTTATCCTCCTCTCAAAATGACTGTCAATTGTGTCAAGTTGGGATATGATGGTGCATACAGGACTACAGCATTGACCTCTAGGAAGTTTATCATCATCACTATGCTGTAAGCAACCAGGATTAGGATCAGAACTCAAGAGGCAAACAAGTGACTAGTTTGTTTCTTCCAGGCTTTCTGCACACCCTGTTTTAGGCTATTTATTCAAAACCAGTTGTCTTTCTTTATCAATGAACAAAAATACAGTATATCTGTATGATTGTTTCTTGACAAGAATGCTATCTGAGGGATGCATTGATGCCACTTTATATCAAATCAGAAACAAGTACAAATACTTACATTTGAGTACTCACTGATACAGTGTACCAATCCTAATACTTATTAACATTACTGTATTTCTAATGGGACTTCGAAAATATCTTTTATTTCCTCACTATCTCTCTCATAAAAAAAAAAAAATTGAAATGAAGACCATAATGCACCTGCAAGTGGCTGACATGTTAACAGTCAACAGTCCCCTACTTAGGCGCCAATGACAAGCAAACTTGCTGCCTGTGGTATTCAATACTGTAGAATTTTGAGCGAGTACAAGTTCTTCAGCATGTTGTCGGCATCCCAATGCCATTGAGCATCTTTCCACAATTTCTGAACTACCACTGAAATGATCAAGAAAACAAAGCTAACATTTAACTGTATAAAAGAAAATAATTAAAATTAAGTAGGAAAAATTGTGACGAATTAATTTGTGCATGTCATCAGCAGGATGTGAAACCTCTTGCTATAAATTGCACAGTGATATTTACCCAACAATCTGCTTATAATTTATATGTTTGTCATGCCAACCTGAGAATTAATTGAGTTTTTAATTTAACTCCAAATTGTGTTACAATTTTTCATTTGACAGAGGATTAACAAATCAATCCCAACTAAATTCTTAATTGTTTTTTAAACTCTTGCTTTTGTATAACACTCACTTCAAATATCCAGTCCACCTCTTCTTCCTCATCCAGATACATCTTGGTCAGGCTAAGTGCTCTTTCCTGTGTGAGCAGGTCAGTGGGCAGGTGAAACTCCACCCTCTGCAGGTTGAAGCCCAGGCCCGTGCCGATGGCTTTGATGAAACTCTCCTTCAAAGCCTGTGAGAAAGAAACCCAGTCATGACTGTGTACGAAGACAAACTGATATCTCCACCATTTTCAACTTTGAGAATTCAATGGACACAGGCAGCACATTTATCAACATTACAACATATAATAAAGTCAAATAACTAATTATTAGAGAATTTTTCATACACAATAATGTTTGCATGAACAAGCACAGTGAAAATTTAATTTAATAAAAAACATGACTCAGTCATTAATGTCGTTGAAGACATACACAATAAAATCAAGTCAATGGTAGAGGCTTCATATCAATTGGCTTCAACCTTTGTAGAGGCTGTTGTGTTGTCTAACTTTAAAATCAAACTTCAGTGATGACATTCAGAAATGATCCCAAACCACAAGGTGACAAAGCAGTTATCTGTGTCTCTCTGTGCTATGGTGGACTGTCTGTTGATGTTTGTGTGAATATTTTGATAAAGCAGCAGAATTGCAGACAAGAACAGTTGGAAATCCATGCAGACATGTAACATTGTACTCAAAAGAGATACTTTCCAATCTATGGGTGTGTGTGTGTTAAGCCAAAACCCTTCTCAGGGACTAATGAGCCATGACAACAGTGTTACAAGTCTAATCACTATGGCAACTGTCAAATTCTACCATTAGTCAACAGTGTTGTAATGATATCAGAGCCTGACATCTCTGTGCCACCCTCTCAATTTCACAACATCTTTACTTAGCACCACCGTCTCTGTTGCTGTCTGTCTGTATGTGTATGTGAGTGTGTGTGTGTGTGTGTGTGTGTGTGTGTGTGTGTGCTTATGTGTGCACTGGCAAGGAAGAAAAATTATGAGAAAACAAAAGGACAAAAGCTGAGAAAGAGAAACAAAGACCTCTTATGTATCTGCCAGGGCTAACACTAAGACAGAAGTACAGAATGTGAGAAAAATGAAGACAAATGAGGAGATGAGTCTAGAGTGGACACCAGTGTTTACAAAATGCGCCAAAGTGTATGTGTATTTGTGCATATGTGTGTGTGTCTTAAAGGCCAAAACAAAGTTATTTTCTATGTTTTCTATTGTAATCTTTTACAGAACTGCATAACTGGAGGGGGCACTGTTTGTGAGGCCAAACAATGCATAGGGATGTGATGGCAGGGTAGTATGGTTTCCATGGTTACCCAGTGGCGGTAGAACATGGCGAGCTGCTGGTGCTCTGTGCCAGCTGATTGGATGACGCTCCACTCGTATTCTGTAAACTGACGAGTCATGATGCGGAAAAACTCTGGGACTGAGCTGCTACCTGGAGGAGGGGAGGAGGGATGAAGAGAGAAGGGGGGAGGAGAAAGAGAGAGCAAGTGAGAGAGGGAGAGAAGGAATGGAAGATGCAGACAGAGGGGAAAGACAAGGACAGGAGGAAACAGAGGGAAGGAGATGAGGAAGGTGAAATGAAGACGTCAAAAAAAGAATAGCCACACACACACACACACACACACACACACACACACACTCACACACACTCACACAGAGAAACAGAGGCAGTAATGCAAAGGCAGCCTTGGCCATGGCTTCTTACATTCTTAAGGTAACAGTGACCCCTTGTGGTCAACTTCAAAAACACATGAAAATTAACACAACATCATGTTAAGAAGTGTTAACGATTATGTTCAAACACATCCAAACAATTAATGTGTTCAATTGGTCCGTATAATTTGAAACAAACACCAAAAATTGCTTTGTCTCAGTTGTTTTTGTCTGTGCATTTGCAAAAATATCTCTGCCCCCAAAATCATACAAGTTTAATCTGCTTAGTCTGCATATCTCAAAATATCTTTCTGTTCTTACCAAGAAGTGAACCACCATTTCTTCACCTAAACATTTACCTGGCATTGTGGTCTTCATGATATCCACTCCCACCTGCATCCCCTTCTCTGCAGCCAGCACTGCGTAGTCCCCTTGATGTGACAGGTTGAAACTCCAGGTGATGGGTTCTTCACCTAAATCTGAACTAATCTGTACACAGAGAGTAAAACAGCAATCAAATAGTGTGCCTCTATAATATTTCGGTAAATTTTACATTCAAAACTACTTCCAAGCCATAACGAAAAATGAATTGATTTGTTTAAAGCGATTGTGAATATACTTCAAGAAAAAAAGGCAGAAAAGTGGAAGGAGACCACTTCTATGTGCTTGTTTTGGACCGAATTGGGTACATTCTTTTCAAAACCTCTGCTACCAAAGCATTGTCGTAGGACCAACAAATTATAATATGCTATGACTGTGTTTGGACTTTTATGTACTGATCAGTTAATTGGCCAGTTGTTCTAAATTTTTCTCATATCCAAAGGACTTTTTTGAACACACAATGTGGCTTAAACGTTAAAAAAATGGGAAACCTAAGCAATGCTGTTTCAAAGCCATTATGAAACCTTTGATGAATGTTCCCAGTGTTAATGCTCTTAAGCTTAGGTAAAGAGTTAGCACAATATGATACAGTACATGATACACCTGTGAAACCTAACAGTGTGTTACAGGATGTTCAATGAAAGAGGGAAGATTTTGTGGGATGGTACAGGTCTCACATGCAGGAATTAGGACTGTGCAGTGTTTTATGTTGCTGTCTGTAGATGTACAGTTCTAGACAAATTCATTAGATCACCTGTTCAAAAGATGAGAAAACTATAGGTCATCAGGACTCTTTCTTTCTCTGAGATTTCCCTTCACTTCAATTTTGAGCAAGAGGGGGGAAATTTCAAGTGGAATGCTTTTGTACACAAGTTTGAGCCAGAACATTGGAATAATCCAATAAGTCAGAAATAAATCAAGAACAACAGACATCCAATAACCCCTCCCCCTGAATTCAAAGTAAATAGCTTTCATTTTGGTGATCAAAAAATAATGTCTTACCATTTTTCTGCTCTTTGAAAAATAATTTATTTGAAAATTCAACAATAGTTGTATTTTAGAATTAAAATGTCACTGTTATTTATTCATTTTGCCATACCTGAAACAAACAAACAAACAAACAAAAATGGTAGTCTGCAACATATTGTAAATTTAGGACAGTGGTGCAAACACTTTACACTGGTGATCTAATAAATTTGTTAAGCACTGTAAATGTTGTCTAAAAATACTGAAGACATGGTATGAACCTTCAGGGGGGCTGCTAGGTAAGGTTTCCCTCTGGGAGATCTTTCAAGTCTTATCTCTGACCAGGGGATCCCCATCCTTTCACACACAAATCTCCTGAGCATCAACCTGCCAGCCTAAGAGAGTGACACAAAGAAAATCATGAAAAATATTACTCATAAATAGCCTTTAGGAAAGAAGACGTGCTGGGTGGAAGCATGAAAAGTCCTACGACAAAGTAGAAGAGGGAAGAAAAGAGTGCCACAGGTCAGACCCACCATGGCTGATTTAGCATCCTTAGCAAACACAAACTGTCCGATCCTGTCCTTCTCCTCTTGCTGGATGCAGCGAGCAGCAAACAACCACTCAGACCTGCTTGGTGTCCATGATCCACAGCGGAAAGCCCAGCGAACAGAGCCCATTTCCTCACCTGAACTTTTCCTCCACGCCTGTCTGCTAACGGGCTAAAAGTAGCATTAACACGTTGGTATCAGGAGTTTTTGTAGCAACTCTGGAGGTGGGAGAGGAGGGAGGTTCACATTTTGTTTATCTGGTTTCCACGGTCCATTGCCGTCGGACAGAGGTGATGCAGATAAAAGTACAACTCTACAACTTCGTAGTTTCTCTTTGTTTACGTTCAGTATCTGACAGCAGCGCTGCACATGCCCGGAAGAGCCTGACAAGAGCCAATGTTGTCATAAGTGGGCGCGGTGGGGGATTGACCAATGGGAGCCTTCACAACTGCAAGCAACTGACGATGCCTTCAAATGCTCCACAGAGTATTGTAAATTAGGCAATGTCAGTCAAAATGCCTATAAAGTCATAATTTAGATGAATTCTCCTCACATGTTTCCGGTCAATTTAGAATATAGCTTATTTACTCTAAAAATTCTCCTTTTTAACTCTTTCATCCCTAATCAAACGTTTCTATAATCTTAAAAAATTGCTTATTTTTCTCTCTCTAGCGTTGATACAGTGGAAATCTGCAACATTACTTTCGAGGGTAAGGTATCACAATTTTTACATGATATAGTTTTATTTTTTATTTAACTGGTCAAATCTTTTTAGCTGATATCGAGCCGTATTTAGACATTCATCCTTCAAAATTCACTATGACCGAGTCGTCACTGAAAGCATCATAAAAATTGTACCTCCAGGATGTTGTTTTGATTGCAGAACATCTGTGGAAGGTGAGATATCTTTACATTATAATGCTGGAAATGTTAAAATTCAGGTAATGGTTGGGAGAGTGGTCATCCAAAAATAGCATCATATTTTACGGTAAATGAAAGAAAACAGGGTAGCGCTCGCCAGGTTCGAAAAATAATCTCTCACCGTACCACTGCTCGAAAAAACCCCGACATAGCCTATGAATTAGAAAAAATTGAGGTGCATAAGGCATGACCTAGAAGCCCAGGTACATTTACAAGTAATTTTTTTTCCCTGTGGGTTCTCAGAAGAACGCCCGTGTCATTTGTGGCCTGTATGTGTAATAACCTCAACCTCGTATTTAATCATCATATTGACAGTGACAGCAAACAGCAGCTGATTGGCGAATGCTATTGGCAGGTAAATTATTTAATGAGCTGCTGAGGAAACTGAATCGTCATAGACATGGCAACGTAAAAGCTACACTCACCATTTCATCAAAATAGGCTATCAATGAAAAAATAAAACACTTTTAATGCGATAAACTACCTTGAAAGATTTTGCCCTAACTATGATGAAACCAATAAGACACTGTAAGTTGAAAAATCATTAAAGCTCCTGTGGGACTTTGGCTTGCATTGAGTTTTGCACCCCCTGTTGACAAAATATCGCTGTACAGTTTTTTGTACTCTATTTTTTTTCTTTTTTGATTGAACAATTCCACCTTGCTGTTTTTATTTCATTAAAAGTGACTGTGAGGGGAATCTGTAAGAAGTACATTGTAGTAACTCTTGGAGTGGCTGGAGTCCTAGCCCCAAACTATCTTGATATATTTGTTTTGAAAGCGAAAGCGAGAGTACATCTGATCTTCTTTTTAACACTTCTTTTCTTTATTCAAGATAATGTTTTACTGGATAAATTGCCACACAGTAATGTACTTATCGACAGTTATGCAGCACTGTTTTGTTTGAAACGTTACGACAAGCAAACTTTGTGAGTTTGTACTGTTGTTTAGTTGCCGGGTACATTTAGAGCTACTCATAGCCTAGTGCTCTGAGACCCATCAGTACTGTGTAATATTAGTGAATCCTCATTATGTCCTGCCAGTGCTCATCTACCAAGCAGAACAAACGTAACACCACTCTTAATTTTATCGAGAGACTTTTAGCTTGTGTTTTAGCCTTTAGCCTGTGCTCTATCACTCTCTTGTTGAGCTTTCATCTTCTTCCTGTTGCCTATTTAAGCGTTGCATTTTATAAACTTCTCCTCATGATTTTGTCTAAATGCCTACCAGTTTCAAAGTCACAGCACAATGGCATCACACATTTCTAATAAAAAACATCATAGAAATTTTCTATGATGTTTGGGGAATGAGACTGTATTGTGGGCAGGACATCAGTGAGACACAGTGAGTAAAAATGACCCAGAGTGAAAGACACAGTTGCAAAAAAAGGCAAGGTTGCACTCTTCTTAATCCATTAAGTTATTGGCTATTGGTAAAATAAAGCCAACATGCCCCCTAAGTGTCTGTCTTGTGTTTTATCTCCAGGAAGAATGGCCCTTTGAACCAGTGATGCTCCTCTACTGGTGTAAGCTCAACATGGCATCCATCCAAGCCAGGGAGCGTAGGAACCCTCTCCTTGTTTGAGCTTTCTAATGTGCTATGGCCCTGGCTTTGACAAATCACAGCATTAATCAGGGAAAATAAGCTGCTTCTTCATCTGGAAATTGAAGGAAGCTTTGGATGATTAACTCCATCAGCCAACCAGCTGTGACCTCTGTCACTGCAGTTTTTTTTAACTTTATACCTTTATACATGCAGAACTCTGAGTCTCACATGCTGCTGCACGGATTCAGCCTTTAGTCTAACAGCTGGGATCATTCTTCCAGGTGGAAAACTTCACAGGGGCTGCCAGTGCCACTGAGGAAACTCCAGTTGATGAAACTGTTGCTTCTTTAAAGAAAGCTATGCTGCCAGACATGGCCTAACCTCAACAACAAATATCTACAGAGCTCTGCATCTAAGGAAAGAGCCCCTGCTGTCTCTCTGACCTGTGTTTTGGCTCTTTTTGTACCTTCTTTTTTATCCTTTAAGGTCTTTTCCTCTGTTTCCACCTTTAGCTTGTTTTTCCCCTCACTGTCTCTACTTATCTCCGTTTCTGGGGTTTTTGACCCGTCCTTCCTGTCAAGCTGGATTTCCTGCAGATGAAGCATCTGAAGAGAAAGAGGAAGAGCAACTACAGCGTGAGAGAAACACAGACTCTCATCAGGGAGATCCACAAGAGGAGAGATGTGTTATTCTCCAGGCAGCAGGTTCAAACTCAACCTTTTTCTATATGAACTGATGGATTAGGATACCTTTATATGGAGCTACTCAGTAATGGCACATTTTAAAATAGACTGGCCACATTATGGCTACTTTGCAGGCTACGCTGTATTTAACTTAATTTACTGCTCCTCGACATATAAACAACAAAGCTTAAACAAAGTATTCATTTCCTGACAACTCTCTGCTCAATTGGGTGGACCATCAACAGATAAAACAGCAGCATGATACAAACTCTCCTGTATCATTGGCATTTATTATTTGGTAATCTATGGTTTCGAATGTCCCAAGTATGTATACCAACCCATTACTGTCAAAACAGCACATCATATTTCTTTTTTTCCAATTACACAATATGAACAGAATGCAGTAGGTTGAGCTCAGGAGAGAAAACCATACCTGCTCTTCCAAATGGTTCATATACTGTAGCTTCTTTTAGTTCAATAGGAAAGGCAGAGGAACACACTGGAATTGGGCCTTTTAATAGTCAGCATAAGTAGCACGGATAGATACATAAATAGCATAAATAAATAAAACAAAAAAATGAATATTTTAACACCATTGTCAGTCTCTACTAAATAAAATCTTACAGCAAAGATGCCAAATCTGCGAGTCATATTATATTTGCATTACATGAGCTGTCCACCAGAGAGCACTGACACATTTCAGTTTTAACTTGCGAGGTGTGCAGCTCAGAATATCAGAATCTATCAAGACAAAAATGAATATCTGATGGAGGAAAATAGCTGTCAGCTAATTTATAAAGCTTAGACTGTTTTCATAAGCTGCTTTTGGCCTATGGTGATAATTCTCTGTTTATAAACCAGAGGATTTAATTTTTTCCAGACATGGTAGCTTTATATTCTTGGAAAAAATGGTATGACAACGTTTTAATTGATGCTTCTCTTCTCTCGTCCTTGTTTTGGAGCAGAACACAGCCATCAACGAGCTGAAGAGACAAGCATGGGAAGAAGTTGCGCGAGGTGTCAATTCATTGGGGGAGGGAGAGCTTCGTACTGCTGCTGAAGTATGTTTATTTATGTTGCAGCGTTATAATGTTAAATTTATATGTAGCAGAAACCAGATAAGACTGGCGTGTTGCCAGAAACATTGTTTTTCAAAACCAACAAACTGAACAAAATCATCGCAATTACAATTTTCTTCCATATCACCACAGTCCTGGCTTCTAAGTGATTGCAATTTCCTTCTTGACCTCCTTCACAGGTAAAGCGTCGTTACTTGGACTGGCGTGCACTGATGAAGAGAAAGCAGCTCCAGGCCGAGTTCTCTCTCTCCTCCTCCTCCTCACCGCTTGTGGCCCTGAAGACTGAGTATGATCAGTCGTCCCCTGAGCATGAGGCAGCTTCTCTGGGATCTGGCTGTGACCAGCTACTTGACCTCTCGGGCCTCCCAAAGGATTGTCACTGTGACTGGCCTGAGCTGGAGGCGCTTGGTGAGCCAAGTGGACAGGCCCTGATAGCACCTCTGGGTGTGAAGATGGAGGAAGACGTCAGTGAATACAGAGTAAGACACAGATGACAGTGCTGCGACAGTAATGCTGCTTTAAGGACAGAGGCTTCTACAGATTCTATAGATCAATTTGATGAATGCCTCTGTCAAACCTCTTCAGGCCTTTGAAAAAGAGCTTAGATTAAGAGCATCCTCATATGAAGAGAATCAACCCACACTGACATGACAGTGTTTGCTCGCGTATTCAATAGTGTCATTAATGTCCTCATCAGTAGAGACAGTTATGTTAAACATACCAGTGATTATGCCAACACATTATGTAGCTAAAGTGGTCCTTGTTGGTCTTGTGTTTTGATTGGGCTCATATCAGTCCAGATCAAACTTAATTAACAAGAGTGTTATTCAATGGAAATTTAATTTAAATTTTACTTTTAATGTTAGCTTTTGCTGATTGCATTAAGATGTTTCATTATCTGTTCAAGTAGTTGAGCATATGCTACCATGTCTCATTGTAATTTCCTGAGTCCTCCAGTTATTTTTTTTTTTTCTTAGTGTTGTTGCACATTTTCAGTAAATTAAAGCTAATGCAGTATGTTGTCAATAAGACAATCTGCAGCTGACCTAAATAGGTACAACATCAGCCGTAGTCTTTTGCTTCCTATTGGACTTGGAAACCTCTATAAATGACAAGCTTGGATACAAAGTACTACCTCAAAGTCACTCAAAACTCAATGTTGCTTACGTTATAGGTGCACAAGTGACATTGGTGTAGACACTGAACAACATTATACAGCATGGTATAAATGAAACAAAACAAGAGCAAAAAGGTATCTAACAATTTACCTGACTTTCTGTGTCTGGCTTCATAGTCAATGCATGTCTATAGCAAGCTTGAACCCAACTAGGGCTGAACAAACAATTTGAAAAATTGATCTAATTGTGATTATTTTCCACATTATTGCAATCAAGATTTATTGGACACTCTGTTCAGAAAGGGAAACCCAGATATAGATTCATTTTACATAGAATGAATTTTTTTAAGTCTTTATTTCCTGAAATGTTAATGACTATGGCTTATAGATAATGTAATGTCAGTGAGTTTTTAATAAAGACCTATAAAGAAAGGATATCTTAAACAGGAATGTCAGGCCTCTGAGAAGTTTTGCTACTTTTCAATCATTTCCAAGTTTACTCCCAATTTTCGTGCCTTTTCACCCATTTTTGCAGCTTTTGACAGCTTTTTATGGCTTTTTTCGTTCGATTTTTGAGCTAGGACAGAAGATTTTGAAGTCTTGACAACTCAGTTGGGAGAAATGTCACAGACTTTTTTCCCATCTACGCTGAAAAGCATTCATTGCTTGGATCAAAAAAAAAAAAATTGTATTGTTATTTTCTAAGCCTTTTGCACATTGGAAGTGCTGATTTTCTTATATAGCCCTTCAACATATTGAGAATGGCGAATGTGTTTCGAGCTGAATAAAAGAGTCTGGTCCAAGGCTTAGGAAAACTTCATCTACACCGTCATCATCAAGACTCCTATGATGATACTTTATTTTCTTTTTGCCTTTTCTTTGTAACCCTTTGGACAATCAAATCAAAGTTAAGGAGTAAAAATAGCTGAACTGCTCTTTCAATGTCCTCTCTCATTCTAGCTCAACAGTGATGGTGACTTAGGCACTGAAGACATAGATGAAGAAGATATCCCGTCCCTCCTCAGTGACATTGAATCTCGTGGTGATGGACACGTCGGTAATGTTTACTGCCACAACGACTTGGATATGCTCAGTTCCTCCAAGACTCCAACCTCCACCTTCAGCGGGGATCTCCCACTGCCTGGAGGCTTAGTTGGGACGCCAGCTCAAGGTCTCAATGGAGTAACCAATTATGAAAACATGGGGGCAGGGTTTTTGGTTGCTGTTGAGAAACAGCGATTGGAGCTAGAAAAACAGCGCCTAGCTGTGGAAACTGAACGCCTGGCAGTGGAGAAAGAGCGACTGGCAGTGGAGAAGGAGCATCTTCGACAGACGGAGGTGGAGAAAGAACGACTGCAGATTGAGAGGGAGAGGCTACAGGTGGAGAGGGAGAGATTGAGGCTCTTGCTCCTCAGCCAATCAGAGCACGCTGACTCCTCCTTCAACTTGCAGCCACAGCAAAGTCCAGCTTCATCCTCCACACCTGCTTTATCTTCCACTCATCACGATGGACAGAGGGAGAGAGAGAAGGAGAACAAAGGCTGGACATCAGCGGTAGATCTGGAGACAGAAAGGCTGAAATTGGAGAAAGTGAGACTGCAGCTGGAGAAAGAGAGGCTGCAGTTCTTTAAATTTGAGGCTGGCAGGCTGCAGATCGAGAGGGAACGCCTTCATGTGGAGAAAGAGAGAATGCAGCTGCATAAAGATCACCAGAGCCATTAAAAGGAAGACTCATAGAAAACAAGGAGACAAATTTTAACAGCCTCTTGGGCAGATTCAAATACAAAACAAGAGAAAAAACAGGGTATATGTGAATTTTAATAAGAAGCTGTTCACGTACTCCCACTCCGTCCCCCACTCAGTGGACTTTGTCCAAGGAGAAGACTGACATTGAGGGCTGATAAATATACGACCATCATGATTAAGCAGTGCCTTATGATGTCTTTATGACAGGGGTGACAGGACAGAGAAGATGCTATGATTCAAAAGATCACGTAATAGGATTCGTTAGGCACATGCATCTGGCTAAGACCCGACATGTTTGATTTATCAAATGTGAAGAGTTTTGACAGCTGCTCAGGGCCCCGCCTTGACATGCCAATGCACAAAATGTATCTGAGGTATCTGTGCCACACACGATTTCTGCTGTAGAAATGTTTATAAAGGTATATACATAAAGATATGGAACTGTGAGGTCTTATTCTTAATTTATGCAGAAAAACAGTGCTACTTAACCTACTGCATGGGTGCTAGCCTTCTTACCTTTCCTTAGTTTCCCACTTAGAGAAAGCAAAAACAAAAACTGTCACTTGCAAAAAACTTTTTCCCATGGCACTCGCTAAACTGTTAAATCTCTGTGTAAAATCTTTGTGTTAAAATATTGTTTACACATTAATCATGTAATTTTAGTTAAGATTGCTGACCTAAAAATCTCTCATTTGCTCCAATTTGGCAAAGCCAAGGATTACAGTTGCAATAAATGGCTCTTTGCTGTTAAAGTTTCCCAGTAAACCATGACAGGGGACAGTAAGTTTCCTGACTAAGAAGCAGCTAAATGGAATTCAGCCATCATTTTATATTTAACACATGCACTGTTCCTTGGAAGCCAAAAAATTATTTCAGTGGAATAAGTCTTCTTAAGATTACAGTTTTCTGCCTTCATGACAAGGACTTGAAAGACAATTTTAACAACTGTGATGAGCAGCTTAACTGGGAGTTTGCATGCTAAAAAACACAAGTATTTTGTATTTCTGGTGTACAAAAAGGAGTAGTGCAAAATTATATCACTCAATCACATAAACACTCCAAAATAGTCCTGTAATGTAATGAACAATTACATTTCTTTCTTTAAACAAGGTTACAGATCACCTTCTCTGAGCAGCAACCCTTAATTCCATCCCTGCATGTTTGTCTTCTGCTTCATGTTGATATGTCTGTAAATAAAGTTTTTGGAGAGAAAATGGTGTATCACCCCAAGAGATAAAGACACTGTTGTTAACAGAGTAAAATAAAATCAATCCCCACAGTACTGCTTTTGATGACCAGCCTCTGGTCTCTTTCATGCCTTTAAGTTCTCAGCTCTGCCTTTGAAGAGAGATATTGAAAGAGAAAAAGAAGATGATTACATTTTGTGTGTCCTCAGCATTGATGCTCCTCAGGAAACCCATCAGGGGTCCCGTGGATCAATGCAGGCTAATAAGCAGAGACAAGCATTTCAAATCACTCTGAGAGCACAGCTCTAAATCTCTAAAGAGTCAACTTTTGAGGATTTCACTAAAGCTGATGTAACACAGTGACACTTATTTCTCTGTTTTATTTTAAAATTGAATTTTTCTTTTTTTTCCATGTCACAGTGGAAGAGTGAAAGTCTCTCGTCCTTCAAAGCTGGAACTTTTAAATCAAAATAAAGGTGGAAAGTTTGGCATGGAATACATCAAGAGTTGGAAGCCTTCTTAACTAAAATCACGTGAGCTTCTAAAGATCCTCACACATATTGCATGCATACACACACTCACTTACTGAAAACATAAACACATTGCAGAAAGGATTTAATGGTCTGCATATTAAATTATAGGGGATACTTTATTTTCCTATTTAAGATTTGGTGTCCTCCCTTGAGATAAAGGTTGTTTTTAAAATGTAGTTCTATAACTTCTTCAGTTGACTTAAAAACTGGTGTGAAAATCCACTTTATTGTAATGAGCATTCAGCACTCCGTTTTCCACTGTGTGGATGATCTGAGAGGCGGCTTAAATTCTAATTATGCTCTGTCTCTTTCTTAGATATTTTCTTCTTCTTCTTCTTCTTCTTCTTCTTCTTCTAATTATTTATTTTTTGTTACGCTTTTCTTCTGAAAAGTCATACATGTGTGAGGGGTACTCAGGGTATGACAAACAGGCTCAGGGTACACATGACTAAAAAGGTTGGGAACCACTGTTAATCCAAACAGTCATCTTTCACTGGCCTTTGACTATCATACTCTTAGGTTGGCATGAAAACTAATTGGAATTGTATTTATTACTCAAAAATGATGTCTTTTTTAACATTTCATCCCTGCAGAAGCACAGCTGAGCCCAGGTCTCTTCCCATCATACATATTGTGTAGAGTGTCTGTTCACTGTGTGGATTCCACACAGACACAAAATCTTAGCCCGGAAAGAAATGACCACCAACCTCAACACCAGCATCATCAACAACAACAACATAGTAGCACAAGGTTGAACTGCAGGGGGAGATTGTGAAATTGAATTTCTTGTACGATCAAACAATATGTGAGCGCAGTGGAGGTGGTTATGATGAGAGAGGACATGTAGAAGAGAAATCAGAGTTTAAAATGGATTCCCCCAAGAGACAGATGCAAGAAAAAATGACAGGGAGGAAGGAGAATGAAGAGAATAAGCAGACGACTACATAACAGAGGAGAAGGTAGGAGGGGCTGAAGAGAATGGGGGATAATGTGGAGCTGAGTGAGGCTGAGGAAGAAGAGGTGAAATGAGCCAATGAAAATATAAAGGTGAAAAGGCAGCTGTTCCTCTGCAGTGAAGATAAAAAAGCCTGATTGAAGGTATGTGAGAGTGCATGTGTGCAGTTGAATGTGAAGTTGCAAGGTTAAAAGGGTGGGGGAGTCACCTCAAAATTGTTATTTTGCTTCATTTTCGCGTAAATGGGAAATACTTGTCAGTAATAACCCAGCATGGTATGTGAGTGAGCGCCTCCATGTATTTGTCTTGCTGTGTGAGAGTGTGAGTGAGATGGGATAAAATGGGAAATGCTTGTCAGTGATGACTCTACATTAGGAGTGTCAGGTCTCCATGGATCAAGAAAGAAGGCACCAAATGACAATACTGTAACACAACATCTCACCCAGTACCCGCTGGTCTAAATAAGTAGAAAGTGTGAAGTATGTTGGTTCACACACACAGACCTTGATGACCGGTACTCAACTTCTTTTCTTTAAGCCATGGGGTGCAAAACATCAAAATCTTACAAATTATCTTCTTATAATTTCTACTCAAAATATCTCATTACATTTAACATAAGACACCATAACCTAAAGAGTAAGATTTTAATGAGATACTCGAACTTGTTTCAAGGTGGATATCTTGAATATCTTCCATCCATCTATCCATCCATTTTCTTAACCGTTTATCCTGTTCAGGGTCATGGGTGGCTGGAGCCTATTCCAGCTGTCATTGGGTGATTAACTATTCGCCAGTTAATCACAGGGCTGACATAGAACCAGACAACCTCTTTCATGCACACAATCACACCTATGGGCAATTCAGAATCACCAATTAACCTAATGTGGACATATTTTTGGTCTGTGGGAGGAAGCCAGAGTACCTGAAGGGAACCCACACATGCACTGGGAGAACATGCAATATCCACACAGAACGGCACACCTTGCCAAAACCAGGGTTTGGACTGGTGACCTTCTTGCTCTTGCTTTGAGGTGGCAGTGCTACCCGTTGCACCACCGTGTAGCCCATCTTGAATATCATGTTAAATGAATAAGTCTTGAAATAACATGACTGAAGTCATTTCTTGGATGAAACAAGGTTTTTCTACTTGATGTAAGGTTTTTAAGTCGCTGAGTTATTTGATAAAGATAAATAATCTTGCTTCAAGACTTGAACTATGAAATAAGAAATGCAGTGTGTATGAGAGCCAGTCTACCATATCAGTCCAAACAGAAGTCTCTGAATATTGATAGGAGAGATTGGCCCAGTAAACTCAAGCCTCAAAATAACACTGAAAAATATCTCTACTTTTCTATTTGTTAAGCTAAGATTTTAGACAAACTGGAATTATTTATACTTTTGCACAAGACAAATATGTTTTTTAGCAACTGACCTTTTCTTTCAATTTAAGTATGTTGTGAGACATTATTTATGTTAGTGTCAAAGAAAAATGTTCTCTTCAAACAGAATAAGGATGGTTTCAATGAATGTATGCTTTATAAAGCTACTTAGTTGTCTTTTAGTATCTCTGGGTATTTTTGCAGAATCTCTAAGAGGCTGGGTGGGGTGTCCTCCTTTTGGGTTTTCAGAATATGGTCACCCTAATTATGACGGCTTGGAGAAACTATCCTGAGTGACTACGATAGTGGTTGTAACATGAAGAAAGAATGATACAGTATTTGAAGGATACTTCATTTACCTGCAGGAAGCCAGGCTCTTGGGTCCCTCCCATGTAGAAACGCAATGCTGCAGGTGCTCGCTGGGCTGGTGAGTGTTTTCACATAGCTTGGGTTAGAGGCAGTGGGTGAGTGGTGCTGGTACTGAGTCAGAGGTGACTAGCCCAGTTTGGATATTGTTACAAACAGTAACAACAATTCCTGGAGAGACTTGAATTCCTTATATGCAACTGAAGCTGTGTGGGGCTAATGCTGTTTAATGATAACCAAAAGAATGAGCTGTCCTCATTACTGTTTTGATTTTAGTCAAATGTGAGGGTCAAATCTATTGTATTGTGTAAATAAATGTGCAGCATCTATAAATTTGATGCTTGGGAAGATACATTACAACAGGAAATGTTTTTTTGAACCAAAATAAACAGAGGACACTGTCTTTTTTTGGCTTCATAAAGCCTCTCAAAGTTTGATTGCTATGGACTCTTAACATATTACAATTGTTTTTTGTAGACTTGTGACAACAACAACTGACTATGATTTATCTCAGTGTCATATTACGATCATGCTGTAGGTTCTGAATAACTGCAAGGTGTTCATTCTTCAGCAACTTAGTCCAAATTAATCCTGATACTGGTCTGTTCAGGAGTCTTTTGTAATGTACTGTACTACATCTTTATGCCACATGATATCTGATCGCATGCTAACTGCATTGTTGTAGAATGAGTCATCAATAAACCTGATTGATGACATGGGCTCTATGGTTTGATGCCAACAGGGGCTGCAGCATGGTTGCAGTGCAGAACGGTAAAACAACTAGTAAATAAATAACCACACGGAGAAACAGGTTCAGCATTGATGTTTTACTAGAAAAAAAAAAACAAATGGAAAGACAGAAATAAAGATGTAAAGAAACAGTGTGTGAAAGCCAGAGTGTTGACAGCCCAGCGGTCAGCATTTCACCGTCAGTGCATGAAATCTAATGTTCTGGAGGTGGCAAAGAAATAAACAACATCAGGTTTGGTTTTACTGCCAGGTGTGTCTGGTGTGGTGATAGCACGATCAGTGTTACCCGTCATTACATGAATGCTTTCACTCTAAAAATTCACCATCTTTCCCTTTTCCTCTGGTGCTGGATGCTGCAGTGCTTCTGCACTGATCCCCTGGGCCGAGGGGGAGAAACTGACACTACATTAATCCATTCAACTATTGTTTTGCAAGATACCTGTTGTTTTCAGACATTGTTTTCTGTGTATGCTTTCTCTGGAGTTTGACTTTAACACATTTGATGCTGGACTGCATGAGAATGCATGTGTGTGAGTTTATGCAAGAGGTGGAAGTTCTTCTCTGTGTTTTATTCTTCTCTCTTTTTGGCGAAATGTTACAAAGTAAAAGGGTTGCAATGTTCCCAAACAAAAACCAGATAAAACTTAGATTGTCAGTTGGTGTCTTGGGTCTTGAATTCATCTCTATCCCATTATTCTGCAGAGTAACAGGGCAGAAAGTAATTTGTCATTGCTGAGATGCACTTTATACAGAGCGCTCTGTCTTACAGGGGGGCAGGGGGGCAGAGCCAGAAAGATGCAAGGGAGAGAAGACTATCTAAGAAAAGAAGGATGAAAGATTCCAGAGATTGGAGGTAAGACTTAATAAAGCAGAAAAATTAGAATTGAAAAAAAGACAATAAGGAAGAATTACTCACTTAATGTGGTATGGCACAATCTCCATGTTTCACCAGCATGCTTAATTGTATTGCAACAAAAGAAGAAAAAATTGCACCCATGTCCATAAAAATACGCTTGTTTCTTTTCTTAATTGTTCCCCAGATACAAATAAGAGCATTATTCCTCTTCCTAAGGCTGGCTGCAAAGTGAATGTGCCAAAACAGACTGCCATTTGGTATGATACTAATTTTCAGAGTTCAGTGGATCCACAAAAAGTGCAAACCCAGCTTGGTTTTGAGTTCAATCTTCAAGCTGTATCTCTCTATCTTGTGGGACTTTGATCTGCAGCTGACTCACATCTGTTGAGTAGACAAATAACAAGTAGCACTGTGGCAACTTGAAAATTCAACACAAATGCCACACTCTCCAAATGTCAGACAGCTCTGTTTTCCTACTGCACTAAAATCACAATGACCTCTCCTGTCCGGAGGCCAGCCTTGAAGTGTTCAGTGCTCCAGTGTTGTTCACTGGAATTTGCATGCTGTTTCAGGGACATTTATCCACAACAGAAGACTACAGGGGTGAAAACAACAGTTAGACAATGAAAAACAGTGAAGAACTACTTGTGAAAACAGACAAACAGGCAGAAATAAAAACCACCCAAACCTCTCATGGTGATGGAGTGATCACTCTGAGCTGACCCTGTGTGTGCAACATTGTGTGTGTGTGTGTGTATGTGTGTGTGTGTGTCTACTGTACGTGTGTGTCCAAGTGAGTGCCGGATGGACATTCAGTGTAGGACGCACATAGTCAGTGGCATTTTAATAGTCTCAAGTTATCAAAAAAAACAGCCATTTAACAGAATGTATGCCATGGCCTCTGACAATCTGTGATCAATGTCTTCTATAGCTCTCTATAGACGTATAGATATATATTCATTTGTTTTATATATAATATGTAGATTCATAAAAAAGATCTGATCTTAATTACAAGTAGTGGCATTTTTCTTTTAGATTCATTATTGCAATGAGTTGTTATCTAAGATGGTTAAAAAAGACAGGTGAGTTCTGTTTTGCTACGCAGTTATTTACAACAGTTTTAAAAAGCAAGCTTTCTGATATGATACCTTTCCCAAACCACTGGAAAAAACACTGAAGATCTCAAATGACAACCACACTGCAGTCACCTGTAGAGAAATTCAAAGTAGTAATAGCTATAGATTATCTTAGTTCGAGTGAAGCACACATAGTAAAGGCTAGTAACTCAACTTTATCATAACCTTTAGAATACAAACTTTAATGTGCCTTTTTTCACTTCTAGCCACTTTGAAAAAATGACTGAAGCTGACAATTTGTTTTCACTGTCAACAGTTTTCTATCCTCAACACCATTTCTTACTCAATTACTCAATTTGCAAACACTTTTTAGGTCCCAGTTTTAGGTTGAAAAGCACGTTGTTAGGGAGTCAAATGAGATTTTCCTTTGTGTCTTTATCTTTTCTTTCCATCGCTGAATATACAGGTTATACCTCGTCTTTGCCTCTATGCTATTTAGCATTTCTACCGTCATGAAGATGCTATTGATGAAGAACGCCTTTAATAACTACAGTGTATTTTTTTCTTTTACAAACCCCTGTGAATTCTGCAGCTGATCTAAGCTGCTTGGATGTGTTTGGAGGTTACTTCTGTTCTATACTGACATGATTATCTCACCAGAATGGGGTGAGAAATCAATCTAGATGCGTAGTAAGAAAGCATTTTCATTCAATTCGAACAGTCCATGGCAAAAAAGTAGCGGATTTGCACAGTCCAAATGTTCAAGGTTACAGTTTTCTGGTCTTCTAAGGGTGATAAAACCTGGCACTCAGTCTTTGCAGGCAAGTTAAGTTGACAATGATGAGGATGGTGATGATAATGATGAAAATGTAGACTTAGTAAGGCGCTGTCAAGGAGGGGTGTGGCTTACTGGCCAACATCGTCCAACGACGACAGAGCAGGAGCAGAGTTGTTTGGTTGTGTTTGTTTTTTCATACAGTCAGCTGATGGTCATCTTTATCACTATCATCATCATAATCAGGTTTGCGGTCATGTTTACAGCTCACAGTTTGTTTCATGTCAGTCTGTTCTGGCTTCCTGTCAGTTCGATGAGATCTGGATGGTTTCCTCTCCAACAAAATTAATCAAATGACTGCTGCAGGCAAGTGTGATAGTCATAGATGTTTTTTTTTTTTTTTTTTTCTTCATTGTTCTCTCCAGAGTTGTATTTCACTTGTCTCTTGTAAAAGAAGTCAATGGCAGCAGGAGGGTGAGATGATGATATGCAATGTGTGTGTGTGTGTGTGTGTGTGTGTGTGTGTGTGTGTGTGTGTGCATTTACTTATTATTCTGAGTATTTGCATGAATGTTTTTCATATTTATGTGTATTTGATGCATGATACTGATATGAGTGTGATTGTATGTATGTATGCACATGTGTACGTATTTCTGTCCCAGTCTGTGTGTTGGTGTGTCATTAAGGCACGGCAGGTGTTTTTGGTTTTCAGGGCAGTCCGGAGGAGACCACTGCAAGGCCGGGGTGTCGGAGGGGGGCGTGGCCACCATGCACGGCTTTGGGGCAGTCTGGCGTCAAGACGCGGCCATTCTCCCCCACACTTCCTGTGATGGACAGACGGGCCTTGTTCCGCATGGCTTCAGAAAAAGACAACTATATGGGCGAGAAATGGAGGGGAGGATGGAGAAGAGGGTGGAGAGAGCAGAGCAAAGCAGAGAATTTGTTTAAAAAGCAGATCATTTCATTGCAGTTGAAAGTGCAAATGCAGCCACTTGATACAACAAATATTTGACACCACAGCTTGTATACAAACACATGCTCAACAAAAATGGCATGCATGTACCTGTGCTCACGCTGTAAAGATAAGTATGCTTACATTAGACATGTCTGGAGGTGCAATCACACATCCGGTTAAAGTTTCACTCTTTGCAGTATTTTTTTTATCATCGTACTTTAAAAACTAGTGCTGGTACATTAAGGGAAATAATCCCACTGTGTCAAAATTTTCACATTAATTTCCAGATAAATAAATGCTGCATTATTCTAAAACAGAAATTCTTCAGAATCATATATACCAGCGATTCTCAAGCTGTGGGCGATCTGGTGGGCCGCAAAGATATTGAAGGTTGGCCACAAAATCATTGCCAAGACAGTATGATTTTTATTTGTGTGTGTTTTGGAACAGGGTGGTGGTGGTGGTTGGGGGGGGGGGGTCATTATTTAAAAATAAATATATAAAGAATAGTATTTTAAATGTCAAGTCTTTGTTACATTTAAAAGGATATCAAAAATGTTAAATATTTACGTAATTAAAAAGTATCTCAGTATGACCTCTGTATTTATAGGGTCTGAAGTGGGCCATGAACATTTTTGAGACTTAATTGTGGGCCCTTAGTTGGAAAAGGTTGGGAACCTCTGATATATACTATAATTACTTGAATGTACTTGTGAGTTTAACTGCTGGTTGATGAATGTGAGTAACCTAAAGGTCTAGTCTTAGGTTATATATTGTCTCAGTTTTCACTAAATTGTCATTTTCTGACTGTTTAAACAAGCTGAGTTTAAAGGTATATTGGTCGCTTTAAACTGGCATGGTGTGAATGCAACCCAAACTATACACTCAAGTCTCACCAAAGAGCTATGACACTGTGCAAATGCTGCAGTCACATATTTTTGTATGTACCAAAGGCAACATTAAATGTAAAAGCAGGCAACAGTCAACAAACATGTACAAAGTGGACGAGAGGATTTGGGTTGTAGACATCTGCATTTCAGAAGTGACCATGCATTTCATCACTGGGTTCTGGGTTTTGGTTTTCTGAACAAATTTGGGTGAGGATTCAAAGGCATAACATTTTTCAGGTGAGGACTTGGAAAGACAAACTGGAGAACATGAAGGAGTGATTTTTCTGTCAAGGTTTCAGATTTATAGAGAGGGAGTGACTGACTATACTGCTCAGAGTAGGGTGACACTTCACACAGACAGGCCACTCTGTGATGTTTCAGCAAAGTCTGCATTACCCCTGCTGGATGAAAAGCTCAAATCTGGAGAGTGAAAAAGCTTATATAGTCCTCTTTTTTCTGTACATTTTCATCTGAATTTTAAATAACTCATAAAAGGGTGTTTCTGCTGTTGTGATAAAACTGCTTTGAATGGTCTGGTATGACAAAGCTGTATTCCAAAGAATGCTGCTCTTTTCTTACTCATTGTTTCTTTATTAAAGTCATATTGTGCGTAACATTCTTATTGCTTTATAGGGGTTAAGTGTCACAACTGAATTTCCCACAAAATAAAGTCAGCATTTCTGATCCTGAAGAGAAATTTCTACAGACACACTGGCAATCCCATGTGCAAGAAATTTGTAAATTATGGTTAAATGAAAACATGGTTCAGTATTGCCTTTGAGGCTTAAAACACTGCATTGGGATGTTTTTCTCATTTACTAATGGCTTTTATACAGCATTAATATCTGAAAAAGTTTACTTTGCAATTACCAACACCCAACTGTGTGTGATAATACATTAGCAGAGACGGAAGACAACAGCTTCCCCTTCCTGTTTTAATGAGTGCTGTCATGCTGATGTACAGCTCAATTAAAAACTAGGGAGAAAACATGTTCTTTAACAGAACATCTAAGACAATATTCAAGACACTAAGATTTTTTCCTGGAAGAGATGTGGGATGGTAGCAGCTTGAAGCTAAGTTTAAAAAATATTAGGAAAAAAGGCAAACATCCAGGGTTTCTTCGTAGTCTTCACTGATGGAGGTAAAGCTGTCAGTGCCTGGATTACTTTCAGGGTGAAGTAGCAAAATATGTAGCTGCATCTGTAGGAGGTTTTGCACTTACTTTAAGTTGGCACCATTCCATATGCTTGGTTAAAAGCCAATATTTAACACTGAGCATTTGACTGGCTTTGCTTTTGTATCCTGTGTATCGATCCTACTAATTGCCTGAAAGTGATTATTAAATATGACCTTATTACATTTCTGAAAGGTTTGCTAAGCAGATTACCAAAGTGTTTCCTTTGTCAGTTAATTGCTTTTACTTCAATAAATGTGAGTCATGTTTTACAACAACACCGCTAAGTAGCCATTCTATATGAAGTGTTTGCTTCATCAATTATTCCTCTGCATTAACACTAAGTAACTGGGCAGTTTGGTAGTTGTCAGGGCTGGAATAAGTCAGAGAACTATTAGAACGGTCCATAGCAGGGGTGCACAACTCTAGTTTATTGACAATTGTCAGTATTAAAGGCACACTATGGGAGAGATAAAACTCTTGCCAACAGAGCTGCTTAAGGTCAGAAAGAAAAACCTACATTTGTCTTATGGTTGTACACATCAAATGCATCTTGTAGTGCTTGCTTTTAAACCAACCAAACAAAAGCAGATCTACGAAAGCATCTCAGCTTTCTGTAAGACAACTGTTGTCAAGAAAAATGTGTTCTCAATCACTCCGAATTTCCAGATTATACACGGTACCATCACAGACTTTTGATGAAGTCGGCTTTTTAACACAATGTTTTCAACACTTATCAAGCTGTCAAAAGCCTCAGCCTCTATCCTTAATTAGTTCAAATTGGCTCTGTGGCTTTGAAAAGTGTTTTAAAATGTTTGTCTGACATCACATGAGGTATAAGTTGTCTAGTTATAAAAATTATTTCGACCTTCCAGTGACATGAAAAACAACTTCACAGTGTTTCAGCCAGTATATCCATCACATCTTGGGGGTTATATTCTGACTGGTGGTATCTGATGACCAAACAGTAGCTTGTTAATTCAAAGCTGGGAGCTAAAGTTGGTTTCAATAAGTGACAAACTGTCTCCTTTAGATCTGGTCTTCTTAATTACAGTTTTTTTTTCCTGTGTTGGTTTATTGAGTATCTTTGATTTTCTGTTGGTCAGTTGAAAATCAGAGTAAATTATTGCCAAAGAAAGTCTCTTTGAGAATTTGCAATGATAGAGTTGTGCATCCCTGCTCTCTTGATGTTTTAAGTCTTAACTACCGTTACAATGCAGGTGCCTAGGCAAGTCATCAGCCAAGAGCATCACCATGAATGTAATCATCACCATCATCTGCAGCCAAAGACGATGGAACCAAGTCTGTAGTCACAAGTCTAACCCCAGTCTGGGAAGGGACTGAAGTGAAATAGAATTAAAAAAATAACCAAAGTAAAAGTAAAAATAAATTTGAACCCAAATTCCATAAAAAGGCCAATAAATAAAATAAGCCAAATAAACCAAATAAGGTTTAAAGAAAAATAAAGATCTACATTGGTTCCACAATGCTTGACTACATCCTGATCACCACATGAAGTACAACACGGTTGCGTTGGGCTGCTGCGTCAGCCTCCACATCGACAATACAAGAATCTACAGCACCACCACTATGATCAACACCACCATTACCCCACCTATATGGGAGCCTCTAAGTCCTACCCCTATATCTTGACCCCCTCGGAGCCGTACACGTTGTACCCCTCCCTATAAGTGGCTAGATTCTGGGTGCTGGGGGAGGGGCTGGGGCAGTGGGGGGGGCTAAGGTCCACCTTCATGCGTTTGGCTTCGGCCCGGGACTTGTAGCAGAACTCGACCAAGGCCACCAGCATGGCCAGGCCCAGGCCACCCACAAGGATGTAGAAGACCCCGGCCACATTGGACAGGCTGAGAGCCTGGGACGACTTGTCCTGAAGAGAAGGAGCAGGGATGGTGTGTTTTGGAGGAGCAAGGAGTGATGAGTGAAAGAAGGTGTGAGCCAAGACCAGGGGTAGAGGT
Organism: Thalassoma bifasciatum; assembly: GCA_008086565.1. Classification (NCBI taxonomy): domain Eukaryota; kingdom Metazoa; phylum Chordata; class Actinopteri; order Labriformes; family Labridae; genus Thalassoma; species Thalassoma bifasciatum. The sequence continues at coordinate 946,678 of RPOG01000051.1, read as the reverse complement.
TAAGTGGGTGATAAACAAGTGAGAGGGAAGAAGCAGAGTTGGGTCGTGATGGATGATAAGGAAGAAAAATATGTGATCAAGAGAAGGAGAAATGCAGGCGGATCAAATGTTTTTAGAGCAACAAATAAAGGTGATGGACCAGTAGAGGACATGAAATAACCATGACAGAGGTAAAAGTTTGAGGGGAAAAGTTGGAAAAAGCAGATAGAGAAAACAGGATACAGTAGGTTAGAAACAGAAATGGAGACGATTTCAGAAATAAAAAATCATTTCCTGATTAAATCTGGTGTCAGAATAGAGCTACTGCATTACAAAATACTGCAGGATTTATAATTATCTTTTAATTCCTTAATAAAATGAAAATTACAATCTGATTCTGTCTATGACTAAAATTAATACAACACTTATCACAGCTACATACATCACTACAAGTCTGTTACAGTCACTACAACTACTAACAATCTACATTTCTACAACTATGACAATGAATTAACCCCTCATTTAAGTAAAAAGAGAACAAAACAATGACAGAGTAGACTTCATCCTGAGCGGTGATGACTGTGTACTGTAGTTTTAATGGCTCCAGTTTCCTATAGCAAGCTATCTTCAGCTCCCATTATGTATTATGGATGTAAATATTTTCCTCCTTCAGAACTTCTTTTGACTTATAAGCACAATACTTTCAGAATATTTAAATCACTTAAAGCTGTCTTAATCATGATACAAGTACTGTTCAGAAAAGTTTTTGCTCTATGTAAAATGTTGGGTTATTTTATTAGCTTGCTCTTTACCTTGCTGGTCCTAAGTATTCTTGTGTACCTCAAAGATAGCCATATGTTCAAGCCTAAGAGTAAAAACATTGGCTGCCCCCAAGTCTAAGATGAGGCTAACGCCAATGTTAACACAAATAAAAGTGAAAATTGAAAGTGTAATGAAAATGGAACAGCTGCAGATTTCTGCAAAAGTCAACATAAACTTAAACATCATTGACTGAAATGGAGATGTAAATGTCCAAAATTCATTGAATGAGAAATTAGCTGTTCTGTGGACATTTCTCTATCTCAAGTTAATGGAGGACATTTCTTTTGCTAAGACAGTAATCTGGAACGTATTCAGGATGTGTTTCAGGCTAACATTTGGAAGGCCGCAGCGTGAGACTGACCTTACTTCCAGAGTCCTTGGGTCCACACTCTCCCTTGTCATACCACCATTTGTTTTTCAGTTTGTCTAAGACGCCTGCTTCGCTCAGTTTCAAAACTGCAAGGTTTACTGGGGTTCTTCGCGTGTAAAAATAACATAAATAACATCATAGGACATGTTATTTTATGTTATTAGAGTATAACATTTGCATTGTACAGCTCAATCACATAAAATGATACTTTGACTCAAATCAAGTGACCTAGCATGGATCCCACTGAGTACATGTGTGTATGCTCGTTGAGGAGGGGCTGGGGGGAGCGAGGAACTAAGGCGAGCTACAGACATATGAGTGGGACCCACCTTTGTCACTTCAGGTAACACACCCATACTGCCCCAGCTGATCTTAAACCAAACAAGAGGCCATTACTGTCAAGCCAGGACTATTGGCATTAGGCTAGCACTGTGCTATGAATGGGTGAGTGAGCAACAGGGAGACAGACTTCAGTTTGTCATAAGCTTTTGTAAAAATATTTGCTATAATCACAGATTGAATCCATGTGACTTTAATTATCCTCTGATTTTTCATAAAGTATTTATACATTTGACCTCATAAAGTATCTTAATGAAAATTTTGGCATTACGGTAAAACAGTTTTGGGAAGACATCCATGGTTACCAGATGTTAACCTTAATTGCCTCTGATATCATACATCTTTTGTTCTATGAAGCTCATTTGATTCTAAAATTGATCTGTTACTGTAGAAAATTAAAGAAATGGAAAGAAAGTAAAAGATGTATGCAACAGCTCTGCTTGAACAGAGATAAAGAAAATAAAAAGAAAAAAAGAGCTGTATAAATGTTTGAGTACTCCAAATAGAATTGTTCAATCTAACTGAGGCACATGGGGAAAACTTTATCCTGTAATTGCATTCTGCTGCCATCAATTATTCATCCTCCCCTCTGCTTCAAGTCAACCTGAGCCCAAAAGAATCTGAAAACTACCCTTACGCTTGGGTCTCATTTTTCCTCTAAATGTTTAAAATCTGTTTCATCTTCTCTGTTCTTTAGCAACAGATCCTCAGTTGAGGGACTGGAATGGATCAGTTTGGTGCCTCTCTTTCATTTTCTCTGACTTCCTCCTTCGTCTCCCCTTGTTCTCTCCCCAGAGCTGCCACTAGGGGGCGAACATTCCTGTCTCAGCAGTAATTGCTCTCTTTATTTTCCCTCCCATCCATCACTGAACCCTATTTCCATTACCCCCCACTTTGTCCTTTCAGTGGGGCATTACCAGATCAGTGCCAAATGCATTTGAAATGGTGATTATCATGAGGAGTGCTTGATTTATAATGCCAGGGCCTCATCCACAGAGGAGACATATTCCCTTGTGTGGTACTGAACAATTCTCAGTGATTATTTCAACAAAATTCATTTTTTTAGATTGATCTTTTGAAAGCATTTTTATTCTCCTCAGTCCCTCTGAATGGTAAAACTAATTGATTTAATTTCAAGATGCTCTTATCTTGCGAGGGTTTCTCCATACTTGAAAAGTTAAATTCTTGTATTCTTTGTCTCAATAAGCTCTAGTGTCGTATCTTTGTCACTGTGTCTGAACCTTTCATGTAGAAAGATCACACACAAGTGGCAACAGATGCAGCATTGTGTCTTTAAATCTGCACTTGTCACAGGTTGGTTGCTCTGCTGACTCTTCATATTTTCTCAGTATTTCTTTTTGCCAGGGCAGATGCGTGCGTTACACTCCCAGGACGGGGGCCGTCGCAGGCTATCTAGCCAGGGATCGGCCCCTGCCCCCCTAGTGGTGGGGTTGGGCAGACAGAGAGGGCTAACCTTGGAATCCCCTCCCCCGCTGCCACATTCTCCTTTGTCATACCACCACTTGTTTTTCAATTTGTCCAACAGGCCCTGCTCGTTGAGCTTTAGAACGGCCAGGTTGACCGCGTTTCTTTAAGTAAAAAAAGGGAGGGACAGATAAGATAGTTTGGTCAGAGCAGAGGATGAAGGGACAGACGGACAAGATGGACTGGGACCACAGCTGGGAGGGAGAAAGGGGGAGGAGGAAAAGGGGGAGAAATCAGAGGGGTTGTAGGGACAAAGGTGGGTTAGTGGTGGAGGATGCATCCCAGACAACACTCTCTCCGTTCGTCTCTTTGACTTTCTTTCTGCTGTAGAAACTTTTCCAGGTGAATTCATGTTTCTTCAGCAGTGTCTGCTTTAATAAGCAGCTTACATTATTTTCATCGCCTGTCTTGATCCTGTTTCAAGCTGCACTAACAGGAGATACTCTGCAGTGAGTGTCAGATCTCTTGTTGAAACTGTGTTAACCAGGTCTCTGCAGCCTGCTAATGGTGCTCCTGTCTCCTCCTGCTGCTCCCTTACCATCTTTACTACTCTGTGTTTGTGTGTGTCTGCTGTCTGTGTGTGTGGCTCCAGCTTTTTACAGCACTCCTGCTCACACCCCTGGCGCGTTTGACCTCCAGACCAACATAGGACAGAAGCCAAATATCAGACATTCCTGCAGTGTGTGCATATGTATTCAGCTGAGCTTTTCATATTTGGTATACTTATTAATGGAAGTGCTTGAACATATTCTCAAAGTATATCATCACGTTTAACTTATTAAAGTTAAAATACAAATGCAAAATAATATGCTACAGGAATGATAAAAATCATCTTGCGATCCAGGTTTAAATTGGGAGAGATTAGTACTTGTTTTTTAGGAAACACTTTACTTCAAAGGCAAATTTCATCAGATAGAGGTAATAATCAGACAAACTTTCTTTTTATGCATTTGAACCCCCCCTGCCCCATTTCATTGTAATTGGGTGAAAATGAGCATGAAACTTCTTTGAAATGTCTGAATTTTAATTTAAGCAAGTCACAATTGAGAAGCAACTGTTTCATTTAATTTCTTTGAAATGTCATCTGAATTAAAAGGTAAGTATGGGACAATTAACCAATAATTAGTTCTAAAAGAAATCACAATTCACCTCAAAATGTATGGAAAAATGTCCCAACATCACTGTTTAATTATATTCTGCTATTTCCAGAAAAGTAGGCAATGAATAGCCACTGATTTCTTGAATACAGTTTGAGTAGTATTAAGTAAGTTCCACCAATAGCTATAGATTAGTCACTAATTTTCACCTACTAACCTTGAAATTTTGAGTAAATATCTGGAAAACTGAACAAAACAGTTACTTACCAATTGTTATTTGCTTACAGTTAAATTCAGAAATTATTTTAAAGAAGTTACCTGATAATTTTCACCCAATTATCATAGAATTTGGTGATGATTAAAAAAAAAATCTAAGAAAGTTTGTCAAATTATTACCTAATTCCAATGATAATTTCGGACATGTAAAGTAAAGTTTTTCTGTTCTTTATATGGTTCTTTGTTTCCCTTGATTTCTATTGAGTTTGATTTTCAAATAACAATGCACAGAAATACTTTTCCAAATTCTAGTTCTACTCAGCTTACCCTGTGGTACCTACATTATCTACACAGAAGTGTGATCAATGGCTGCCTGAAAGCTTGATATCAATTTTATCTCACTAGCAATGTTAAGCTGTTGACTTGCTTTGTACAGACAATCCAGGCTCATCCTGTATTTTTTGCTTTAGACATAAGAAATGCTCAAACTTGACAAAATACACCTTTCAGTGGATCATCAAACATGGCATTTCAAAGTCTTACAGTTTCATGATAGAGCAATACTGCTGTAGTACTGAATTGCTGGGTGAACCAAAACCACTGAGTCGTTTGTCATTTTCCCCAAATAAAGCATCTCTGCAAATGGCTCTTATTTCACTGTTTTCTGTTCTGTGTCAAAATAACCAGATGAAAAAATCAAGCTGCAGGAGCTCAGTGGTTTTACACATTTATTCCCTGCTTGTCCTTCATGCATTTATTTTTTCCCTATCTGTCCTTCTTCACTGCTTTTGAAAACAACCAAAGAGAGACCTTCCTATGGTTCTTTTTTCTGGTGACCTCTTTTGTTTGCAAGACGCTGTAATCATGTGGGCTTATCTGTATAAAAAGGTCACTGCAATTGCTGCTTACTTGTCCTTTTATCTTTGCACCTGCCTCTCTAAAAGTCCCAACTGATCCCAGTATGCCAAAGAAGATTGTTTTCTGTTCTTTCTATGACAAAGTAACTCATTACGCTTTGTTTTTAGCCACAAGTTAGTCAAGAGGTATGTTGGGAGACAGTGTTCTCTGGGACCATCTGGTCTGCAAGCCATGACTAATCTCATCAATGTAAGAAGTATGGATGAAACAGTTCAAACATCTCATCATCATTTATGATTAAAACATTCACATACAAATAGTCAAATAAAAAGATACTATACTCCAGAAAGAATACATTCCTAACAATAATTCAATCAGCAGGGTATTCATTCTCAGTATCAACATCATCAAGTCTGATAGAGCTGTGATTGGGGTACCGAGAGGAGAGGCAGGATCACCTGATGTGCACACTCATAGCCACATGTGTGCTTTTACAGGGTTGGGTTTCCACACAGCGGGAGAAGCCAGAGACAGCCGTGGATGGTCCTAGAAATCTTTCTTAGTGGGAAAGGGGGGGTTTTAGTAGGAATCCATCCACCCACTGTCTGTCACTTTTCCCTCATAAATGGAAAAACCTGTGTGTACATAGAGAGGGATAAACTGGTGCCTTTTTTTGGTGGGGCTTGTTTGCACCACACACAGAGAGGGAAGTTATAGGACAGAGTGTGAAGCTGATATGCTGTTTGTGTTTTTTATTTCATGAGGTAAAAATAAAATGCTGACTGAGAGACTGAGAAGGAGAGAGAAGAGAAAGCAAGTGGACCAACTTTGCTGAATTTAGTCAATTATGTTCCCTCAGTAGACACTTGAAACAATGTAAAAGTAAAATCTCTTTTCTGCTGTCACCTGGAAAATACATCATCTGCTTTGCTCACATACCTTAGTGACTTCTATTAGAACTGCAGGCTCAAGTTAGAAAGGTTACAACGTATTTATTTTCCAGTGTACTGACTCATTAAAGAGTTTTTTCTCCTCTTATTTGTAATGTACAAAAGTAAAGGTATTATACAGTTTACATGATTTTGTGTTAAAAAATAACATGACAGCTACCAGCTTCCTATTATGGCTTAGGGTAAAGAGGCATTTGAAGTGAGACTATTTGAAGTGGGGCCCATGCCACCACAAGTCACACCCTGGACAAGTCCATGTCAGGTTGGCAAGCATGTTAACAAGTGTTTTCAGAGGGAATATCCAAACAAATTGACCAACAACAGAACTTCACTTTCTCCTGTAACTTCTCCTTGTGCTCTCTTTATTGTTTGCTGTTGTACATTCTGATAAANTCCAGACCAACATAGGACAGAAGCCAAATATCAGACATTCCTGCAGTGTGTGCATATGTATTCAGCTGAGCTTTTCATATTTGGTATACTTATAAATGGAAGTGCTTGAACATATTCTCAAAGTATATCATCACGTTTAACTTATTAAAGTTAAAATACAAATGCAAAATAATATGCTACAGGAATGATAAAAATCATCTTGCGATCCAGGTTTAAATTGGGAGAGATTAGTACTTGTTTTTTAGGAAACACTTTACTTCAAAGGCAAATTTCATCAGAATGAGGTAATAATCAGACAAACTTTCTTTTTATGCATTTGAACCCCCCCCCCCCCCCAATTTCATTGTAATTGGGTGAAAATGAGCATGAAACTTCTTTGAAATAATGTCTGAATTTTAATTTAAGCAAGTCACAATTGAGAAGCAACTGTTTCATTTAATTTCTTTGAAATGTCATCTGAATTAAAAGGTAAGTATGGGAAAATTGACCAATAATTAGTTCTAAAAGAAATCACAATTCACCTCAAAATGTATGGAAAAATGTCCCAACATTACTGTTTAATTATATTCTGCTATTTCCAGAAAAGTAGGCAATGGCTAGCCACTGATTTCTTGAATACAGTTTGAGTAATATTAAGTAAGTTCCACCAATAGCTATAGATTAGTCACTAATTTTCACCTACTAACCTTGAAATTTTGAGGAAATATCTGGAAAACCGAACAAAACAGTTACTTACCAATTGTTATTTGCTTATAGTTAAATTCAGAAGTTATTTTAAAGAAGTTAACTGATAATTTTCACCCAATTATCATAGAATTTGTTGATGATTAAAAAAATATCAGAAAGTTTGTCAAATTATCACCTAATTCCAATGATAATTTCGGACATGTAAAGTAAAGTGTTTCTGTTCTTTATATGGGTCTTTGTTTCCCTTGATTTCTATTGAGTTTGATTTTCAAATAATGCACAGAAATTCTAGTTCTACTCAGCTTACCCTGTGGCACCTACATTATCTACACAGAAGTGTGATCAATGGCTGCCTGAAAGCTTGATATCAATTTTATCTCACTAGCAATGTTAAGCTGTTGACTTGCTTTGTACAGACAATCCAGGCTCATCCTGTATTTTTTGCTTTAGACATAAGAAATGCTCAAACTTGGCAAAATACACCTTTCAGTGGATCATCAAACATGGCATTTCAAAGTCTTACAGTTTCATGATAGAGCAATACTGCTGTAGTACTGAATTGCTGGGTGAACCAAAACCACTGAGTCGTTTGTCATTTTCCCCAAATAAAGCATCTCTGCAAATGGCTCTTATTTCACTGTTTTCTGTTCTGTGTCAAAATAACCAGATGAAAAAATCAAGCTGCAGGAGCTCAGTGGTTTTACACATTTATTCCCTGCTTGTCCTTCATGCATTTATTTTTTCCTATCTGTCCTTCTTCACTGCTTTTGAAAACAACCAAAGAGAGACCTTCCTATGGTTCTTTTTTCTGGTGACCTCTTTTGTTTGCAAGACGCTGTAATCATGTGGGCTTATCTCTATAAAAAGGTCACTGCAATTGCTGCTTACTTGTCCTTATATCTTTGCACCTGCCTCTCTAAAAGTCCCAACTGATCCCAGTATGCCAAAGAAGATTGTTTTCTGTTCTTTTTATGACAAAGTAACTCATTACTCTTTGTTTTTAGCCACAAGTTAGTCAAGAGGTATGTTGGGAGACAGTGTTCTCTGGGACCATCTGGTCTGCAAGCCATGACTAATCTCATCAATGTAAGAAGTATGGATAAAACAGTTCAAACATCTCATCATCATTTATGATTAAAACATTCACATACAAATAGTCAAATAAAAAGATACTATACTCCAGAAAGAATACATTCCTAACAATAATTCAATCAGCAGGGTATTCATTCTCAGTATCAACATCATCAAGTCAGATAGAGCTGTGATTGGGGTACCGAGAGGAGAGGCGGGATCACCTGATGTGCGCACTCACAGCCACATGTGTGCTATTACAGGGTTGGGTTTCCACACAGCGGGAGAAGCCAGAGACAGCCGTGGATGGTCCTAGAAATCTTTCTTAGTGGGAAAGGGGGGGTTTTAGTAGGAATCCATCCACCCACTGTCTGTCACTTTTCCCTCATAAATGGAAAAACCTGTGTGTACATAGAGAGGGATAAACTGGTGCCTTTTTTTGGTGGGGCTTGTTTGCACCACACACAGAGAGGGAAGTTATAGGACAGAGTGTGAAGCTGATATGCTGTTTGTGTTTTTTATTTCATGGGGTAAAAATAAAATGCTGACTGAGAGACTGAGAAGGAGAGAGAAGAGAAAGCAAGTGGACCAACTTTGCTGAATTTAGTCAATTATGTTCCCTCAGTAGACACTTGAAACAATGTAAAAGTAAAATCTCTTTTCTGCTGTCACCTGGAAAATACATCATCTGCTTTGCTCACATACCTTAGTGACTTCTACTAGAACTGCAGGCTCAAGTTAGAAAGGTTACAACTTATTTATTTTCCAGTGTACTGACTCATTAAAGAGTTTTTCTCCTCTTATATGTAATGTAAAAAAGTAAAGGTATTATACAGTTTACATGATTTTGTGTTAAAAAATAACATGACAGCTACCAGCTTCCTATTATGGCTTAGGGTAAAGAGGCATTTGAAGTGAGACTATTTGAAGTGGGGCCCATGCCACCACAAGTCACACCCTGGACAAGTCCATGTCAGGTTGGCAAGCATGTTAACAAGTGTTTTCAGAGGGAATATCCAAACAAATTGACCAACAACAGAACTTCACTTTCTCCTGTAACTTCTCCTTGTGCTCTCTTTATTGTTTGCTGTTGTACATTCTGATAAATTACTCTTTGACTTCTTTCATCTGATTATCAACCATATTCATTCCATCGCCAATTTGTAGGGCTACTTTCTTTCTGTCATTTGGGATGTTACAATATGAGATCTTGTGTTAGATTTAGTTTTTTGGTCCCCCCATTGGCCAGGCCCCTCTTTTTTCTGTTTTCACTTTTAGCTTCCTGTCCATCTATAAATTCCCTCTTGTGGCTCTTGATGTAGTGGCAGCCGTTTAAGGTTCTGCCTCTCCTTGCGGTCATATTCAGTTCATAAATCATCCCCATAACAATGATAACCACCATCATCATCATCATTATCACCATCATGACTAACATCTCTGAGGATGAAAGGAACAGAGAGACGAGACTACAGAGAGATGGACAGAGTTACCTGTAAGGTGGCCCTGTGGAGAAACAGAGTGATTGATGAAAGACAGGGAGAATGTGAGACACAAGGGATGGACAGACAAACAAAGATAAAACTGGACACAAAAATGTAGCCCTATCAACTTTGAGATGGATTGAGGGGTAGAAGAACTGAAAAGACAGACAGAAAAGGTGATAGAAGTAAAAGGTAGAATAAGTCAGGTAAAGAACTTGGGTGGGGTTGGGGAAGGACATATTATCTGCATATGTAGCTGACTTAGATGTCCCCGCTGCTTGGAGAAAATCAAAACTGACTGTTTTTTAAGACTTTGGTGGATAAACAAATGCTGTATTTATGTGGTTAAGTTGAGGCCAATAGTACAAAGAGAACAAGTCAAATTTCAAAAAATTGTATGTTTATGGATTGAGTTTCTTGTATCCATTGTTCATTGTATGACTTAAAATATGGTCTCTGTTGGCTGTGCTATAATCAGACTTTGGGATGAGGCTATGGACAACTTTGACCTTTGACCTCAAATTCTTGTGGACAGCAGATTTTCACCTGTCAGCAGAGACATGTTAATCTATGTGTGGTTTAAAAGGCACAGCAGGGAGGGTGGAATATCGTAGCAATAGTACAGCATCAGCTTGGTGACTATTGTTACACTATTCCACCCACCTTAACTGTGAGCCTTTCGGTGTTGCAATCCCATATCCTTTGGAGTCCAGGTTCCCCCCGACTTTCATGGTGTCGCAGGGCTTGCGTTGCTCCGTGTACTCATTCATGGTGGACTCCAGGAGGAAGGCATACTTCCCCTTGGACTTGCGCACCCTTGCTACGCCCTCCGCTGTCGTCTTGGTGAAGACAGTTGGTTCGGCAGACTTCATGTATGACCACATTTTTTCATATACAGCAATCTTGGACCTCTGTGATAGAAAAGCAGGGAAAAAAGGAGAGAACAGAGGTTAATTAGACATGAATGGACATTACTTTGCCAGCATGCAGAGCCATTTTTCTTCAGGTGAGGGTTTTCACAGACCAGTAAGGGGAGGACTGCCATGGGAAGAGAGATGGAGCAGCTTACATACAAATTAGTTTGCTTGAGGAGAAGAGATGATGGATTGAGAGAAAGACAGATAGAGAGAAAGAAAGCAATTTTACATCAGAATTCCCTGACTCTTTGAAGGGTGTGGATAAGGAAGAACACGGTAGACTAATGAGGTCTCACAGATGAAGACGAGAGGAGGAGACTTGAATGAATTTTGCAAAATTGATTTTTCAATTGCTCTCTGAAGGTTATTCTAACCCTTCACACTTTCCCTTTATGAAACTTGACATATACCCTTTTATTTTGGATTTCGTTACCCAGTTCACCAAACTGGATGATTTCCACTCAGAGAAAACAGGCTTTCACTTTTAGCCTTATAAATAAGCTATTAATCAGTGAAATAGTTATAATATAGTTATGGTATGGTGGTAAGATAATCATTATGTAAACTGGGGCCGAAGCCCAGAGATAGACTCTTTGTGCACCTATGTCCATTTGCCCTTCATGATATTGAACAGGCCAAAAATATTAATGGCTTTTAATGTAATGTGATAATTTAATTAAGGTCATATCTTGATTTGAATTCTAATTTCTGCGAAAGCTTCTTTAGTGCTATTGAAACAAAGTTTAACAAAGAAGAAGACTGAAGACACAGTACTTCTCATCCTCATCTCTGCTAAAAAAAAATCGGACACCACATACAGATCAAAACTAAAACGTGCATTGCTTATGTAACCAGGCAACAAATTGCCTCTGTGTATTAACCTCCACTGTGGTCCAAAATGTCAAAGAGGGAGTCTTTCACCATGACATGTTTAGAATCTGACATTAATCATAAAACTTCAAATATTCTCACAAAGGTATAAAAACCTAGTAATGTTCCACTCCAGTTCATTTCATACCAGAGAGTCATGAACTGTTGGTTGGGTAAGGTTTTCACAGAATTGGTGAAGTGTTGTTTAATATTAGAAAAACATCTAGACATCTCTGTTGAATTGATTTTTTTGTAGTGAGCGACATATGTGTGATGTAGAAACAGTGTATCAAAGCAAGCAACACATTGTTGGTTTTTGAAAGGAACTGCTGACCCTTTGTACATGTAACACCCACCATATCTGTAAGTATCACACATCCATACTATGTGTTACCTCTTGTTAGCCATTTGTATTTAATTAGCTGCTTCTCCAACCACAGATTTGATTATTCAGATCAGCTTAGAGCTGGATAGTTATAAACACATCTCGGAGGTGTGAGACAATCAGAGCAACAGCACTGAATCAACGTGCCATGCTTAATGAAACAAATTGGGTGAATCTGAGAAGTAAATATGAGAGCTGAGGAGGTGAAAACAAAGAGCACTGTTCATTATGTTGACACACTGACACTCAGTGCTGTTTATTGATTAGCATGAATGCTTTCTCCCTCGCTCCTGTAATAGAAACAACAGCACAGAGTGGAGTCAAATAAATGCATTAAGTGCATTACTTTATTTTTTTATTATGTATTATGTAGTTTTTATGGTATGGAGCTGATTTCTGATCCCGCACGGATCGGTCTTGTAGGTGTGGAATGAAATTATACCCCTTATGGAGTGTAGTGTCTCCAATCTTTCATTTGATCCTTTGGCACAAATTGACATTTATAGCCACATTTGAAATGTGACAATACTCCTACCTTGACAAGTTAAGCATTAATCTTACTTTGACTGAGTTTATGACTCAAATAGTGAAACACTGATCTGGTTTTTACTTTATGAACTTCGTCAATTGCTGCAATACAAGAGCTTTTCAGAGTCATTTATCTTACATGGTGAAATCAGTTGTATTATATTGTGTATCTACTGTACATATGTGTATTGGTGTGGGAGCACAAGCAGTTTTGTGCTCCAATCTGTATGTGTATGTGGAATTTATGTCCCTTCAAATGTGTGAGTTTGGACTGTGTGTACTGGAGGGTGAAAATAACAAGCAGAGGAGTCAAACTGTCATCCTCCACAAGCGTCCCATTTCCTTCTTCTCTTCCTCTCCTGGTGATAAAGTGTTATTCTGTCGCTCCATAAGCCACTAGCTATGGCCTCAGCCAGTGAAACTAGCGCTGGGGGGGATGATGTGCATGTGCGTGCAAGTGTGGTACTAGTGCGTGACGGACACCTATCCCATAATAATGTCACTCACATCCAAGAGGACCAGCAGGACACTTTTCTTTACAGTCAATGCTCTCTGGCTCTGCTCTCCCTTAGTCTACCAAAGTCAATCATTAATTAAAAACTAACAGCCTTTTAATCTTTTTCTCTTTTGCACTTCCAGATTCATTACTTGCTGTGTGTGTGTGTGTGTGTGTATGTGTGTGTGTGTGGTTTTGTGCGTGCATATTTGCATGTGCTTGTGCTTTTGTGTGAGTATGACACCAGCACAGTGAGAATGATGATGACTGAGCATTTTTCCAAGCAGCTTTTGAGAGATGGATGCATGACAATACGGCGAGATTCTTTCCAGATCTGAAAACAATAAGGGGAGCTTTGAAGCAGAAAAATGAACGCTCCAAGTCACCTTCAGGCCCCCACACTATGGATTTTTTAACAATAAATATACATAGACACATATCTGTCTTCATGCACCCAATTGCATGTGCACACACACACACACACACACACACACATACACACACACCAACATATATATATATATGTAGAGAGGCTTACATACGTGGCTGAATATGCATTAGTGCATGCTTACATATGTACACACACATACACACAGATAATTAACGGCACTGGCGAATCCCCCTCAGCTGTGGGAGAGTAAATTGCTTTTTCACCCTCCACAGATTTCAGTCACTCGTTATGTTGATGATGCCACAGTTGCTCACAAAAGCGCACACTGTCTGCTACAAGCCCCAACCCATCCTCCTCCACGCTCCCAACACACTCACACTCATAGGCAGTAGTACACACATGTTTAAAAAAGCACAATTGTGAATTTATATGCTTATATACACACAATGCATGAGCACTAAAACAATTCTGAGTGTTCCTCCAGAGCGTGAACATGTGACAGGGTGGATTTGTTTCTGTGCATGCTGTAAAACGGGTGCTTTTGCCCCAGTCTGCAGAAAAATTCTGTCCTCATCAGCATTGTGTGCATGTGTGTGTTAATGCATGTATGTGTTTATGAGTGCTTATATAACTGCAACCCACTTGGGTGAAGAGGTCAATAGGTGAAGCCATTACAGGTCTCCTCTGGGCCCACTTGGATATAATTTTCTGCATGGTATCTTTTTTCCACAAAGTCCCCATTTCAGCACTCCTCTTTTCATTTATTATGATAACTGTCACAAAATGTATTGTTTTGATTAAAATGGCTGGGGACACAAGGGTAATGAATCTATTTGTGGTCATATTTGTGAACTCTAATTGAAAGCTCTCAAAAGTCAGTTTCCCTTTACTCAGAGTTATGTTTGGTATCAAAGGTGTTATATTGAAGAAAGCCTTTATGCCCAACTTTTTAAGAGGTAAAAGCCAGGTATTTGAAATGTAATTCTTGAGCAAAGTTCAGGAGAAAGTCATTAATTCTCTTTTCCTCACACCTGGGCTGTTGTAAATTGGATTACACAGTCATTAGTCACTTGTCCTTGTCCTACCTACAGTGTGAAATGACTCAGGCTGGTTTAGTTTTGTCTGGGTTAAATAAAAGAGACCCTTAAATGTATTACAGCTCAATGACTACCCCTCTGAGAATGTCTTTCATGCAAAAGTTGTGGACTAACATTCTTAGAACTTTCTTCACTACCACCGGTGTTTTGCCTTGTTCATCCTGTTCATTTTCTGTTTGCTAGCTAAGCAGTAATGCACCCATAGTTATAATGCAATAAAAGTGAATAATGGACATAATGCAATGCACCAAGGGATAATAATGTGAAAGTGATGAATGCTTCAGGGCTTCTTGAATGGGGATTTTCACCTCCATGGTAAACATGAACTCAATAACTTTGTGTAATGGTTATTCAGAAAGGACATAAAGAGCACAGGATGTATGACAACTTCAACGCTTTCTCAAAGGGCTCTGGGAGGTTTTCTTAAAGGGTTTCTCTCTGAAATACATGCTATGTTTACTAGCTTGCAAGCTGAGCCGCTGTTTCAAAGAACTGTTTCTTATTCTTCAAGAATTCACAACCAAGGTTAGTTACATCATCTTCTTGCTGGCAATCTTCATAAAGCATTGGTTCTCTTTTTTGGCCAGCGTATAATCCTCAAGATGGTGTAGCCAGCTTTGTGCATTTATCTCTGCTTGAAGAAACTGATGGTAGTCTGACAGAAACTGATGGGTTCCAGTATTGTACTATGCCCAATGTGCTTTGACACATTGGCCCCTCTGCAGACCATTTACTGTACATAGCCCAAACATGAAAGATGTGTTTAGGAGATATAACTCAGACAACATAGAGAAAATTACCCCCTTTGACATGATATATCTTGACCTCCTTAATTTGAATTCCTATTCAGATATTCGCCATGCTCAATGATCGCACCAGCCTGCAACAATTTGGATAGAAATATATGGTTCTTCACATCAGCATGGAGCAAACACAGCCAGATGAACTGCACTATGAGATGTCAATAGACTCTCTTGTGCAACCACAAACTTTTTCTTGCAATACTTTTAGCATACCTTGATATCTTTATGAAGTAAAGTTATTATCACAGCTTGTGTGGTATCTTGGAAAAGTATGTTGAGTTCATACCCTGAAGAACTCTTTCGTAGAACCTGAGTCCAGTGTCCCGTAGGCTATTTCTGTCTGTTTGGCCAGGTCCTCTGCGCTCTCTATGGGCGACACCATCCTCTCCACAGTGAGGAAGGCAGCAAGGTTGGCTGTGTAAGAGGAGATGATGATGAGGGTGAAGAACCACCACACGCCCCCAACGATACGTCCAGACAGAGACCTGCAGAGAAGAAAAATAATAAGGGGAGAGATAGATTGAGAAAGCAGAAGAGCGGAAAAGATTTGTAGATTTTTTTTTTGGGGGGGGGGTTGGGTGAAGGTTAAGATGACAGAAAAAAAGACAATAGGAAAACAACAAGGAAACATAATTAAGGTTTGCTCCTCAGAGATATGCAAAACAACACGCTGCAGTCTCACAAAGCGATCAGACACTACTGTGTGCATGACTGTGAAAATGACAATACCGCCAAAGTAATTGTCTTTCAACCCTCTAACCAATTCAGTGCTAACAATAACAAAGGCTACATGAAGCAGATTGTAATCTGGGCGCTCCTCCATCCCGCTCCTCCTCAGTCTCCTCTTTCTCGGGCTCCATGTTTACTCCCTTTATCTTCCAAATGTGAGTACAGGCATCAAACTAAGTGGCAATTCATTTTGTTTGCGTGAACTTGTTTTCACCAAGTAAAAAGGGGAAGAGAGCAAGCAAAGAGTGAGCACATTAGAGGAGAAGAGAGGCAGGAGCAAAGGAACAAAATGTTTAGTTTCATTTAAGAGCTGCGTTCTGTAACAGACCTTCAGATTCTGATGAAAAAAACCTATGCTTTAGAGAGAGCGAGGAAAAAAGTGAAGAGGCTATTGGACGAGGCACATACTTACAAATCCTTTATTATCTTCAATTATAACATTTAAAATGCCATTAGATTGGCAGAGAGTAAATAGGAACATGTTCTAAAGCATTTACCCTTAAGTCTAATACCTCTGCACAAAAAGTAAAGAAACATACGCAGAAAATATGAACAGAACTTAAACCCCTCAACTCTCAGCCTATGAGATGTTACAATGTGCAATTTCAGTTGCTTAAATCAAAGACAGGTATTCTATTAAAAGAGGACATGTACTCCATCCATTTGCTTGAGCAAAAGAAGCACAAATTGAGCACATCTTAAGGACAGTGATGGTGCTGGTGGGAAATGCAGTCTTCACACCACAAAAACTATGAAGTGGTATACATTTCTCACATTGACTTAAGGAAAAACAGTCTGTTTAGGTACTCATTGCTCTCCCATGGTGACCATCTGGTGGCTTCACACAGCCTCTTTACATCAGGGTGCTGTAGCTTTTTGAGTCCTTCTGATAAAACTGATGACATGAAGGTAGTTCGTCAGGCATTGCTGGAAAGTAAAACAATGTATTCAAAGCTAAAACCAAGCTATGGGTGATTTCTCAGTGTGATTCTGCCTTTTACCGTTGTACGGTTTTGAAGCCAAAAGAACCCGGTCACAGGAGTCGCCATTGTGCAGCAGGAGTCTGCCCAATAAAGAATTTGAATGGAACTGGGTAACAAAAGAGCAAAAAGATGTTTTTTTTATTTCTTCCAAAAGTCAAATCTCTTTCAGGCTCTCTTTCCCTAAGTTTTTTACATCCTCAATAAAAACTACACACAAGGAGCACAGATGGCCTCGTAGTTAAGGTCACGCTCCATGAGGTTTGCCCTCGAGAGGGTAGCCGGGGTTCGAGTCCAGCCTGTGGTCTGTTTAGTAGAAGAAGAAGGGGGAAATTCAATTTTACACTCTTAATCATGCTATATACACAAGTACAAATGCACAAATAGCACTTTTTAAAAGTAACTAAGAACCCAGCTTTCAAAATCTAACTAACTAATGAAAAACCAACTCCTCAGAAAAAAAGAGGACTTGAACACAATGCAGCCAAATGACATCTTTATACCACTGCAGTGTAAGAATGTGAGAAACAGCTCTACGCGGTGTAATGATTTTTAAAGATTTACCTTGTCTAATCTGGAATGCATTAGGAGGTGGAGATTTTGATCTATTCTGCAGCCAGTCACCAAGGGGAGCAGCTTTTGTGGAGACCTCAGTTTGAGCTGACTGTCATGGTGTCCACTGATTCTTCAGTTTAGGGTCAGCACTGGTATCTCTTCTTCTATCGTATCAATTTACTGATCTGAAGGTACAGCACTCTGAAACTACATTTGCGTTTGAATGACATTCATAATGTTTGGTATGTATTTAAAAGTTTTGGACCTGAATTCTTCGTAAGATTTTTGAGAAGTGATTCAGTCACTGTGATGTGACAGGGGTGACATTTAAGTTATTTTTAGGGCTGGCTGAAAAATATTGCAACAAAAATAAAATAGAGAAAAAAAAGATAGATAGATAGATAGATAGATAGATAGATAGATAGATAGATAGATAGATAGATACAGGGAAACCTGACTCAGCATACATTTTCACCTTTTAGTGCAGCTCTGCATTCTGCTGCAGTTCAAATGTCAGCACACCTCTTAATCTTTATATGCAGGTTCACACACACACACACACACACACACACATACACACGCACACACACGCACACACACGCACACACACACGCAAACACGCAAACAAACAAATATGAATTAATAGCGTGTGTCCAGGGCATTGATCTGTTTGTTCAGAATAATGAAGCTCGCGTGCTGCAATGAATTCTCCTGCGAAACAGATGTTAGGTTTTGTTTTATATTCATTAGAAAACAGTCAAAATAACTTTTTTCTTCCTCCAGGAGGGAAATTATGATGGAAATACAAAGGAACCATAGGTAGTAAGCTGATGAAAGTTTTTTTCTTTTATTTATTTTTTTTCTGGTGGTAAACATGATAAATATCACTGCAAAAATTTTGGCCTTATGGAGGTTTCTTTTTCTCTTTTTGTGCACTGAAGGTTACTGCTTGGTACTTTTGTTGTTTTGGTTCTGTTGCTTTGCCTTGTCTGTCTGGGCCTTACCCTAAGCTTGCGGTTTTTTTAAGGAGTTGTGTGATTTGCTGTAAAACAGTGTGCAAATAATATTAAGACATTTCTGGAAAGCGTTGACTCTGACTTCTATACAAGAAGTTACACGTTACACATGGCACTCATGCTTAAGTACACCCATTCTACTCAACAAAAGATGTGTAGACTCAGGAACTTGAGCTGTTAATGTTGGAAACCAGGTGATGTAGAGGGTATCTACACTCATTAGTTAGAAATTGTTAAACAGATAATGACTAAAATAGGCTTTATAGAAGTCGTTAAAATCATTCACAAATACATACAAGTGCATTTTTTGAGCCTATTCATTGAAAACAACTATCTTGAACCTCATGCTAACTAACCTCTGATTAAATGTTCATACTGTTTTATAAATCTGAATCAGTTTGTGCGCACATCATTTCCTGGTTTTTGCTGCATGTACATTTTTAGTAAGGATTCGACTCACTCTTTTATAAATGAGACCCCAGAGCTTTAAGAAAGATTAACTACTGAAGTCATGGAGAAAATCAGGTTCCTTTCTGCTTGAACTGAGACTTCTGTGAAAAGCTGGGCATAATCAAAATCTTCAGTGCAAGTAAACACAGTCTGTTCAGTGGTTTATCAGCTGAATGAGGAAGTCTGTCTATGTGCTGGAGTTTTTATATCAAACAGAATAAATGCTTCAATCATCAACACCAGACTGTTTTGTTGAAGTAATTTGCTTGAGAGATTCACTTCTTAGATCCATAAATTTACCAGCAGCGAGTGAATGTATTCACAACACTTTGTGTTTTTCATTTATGATATCGACAAGACAACATCCCATCTATACAGATGCATTTATTCAGCCATAAAGAAAGTATGAGATGAATTTGAGGATGAATTCCTCTGCTATTTGGGCAACTTAGGTTTAGGAGAAGATGGCAGACTGATGCAGATGGAGTAAATTACTGTCTAAGAACATTGAGTAGAAGAATACATCATTAGTGAAAGGGAATAGAGTTTGTGATTTAAGACAGACAGCTATGGTTCAGTATCTCAGGAGACATAAAAGCCAAGCACCAGAGATCATATAATGAGGTTGAGGACGTCATGATTTACGACATAGCTGTTAAAACATGTGTTGTCCTTGATTTGTCAGTGTGAATCTCTGTGTGCGCACCTGTGCTTGTGTGCAAATGAAGAGCAGAATGAAGAGGGTGTGGTATTTAGCCTTGGAAGAAGTTGGGGAACACGTTTACCTACAGGGAAGAGGTCAATGAGGCATGCAGAGTGAGAACGTGAATGCATATGCGCACATGAGTGTTAGGCATTCAGGTATTCTACTTCTGTCTTTGGATGCCCTGTGGGGCTGGTAGATGCAAGATTGACGTCTCGAACTGCGTGGCTGTGTCATGTGCGTGTGTGTTGATATGCAACAGGCGAATCCTTCTATAGTGGGTCATGTATCATCTATGATAGCCAACAGATTGCCTCCCCAATCCTCTGTGTGAAAGATTAATGGCATGCTATTCCTCCTTTTCTCTCACACACACTGACACACACATATTGGCATGCACACACCACACACGTACAGAGACTCCCATGCTTCGGTGCATCAGATTTTTTTCAGAAAGGCTATAGTTTTAGTTTCTTGGTCAGTTTTAAACAAAGCATATATGGGTTTCTTTTCTTCTTATGAGGACATCTAGCCCTGGAGAACACGGGCTGTCTTTCAATAAAGGATTGGTAGTTTGATTGTAGTCCAAGCATGCATGTGAGGAAGTCTCCTTGGGCACAAAATGAACCTTAAACGGCTCCTGGTGACCAAGTCAGCAATATTTGAATACAAATGAATGAGATTAGCTATCGCTGACGGTTACCTTATATAGAAGGGACTGCCTGCAAAAGTCCTTTCAAATGACAGGGGGCAAAGATGCTGCCTGAGAGTTTAGTTTGGGGCTTATTCTTCTTTTGCTGCTCACAGTTAGACAGCAATCAGAGCCATGGTGAGAAGAAAAATGAGAAATTTTCACATGATCAAACAAAGAAGAGACAAAAGGCTTCATGGTCAGTGATTAAGTAAAACCATGAAAATTCCTGCTCCTACCAGCAGGAGTACCACTGACCACTGAGTCTTCAATATTAACCACAAAGGTCTACGCCTCTGGTGGCCACAACAAGTCATTCCTCACCAGAGTGGTTCCAACATCATTTCAGAAGCGCACACACACACACAAACACACAAACACACACAGGCACAAACAGTATACAATCACTTAACACAATATTTAACTAAAACACATTGATGCTGCCACATCCAAACACACATAAAATATACAAGAAAGAAAGTGTAGACTGGAGCTGTTTTCCATGAGTTTTTTTTCTCTGTGTAAGCATCTCAGACACTTGTTTCGTACCTACAGTTAATGTTTTTTTTAAATGTAAAGACAATGCTTGTTAATGCCTGTCTACTTCAACATAGCCCCCAGGGAGAAGTTTACATGATTTCAAGTAATTATGTTTCCCATACGACTCTAGAAATAGTTTTTTGCTTGTTGTAAATGCCCCTCCTGTTTATACTGTCTCTAACAGTTAAATCAAAAAAGTTTCCTGCACAGTTAGTGGCTTTTTAATTTTGAATTCCCTCTTAATGTTTCCAAAGAGAGGGTTTAAGTGCTAAGTAGCAGCAGAGGCACAGTAAGACAAAGAGGACGTTTTAGAGACTTAATTTGTCTAACAGGCTGTTGATGCATTCTGTTGGCTTTAGATAAACTCTGTGAGCATCTCTTCAGAACAAGTAAAAAAAGAGAATCAATGTTTACGGCTAAAACAGCTGACTGCTGATCAAACTCTTAGACAGATCTTGCCCAAGTTCCAAACAACTCATCAGCGTCTTTTTTTACCAACATATATTTTTATATTTGCCCAAACATGAGAAAATAGAGATATGAGAAAGGATAAGGATCCTATGACATATTGTAAACCATCACAGACGGTAGTGTACCTGCATGTTCACTATTAGGCTCTATTATTAGGCACTATTTTGTAATGATTGTGAGAACACTGCTCAAAATAAAATTAATCATTCATTTACAATAAATGGCTGCCAAAAAATCTTGTGGAAGCATAGGGCTTTTATTGAAGGGAAATGTCAGAACACAAGACCAAATTTTGAAAATAGGGCTGACTGCCTTCAGACACTCTAGACATGACAAGTGACATACGCTTCATTTGATCATGCAAATCATCAGCTTGTTGAAAAGTCATTTCCTTGCTTGTTATGACAGGCAAAATAGAAGGAGGATGAAATACTTGTCCATGTTTTGTGATTATTAAGCAAAAAAGCTCTTTTGTTCCAAATAATGCTGACAGACATTTCAACAAATGTTAGTAAGTGGAAAGTCAGTGGTGTTGTACACACACCAAAGCAAGACGAAAACAGGAGGATATACACAGACAAAGTAGGCCTTTTCAAACAAAGGTTGAATTCAAGTTTCCAACATGTCCAGGAAGGGTGCATCAGTGAACACAGGCAACCCGATTTGTGCTCTTAGTAATTTTTGTGGCAGCTTTGAAATGAAAAGTCTGCATGAAATCAGGTGGTGAAACGTACTGTATGTGAACTTGGGTAAACGACTGAAACATTCACCTTGAAGAATACTCTTACAGAAAGGTAAACAGTTGCGAAAACTCAACCCTGACAGTCTTGAAACTGTCTTGAAAATGTCATAAGTTCAGACAGACTGACTCTAAACCCATGAACAACAGGTGTGGAGCAAAGTTTCTGTCTCTAATGTTGAATTGCAACTTTACAAGATAAAAGCAGGTTAAGAGAGTGAGGGCAAACCAGTAAAAAGCTGAGGTTTTGCAGGGACATAATGAAAGGCATAATGAATGAAAATAACAGGAGCAACAAAAGTGAAAGAGAATAAATTTGATTTGCAGAAAGAGATTAGATATTGAAAACTCTTGAACAGGAGAAATCCATAAACATATTCATCCCAGGCTCTGACCCCAGAATGAATCATCAATTAGTTAGTTAGCTTTAGCCTTCAGCTGTGGTGAGCTAGTCAAACCATTAACTGGATCTGCTCCTGGCATTAACTATTCAGCACACCCACAGCCTTTCACTCAATACTTACACATGATGCTCATACACACACATACATGCACCTACCCCCATCCACACACACACACACACACACACACACACACACACACACACACACACACACACACACACACACACACACACACACACACACACACACACACACACACACACACACACACACACACACACACGAACACACACACACAAAGAGAGATGTAATTTCAGATGTTTATTGACAGAGGCAGATCTAATCCCTTTGAGATGTTCACAGGTGATCGCTCTCTCTCTCTCTATCCCTCTTTCCCTCTCCCTTTTTTCTGCACTTGTTTGCTCTTTCTTCCTCCATGTACACAAGCACTTTTTGCCCATTTTCACTCATTACAAATTCCAGTCCCGTCACCTGACCGTCCATCACTTTATTTCCACGCTACTTGTGGTGACCAGGCTGCTCTCCTTGACATTACAAACCCCCAAAGCCTGAGCTGAAAGATGACAGGTGTGTGGTGCAAAATGCCATCTCAAGGTCATTTTGACGATGCATGAATGGGGCATCTGCTTGCTGCTGACCATTACCTCATGCCTGATTGGAGAGGTGAAGGAACAACAAGTCCCTGTTTGTGTGTGTAAGGGAAATAAATGCAGGTATAAATATTCCATTTTACCTATGACGTTGAGTTATGAATGTGATGATTGGACTGTATGATCAGACATTAAGTTACAGAGAAAAACTAGCAGAGGAAAGCTTTTAAAAAGAAAGAAGAGATGATAGCTTAAGCAACAGACCCGGAAAAAAGAGAGAGAAAAAATAGGAGAGTCTTAAGGAGTGTGTGTTGTACTGAGTCTCCAGACTGCAGAGATGACTGCAGCAGGAAGAGAGGCACCCACTCTGAATACCAATGGACCCACTATGGCAGCTCAATACACAATACACAATACACTTGCACAGTCACACACCCTCAGCCACGCAGTGCATAAAGTCAAAAACTGCTTTGTAAAACATGAACCACTTAACCAGCAGATGCACACAAAGGCTGTAAAAACGTAGGAAACAAAAGAGGTGTATTCCACAAAGTAAATTATAAATATACTGTAAAAAGCTATAACTTAGTACATTTAAAAGCAATGATAGACTCATACATACATACACACACAAACACACACACACACTCTAGATAATATACCAAAAGGCATTCAACCAGTCTGTAAGAATATCTCTTCCAGCAGAGTTCACCTCCTTGCCTTTATTCCCAGATCCTCTGTAAATGTCAGCCTCAATACTCTGATCCCTGCTGACCAGCCTGAGACCTCGTAGGAAGAATAAACTGGATAAAAAACACAACAGGAATGACCATCCCATCGTCAGGGAAGGCATATGAGGAAAGGAAAAAGAATAGACACATGAGAAAATATGTTGCCCCTGACAGGGGTGGTTAATTGGTGATGCTCATCACAATTTCTTAAGTAAGGGATATCTTCCTTGATTTTTAATACAAGTCAGTAGCTGGTAAACTTTAGACGGAATACAATATGAAAAGTTCAGCTGCTCTACATCCTGATTGAAACCATTGGTCTAAATCAAAGGTATCTGTGGCAATCACATGTTGAGTTTGTGCCTACCAATCTACATGTGTTTTTCGTGTGTACTCACTGCACTTGGCAACAACTTGAGCAACAGTCCCACAATAATAGCAGAGCAAGGAAGTTATGTACTGACAATACAGTCTTTGAATTTGCTAGTCTTGAACTGCACAAAAAGGAAACAGTGCTTTTATGTTTAATTACAGTCAACATCAGACAAGCTCTTTTTAAAGGTCACGAATTCCTCACAAACAGCCTACTTTTAAACAATAACATTTTATTTCCACCACTTCCCTTAAATGGTACTTTGAAATCACAGCCTTGATAACTGAAATAAATCCACACCAGCACAAACTGATTTGAAAGATTATACCTGCCTCACTGAGCTAATGCAACACACCACAAAGAAGTGTTTTATGCTCTTTAATTGAAACCCAGAGGAATTTCTTTTTGTGAAACTAGCTGAGTAGAGACATTGGAAAGACAAGTCTCCAAATCTATTATGTTTTCTTTAATGAGTAATAAGTTCAGTGTGTTGGTGCTGTGTAGCTTGCAGGGGAATGGTAAACTTCAGATGTACACAAGTGAGGGTGCCATTAAGAGTATAACCTAGAAATAAAGGGAGATGTTCAACACTCAATATTACTGCAGGTGCATGATAGTATCTGTCTTTTTATTGTGCTCATAGCACCTTCTTCAGTTAATTGTGAATAAAATATGCATTATGGCTTTGCCTTTCTGCAATGGAAAACAAAAGAATGTGAGATTAAAGGAAATGTGCTGTTCAGATTGAGGTGTGATACAACATGACCATGACATGCACAACACACTGCATCTTCTTTTTTCTGAGGACATAATGTAGTGTTCTGCAGCACGCAGTGTCATAGTGGAAGCCCATTCATCACCTGATGTTATGCCAAAAAGCCTGGTCTGCAGGCTCATCTCACCATTTCATTAATGGATCTGATGAACAAGTTAATATATCTCCATAAATATTTCCTGCTTCTTCCTTCAGAATCACAACTGCTCTATTACAAAGATTCAGTACTTGAAGTATGTGACTAGATGACGTCTTGGCCCATCAGTCAAAGATCATTGTCAGTGGCAGCGTACACTTAAGCCCACACACAGAGATCACAGAGTGAGTCACTACAGTCAGCAGCCTCAGGTGAACGCTGAGGAGGAGGTGAGCCTAATATGTAAGCAGCACAATGATGATGATGATGATGATGCAGAGATGGTGGCAGTGAGCCAAAGGAGCAATGGCAGCTTAAGCAGAACAAAATGAAGAGCCAAGCATGACAGATTGAATAGACAAGTGTGTTAGTAATGTGTTACAAAGAGAGAAGTGACTAATATGCTGCAGGAAAAAAAAACACAAACCAGCACAATTCAAATTTAGCCAAGCTATACTCCATTATGTCAGTTTATGTTTGTGCTGGGGTCATTGACAAGTAATGACTCGTACTCGTACTCAGGCTTTGGTCATAGGTGACTCAAACAATGACAACAATGCTCCTTTGGGTGCTGAGAGACGTGGGTGGACGACACCTTGTACTAACTGGTTCAGTTAAACTAAATAGCCTTTTACTGTGAAATGTTGCCTGATTATTCCTATGAACAAGTCAGCAGAAATCAGAGTATTCCTGCAATAACAGATTTGTCCGGCAATTAAAGGACAGAAGATACAATTCATGAACTCTTCACAGACACAGCGTTGCGTGTTATGTTGATAAAAGACACTTACTATCAGGAATTTATAATTTTTCAACAAAGAACTTATTATCTGGCATTTTAAGCAAAAGTACACTGCAAAAAACTGACACAAATGTTAATGTGTTATCTTTCAGGAAACAAAAACCTTTTTTGTCTCAATATGAGTAACATTTACCATACCAGTCCAGAAAAAATTCTATTTTTCTCAAGTTATTTAAAGACAATAATAATGTCTGAATTGCTTGTACTGGGAGAAATAATCTGCCAATACGGTAAGACAGAAGTTTCTTGTATTAACATTATTGTGAATTCAAGAAACTTGATGAAAATTTTTTTTCTTACCCCCACTAGAAGATTATTTTTACTTTTTACAAACAATTCAGACATTACTTTTGGCTTTTGATATCCTGAAATAAGACATGTTTCTGGACTGGAAAGGTAAATGTGTCTCGTATTAAGTCTGAAAGACATTTTCTGCTAAAAATGAGAAAAAAACACTTGCTTATATTTCAGTGGAGAGGTGATGGGGCTGGGTGAATTATATGAGAAACACTAGCTTTATGTTAAGTATCACGTTATGGCCCTCGCAGCTGGAGCTCATGTTTTCACGTCTATAAAAACTGCTGCAGGTGATGAAGAAGTTTAGGTGTGTGTTGAATTATTGGGAAATTGCAAGCATGGTGTTTTCCCTGCATGTGGGTTTGAGGATGTCAGTGTCTTCCTATTTCAGTGCACATTGTGTGCAGGTGTTTGTTTAGATGTGTGTGCGTGCAACTGATGTGAGTGTTTTTCATTACGTGCACTGGAGCTAGAATTGGCCTGTCAGTCACGGTAAAGAGGGGAGGAGTGGGAGACGACAGGTGTCGGGGGTGAGAAAGAGAGGAAAAGAGAGAGCGTGAAAGAGATGGATGAAAGATTGCAAAGAGAAGGGCAGAGGAGCAGTAGAGGGGGAGGCAGAAAGTTAAGTTTGGGGAGTTGATGAAGAACTTTTGTTCTTCTCCCAAAAGTAAAATGCTGGTGGGAATGTAGTGGAAAATTGTTGAATTGCTTGGCTGAAATCTCAGTTTTGAAATTGAACTGGAATTTTAAAGACAGGAAAGAGGCTGTTAAGTTTATATGTCAATTATATCTTGTTCTAGTGCCTGGATTTTGGTAAAAAAATAACACAGAAAGGGGTCCTCTTAGATTAATGAAGCTATCAAGCTGTTGTTGAGTAAGTATTTGTGATACTTTTACCTCAGAGCTTCAGACAGTAGCTTAATATGCAGTAAATCACTTTTGTCAAATCTCCCCTTCAACACAGAAGCACAACTTAAGCATGTACTATGAAAGATTTTAGGTAGATATGAAAAAGTATGAAGCTGTACTTTGAACCACCCGTTCAGAACTCTTACAAATTGTGGGCCATGCATCTTTGCAATGACTGTCTTTTACAAAAATCCCCTCACAATCATCAACTTCTGACAATTTCAGGACGTTCAGGTTCTGATTTATTCCTGGTTATGTGGCTATCAAGAGACTGCACTTGTCACAAGAACACTTGCATCTTGAAATACTTCCCTCTAAAAGGCCTGGTGGTGTCAGAGTTGAGCATTGAGGAGGACGAGAGAGAGAAAGAAGAGTCTTTAGCAATGGTTATAGTTCCTACCAGTTTAACATGTACAGAGATATCACTACAACTCTTAGACAATTTTTGAATATCATATACAGGCAACTGAGGCAAGTGTAGAAAGAGAAACTTCTCACTGTGAACATCATCACCCCACCTACTCACTCCTGAGAATATTTCGAGCAACTACCTGCAGCACTTACCCACTGACTCACCCAAACTTCTTGCAGATTTTTGCATGGAGATTTGCAAATATGCATATGCACACTATTTGGACAGTACTAAAAATGTGTAGGAGTGTGTTTCATGTTTGAAGGGGCTTGAAAATGCCAGACAGTCAAGCTATAAGAGAAAACTCTGTGATTTACAATGTTAGAAGAATAAACTCAGAAAGTCACAGCTGTAAAAAATAAATGTGAATTTACAACAGTTCTTCTTTTTAGCCTACGGCACAACACAACCCTTATCACACTGCTCCACAATTTTGATAAAGTTATAAGTGAACATTTGCTTTCCTGCCATCAGTTCTTATCACCTCTTAAGTGAACATAAGCACGTAACTCAAGTGCTCACACCTTCTTCCAGCTCAGTGTCTATCACTATTTTCCATCTGCTGCTTCTTTTCTCCTCAGTTTTGCTCCCTAAAGGTCTTGAAGATGATGGGTATGAATATTTCACTAAACTGCATTCTCAGGTTATCAATAATAAAATGCCATATTCTTATAAATATTCTAAAAATACTGCTGGACTCTGCCTCTTCTGTGCTGCATTAAAGATTCATACATATCTAGCAAACTGCTAAATCTTCCACCATAGCACGCTCCTTGTGGACACCTTCACTGGACTACATTCAGGTGCTTTTTTCTCACTTTTGTGTGTGAGTGTGTTAGTGTCTATTTGTGTGTCACTGTGGCAAATTTTTGCAGGGTTCAGTAGCACATTGTCTTGAAAAGCAGTACAGTCCAGTAAAAGCAACAAAAAAGTGCTGTAAGAGGTGAGTCATATTGTCAACAGTCTGAATCACCACTGTAAAAAACCAAAGCACTTTAACATTACAGCCATTCAGACTGACACACACGCTATCCCTGCCAACACAAACATCCTGTACACAGACTCAAATACTATCTCTTACTCCCACAGTCTGACACACAAGTGTTCACAGATGCACTTGGTTTGTCTCGCAAACACAGCCTCTGCCTTACCGTGGTGAGATGTCGCAGCCCTGCTGCATGAAGGCTCCCAGCGAAAACCAGAGAGAGTTGAAGATGCCAAACTCATTTGGGGGTTGGTCAGTGGGCCCCTGCTCTGCCGTGCCCTCTTCCGGCTCCTCTGCATGCCACTCGTATGGACTAAAGCGACTCACCTTAGACAGAGAAGGCAGAGTCATGGACCACTCAGAGATCAGTAGAGACTTTTTCTTTAGAGTTTATTCTTAAAACAGCTGAAGCAAATGAAGAGAAGAAGATATATTGTTGAGAAGTACAGATCATACAACTGTAATACTCAGTGGATCATACAGGTTGTTTTTTCTCCCACCAAACATGGCAGCATTGGTATTTTTCTTACATCATAATTTACAGTGGCCACAAGGGTGGTTGGCGACCACCAGAATCCAGTTGGCCACCCTGCTTGACCACCAGCAGCAGCAGAAATCTCAGTCAGTCACGATGAACTATTTAGACTATTTTGGAGAAAACTAGGGTAGTTAACAAATGCAATGTGGAGTGTTAATAAAATATTTTTGTGTTAAACCGAAGTTAAGTTGATAAGTGAGATTTAAGGAGTTAGCATTAACTATGTTTCAACTATATTGCAACTGTGTTGCATGTCTTAACGTCCGATATTAAGGGGGAAGATTTGTTACTAAGTTTATCTGATAGTCTAGATGGATGTTGCATAGGGATATTTAGGAACTTTGATGACTGTGTTCAATAGTGTTCCCTCACACTAGTGTTTCAGAAAGCCATTTTTTCAAGCTTTGTCTGAAACATTTTGTTTTAACAGCTGTTTCTTTAAGCAGCTAAAACAAACCCCCTTATTCTGGCACAGCCACGGGCAGACCTTGATGTTTAAGGCCCAGACCTCCAAAATGCCGTGAACCAGCCAATAGATCCTTATGCTCATGAGTTTAGGGAGTCTAAAGGATATCTTGTGCTATCTTTTAGCAGTTTACAGACAGATTTGGGGATGCCTATAACATATTATTATGTTGCTGTTTGAAAATATGTACTCATTTAATATGAACATTCAGTGTTATCCCCTCATATTCATGAATATCAGAAGGCATTGTACCCCCTATCTAAGAACAGTAAACGTGTCCATGTAGCCCCTCCCTTTGGCATAGATCACCATTTTAAAAACCTATATCACTTATATCACTGATATGATAATACTTGCAAATTTTGTCAAATTTTTGTGCTGACTTGAACTTTTAAGGTTTACTCACCAGAAACAGCACCACACTGACACCGATGTAAGCGAACACTATGCACATCCAGATCTCATATGCCAGTGGGTCCAGGAAGGAGAAAACACCTGGTTTGGACTTCTGTGGCTTTTTGATCATGATTGAGATTCCCAATGACATGAAAGGCTTCGAAAAGTCTATCACCTCCTCTCTCACCAGAGTAATGGTCAGTGGGGCAACAGCAATTTCTGCTTTCTGCAAAACAAGGTAAACTGTTTGAGTTAAACTTTGCAACATCAAATTACTAACTAATGGTGGAAGGCAGGGTTTTTCTTCATGCTGAATAAGGGAAAAGTCTTGGAGCAGGGAGAAAGAAAGAAGTAAAAAAAAAAAAAGAAATACAAGAGGTCGGCTAAAGTAGACAAGTGCAGTAAAAGAATCAGTGGAGTTTGAAACAGGAGCAGCATAAAGCAGGGAATGAAAAATATAGCAAAGGCACCATGAGGGAATTGATGCAGCGGGGGTGAGGAAAAGGGGAGAGGGAAGGGTTGAAAGAGACGAAGTGGGTAGACAGAAAAACAGTCGAATGACAGAGAAGTAATTCATATGTGAGCATGAAAGGGACACCACTGGAATATATATTAGCCTGCAAGGTTTCACACACATTTGCATGCATGCGCACACTGATGAAGAGTCAAAAACATCACTCATTCAGCACACTGAGTATCTGTGTCTGAGTAGCAGCGCGTGGCTAAACAACGTCTGCAGTCTTAACTGAAAAAGAGGCTTCAACAACTGCATTTCAAAGACTTAGTGTTGCACTGCGAGAACTCAGTATGTTACAATGCAAGGAGAATAAACAGGGTAGACAGACAAAAAAGTCAGAAGTGATATGCAAGAGGAAAACAGGAGGAGAAGCGGGCAAAGGATTGTCAAAACCAAGCACAGAGGAAATAAATTAGAGCCAGAAATCTGGATATGAAAGTAAACTACATGAAAGAAATGGGGAAAAAGTCACAAGGACATGAAGATATAAAAAACCGAACAAAGGAGGGGACTAGAGTGCTGAAGTCTTACAAATATGTTTCTCAATGTGGCAGAACAGTCATCTGAAAGGACTGTGAGTGTTTGGAACAAATCAAACCAGATTAGCGAGTGCAGTGGTTCTGCTGCGTCACCTTCTAGTAGACGGGTTCTGGAGGCTAATTAATTCTGTCGCTGTTCTGCAGCAAACGTCTCCTCTCTAACTCTCCTGCAAAGTGACGACTGACATTGTCTCCTGCATGTCGATAAAGTTTGCATTCAGACAACAGTTAAATCCCAGACTGTGCATAAGCATGAGTGGCATAATTAGATAGCTTGCCAAATTCTGTAAGAAATGAGTGAACCCTTCAAGACAGAAACTCTGCAGGAGGCTGACATGGTAACTAAGGAGATGCAGAGCTGACGGAAACTTTCTACACTTCATTGGAGTTATTTTAAGCTTTTTCAGCTTTTACTTGATGGCCTGTGTGGGGATCATAATAGCAGAAGTGTATTTTAACACACTGTGATCTTCCTGCTGTACAGTTGAGGCACACAAATTGACATTGATTACACTTTGGTTAGGGGAGTAAATTGTTGTTCTTTGCCATTTCTGCTTTGGTGCCACTGTTAGAATAACATTTCAGTATATTGTGAATTAATTTCAATATCTTTGGGTCCTGTGTAAGGACATTGCTCTCTGAAGAATCTGAACTTTTGAATTGAATCTAGCAGGTTTAAACATCTTAAAGTGGAGCTTGTTGACTAAGCTTATGAACAGTAAACTACAATGTGTTATTGGTTAATGAACAGTTTAAATGAAAAGCATTAGCTTTAAGTGAAAGTTGCTTTGTGTCAGCAGCTTGAGACTGTCACAAAATCAGTCAAAATGGATTCCATCGGCCATTTTCCACAATAGAAAAAAAGGAGAAAACAATCCCAAATATCTGGCCTGACTGGTCATAGCATCCAATATGAATTACATATGAAATGAAATTCAAAATGAAATATTAAACCATTGGGTAAAATATAAATGAGTTTTCACTCATTTACTGTTTTGATCACTTCTTGTGCAAAGATCTTCTATGCTTGCTACTGAACAATTAACACATTATCCTCATATTTAAAAACTGGAAAGCACTCGGTCTCTGTCCATCTGACTGTCTGTCTGTTCTTGGCCCTTTTCGTGAAGTTTTTGAGTTAAGAGTGTCAGGCTTGAATTGTCTTGAACTATGAGTTAAACAGGGATAAAAATTCAGGCACAAAGCAAAAGGGCCTGGCTAAAAGGCTTTCAGGGTTTTTTTTTTAATGTCAAGCTTATTTGAATAAATCCTTAAGCAGCTGTGTCCTCTATGTGCTGCAAAATCCAAAACAGTTTAAGCCAGAGTTTATTTTTTTTGAATGTCTCATTAGGTTTTCTTGTATTGCTCTTAGATTAAAGTGGATTCACTTGAACCTCACAGGTTCTTTACAACTACTTTTGTTTTTTAATTCACAGCAACTATGTATCAACCAGTCCAAACCTATTCACCCTGTTGTGTTGCATTAGTTAAAAAAAAATTCACTTCATGCAGTATCCACTCGAGGCTGGCTCCTAAGACTAAAGCAACCCCTTTGTTTAAAAAGAAAAAAAAAACATTTTTATGGTATATTTACGGTACGGTATATGAATTCTCAGCAGAATTACAGGAACTACACATGATTGGCAGCAATCAATCATAATTAAAAAAATCTTATAAACTGGTTTTTAACTTCTTAGAGCTAATGAAAAACGTACTCCTCAGAAAGAAAGAGGACTTGAATACAATGAAACCAAATGACATCTTCATACCACCACAGCCTAAGGATGTACATTCCTACGAGGTGTCATAATCTTTAAGGTTTTACCACCTCTTATCTGAAATGCATTAGGAGACAGGGATTTTGACATATACAGCAGGGGACCTCAGTTAGAGCCAACTCTCATGGCATCCATTGATTATTCAGTCTGACCAAGTCAAGAAAAAAGATGGAAAAAGGAATAAAAAACGAAGTGACAAAGAATTTGTCATTTAAACTCTTTAACTTTACTTGAATGTCAAGTGACTGTGATGTATTCTTATTTTACCTATTTTTTATGTGTTTTTGGTGATGTTCTTTATTTTTTGCTGTTTTCTGCCATAATTTTGTAACTTCCGTCTTCCCTGTTTTCTCTGGAGTTTAAATATCCTCCTCCCCCTGTGTTGATGTTGTCACTACTTGTGTACTTTTACATTTTATATACATATATATGAATTTCAGTTAATAAGTTAATATCCATCCAAACTCACCCCATACACAAGTTCTCCCACCATGCCGTTCCATATCTTTGTCTCTGGATCTCTGGCTCCATATTTTCCATCTGGTACAATGGAGATCTTGTACTTGATTCCTATGTGTTTAGCGATCTCTGAAGCCAGGTCCACACAGTAACCCTCATACTGCTCGTTTCCTTCATAGAGTTCCCAGTTCTTCTTCAGCATCACGTAGGGACCCTCCTACAAAAGCAGCACAAAGGTAGAAAGACAGAGCTGTTTGGAGGAACACGAGAGCGGTCATTATTAAAAGACAGAAATGAAAACCTTTCAAAGGCAGCTCAAAGTTTGGTTGTAAACTT
The DNA here is from genome assembly GCA_008086565.1 of Thalassoma bifasciatum. Lineage (NCBI taxonomy): Eukaryota > Metazoa > Chordata > Actinopteri > Labriformes > Labridae > Thalassoma > Thalassoma bifasciatum. The sequence continues at coordinate 913,105 of RPOG01000051.1, read as the reverse complement.
TGTACTGGAGGGAGAAGACAAGTTGCACAAGGGAATACAGTTAAAAAGAGACTTCTGTCTAACAATAAAGTGACACATTTCTTGACAGAAACACTTCATTTTTATCGCACAGAAAGTAAACAGCACCATAAATTTACATAAAAATACTGCATACAGAAATCTTTAAAAATCATACTGACATATTCAACTTGACTCTGGTCTCTTTTAAAGCAAAGCTTTGTTCAAAAAAACAAAAACAAATAAACAAACAAACAAAAAAAACCCCCAGAATTCTGAACCCAAAAAGACAGTTCACCTTTTTTCTGTAACAAATCAAAGGAAGTAAATATCCCACACCCAATCCAGGGAATGGTCATCAGGAAAACATAGCAGCCCTGCACAGCTTGATGAAAAAAGCTGCACAGTTTGTGAAACAGGAAAAATATGAGCGCTTCAAAGGTAATTTCTCAGGTGAATGTTTTGTGTCTTGTGTTTTTGACTTGCAGGGCCTTGTTATATACTTTTGTCTGACTCTACATGCCTCCACTGGGACCTGCACCTGACTCAGTAAAACTTTAACGCTGAGGGGAGAGTGAGTGAAAAGGAAGAGAAAGATGTAGACAGAGAAGAGAAATTAAGAGAAGAGAAGACTAGATGAGACGAATTCTGCTTAAGTAATGAGTCTTCAAGCCCAAAACACAGGTACAGTCGGGGAAAATCTTAGTACTATGTATAAAGAGAAAAGAACCACAGACACAGACGCACACGCACACACACGCACACACACACACACACACACACACACACACACACAGGCCTTTGAGTGGCAGCATATCCATCATGAGCAGTGAGTTATGGTTTTGTGCCTGAGGCAGCTCACCCTGTAATCCAGCTGAAACCAAGCCTATTAAAATGCTATCAAAACCTTTTTAATCAAAGACTAATCTCCTCTAATTAATCATACAGGCTTTCTATAATATCCTACTCTCTAAAGCTAGGAAACAATTTGTGGAGATAATAGAACACAATAAAAAATGAGAGCATTTTGTTGACTGGATGCTTCATTCAAGTAACTCATTCACTTGGTGTACAAAAATACTTAAATGAAAGGTGAACAGGTGTTTTTTTAGATTTATATTGGAAATAAAATCAATCTAACACAGGTTTAGAAAAAAAAGTGACAGAACAATCATCAGTCTTGGACATAACAACATTACTTACATTAGAACGATTGTCGATCAAACAAAACCCTGCAAAGGTTTTTTTGCAAGACCACAAAGAAAACAGTTATTGACACACAAAAAGAAAACTAAGAGTTGGCAACCCTCCTTTTACCGTCCCTGAAGTACTGAGTTATAATCATTTCTGCTGAAGTGTCTATGTATTTACCTATTCTTTACCAGTGGTAATTATTCAGAAATAAGTTATTATTACCATGCATTTATAAGGTAAGGACCCAGTATGTAGGGAACTGTAGAAGGAAGGGTTACCATTTCACATGTTTATGCCTATGTACATCAACATGCTCTATGCATCTTTTTGATAGCAAGAACCATAACCTTTGATAAACTGTCAGGAAAAAAGAGAGAAAAATAAAATTCACATGAACAAATACCCTGGGCATGACATTATCATATTCCTTCCAAACAAACCATTACTAACTCATTTTGTTGATATAAAAGACATCTAAATCAAATAAATGAAAACCAGCTTTTAATTTATGCTCATAGTTTTTCAATCAACTACCATCCCCATCCTAAATATTTCTCACCATTGAGTTCAGTTTCAGAAAATATAAAAGCATTTCACCAAAAAATGTCATCATCAGGGACATAAGCAGGTCCTGGGGCACTCAATCCATTGACTCAACATGAATCATAATGTTAATGAACAGCTGAACAGCTTCAAGTAAATTCTTTTTAGCACATCAACACAGTAATGAGGACTGCTCTGTGGCAGAGATGAAATAGCTCTATGAGCTTATAGTCATGTTTTAAAGAGCAGTACACAGGGCCTTGCCTAAAGCTCTTTCAACCACTTAAGGCAAGAGAAGCTGAGTTACTACATTATCATCATATTTTGCATGACATATAGGTATTATTCAGCTGGTATGTATTTTTCTTTAAGACGGAAACAACAGAGTAACAAAACTATCTCAATATTTTTTTCGGACTTAAAGAGAAGTAGTTTGTTAGAAGTCAATACTGAGAGCATCATAATGAAAGCAAGCATGCTACATTCACATCAGGAGAGCCAAGACCAACCTGTTAACACAGCCCCAACCTGTAGATGCCAACATAAGTTTCACCTTCAACCAGGCAAGTAGCCACTATTGGGCTTAGGATTTCAAGGTGGCCAATCAGATGTCTGGTGGAAGAAAGTGCCAGCTCTTACCTCCCCTGAACACACCCCACATGAGAAAATGAGACCTCACAACCGTTTACATCTGATTTAGAATTTATACAACAAGCCTGTGGTGCAAACGATGATGAACTATACAGGCACATATTTGCTACATACTAGTTCACCTGACACTCGGTAGGTGGATGTCAGCCAATCAACTTGAAATCACATAACTGATAAAAGGCTTCTGTTCTTTTGGCATTTCCCTTTTTCTGACCGGTAATGGGTACAGAATCACACTTCTGTCTTCAAAATATAGTCGAGCATAAAATAGAATCAATGTTTTTAATATCTACCTAAAAAGCACAGGTACTCAGAAAGCTACTTCATTACAATGACCTGTGCAACTACTTTCCATCTCTGGCTGCAAATGATCTGTTCAGTTGATTTTTTTGAGAGGACCGGCTCTAGCAGTTCAACTGTTTGAAAAAGAGCTACAGATTTGATCAGCGACACTCTTGAAAGATGCAAGTGACCCATTTTGCGTAACTATTCATCTCAAGAGCAACCATTTATTTAATTTATAATTTTAATTAATATTAAGCAGAAAAACAAGTCTAGTTGCCTCCTCCATCATATTATCCTCAAGTTTATCATGTTAGAAGGTCAAGTGTTTGAAATCTGAGTGGGCTACTTTGTCTAGTTAATTTTGTGTTATGTTGGGCAGCTCTACATAGAAAAGATGCACACATACACATACCAGTGCGAGCGCTGCCAGCAGTGGCACTGTTTTACATTAAATCCTCCTTAAGGTTTGTTATCAATTCACCCCACATGCCTTTGTCTCCGTGTGAAGGTAGTGTGCCTGTGTAGCAGGATGTTACCGAATGTGTTTATGGCTAGAAAGAAAGTGTTGAGCTTGGCCTCGTGAATAAGGTCACGGCAGGAAAAGGGAGGTGAATAGAGGAGAGACAAAGGGAGGAAATGGGAGCAAAGATCGTGGAAAAAAAGAAGGATACACTAGCAAGAAATGCAGAAGGAGGGAGGAATGAGGAGGGTATTGGCTGCATGAAACTACAGAAAAAAAAGATGAAGGATCAGATCAGAATACAAACAGAGACAGCTTCAGGGAAAACAGATAGGGGGGGGGGTGATAGAGGGTTGCAAAGAAGGAAGGACTATGACAACATGAAAAATATAGAGGAAAAGAGGCAGAAACTGGATGAAAAGACAGACATAAAGAGGTAAAATGGATGGGGGGGGGGGGGAGCAGCTTTGTAGAAGCAAATGGTTGGGTCTGATAAGACATGAAACACTTCACACTGGAGCCAAAAAGGCTCTCAGGACTCTTTGTAAGCCAGTTTTGCCATTCAGTGTTAAAAACAGGCACCCGACTGGATGATCACCTCACTGTCCGGCCGTGCAATCAGGCTGCCAATCAATCAGTTCAGCATTTTGAAAAGCCAGACTGTCACAAAGAGAGTCAGCCAACCATCGAGACGTTTAATCAGCCCCAAAGATGTCCTGAGAGGGGAGCCAGGCAGTTGGTTAGTCACAGCCTGTTTCAGTCAGTAAGAGGCTCAATCAGTTCATTCATTAAATAATTACTGCAATTACAGTACATAATCATCTATCCAGTCACACATTTGGCCAGTGAGTCAGCATGATTACCTCACAGCAATTCAGCCTTAAAGAGAGGATGGCTGCTCAGCAATCAGTCAACCAGTAAACCTGAAGGAGACTCATTTAATCAGTCAGTACACCTGGTCAAGTCAACTTTGGGCTTTAAAAGCATATACCCCGTCAACCAGGTGACAAACATGACAGCTTGAACCATTCCTTTATTCTTAAGTCTGTTCAATTAGTCGTTTTGTTAGGAGTCACTAAGCACAGATCATTAGCCACTAAATCAGCATCTATGTTGTGTCTCCAATTCACTTCAGTTTGGCTGAACTTGTTCTTAAGTTTTTCCAAAGTTCCTTTTCAAAAGCTTGCATATTTAGCCTTCTGTTCATGTAATTTGACCTACTTTGCACTTCTTTTCATAAATAATGTATCCTTTTAATATCAATTTCTCATCTTCAGCTCTGCTTATGAGTGCCATGCATCCTGATGAGGAGCTTTGTGGAGCAGGAATTTTCCCCCCTTGTTTACTGACATGCACAGGGACTGTAACTGTGTGGTTATGTTTAAGACTTTAGGTGAGCTTTATGTGATTATCCATCCATCATGCTGAGTACACTGAGTGCTGTTTGATTAAAAGCCAGGATGTTTGGGAAAGTCTTATACTTTTTAAAGACTGATTTCACATAGAAACTGCTGAAATAGAATCATGTAAGCTCTGGTAAAGTCAGACTTAAGTATAAACAGGAGTTTGTCATTTCCTCAGTGGCTTTGCTGACAGGAAAACTATGCGCCTAGAGGCGTCTACAAAGGGGAAAAAAAAGGTTTGTAAAACAGTTTTGATCACTGCACTTTGCTCAGACAAGCTGTATTGTTGGTGCTTGTATACTGTCATACATAGAGCACTTAAATGCAAACTCTATGCACTTATGGTTTCTAGGACCTGGTTTTTTAAGTGTGTCATGCACAGTATACTTAAGCATGTTCTTGGCTAGGGTACATGAGTTATTATGAATTCATGCATGGAAAATCATGAATTCTTGCACGAAGAACCCCCATGCCTGCAACCTTAGACAACTGACATATCACTGACCAATTTGCTGAATTCCAAGTATTGTGACCTTGATTTCTACACAGTTACTTTCTTGTGGCTTCATCATGTTTGTCACGATTCATCAGTTAACCAATTGATGCAATTTGCCATCTTGAGGTCAGACATGAGATACCATTAATATGTGTGGATAACTGATTGTTCATAGGGTAACTCATTCATGTCTTTGTATGCATGAATTCATTTTATTTCATGAACCCTCACCTGAAAGTGTTAACGATTTGTTATACGTTTGTCAGCTAGACTGTGACAGAGAGAGATTAGTATTATGACAGAGTGCACAATTCTGAGCTACATTTTTAATCACACCTGTGCTTGGGTGCATTTCCTCACACCTTTAGAGGCTTACAATGACTGAGTAAAATTAAAGTCATGCTGTTGTTAATATACCTGTAACTTGAGGTGCGGGGAGCTCTTGTGCTTTAGACAAGCTCCCCTATTGTTGAAAGACCTTTCCATTTAGGTGTGAAACTCTCAGAGGAAAGTTGGCTGAGTGAGCATGACTGAGTAGATTTACAGAGCGATGGAGCAGAAAGATGAAACGCGAGTATCTAGAAAGGTGCAGTGTGGACAGGTGAGGGCTCCATGATGACCAGGCAGCCTCCTGGTACACAAAGCAAGAGTGTGAAAATAAAAATATTTGTTTTTCATAGTGTATTTCTATCAGTTCGTGCTCTAACTATAAACTGAGAAAGTCAAGATGATTGTTGTTTCCTCGAAAGGAGTGAAAAGAATCTGAATTAACAGGGCTGTCTCATGGTCTGCTGATTTTTTGTGGCCAGATGTCAAAACCTGACAGCAGGCACAGAAATCCCTCGCAGAGCTCTTGTCCAATTGTGGCTTATGTCATGTGGGGGGAGACAAGAGCACGGTGAGCAAGGCGTCCCTTTGCCACCCAAGCTCCAATCATTGCAACCATTAATCTTCTTTCATCTGTGCAGTTCCTCTTTGTCATTGGTGTTGTGTAAATGCAAAGAAAACTACCTCTAAACAATGGAAATCACCCTTCAAACAACATAGAGAAGATAAGAGAAACAGACGAAAAAAGAGTCTTTGTACAGAGCACACACTCAGTCTCGCAGTCTGTCCTCTCTCTTTCTTGAGGGTTTGCGACTCAGGTGAGTGTCTGCTGCTCTGCCTGCAGACCCGGCATCAGTGTCGCAGCAGAGGCTTCCTCATCATCAGAGGCTGCAAAGAGGAGGAGGCTGCTGAGCTAACTTTAGCCAAGGCCTGCTGAGGTCACCATCCACAAAGAAATATGCAGGTGGGGGAAGCAAGGTGGTAAAAATGAAGGGTAACACAAGGGATAGTAGGGTTGGAAAAACCAAAACGATATGATATACAGACATAGGTTGGAACAGAGAGGAAGGGGCAAACGTGACAAAGACGAATGCAGTAATTTTCTGTTCTGCACACACATCAGCAATTGTTTCTGAAAGCCAAACAAACTAAAGTCCAATACTCTTAACACTGATTGTAAATTAACACATTACATACATATTCAATACAGGATTGCATCACATACTTGCCCTTTATTTAATATGAGCTGATGGGCTGTGTTCATTTGTTACGCGCCTGACTTTAAGCTTCACACATGCTGCACTGAGGTTTAGCACATTGCCTGTTGAAGTGTTCACATCTGGAGGCGGGGCTGTCACTTGGGACATTTAGTCTGGCTGAATTCATCTTTCTGAACTCTTCCTGCAGCATAGGGGGTTGTTTTAAGTGCAGATCTGACTGCTCACTACCACTTCTGACCACCAGAGGTGCCATAGACCTTTGTTCTGTAAAATGAACACCTCTATGGGTATTGTATGAGCTCAACAGTACACTGTAAGTACTACTGCATGTATTTTGGTCTTCTGGGTGAAGACTTGAAATAAATCGCTGAATTGCCAAAGCTTAAGCATCTGAGTCTTGTTTTATCTCTGGCCTGAAATTAGTCCTTTGAGTTGCTTTCACTTGCATCACTTCGCATGCCCAATTGAATTAGACTGATTGCATTTACAGGAAGGGGATGGCCACCATAATAAGGCTGCAGATGGGTGAAGTGAAATCAAATGTAAGCAGAGGATGTGCACAAATCCACCGATTAGCCCTTCTTTCTCCGTGTTTGTCGAAGGAAGAGGAATAATTAGTCCGAGCTGCAGACCGGTGTCTATGTGGAAACCATTAGGAGGGACTGGACTGAGGTCACCTCTAAATGGTGAGCTCAGGTCAGTTTTTAGATTCGCCTGCTAATGAAACATTAGTGCAATCTTCCAGCTGGACAAGTGCCACTCCCTGCTGGCTGTGCTCTGCATGCTGCTCACTGCAGTTTGTACAGCTCATACGGCTCCAATCTGAGACTCTGGTACACAACAGCTCGGCTGTACTTTACAACTGAGCTTTACAACATGAATTTATCAAACAAAGCCAAAGATGGTAATATCATACCTTTAAACCTGAGCTTTTACTTTAATGTAGACATTGGATGTTTTTACACATCATCTGAGGTTGCGACCACTAAAAACAAGTCACCGTCTATTTGCTTGCAACAAATCAACAATTAAACTCTCTATTTTTCTTTTTTATATCTATGGCCAAAAGTAAATGTTTTGCTTCGTATAAGAATATTTCTGTGTTAATGGAAGTAAAAGCTGTTTTCCTTCTTTTTGCTGTAACTTATCTTGTCAAGTTTCTGAAGTGATTTTAAGCTCTTGTGTTGGTGCTGACCTCACATAGGAAAGTAACAGTACATTGGTATAACTACAGCCAGTTCAGCCTAAGCAGTTTAACTGCTCCCATTACTTGACCTGAGCTAAGAAAACTTTAAAATATGCCCCTGTGTTTGCATGCCCCATATAAAGAGCAAATCTTCTTAGCTATTTAGTTTTTCATATTAATCACCTTGTTTACACCTAATGTGTCATCCGGATTAACACCATATTGCCTCTCCAAAAACAAGCCTGAACAGTCAGGCGGATTTGAGCTGGAAAATGGTGTGACAGCAAGGCTACGGAGAGTACAAGGTCATACATTTAAAAAGGACAACTGTCAGCGCTGAAGGACAGAGTCCCTCCAAATCTCCAAAATCCCAGTCTGTGCATGCAGGAAAGAAAAAAAGTCTTGGGGTACATTACCATGATGGTTGTCACCACCACTGTCCTGTTTTCCATTGTTGAGCTGTCATTGGAAAGACTGTTTTCACTCTGGACCAGCACCAGTTTGTCTATGTCGTTCCAGTAGCCAATCTGAGACAAATAGGAATGTATAAAAGAGATAAGGTTGTAAAAATATCCATTTAGACAGTCTTTCCCAGGAATAATCATTCAAAAATGAAACACGAAATGCTAAAATTTACAAAAGATGGCATGACAAAACTAAACTGGTTTTACAAAAGAAAGTCAAACTTGAGTGAGACGAGGATAAAGGAAAAGAAATATAAAAAAAATAAGTCAACTGTACGTGCTCACTTCTTCAGATTTCCCATTGGAACCGTGCAAGATATTGAGAGATATTGAGTTTGAGCCAAGAACTTTCAATAAACACACATTGCTGTCCAAGGAACACTTGAGAAGCAGGAATATGGTGTTATTTCTTTATTATAGCTGCTGTGTGTTTCCTCATCTCTCAGCGTAGAGAAATTATGACATCTTCCAACCCGAGCCTCCTACTTTTTCTACTGTAAGGGATGTACTCAAACTTTCCTTGTTTTCATCACTGTAGTTTTATGTACCCCAAGGTTGAGTGGTAGGTGCTCTCGAGTGTACACTGGAATAAGCTATTAAAGTAGAAGTCGAGATGGTTGAAGTGCAATTATGTCGAGATATTTATTATTGCAAGGAGACAGTTATTAATTAACAATTACTGGGATAAATATGCAGTAAATGAATTGATTCTTTTCCAACCATTTACCCTAGGGATGAAAGAAATAAATGCAGCAACACATAAAGAAACAAATGATCCTTGAACAATAACTTTGAGCTCATGGCCTCCTAATAGTGAATAAAAAAAACCTTTCAGCTGAAATATGTAGCCTGAAATGATGAAAAACCTTTTTTGTGCAGACTGTAGATAAAAGTGACTGAAACGCTGTGATGAGGTTTTACTCCCAAATTCTGAGTGCTGTTTTATTTTGCTGTTTTTTTTAAATGTAAACTTACCTTGCGTGGCCCATTGCTCTTCAGTTCAAACACGTCCATTGTGTAGTTCACCCTCCGACCAAAGTGATCAAACTGAATATTCCCAGTCAGACCCTGAATGCGCACCTGGAAATAAACAAAAAAGTCTGGGTCCCTTTTTCAATGAAGGAAATAACAGGTCACTATTTGAAGCAGGCTGCTGTTGAGGCAGTCTGTTTATTGTGCATTTATTTATTTATTCTATGCAGAAAGAATTAGGTGAGTGACTTAATAAAACTGGTGAATGAACTTCATAGGTGGTATGGCCTTCAAATGAAGATCATAAGAACAATCTAATCTCTGTTTTGATAAACAAGAATTTCACTAGTTGTTTTATTTTTCTCTTAAGAGCAAACCTAAAATGGTTGCATTTGCTTACAAATCTGCATCACTATGTTTTTTTCCTAGAAAAAAATAAGACCTAATTAGTAATGATGAGTAAAATATAAATTAGTTAATACAAAGAAATCAGGTCATTTCATAAACCCTGAAAAATACAGAATTAAGCCTCTGTGTAACACGCTGTGATGTCTATTGTTAAATTGACACTTGCACAAAACAGATGAGTGGGTGCTGCCTGGAGGGATAAATAGGACTAAAAATGACGGCCTGTAGGTTGCACATGTTGATGTCACAAAAAAAAAAAAAGTCTTAGTTCAAAGTCATTCAACCTTAACCTCTGTCAACTGTTTATTTTTCTTCTGCTTCAATAACTACAGAAACACATCACTCAACAAGTCCTGTGTACATTGTTTTTAACAGGCACCAGTCTAACAGAATGGAAAACTAGAGAAACATCCTCATGTATTTTTTAATTCGTTACAAAACTATTTATTGCAATCTAACATCTAATCGTTGAATCTTTGATTATGACCAGGTTGATGCAATGTGCAGATTTATAACAAGATAAATGACTGATTGCAAATGTAAAAAAGGGTGACAAAGAAGTAAATTGAAATCACTGAAGCTTCCTCATAAGGACAGAAAAACATATTTTTGTGGAACGAGAAGTGCATGTGCACTCCTGGAGGTGCTCCATCACATTCCCAAGAAAAACATTAAACACACAAATGTGGGTGCAGATTTCTGGAACGTTTTCACCTATTTCATGCCAGCTGTTTGGCTGACTGTGTTTTATGTGCTTTTTTTTATCTCCTTGTGTGGGTATGTATTTGTGAGCATCTGTCTAAACATTTGCCAATCTGTCTGTTACTAAAAGTTACAACACCAAACTTGTGCCAACCTGCTTGAGAGCACGCTCCATGTCTATTCCTTGGTTCCAAGGAGCAGCTGGATTGGCCAGGCAGTCCCCAGCGTTCCCACGTCGACTGATATCAATTTTCTGACGGCGGAGGGTGCGGAAGGCCTCAGCCATCACAAGGACGCCATCATAAGTCAGAGATGAGGTATACTAAAGAATGGAGGGAGGAAGGACAGCGAGCTTGATCATTCAAAGAGTTCTTACACTGGAGTTTTACAGGCAGATAAACACGTCTTTATCTACCCACACAGAGTGCCATCAGTTAATCCCACTATCCATTAACTCATGGGTAATGCCAAAATGTAAAATGAGAAAGATGCTGAAAAGTTTTTCCTTTAAAAACCCTGTTGTTTCACTTTTGAGGGCTAAATGTTAAATGCTTATGTTTTTCTCAACTGAATAAGATGTGTTAGCATTATGTAAAATTATCAACCAATAAAGTACATGTGTGTAACTGTAATACATTGAACTAGTTTTAATGCAAAAACCATTCATCAGCCAGTGTATCACAATTTGGGCATAGTAACTGGGGTATGAGAGGGAATTTTGACCTTCGAGTATACAGATGACTAAACACACCATAAACTGAAAAGTCAGTCATGTGGCGTGAATGTTATCTGTGGATTATGAAGGGAAGTTTTACAAGAAAGGTTTTAGTCCAAACATTGAGGTGTCGTCTATAGATGTTGTGAAGCAAAACTGGCACTGACAGGTGTTACTTTAAATGTCTGAGTTGTATTTTCAGTCTCTGAAGAAGTGGTTGACTTTTAACCAGGTCTGTAAAAATGATATCTGTATAGTACAACATGCAAAAGGGACACAAAATGTACTAGAAACAAACTAGGATTATTTCACTCATAGGAACTAGTTTAATTTTATTTATTTCAACCCAAAAGTTGAGTTACTTTAACAGACCTTGCTGAGTCTTTTTCAATATGTTCTAACCTCACCAGTACGCAAACATGCTGACCAGTGCCTCAATCTATCTCATCACTCTGACTTTTATCTGACTCGCACAGTTAACTGTAGTGCACATCAATCATCACCACTGTTAGAGTAACATCACTGTAAATGGGACAGTTTTAGTCGGCACCATAAAATGCAGTCATTGGGCTGTTAAAATAACATTTAAAAAGTGCAGATCTTTTTTTAAACTCATTCATCAAGTCCACTTCATTCATTGTAGCTAAATTTTCTGTTTTTTAAATAGGCAACACTGACTCAGAGTAAATAATAAAACTTTATAACAGTGAGTGATTTAAAAAAAAAAAAGATAATCAGTTTCTGCTGTCTACAGAAAACCCTAAAAATCCTGATGTTCTTGACAGATTTTTTGACAAATTAATTATAGGTAAGTCATGGCGCAGCAGGAGGCAGCACCACACACACAGCTGCAGCAAACCCACCCAGCTCGCATACAGACACACACAGCGCCACGCAGACTGAGGCAGTCAAACACACAGCGGGCTGCCTTCACATCAGCGTGGAGACAAGCAGAGAGATGAAAATGGGAGGAAAGCGGGAAGTGAGCAGAGAGACTTCTCCATACTCTCCACGCCTCTGCAGGTACTTTTCTGTCTTACTGACACACCTTGATATGTGATATGTTTTACCCCAAAAGGTGCATTTTGGTAGGCTAGGCAACCATGTCATCCTCCTTTCATCTTTTCTCTTTGAAACTGAAGAGGCCTTTAGGCGTATGAATGACAGATGATGGCGACTGAATTCAAATTAAGAGAAAACGACAGCAAAAGTTATCCAAGTACCGTACAGTTCTCTGTCTCTGTGAGGGCCAGGACAGAGAGACCCTGAAGAGTCAAAGAAAGGAAAATGGACCCAGGAGTAAGAGATTATCTCTGTAAATGTGGAATTAAAAGTATTCTACAACAAATAGCAGTAAAACAAGTTGAGAATTCTTAATCAGACCAGGGCACTGTTTTATAAATGAATGCAGTAACAGAGAACATATCCTTTGAACCATACAAAAAGTGATGCGTATACTAAAAATGTATTTGACATTGAAGTCATTTAATTTAATGGCCCCGAAAGGCAAGACGATTCCATTAATACAAATGTTAAAATGCCCATTCAGTCAGGACCACTTCTGGAAAGTGAATTCATTATTTGCATGCAAGATGCTAAATGTGGCAATACAGCTGTTCAAGGAGCTCCAACTCCTTTCATATGCCGACTTCAAATGCCAGAGTTAGGTGAGGTGAGCACACTCCTAAATCAAGTCATGAGAAGCCAAAGCAGGGAGAGCATCAACAAAGACGCCAATATGTATGGAACAGAGCAAGCTTCAGTGATAAAACATATGACACAGGCAGGCAGAACATAAAAGAAAAACAAGGATGACGGTGGGTTGCTGAGTGATTTCGGGAAAATTAGCAAAGATTGAGCAGCCTGAAGCAGTTAATAGAGAATGCTCATTTTGCTTTTTGCTGATTGGATGTGTATACAGCATGTAATCAGCTGAGCTATTGGTTGATAGTGGCTGGTGGTAAGAGTAGCTGATGGACCATGGGTAGGGAGACTGCTATTGCTGGTTTTGTGACACCTTGTAAGAAACTTATGGACAGAAGCAGGGTTATTGACTTATCAAAAACAAACCTTTTAGAGGAAGAAATAAACTAAACTACCAAAGTGTCAAATGAGATCTGAATCACTAGTCACATACCTTAATGCCTTGACAGTAGCTGAAGTAGGCAGGCACATAAATCTTTGCAATAAAAAACATAGACACTTTACATCTGTTTGGTATATGATGAAGCACTCAGGGAAAAGTGTGAAGAAAAAAATAGAGAATAAGCCCATCATTAGGCTGATTCTTTGAAAAGGTGTGATCAAGTATTGGTGCAGAACTAAGATGAAGTGAGTTTCTTTGCCAGGTCATTGATCATTTTTAATACATTTGAGAATATCTGGAGGCATGGCAGCTGAGAATCACAGGTATAAAGGATTTTGATTGATGGCTAAAACCAAACTGAAAATTCAGTCTCCAGTGCAAAAGGGACAAGTCCCAGTGGTGTTTTTTTCCTCACACATTACTAGACCAGAGTTCTACTTGGCCGGAGGCTACGATCTGGCCCCTAGGCTAAGTGAGCTCGGCTTTTACACAGCACCAATTAGCCTAAAGCAATTTGGAGCCATGTGTTGCCACAAGAGATATCTGGTTTTGTGTTATTGTATTAAACTATTAATACAGGGTGTCCTATTTTGCAAAAGACAGAGGTTAAACATCAATTGTGACTGAAAGAAATTATCCTAAAATATGCTAACAAAGTTTTTGCAATTGTGTCTGGATCTATCTTTTGTATCTAAGCATGTGTCTACCCATCACAAAATGCATAATCAGTCTCCCTTCATTAACACACCAACATCTTTGTGGATGCCAGGGGTCAATTGATGCAACTGACATCCACTAATGAGATTTCATCGGGTCAATCTGAGGACGATGATTAGCCAATTAATTGGGTCCTTTGGTGACAAATGACATTCCAATAGTGAAAAAAACACCATCAGTATGAATTTGCAGCCTTTACAAAGTCAGACACAGCATCACCTCCTTATGGATAACCCTCCCAAAGAGCAGAGGGAGTGAGAGCTTCAGGAAGATGTATATTTAATGGGTAGGTGGACATATTTCAAGTTAATATATGCACAAATCAAATGCAATTGGCTGCAGGTCAGCACCCGGTCAATAGAGATGTGAGGAGGAGGGAGGAAAGGAGCACAGTGATATGATGGAAAGGGCCAAAAGCAGAAGGAGGAGAGAGAGAGAAAATTGTAAGGATGGTGAGTGAACATAGAGAAAGAAGGTATATTTATGAGGAATGTGATTGCGTATTTGGACACAGAGTAGGAGTAATAGGCAAAAACCTGGAAGCTGAAACAGGAAAAGGGGCAGATCATGCGGGTCAGACACGACAATGACAAAAAAAAAGCTGGATTATGTTATCTTTGACATTAAATAACAGAGTCAGAGGACTTTTTGTATTCAGTCATTTTCAGTCATTTCAGGATCAACCAGTTCTTCCTTCTGAGTTTACACTATGATTGTCCAAGAACCTTCAACAAAAGCAGCATGTCACAACACGAAAGGTTTATATGCCGCATATAATCCTGTCAATGGATACTGGCATGACCAAGCAATATTCTCAGTTTTTAGATACAAAGACAGATTTTACCACAAAAACACAAAGTATTCAAAATACATAGAAATGTGCATTCACCACATACATGTACATGTTCAGCATAAGTTTCCAAAGCAGATTGACCCATAATTGAAATGACTCAACCTTACTCTTGATCACATAATGCATGATATATATATTCAAAACTACCAAGATATTAGCAAATTCACCCAGTAACCTCAGGGTAGAAACAAAAGGGCTTTTCACCCAACTTGGCTATACACATGTTTATTTAGATGTGTTTATTTATTCTGTAGATTGTTTCTTGATCAAAACCCACCACTAAAGATAGATTTAACAACTATTTTTAAAGTTACTGCATCCCTTTAGCCCATACATGTATCATACAAGTGAAAATTTTTAATTCATTACTCAGGTAGGCTGTATATGAGAATGGAAATCACATTTAAATGTAACAACCCAGACTTTGAAGAGGAGATAATGTGCTTTTTAAGATTTTATACTCTCCCTCTGGTGCCCTAGAAGTACGTTTACGTGATTTATAGCTAAAAAAAAAATGCCCATTCGTCTCACAGCTGTGTTTCAAAAAACCTGTATTTCAGTCTCTGTTGGAAATACTTCGTTTTAGCTGCTGTCTCTTTAAGGCCGTCAGCTCCACAAACCCCCTTCTCTCTAATTGGGCAACCCTCTGGGGGCCTGTCAGGGGCAGAGCTATGACCAGACCTGAGTGTTTGAGACTTGTTCCTCTAATGTGTCATGAGTCAGTCAAGAGATCCTGATAAAATTACCCCCAGTTTCAGCAAGTCTCATGCAGAGCCTGTGCTTGTATTAGAACAGATCGTTTAAAGACAGGTTCAAAGATTTTCACAACTAATGAATTTGTAACAGTTTGAAAATTTGCTCATGTTCAATATAAACATCCAGCATTTTAACTTTATCTTTATGTTTAAAGTGTAGGAAAGCATAAAATCCCTGTTGTTAATATTAATGTTTTAAGAAAACCATTAAAGTAACCAAAAAAAAGTCAAATTAGGTTTCAAGCAGGACCCATCACAAACAGTGAATAGGTATGTTGGTCATTTTACTTTCATTCTGCCATGTTTCTCTGCTTTTTACTCTTTGCCGATCCCCCTAAATAGTTTTATAAAGTTGTCCACTCTTGCTTTTGATTCAGAAGCAGCCACTAGTACCTAACATATCATTTCAAAGAGCGAGAACCCACCCAAATCTGACAATCTCCCTCTGCATATGATGTGTGGAAGAATTTGCAACACATCATGACTTGAAAGTCTTGAAACTGCCTGAAAACTAGTCAGGGTTCAGATTTGCCTATTGTATGGTGATATAAGCTCCAATATGTATGCGATCATAGAACAGAGTGTTTCAGCTACCTTCGGTGGACTTTCAGATCCTGGGTATTCTCTCTGGTCTAGTTTGTTCCAGCGCTGCATGAGTTTGATAACAATGGCTCTGCTGAAGTCCACCAACTGGAAACCAGTCACATTGGCCCCACCGTGCATGAACCTCTCCAGAGATATGTCTTTGAAACCCTGACAAAGTGAGACAAAAGTAGAAGGAAAAGGTCACAAAGGGCCCGTGAGTGCAGAAAAAAAAGCCTTTCAAACTTGTAACAAGAAAGTGGAAGCAGACTACAAAACCCCCCAACTGAATGTGTGCTGACGAATCACACTCCACATCCTCTAACATTTTACCTGATTATTTATAACCATACTTAATATGGAGTAGCTTCCACAGCTGCGAGTGTGACTTCATACAGAGTGACACTTCGTAGTGAAGTGCTGGTGGAGAGGGATCCATTTGGGAATGGGCCAGAGACAGAGGCAGACATGTAGACATGTGAGGGTTATCCTGGGTTGATGGATGCTAATTGCTGAAAAGCACTGAAAGCCTATCTAATATGACCTGAGCTTGCAGTGCTCCTTCATCACTGTCCCAGAAAGAATTACATAGAAACAGATTTAGAGATTGGAGTTAAAACAATGTTAAGTATGTAAAGACAAAAGTTTGGGAAGCTCTCAGAAGCTCTAGATTTGTTGAAGATGCAAAATAAAACTGTTATTCGGGAGGGCATCAAAAATGGCACCTGGCTGAGGATATTTAAAAATCAATGTGGAAATTGCAAGCAGGGTTCATAACTTCAAAAAAGGAACAATTGGAGAACATAGTAAATATCAAATTAAGGGTGTTTACTGTTGACCTGATAGATGGTGACACTGAAATTGCTAACTTTTTGTCCTGGACATTTTGTGTCTATTTACCCAGGGATCTTCTTTGTGGTCTGTCAAACATTATAAAAAGGAACTGCCACCATATATTCTAGCCGTACAGTGCTTTAAACCAACATTTCCCCGAACATGTAACCACCAGAGGTACTGCTATTTAGAGTGCTTACCAGATTTGCAATGATGTAATGGTAACCTTTTACATGTTTCCCCACACTGACAGCCTGCAAAGAAAAACAGAGAAAGAGAATTTAATACTTTGGGGAGGAAAGTCTTTTGCTCTTCCTTGGTTTTATTTTTACGCAGATTAAAAGAAGAGCAAGTAATTAGCCTGCTACCACTTCACTCGTCCTTATTTATGTCAGCTCTGACTCTGCAGACATTTTCAAGAGTTTTCAGAAATGTGATATCTGGACGCAAGCTCTGATGATCCATCAGGTCAGTCTGAATTAATAAGAACCCTGCATCATATCAGAAGATTGTTTTAGCTATAACATTACGGTGTGGAGTTTTTAGACATTTGTAGACAGACAGGCAACAGACAATTGCATTTTGCATTCTGGTAAAATACAGTCAGAGGAATAGCAACGTCAACTATTTGTCATGCAGGAGCCTTAACAAATGCAGAGATCTACTGCAATGAAGACAACACAAGAAAAATTGACCCTGGCAGTTTTTTTCTGGACTGATTTATGACTTACTGAATTTCCTCTGTCCAGTCTGCACCAAAAATTACTTATTTTCATTTTTTTCAGCTTTTCCCTCCAAATCAATTATTGCAGCTAAAGCCTATTGTTAACTTTTGCATTGACCTTAACACCTTTCCATTCCACTTCATGCACAGTCAATACCTGTTGCCTTTGAGCCAAATGTATCACTGATTATCTGTCGGGTGTGTTTGTGTGAGATTGCATGGCTGATGGCTCCAGCACTGTAGAAAAGTCGATGCTGTTGTCCTGATGAAAACTGAAATCTGTCATTTTTTTGTTGTGGTTGCAGCTACACAGAAAGATACAGAAGCTCTGTGAGATTTCATAACAGGAGAATCTTTTTGTGAAAAAGTGCTTTACACTAACCCAACAAACTGATAAATTGTCCCCCTTTTTATCTCTTTTTAGAATTACACATACTGACAGATCTTTACGGACATAGATAGATGTACACGCACACACACAAGCACACACACACACACACACACTCACAGATCGCAGCTGGCGGGGCAGACAAACAGAGCAGTCTGTGTCTCAGAGGGAGGACGTTAGCCAGTGCCAGCACTGCAGAGCCCACTATAACAGGAGAGTGTGTATTTGTGTCTTCTGCCTTCTATGTGTGTTTTTGTTTGTCTCCCCGTTTTTTTCACACACCGAAGAAGCAAATTAAGAAACTGGCTGTAACATTTGCACTGCATGAGTTTGAAAGTGTGTGTGAAGCTCTAAGAGTGTGCACCCTCACTGCTTGTGTATGCATTGATATGTATTTTGAAGATAAACCTGCAGGTGTGGGTGTATGTGAGGCATTACGCGAGAGTGTGTCTAAGTATGTGTGTGTTCATTTGTGTGTGTGTTTTGGCGTATGTGTCACTGAGTTTGTCAGATGGGAAGACAGATGATCAAATGTGATGACAGGTGGCAGAACCAATGGGATGTTACAGAGAATCCTAAGTCAAAGGGCACACACGCACACGCACAAGCACACGCGCACACACACACACACACACACACACACGCATAAGCACACGCACACACATACTTTTACACCACCTGTCAGAGCTTAACCAAGACAGAGGCAAGACAGATAGTCTAATGAACTTGGACAAGCGTAAGGTGCCACAGAGTGCGACTTCATATACCATATTTTTTTTGTGTGTGTGCCTGTGTCAGGGTGGACAGTGTGATATGTTTGCTGCAGTTCGACACTGATGTAGCTGTCGGGAAGCCACATTTCTCACTCTACTTTATGAACTCCAGGGAAAAGCCCAAATCTTGTTTACTTTCCAGATGTCAGAAAGCATAAGGAGCGTGTTATAACAAGCTGAGTGGAGCAGACTGCAGGCAGAGTGACACCAGAAATACAGTCATAGAATCAGGACATAACACTATCATACCTGTTTGAATTGTGGTTGTGGTTTTATGTACTTTCTAGAAATTCACTTTTTTCTCTGTAAATGAGTGGTAAGTAGTTATGACTGTCATTTCACTTCATTATCACAGAGTTAGGTGCTGTTAACTCTAGGTCAGTGATGCAATATCAGCCCTGTCTGTACTAATCTTTTTTCACCAACAGTGCCAATGACAGGGAGCATTTCTATCGTGTTCCACAACCTTAACTTGCACACAATCAGCTTTAAAGAGAAGCAAAAACAGAAAACTGGTGATTTTTTTATTTGACAAAACTAAGAGTGAATGAAAATGAGCTAAAAACAATTTCACCTTTCATCTGTGCCCAAAAAGGGTCATTACTGACATTACAGACTTCTATTTTTGTCCAGCGTTTTAGCAAGACATACCATCCATCCTTCTCTTAGCAAAGTGAATTCAGTCTTGAAAGTACTTTTGAGGTTTTGTAAAGTTGGGTTGTATGAGTTGCATGCTATTGGTAATTGCACTAACAACAGCAGATGGTGGTCAGCCACTCTCCAAGATCATTGTTTCATCATCTTTCATTATGGGTACTAACTATTTCAAAAGGTTATCTCAGTTATTTATTATGTATGAAGTACCTGACACAAAAAATGTGATTGCAACAGTGTAATGTAAGATTGAGATGCAAAAATGCCAAATTTCCCACATTTCAGCGAAAAGAACATCATGAATCAGGAGGGAAAACACCTCTTGTTTTTTTCTGCAAATAGTGCAAAATCAAACAGGCTTCAAGTGCTATAAATAATCTTGATGGAGCATACATGGGGAAAAAATTAGTGCTTGGGTTTCTCAGAATTAGGTAAATTACATGGCATATGTCATGTATGTTCAAAACAGGATTCTTGCTTTCATGTTGTTTATTTTTCTCCATCAGTTTCTCATTGCAAGTGCTGATGATTGGCATCCATTAAGGCTAACTCAATCACTAATGACATGTACACCACCTGGCCCAAAAAAAAGTTGCCAAAAAAAAAAAAACGTCACACACTGTGATATTTCTTTGGACTGCTTTTAGCTTTGATGACAGCACACATTCACTGTTCGTTCATTGTTTAGGTAAGCTTAGGCACTTGGCATGATGAGTACACCACTTCACTAGCCTCTCCTCTTACCCTGATGCACCCGTCACTCTGGAACACGGTAAATCTGGACTCATTACACCACATGAAGTTCTTCCAGTCCTCCAGAGTCTCTGCTGATTTGATCCTTCTTAAACAGACTACCATCTTTTCCACAATAACAGGATGTGCCTTTTGCCATAGTTGTATTAGAAATGAGTTTCTCATTGCCTCAGCTGGGGTTAAATAACTTGTTGCCAGCTGGAAGATAATCGTTCATGCATTAATTATTCAATAGAAGGCTTTTACCCATTTGCTTTGTTAAATCCTGGTGGCATTTTTTTGCCTTGACCAGTCATTGTGGCTCATTCAATTCCAATAAAGGAAATTTCAGACATTTTCTTTTAAACCAAGCACCCACCATATTATTGTTCCAACCATCACTTTGCATCTCTTTGGCATTAGATTGTTGCTTTGCATAGTTTGTAAACTTAAATTTAACTACTGCCAAAACACTTACATTTTACAGAAATAATAACACTTCGACATACTGTACTGAGATTACCTGTTCGAGGATGCTCTGTAGTCTCTCAGGCTCCAGGTCAATGACATATTTCCTCTCCTGGCGACGGTCCAGATCTTCTAAAAGTCGTCGATAAGCTGCCTCATTGAAACTCTCCACACAGATAGCGCTCACCTAATGTAACAAACATGCATGTTTTCTAAATGCAGTTTGTCTAAAAATACAAACATGCGATCATGTAGGAATAAGGTCAAACCACAAGCGGGATGAGAGGTGTAAGAACAAAGGTGTAATTATGTGTCTGTTCTCAGTGTGTCTGCCTCTGGCCTGTTTCCAGGGATGTGCGTGCCTTTGTTTGTTTTATATTTTTGTGTGTGTGCTGACCTGCCATCCATTCTGCCCAGCTCTCTCCATAATTGCCTGCAGTATTGCATAACCTGGACAATAGAGAGCAAGAGAAGGAAGGAAAAGAAAGAGAGAATTAATGCTGTTGAAAGTGGGAGTTGCACTGTGGACATAGAGAAATTAATAGTCTACAGGTTTTTGCAGACAAAACTTGAAAGCAAAATTTTAAACCAGAGTGTAAGATGGGATATCTAATCATAGTGATCCCAGGTGTGTATTACATTATGGTAGATTCATCAGTCCACCTAATTTTACCAAAGCAGTTCTGATGTCTTGAACTCAAATGTGAAGGAACGAGCTCTCAGCGCCTTGACAGCGCTGTCTTGAATGCGGTATTATATATTAAGTAAGAAACCCACAGAGCTCATCAGAAGAAAGACTTATTTGACACAATAAAGACAGCCAGTTCCATTGAGGAGGAAGCTGATTTCATTAAAATAAAATTTATCATATCTCCTTGTTTAGCTGTGAACTTTGACTCAAATGTTAGTCATCTGTGAAACATTTAAACACTTATCAATTTTATAGCCTTAAACACAACACAGAGTCCTTTTTTCTGCAATGTTATAAAGCACAGTTATGAGCAGGGTGACTGTGCCTCTCAGCGTGATAGTAGATGAGTTTCAAAGTTATTAGAATGCTCTGAGGTGCAGGTGGCAGCATCACTGACAATGAAGTACTGTGTATATCACAGTGTAGTGCATCAAAAAGATCAATAATAAGGGAGAACTTGGTATCAGAATAGTAATCACTCACTGAACAGGCAGATAGGTGATACATTTTATCATGATGATTGTTGTAATCAGTGTCAAATCTCCAAATATGCTCTGAGAGGGGAACGCAAAGCAGGAATGATTGTGGCTCTAGAATACACACAAGCAGGACAACATGGAAAACACTGCAGTGCAGAGGTAGGTTTCCTGCATGATTAACAACAAAAAGCACATATAAAGCCCTAGTTGTTACAGTTTGTTTGTGTGTGTGAGTGTGTGTGTAATTTAATGATGATCTGCATTAAAGAAAGGAGGAGTTTGTCTTTATCTGTCCTGCTGTCACCTGAAAGCATGAAAACTGTATTTATATTGATGCACATCTTGGAACGTGCTTGCATGAAATTTCCTCCACTGACACGCCTCTGTTAAAGTTTAATTGTAAGTGTGCGTGTGAGTGTGCACGTATATGTGCATGCATGTGTGTGGCCAACCAGAGCAGAGAGCATAAAACAGATCACAGCGTTACTGCCCATTTTCCAGCACATTACCAGCAGCAGGGCCTGATGGGAGCTCATAATGAAGGGCCCTGCCTCGGCCAAGTCAAGGGTGAACACAGCCCAAACTCTTACATCTATCCTCTGCTCCATTGCCCTCCTCTTTTTCTCCTGCCTCTGCCTCCTATAACCTTCTCCTGCTTCTTGTATATGCTTCTTTATTACCCAGAGGTTTGTGATCCTGTCTGCACTCCCTCTCTGTTACCACTCTTCACAGCTTTCCATCTACCTCCTCTTCCTTTGTCTCCCCTCTTTTTTCCCTACCAGTCGTTTTCTCTCTTTCCTTTGGCTGCTTCTCCTCTCTATCTCCTGGATGCTCTTCTTCCTCTGCTCCCCAGGGGTACTAACTCAGACAACCTGCATCACGGCCGCTGGAAGAGGCCACACACAGATGCACACACGCACACACACTGTGCAGTCCACTGAATCCTAAGCATGTTACTGTAGCATTGTCTGGGGACTCAACGTCACAGTTTGACCTGTGTTCCTCACCCTGTGGCAGGGAATAAGTGTGTGTGCTTGTGAGACACACAGGGAGGCCAAGCATTACAATGACGGTGGTCAGGGGCCGAAAGCGTTAGCTGTGCCTCCTCCTTTTACTATTGCACAGTGCATGATGGGACAATTCAATTAATGGCAGGTGACTGCTTTTAGAGAGGATGCTGAACTCAGGCTGAGTCCTGTCTAATCACAACCTTGTTTCTGTATCCTTTTATCAGGAAAGTGCAGATCCGGCAGCACAGAATTTTTGCTTTTTTTCCACCGGAAAACATGGCTTAGTTGAGGAGTTAAACCGGAGCCAAACATTATTCTGCAAAGAGACTTTTTAACAGATGATTATGGCTCGTTGATGTAATAATATTGTTCTCCATGTGGCATTTCAAACTGCTCTGAAATTAACAGATACATTTTCATGGAAGAAACTGTTTGGAGGCCAACTAATTTACAAATCTATTTAAGTCTCCCTTAACTAGAATTTTATTCTTTGCCAGGATTAAGATGACAGATTGAGATGTTGTTATTGAGGAGTTAATGAATTTTTGGCTGTATTATAACAACACAGTTCTGCTTTCATTTGGACAGTTTTGGTACACACTAAATGCTGAATATAACACTAAGTCATTGCTCCTTTTGCACGCAATGAAAACTAAGTTACAAGAAATACAATAACACTATGCAGCTCATTTCTGGAACCATTTTTGGATCCCTTCAAACACCTTGTTAAATTAGTCACAGTGTAATTACCTCTGTCTGTGTCGTAGAGGAAGACAAATCGACTCCAGTCATAGTGGTCAAGCAGTGACAGCAGAGCACCTCTGATGGACGGCCGCAGCTGCAGGGTGAACTGGCCCTCTCCTTCAGTGGGGAAGCTGGGCGTCACCAGGCTGATGTGCAGGGCCCCACAGAACGATGTCAACGTGTTCACTGAGCGCTTGTCGTAAAGGCCAAAGATGGCAAAGACCCCCCTTGAATACTGGGAACAGACTGATGCCAGGAGGGTGCAGGGAAGAGAATAGGATGGGTGGATGGATGAAGAAGGAAGATGGGAAAAAAGAAGCAAAAGTTAAAAATTTTGAAACAAAATATACTCATTGGCACAGTTTTTGAGAAGTTAAATTACAAGTGGGAAAAGACAAAACCCAGAAGGACCCATGGTCTGTAATTAAACTGACACACTGGAATCTGGCAAAATATGTCATCTGCTTTAATGAGCACTAGCTTCAGTTTCAGTCCAGGGTACCTTCTCACTCCTAATGAGATCCAAAAGCAAAGCTTTCTGAGATGTAGGAAAATGTATCATTTATCAGTTCTTCAAAAGGTAACAGAGAAAAAATGTATCCCTAAATTTGAGTCCACCATAAACACCTGTCCAAACTGTAATCCATCAGCAATCTTCACCTGTTACAGTCTGATGACAAGAGGCAACATACGTCTCCAAGTAAATAAATAAATGCCTCAGCTGCTATTTGGCAGTTCAGGTTATGAAAATGATTTCTAGCCAAGACTCCCTTTTCTGTGCCGCTCTTGCATCTACAAAGCAAACTGTCATTTCTTGGTCCATTTCATTCCCCGGGATAGTGCCCGTTCAACCATTACACGTACCAGTCGGTCTCAAACCAGCAGCAGCAGCCACGCTGATGCCGCTTTTGTCATCTCTCTTCAGTAGTATAAGACAAAAAAAGAAAGCAGTTTTCCTTTGTAATTTTCTCAGTTTGTGAGTCTAACACTTGTTGAAATAGCATCATGATGCAGGTATGTAAGAGGAAAAAATGCAGAACTGATACCCTGGCAGATGGATCAGCCAGGGTGTCAATAATGATGTGAGTTTGGTCTGCTTTTCTCCAGGTTGACTGTATTTTCTGCATCAAAGACAGCTAGCACTGAATTGCCCATTGTGACTTTCACTAAAACAAAGAAACCTGAACACTTCCTGTGTCAGGATCTAGACTCCTACATGTTAATGTGTAATTTATAAACATAAATTACCATCTGAATAGGGCTCAATGTTGAGTCTTAGTAAATTATTCAACAGAGTACAGACTCACCTTGTACTATATGGATGGTGTCATGAAGCTTTGTTTTGATTAAATGTTGTTTAAAGAAAACAGATTCACTTAAAACAAATAATCCCTGTCACTTGATGAAGGCATACATATAGTTAGAAAGTTTCAGCAGACACACTTGCATGTACACTGGTTCCAATCAGACTTTCTTTTGAGCCTCTGGCGAGCACTTTTCCAATTTCGGACTGGCACGAATCATTCCCACCCAGTAAAAACTGGCATGGCTGCTTACACACTTGTTAAGGAAAGTTCAGCCAAATAATCCCACCTGCTTGAAGCTAAACACACACTCACAAACCCCTTGACCGAGCTGCAAGCTCACTTCAAATGTGCAGTCATTTTCCACTACACAACACTACAACTCAGTCTTCAAACAACCTGAAGCTTTCAACCATGGCAGAGAGGAGAGTGAAAGGCAGAGACGCCATGCGCTATCTGGCTTCCACACAGTTTGTCGTTCATCCGTGCTGCCCGATGAAAACTGGTTTTTGAACACAGAAAAAAAAAATCCCTTGGGTATGCGAAAAAAAGAAAGTGTAGCAGATTCTGACAAATCAGCCAAACTGAGCACACAAACACTCCTAAGGATTCTGCGAATGAAGTTGCAGAAGTGTGTCAACTCTTTTCTTTTACAGTCTTAAATGTTTCCCTTTTTCTCTTTCATCCTCTTATTTTCCACATCCTCTCCCTCTTTAGCTTCATTCTTCCTTTCAACTTGAGAGATGTTTTAAGCTGTCGCTGTATCCTGCGTCATAATTCACTCTCCACCCTGTAATACGTCACATTGGAGTACACAGTAACACAGGGAGGGGAGACTGCAGACTTTGCCTTTGGCAACAACCGACCATCACTCTTTAACCTTTTCCTTCCTTCTCCCTCTTTTCATCTCCTATTGCGTCTCTTCAACTTATTCCCTTTCCTCTCTCTTCTGTTTTCAAAGCAGACACTGCATCCAGCCTCTTTCTCTCACTCTCCTTCATCTCTTTCACCCTCTCTTCCTCCTCGACTGCCTCGTCTCTCTGTTCCTTCCTCCCTCTCTCCTCTGGGGACTCAGAGTAATTCCATTATCAGCTATAAGCCTCAGTAGGGGTAAACACTGTGGGAGATGCAGCTTTGGCGGTTCGGCTTGTGGCAATTAAACAAAGCCGAGGCCTCTGCACCCTGGAGGCGATAAGGCAGGGATTTAGCCTCTGATTATGACAGCAGCTAAATGTCTTCAATTCAGATAACTAGCATAGTACGTACTTAGCATGCGTCAGTCAGAAAGAGCTGAGTCATGTCCTCAAAGTCAGCAAACTTAGTGTTTTTAAGACTAATTCTCTGTGGATTTCTAGGTTTTATTTGATAATTCAAAGCACACCGCAACACGGTACAAGATTATAGAGATGTGTGTGTCAAACTTTTAAATGACAAGTGCTATATTTCACCATAATGCCGGATCATTTTAATACCTGAAGTGCACAACAATGTTATACAAAATCCTTAAAGCAGGCATGATAATTAAGCTCCCAGAAAGGAAGAGCAAAAGTTCATCTAAAAATAAAACAAAATATCATATAAATGACAAGGGTTGACACAAACAGAGACAGCTTGGCAGATGCAAGCACTAATGTAGATTGGAACATGCGGGATAATTTATCTTGCTCTTCTGTTACGATGCCAGGGTCCTAGTGAAAAATGTCTCTTTGCAGAGAGAAACTGCACAAAGACAAGGAAGAATCATCATACAATTGGATTTCTTTGACAGCAATGTTATTGTGAATTCCATTCTCTTTGCTTTGAAATGAATTTGTAATTCTTGAGATCAGCTGTTTTGGTAAGAGAGTAAAACAGATAAATAAAGTCAGCATTGCGCATGAGGAGTGACACACAAGGTGACAAACAGAGTTGAGAGCTGCTCCCAAGACAACTGATACATCCTCTTTGAAACTTGACAAAAAGTACTGGCCTAGATCTGGTTCATGACATCACCGTGTGAGAGTTTCTGTTGTCACCAAACTCTTGTATCTCCATCAAAACTT
Organism: Thalassoma bifasciatum; assembly: GCA_008086565.1. Classification (NCBI taxonomy): domain Eukaryota; kingdom Metazoa; phylum Chordata; class Actinopteri; order Labriformes; family Labridae; genus Thalassoma; species Thalassoma bifasciatum. Next base: position 886,246 of record RPOG01000051.1, on the reverse strand, counting down.
AAGGAAATATTGATAGCCTTAATCCCCAAACATTCTATTTTTTAACAATACCAAGACATCTGCAGCCGTACACAGACAGGCCCATAGCATATAACAAAAATCCCTTATTCTCAGTTTCATACTTCATTCATCCACTCTGCTTTTCTTTTCTATCTTTCACCTCCTAGCTCCCTCATGCCCTTATTTTCTATCTTAGCCTTCTGATCCAATGCCTCTCATCTCTTCTTTCCCTCATATTTCTCTTTCTGCTGTATCTCCCTATGGGCTTGTTTCCCTGCAAAACCCCTACCAACATCAGCAGCACCTACATCCCAACATCCACTGCCACCACGCAGCCGCAGGGCTGGAATGTGCCAGACAGTGGCGTCATTGTAATAAAATGTGTGCTAAGCTTGCTTCATAAAGCTTTAACGAGGAGAAGGGACTGGCAGCACGGTGCATCATCACCACAGTAAAAGCTTTGGACACAATAGGCCTCCTGGGACTTCCTCAACTTGCACCACTCCACACCTCCCACTTATCTCCATATGTTTGTTTTGTTGTTGCTGTTGTTGTAGTTGTTGTTGTTGTTGTTGTGTATAACCTCATGTCTTTTTCAGGTTTTCTTAATTGCTTGCTGTGTCTGTCAAACCATGCTCCAGCTTCTCTCCATAAATCTTTTTAAAACATCCCTCTCTTATCTGCATCACTCCATACACTATATCAAGGCTCAGCAGGCTTGCATCTTCAGCTGCAGCTTCCCCAGACTCTCTTTGATTCATTTCTGTCTCTGTGCGTTTAGCACAGGCTCTCTCCATCATGTGCATCCTCTGCACATCACTTTATTTCTTGTTTTTCAAATTCAAATGCGTCCAATTTGCATAACAGGGGAAGAAATACATTGCTTAGGCAGCACAATACTTTACCAAGAAATATGTTTGCTCACTTTGCAACACTGGTGTTGTTTTCTATTTTTCAACTCCCTAAATCATTTTTTTTCTCCTCTCAGCATGGTGCGTATGTCTTCAGACCAGCTGCTTATTTGTTTTATATGACAGCAAGAACAGATGCTCAGATAAAGCTGCCACTGATTTGCCTGTCACGGCACCATAGCACAATAAAATAAAACACATGCAGTCACCTATGTACCTTTTTTGAACAGACTCCTACCTTTACACACACACACACACACACACACACACACACACACACACGCACACACACGCACACACGCACATGCATACACACACACACTGAGCTTTACAACCACCTGTCCTGAATATGTGGCTGTTCCTCGACCCATTAGTCTGAATAACAACCACCTAAAGCTGCAGAGACATCCCCCACACACATAGAGAAATACAGCAAAGATACTTTAAGCTCTCATCAACTGCAGCTAAAGGCCAAGATAAAGGGAACACCTGTGTAAATGACTTTAAACACTATACGTCATTTCCCCCCCCCCGACATTGCCCCTCTTACCTCCTGTGTAGCACAGAGATACCAGCAGGTAATAGTGGGGTGCAATAAACATAGAGTAATGAGCTTTCATTAGCTATATAATTGCAGAGAGATCTACTCCAGAAAGCTTTACCTAAACATTTAGGACATTTACAGTTACAGTCTGTGTTTTCTAGCACTACATCAGCTGTACTGGCAAAAGCAGACCTGATCCCGGAACAAGAAGGAGTTTTTACAGTGACTGATTGCGTGGGCTAACACAGACTGACACAACTAGTTCAAAGAGTCCAGTAAATTAACATGTCTTGTCAGTTGTAAATACTGAAAAATAGAGTATGCAGAGCTAAAAGATGGTTGTTTTGTGGCTGGAATGGTGAATGGCTTTATGTAAGAGGAAAAAAGTTGTGTGATATTTCCCTTGACATACAACTGTTTTCCTGCAAGAGTGGCTCAGTTAAAGTGCCTGTGAGGAGAATCTGTATAGGGTGGATTGCAGTGACTGTCCTCAGTACAGTGGCTGAGAAGTGCAAACCAAAATTACAAAGCTTGAAGCACTTTAACGAACTCTGTCATAATTGTGTTATTTGTAAATTTGTTTCAAGACTTGTAAAAATGTTCTGCCATTTGTAAATTTGCCTCAATGCGTGTGAAAGTGTTCGCATACTGTAAATTTGCTTTCATCCTTGGTAAAAGTGTTTTGTTAATTTAATTTCTTAATTGTATTGTATTGTAAAATGTTTTGTAAAATGTTAATTTATTTCCAGTTTGTAAAAGTGTTAGCTGATCTCACCATAAGCAATGAAATGCTGTATAGCTGATTTAATCCACTGTGAGAGCTTTTGACTTTTTTAAAATTATTTTTGGGGGCTTTTATGCCTTTAATGCAAGAGGAGAGGACAGTTGATTGAATAGAAAACAGGACAAGAGTGGGAAGTGACATATGGGAAACAGGCCAAGGATCAGACCCCAACCTGGGCCACCCACACAAGGCTGAACCTCATGGAGCGCGATCTTGACCACTTAGTCATCTGCACTCTGACATTTTCATTCCTTGTGGAAATATTTCTGATCAATGATGATGCCCTTTTCAAAGTTTTTAAAACAAACAATATCATCAGCCTGGTAAAACAAAACAGAATTAATTTACGTCCTAGAAACTATAACTGATGCATACAGAGGACAACATTACAAACAAGATGTGGTTTGTTATCGTGGGTTGCAAAAACTGACGCAAAACAAAGTACATGATGTTAGCTCTACATCGACTGCAGAGTGCAGAGTAAACTTTTTCATGTTTTTATCTTTCTGTTAAGTCATTGGTGCATTCAACGAGAAGAATGTGGAGACCTCAGTCTGACAAGGACACCACAACCTATCTAATGAATGGTAGTTTTCTTCAATAGCAGTCGGTACTTTTCTTTTTACTTCTTTTTTCCCCCTTTTGTAGTATTTAAAAGTTGCTTTAAGTGGCATCTTCAAGATAGACAGAAGAACAAGAGCTGAACAGAAAATAGCATGTACTCTGAAAAGAGTTAACAATCACTCACAAGATTGGACAGTACCTTTACCAAACAAAAATTGATCTTGTTTATGTTTGCTTCAGGGATAATAGTTTGCTCTTGTGTCCTGGAATCACCTCTCCTCTGACTCACTAAAAAAGAGAGATATCTGTCTGTGGCCCGTAGAGAGATAATGACGACAGGAAAGCTAGAGCCATGATGAGTAGAGTTATGTAAACGTGAAGGAGAGGGGAGAGAGAATAGGTCTGCAGAGAGGTAGCAAAGAGGACAGGGAAGCAGAGCAAGGGCGGGACGCTTTTTTTGACCAAGGACTAACCCTGACTGGGTGAGGCTGAGCGCTCTACCTTCACCATACCATCTGTTTGATTGGAGATAAAAAGATCGATGAGTAGAGAGATAAATAGAGAGAGAGAGGAGAGAGAGAAGATATGAGTGGTTTCCCCTTAACCTTGTCCTACAAATGGGATTGCTTATCCTCATCCAAATCCAATGACTTTTCGTCATTGCTTTGTCTGACGTCGTCCTAACCATTTCTTGCAGACACTGTCCATATACTCCATGTTCGTCCATCAATTAGATGAATGATTGTACCACAAAGCCTCTGTATTCCACTTTTACTGGACTAACTCTGAGTTTTGATTCTCACTGCTCAGCTTCTTTTGTTTGCTGTTCCCTTCTTCTCTGAGCGCCATCAGCTCTTTATGATGAACTATCCACAGACTTGCAATTGTATCTTTAAGTAAATCTGCAAATGTAGATACACCAGTACATCATAGTTATTTTGAAAAAAGAATTGTATAGAGTGCTTATGTGGAGTATTATAAGGACAGAAAAGAAGATAATGTCTGTAGATCAATAGTGTCTGGCAGAGAGCACAGTCTCTGTATGGATTTCATATTTGTCCCTCCCCACTAAAACAAGGATTTAGTACACTGGAGCAACTTTCCAGATGGACAACATAAGGGCAGGTCAAGAGGATAGATAAAATTTACTTCATAAAATATATAATTGATAAACAAAAAGTGATAGATTTCTCCTTTTAAGTTCTTGTATCTAGAACAACTCTATTCATGTGACTGGAAAGGTCGAATACAAACCCCATTCATCCTCAGATACACGGAGCCTCACAATATCTGTACACCACTACAGCTAATACTCTTTTTAAGCAGCATTTTATCATGTCAAGTTAAAAGCTTGGGATCGATATTCTGCAAGTATGTGCTCATTATTTGGAAAAATGAGTAAAAAGCTTTAAAAGCAGCGACCATGAGAGATTTACAGGCTAATGGAAAACGCTTCTTTTTTTAATCCTAAATATGCTGATTAAAACTGTAGGATATTTTCTTTAATGTAGATGTAATAGGTTTAGATCTCATGTAGCACATGGCAGTCAGCCTTGTTAAATTGTTGAGATGTTATGACTGAAAGCAGACCTCAAGTGTGCTCATCAGCAGCTTCATAAAACCAGGATGAAAGATAAAGCTACGCAATAAATAGTCAGGCAGAGAGAGTTCTGCCACCTAACGGATTTCATATCTGATCCCCTGCACTGGAACATAGTTTCTAAGATAACTGAGCCGCACCAGCTTCATAAACAGGCCAGCGATTATTGAGAGTGATAGTGCATTGTGTGCTGCGCTGTTTCTGTGTGGGCCTGCTTCTCCACACTTGTGAATGAGACCATTCATCCATCCCTTCCCTCCCTCTGACTGCCTCTGTCTCCTGTCTGTCCATCAGCTCTCTTTCACAAAAAAAAATGCCTCAAGCTGAGAGGGGAAGGGGGCTTCGGTTGTTTCTGGTAAGTGCAAGAAGAAGAAGACGAAGAAGAAGAAGAAGAAGAAGAAACAGTGAGGGAGAAAGGAGGGTAGGCAAAGACAGCAGAAGATAAAGAAGCTAAAGTACACAGAAAGGTAGATAGAAAACAAGGAGAAAATTCAGCCCCGTAGGCCAGCAAAGTTAAAATAGGGGTGAAAATTGGTCCTTAAATGCTCTCAAAGCTCATTGGCTCAACCTCACATTAGGACACAGCTGCCTCAGAAGTCCTCCGTGACATTTTTTAGCATCAAAGAGCAGCCACAGAGCTGAATATGAGGTCAGGAATGAGGGGCTCATGGGTAAAACTGCCACACACCATTGTCACGTCTTTATTCTCTTTGATTACATCCTTACACATCCCTGCACCTGTTCTTCCTACCAGATCTCATCCCCCCTAGACTTCTCCTCCAGGCCCTGTCCCTCAGGTTGCATGAATAAAGCTTCTAAGGATAGGAGCACTGATTGGGGAAAATGAGGGCAGGTACCCAGGGGGAGGACAGCTATCTCTGTAGCCTTTAGTGTTGTCACAGAAACACCTTTAAAATAATGAAATCACTGACAATCAAGCAGCCAGCTGTGCAGAACTCAGTTTCCACGTGAGGTTGCTATAATTTAAGAATCCCACAAACAACCACTGATTAGAAAAAAAGACTGAGGAAATTGATGGAAACGCAATAGCTCAGGAATTCTACTGATCACAGAGGTGAATGTCTATGATTAAGAGGGTTTTATTCCTCCAGCAACATTTTATTTTGTTTTTGAGCATTCTATTCATTTTACCTTCATTTTCTCCTTATCAACTGTGAACTATTTTGAATAAAGGCTCACTTTTTTAATTTTCTTTAAACTAACTCAAGGTTATACCAAAGCACTTATGTGGTGCAAACTTTTGTTTATTTCTTAACTTTGACACCCCCATTAGATGAAGTAGTGGCTTGAAGCTCTTTGACGAGTTTGACCTATAGATACAATAAGTGTTTTTGTTCAGCAAAAGAAAGAAATCTCACCCTACTTTAAACTAGTTCTTTAGCCCTTTCTGCAAATCTCTAATATGTTATTTATGGAAGAAGAAAATAAATTCTGTTCAGGAACCTGCTCCATTGAAGCTTTTTTATACATATAATATAGCTAGATACAAAAACTCAGTCTGGATGCTGATTTTGCTTGCTTTTTTTTTGAAGGAACTGTGAGGACTTTAATAAGTGATCTTGAAAAAGTCGCACCTCAAGATACATGCCTGATCATAAGGTACAATTTATATGAGAATATCACTGCCAAAATTGGTTATTTCTAAATCATATTTTTTATAGCACATTGAAGTCCCCATAATAACCCCACGCCAGCTGATGAAGTTTAACAGTGACAAGAGATCTGTATTTTTCTCTGCTGAAAATTTTGATTGATTTTGTACTAATGGTCGACTCTGAAGCTGGACTGGCAAAAACGAAATGGGCAGAAGAGCAGAAAAAAGCTAAATGGGAGAATGACTGAGTGGGACAATGCACATTATAACCCACATACGGCAGTTGTGGTAATACTATAGTGGTCTGTTCATACTTAAGTATAAATCAATAAAATACAGAGCAAGGTTACGCACTGATTGAAGTTTGGTTCGATTTAGTTTGAGAGGTTGTGCGCATTGGCACTGTCAGCTTGAGCATAAGAAAAACAGGATTAATTCACTGGTGAATTAGATATTGTTTGAGATATCTTACTCTGCTGGCATGACTTGTTGCACTTCAGGATACAAAAATGTTCTTTTGGACTTTAATTATCAATGTAATGTAAGGAGAGGACATGACTGCCTGATATTAAAATCAACAGCCTCACAAATTAGGTCCTGTCTTGATTTGAATTTTGTGGGACATGTCTGCATTATAGGGATCTATAAAAACAGTGATGGCACATTCATGTAAGTGAAAGTCACCATCTAAATTCAATGAAGCATAGATGTGTCCTATCAGCACTTCTGCTTTTCTTCGGTATACATAGTCATGAGTAAATGTACACACTCTGGCAACTTCTCATTAGTGTCCGGGGTTCTGATAATACTTGGCTCAGCACATTTCTTGGAAGCTCGTCTGGCACAAACAATCACAATGACAGAATTTGGCATGGTTGTTGCTCTTCTGTCATAATGACCAAGAGGCATTATCCACAAAATTGCTGAAGTCTGGATATTTCCTGGAACTGAAGCGCATCATAGCCGATTGCAGTCATACAACAGAGGATCATTGCCTTGAGTGGAAAGTGAAGTATGACACCTCCAAGAAGTATCATCTCCATGTTGAGCATTCACATCTGCCACTACATTTTTGAGACAATTTCAGATCAGAGACTACAAGCAGAGGACTTTGACTGAATATGAAATATCACAACTTCTCCTTCTCAACTCCTGCTGAGAGCACTGGCTTAATCATATACAAGAAGTGTGCTCAAATATCCTGATGTCAGTAGCTGAACTCTAAAATATATTTCTAAAATCAAATCTAGCATAAAGAAATAAGCAGAGTTGGGGTGGTTATATTTCTGTGTGTATTTTGTAAACTCTGCTCCGGACCAGCACTTGGCCAAGCCAAATAACAGCAGGATTGTTATCTGATGACTTCTAACAAACCAGTACAAATAACAGGATTCTTGGATATTAAATTTGCTGCTATACTGACCATGACTGTCTAAGACATTTTGATAATATTGTTATGAAAATATGCAGTCTAGTTTCAGGCATCCATAAATCAATATGACATGGTGGTGACCAACTATTTTGAAAACATCTGAGCAGCAAGTGCGAGCCTTTCCAACCTCCTCAATCCCACATCTTTTTTTTTTAAAGAGTAAAACAATACTTGTTATCATGGCAACATTGTGAAAAATGTCCTTAGGTCATCTGTTCACTGAGATGAATTCAAAATTCTTGCAATACTAAACCTAAAATAGAAGCCCTGTGCAAAACTGTGGCCAAAGGCATGTCTGCTCATAGCAGGTCACACCAGTGAAAACAAGTTCTTACAAATGCATGCAAACTCAGGTATATTCATAGTTTGAGTGGCATATGCAATGACAGGGATGTTCTATGAAATCTACACCTCACGACGAGGTCTGCAGCCATTCAGATAAAAGATGGGGGGGGGGGGGGGGGGGGGGGAAAAGGGAGAAAGAAAAAATAAATCTGCGCGTGNTGTGTGTGTGTGTGTGTCTGTGTGTGTGTGTGTGTCTGTGTCTGTGATGGGGAGAGATAAAAAAAGTAAGTGAGAGAGAGAGAGAGAGAGAGAGAGAGAGAGAGAGAGAGAGAGAGAGAGATGTGACACAGAGCCTTTTTACTCCAGTCATCTTTAAGCACTACTAACAGTAGCTAAAGCCCTGCGGGCCTGTCCAGTGTGAACACAGTCATTCATCACACACACACAAACACACGCACAAGCACACACAGACACAGAAACACATAAGCACACGACTGATATCAAAACCATTCATCACAGCAGACAGGGGGAGAAGGAAGAGAAGAGAAGAAAGTAAGGAGGGGAGGAGAAACTCACTCACCATGCAGGACTGATACTGTATATATGCGCCGCGCTTTCATCTCCTTCTGAGGCAGCGATCACACAGAGAAACCTGCAGAAGAAACACTGATTTCCTATGGCACTGCACACTTGGAATGCACTCCTGTCTTCTGATGTGCTTTTCCTTGCACCTCTAGTGAGATGCATAAACCTTCAAGGTGTTTGCACCTTGTCAATTTCATACACATGTGCCAGGCAGCCCCAGGTGCATTGAGACATTTTATCTATATGTGATTTTAAAGCAGGTTCCTCTGTTGTGACATGTCTCTGTGTGAGTGCCAAATTTGATGAGTGATGTGTGCTGCAGCCCCGCAGAGAGCTAACTGGGCCATAAGTTGATATATTATTACAGAAACAAGCATGTAGCAGAGGCTCCTGGGACTTCAAAAATACTGGCTAACAGAAACCAGTTTCTTTATTCTTTATGCTGTATAATAAAACTCAGANGGCAAGGTTTTCTGTAGCTTCTTGAATCTGGAACACAAAAGGCTGGCATTTCTCAAGTGTCTGTCTAACATAAGTCTTCTGGGTTTAGATGAGATGAGACAGGGTATTCACTCATGTGAGAACTCAATACTTGAATGTTAAATAATAATAATAACAAATACTTTCATTTTTCTAATTTTTGATTAAAATAATCTATATCCTAAAATATTTACAAATACACAGTAAATGAAAATCAATCAATCAATCAAAAACAAACAGCCCTTGAGCAACAATATGACTATTATGTGCTCAATTGCTTTGATTTAAAGTCACAAGACACTGTGTCCTTACTGACTGTTTGATACGTCCATCAGGCCAGGGGTTTTGGGTGTATGGTTGAGTTGAGTACTAGACTTTTCAACAAGTGCAAATAGCTGTAGCTGGGAGATATTTGTGAACACAACACCAGAAATGATTAACTAATTTGTTTGTGAGCAAGATGTTTTTCAAGCTTTTTAGTCCTTGTCACTGAGTTATAAATGAACTGTCAAAAGAAGTACTGACAAAAAGAGAGGGGAAGTGTGCCAGATTGCTCTGGCTGTGAGTCATCAACAGGTGGGCCCATTTTCCCCCTCTTTAGCCTGGCAGCCAAAGACAAGAACTATTGCACACTTTCTCAGAGTTGTTTGCATAACTTTGTGTTGGATATGCACTCAGTGTAACACGATGTCTACCTCAGCAGACCCATGGTTGATTGTAATTTACTGCTAATTTGAACAAAAAATGTTCAAAATCATTGAATAATACTGTTACTTAGATGTTACTGTATGGTACCATCATCACAACATGTATTACTCTTTCTATGCTTTCTTTTGGTTGTGAAATAACCCCATGCCCTCTCACATGGAATCTGATTGTAACCAGTTGAAATTTCATCAGGTAATGATTTTACCTGATTGTACATAAGGTACAGTATTTAAACCTCAGCTACATTATTGAGCCTGTGTGTGTTAGAGTAATTTCAACTTTAAATGCATCACTCGGGATTTGGATTAGTGTCTAATGCCAAAGGCACTGCTACAGCTTTTGAACTTCGCAGAGTGAAACAATAGCTGCAAAGTGTGACACAAAAGGAGTCTAATAACTTTTTCAGGGACAAAAACGGGTCTCATTTGTCTTTTGGTACTGTAATAAAAACTCTCTGTGGACATTTGCATTATGATGCAGACAGCGTGACAGATTGAGAAGCTGTCAGAGATAAATTAGTGTCACCTTCTCTTTTAATGCAACTACCTGTTGTCTGCTGTTTCACTTAAACTACAAATGATCTCCTCGTCTCCATCAGTCTACTGTTGTCATTAACCTTGTCTGCTCATCTCTGACAGAATGGCTACACAATAGTCTAAAAAGAGAGGAGAGTACTGAAGTAAAACAGTGAATGTGGTTTCTCTGGAAGCAGGGATATGAAACAAAAATGAAAAAGAGCATAACATGAATGAGTTTCAGATTGTTAATACATCCTATTCCATCCCTGTTCAAGGAGTGTGAGAGTATTTCATCGTAGAATTCCATAAAAAGTATTAAAAAGTGTATCCCCACACACATGCTTACACACAAACACACACACACACACACACACACACACACACACACACATACACAGGTGTCTGTGTCCACTCCACCAGCTGAGTAGTGATGGAGTGTGCTCACAAGACAAACAGAGCAGTAATTTAAGAGAGGAAATGACACCCCACCACCCATCTCTCCTCTTCTCACTCCTCACTTCACTATCCCTCATCCCCCTTCCAGAACATCGATCTCCATCTCTTCTCCTTGTCTCCTCTACTTCTCCTCTCCTACCAACCTAGCCTCTACTCTCTACTTCTTTGTACTCTACCTTTAAGTTGAATTTGACCGGTTTTGATATGATTTGGTCAATTCAACTCAAATAAATCCAATCCAACTCTAATAAATCCAATTCAAGTTTGGCTGATTTATTCTCTCACGGCACAGTTCACACTGCTGTGTCAGTGGCTCAGGGGGTAAAGTCTGTGGTCTCTTGATTGCATGATTGTTGGTTTGCTTCCCATGTGATCTCGTACACATGGCAAGATGCTTTGAAGTAAGACAATGAACCCCCAATTTCTCCTGACAGCCACATGCGCCCATTGTGTCATTGACATGTCTATGAGCAAGACCCACAGGAGACAGAATCTGTTGTTGAATTATTACATAAATTCAGTATCAACAACCAGTTTGACTTGATTACAGCACAGACCTTTTCAGAGGGCTTTTTCACAGTGCAATCCATGGATTCCTGTTTCTGCAGTTATGCCAAGTGTGACCGTTTTTATTAACCTTTTTTAGATGTGGTTTGTCACATTTGCAACATGTGGCTCCATCACATGTAACAAAAGTAATGGAGTCCAAATCTATTTCTTAAGTACGGGATGTCATTGGGGGCATCAAAAGGATTGCATCTATCCATAAAAACTCTTTCTCTCCTAGCTGACTTTCTAAGCACTCCTTTTATGATCCACACACCTATACTGGCAAGATCTTCTAATAATGGGCAGGCCATTGTCCAAGAGAGCTGATTGGTCAGAAGATGGCTCTTTTGTACTCCTTTATATCTTATCCAGATCCTAACCTGCTCCAGAGCAGGTTAGCCGTTCAGCATGAGTAACCATGGTGATTTATCCCAGTAAGAAGTGAATGAGCATCATCGTACAGAAGATCCAGGGTTAACCTGATGTTACCATAATAAGAGAAAATCCAGCTTTGTAGTACGGGCCTCTGGCAGGATGTCTTTGTTTATTAGTTGCTTGTGACAATTAGTCTTAAAGCCTGTTATAACCCTTGAGGATATACCTTCATCATGTGAAGAACCCTGCGATTGGATTGATAAAAGATTAGAAAAGAAGGAGATATGAGGGCTGTTGTTTTTTGAATCAAAGGTTCACAAAGCAGCAGCCATAACCAGAATAGATTGATGCTTTCTATGGACTATGATTCCTTTAGATAAAAGGAAAACTCTTTGAGGCTATCACAAAGTGAAAAATTGATCTGTTAAAAAACACCGCACTACAAACTACTTAAAAGTTCTGTAGGGTTTCCCAGATGGTGTATGGTAGCTTACAAACTACTTTGATTTCAGCAGATTAAGTCAATGTGAACCCCGAGCTACTCCCTCTGAGTACATCAGTGTTATATTTAAAGGCCCTGTGAGAAGTTTTTGACTGATTTTGAAATTGTGTTACACTTAATTTTACCATGTCTGGGGTGAACGTAACAGGCAGACATTCAGGAGTGGCTAGAGTCCTGCTGATAATATTTGGCACAGTCAGTTTTGTGAGCAGAACAGCAAAAGACATGTTTGTGGATATTTTGCAATATTTGTGAAGTATTGTCTTTGATGGAGTAACTCTTTGATAAATTCTATGCCTATGAAATAATGTGTCACTGATATTTGATGACAGAGAGCCGACTACACCAAGAAATTATACTTACTAAAGGTGGTGTTTTGGTACCTTTTGCAACCACATTTTCATGACAATTTAGTCTGCACATAACCTTCTTCATTTAGATGTTGTCTGGTGACTCTTTCATATATTCATAACACAGGTTTTAAATAAGAAGAGGGTGTAACAAAAGCCTTGACTTGGGATGTGTAATAATCAGTTATGTGGAAACTTGCTGCCTGGACTGTAGGGCCAACAGTATTGGTCTAGTGCTAAAGTTGCACCAGATGCTACTCATGGATTCCAAGATTTTTCCAATTGAAACTGTGGGAATTAATAAGTGGATGAAAATCCATACAGTATCATCACAAGTTTTCTGTTATTGTCTTCTTCTGTATGCATTTCGGCTGTGAATGTCTGTGAAGGAGACAGTCAAACTGTCAGCTGAGCCTCCTTCTCTGTCCTCTTTACCTCCTTGTTTGCAATGAAAAAAGATGCCTTCTCCTTTAAGTGCTAAAAGACAAGCATATTTTTACTCAATGCGCCAGTGTGATTAAAGTTAAAAACCAATTTCACCCAAGGAGCTTTGTGCTTCCAGTACTCTCATATCGTCTCGTAGCAACAGTAAGAGCCATGTCTAGCACTTTTCACAAGCATCTGCTAAGTGTTGCTGCTAGCTAAAAAAGGAGGTGCTTGGATGACTGAAGTGTTGAATTTCTCTTAAAATAAGCAACGACAGCTATTTGATTAGGAGTGCCAAATCTTATTTCTCTGTGATTATTCCACTTTGGTGTTATGACTCCTGACTCCATGGATTCTTAACTTTTTGTGTTGATCAATACATATTGACCTGCAACCTCAGACTTACTGAGAAAGGTTAGTGCAGCAAACTTGTCTGTGATATAATATAGCTTGACACATTCATGTGTTGATTCTCAGACCTTTTCTCTCAAACTTTTAAGACAACAGTACGCCCTTGTTATATTTGTCTTATGAGAAGTGAAGTTTGTCAGTGTTGTCTCACTGCACTAGGTGAACCAGTTGTATAAAGTACCTCATGTTATTTGGATGCTAGAAGACTGCATGTTGCTCTTGATTGATTTTAGAATGCAAATTGTTTAAATTTTCCATCCAAATTGTTTGTGGTGCATCATTATTTTTAAATATAAAACACAAGAATGCAAAACAAGTGCTCCTGTATTGATAGTCCAAGATTTTTTAAAACAGCAGAGCAGGCAGGACTGGAAAGTGCTGAATATGACGCTTGCGCTGTTTGTTGTTTTCTTTTCCTTCACCATGCATATTTTGCAGTGCTGTAACACTATGCAAAGTCAAATGGTTGGAGCACAGCTTTTAACAGCCTTTTAATATTTTTGTTAGAGAACCGCTCTGTTCAAAGGATTTTGTCCTTTAAGGATTATATTATGGGTAAAAACAGTTGAGGAAATTTAAGAGCCTTCAAAAGATCTCTGATATGAAGTATTAATTGTAATGGTGCTTTTTAATGAAATGAAACATATTTCTTTACCATACTCTGCAAAGGTAACTGGGAAATGAACTGTACAAATAGCTACAATGTATATTAAAGAAAATCAAAAAGCCAAACTTTGAACACATAAACTGTGGAAAATGACGACTCCTTTGAGATAATTTCAAAATGCATCTCTGTTAGATGTGACTGTCAAATATACCAGAAAATATCAACAATTAGAAGCACAGAGCTGTGTCTTTTCAAAATCAACTGACTGTGGCTACTTGTCTGCTGAGCTCCCCCGCCTGGGTAAACACAGAGTTTCTAAGACAGAGGGTTTGGGAATCCAAAACCAACACATTAATCATTAAGGGAAACTTGTGAACAAACTTGTCTAGTAATGACATGTTCCCTCCAATGCTAATGTAGCTGACAAGGACTAAATGCGTTCCAGATATGGGGGACTAAATTGGGTTAGTTGGGATATAAAACGTTGATAAGCAGGACAGATGAAGCTAATTAGCAAGTGAACACTGAATAATCTTGCATAATCTTCTGAATAATAGGGGTGGCTAGTTGATGTATTATAAATAGCCTGCCTGTGATTATATTCAAGGTTTATTCTTCTTGTACTTTGGGGTAGAGGGGGTGCAGTAATAAAGTGTGACTCAATAAATAAAGACGAGAATCTTAAAGTTTAGTAATGCATTGGAGAGCACGTCATCAGTGTATTAGTCAATCATAATACAGAGAGATACCATTGACTCTTAGCAGGAATTTATCTTAAAATCTAGCTAAGACACACAACGGTAGACTGAACACATTCTCATAGAGGTTAAAATGGTCTAAACTCTCTTCCTGGGTGATGATTTCCATCGCACCAAAGTCCTCTACACAGTTTCTGTGCAACTGTGGAGCCCTTCCTGCTATTGCCTGCTAACACTATGTGGAGGTAATAATCTTGCAAGTCATCTGTGAAGTAGCTGATGTGAGCCTTCTGTAACACCAAAAGCAGATAAATCAACCAATTGATTATTTAATCAATTGAGCAATCAATCAACCAGTCATTCATTCAGTCCTTGTTTTCATTGCACCAACTGAAAGCAAATCTTGTCTCCAGATGCTTTAAAAATGTTGCAGGTGTAAAGTTCCTAAAGTTATATTTTTAGAAAAGATTGGACATCAAGACCAGATTAAGAAGCTCATCACATGGTAACCTACCAAAAGTAGAAAGCCCTCTGTGGCATTTAGCAAGCTACAATGGCAAGGACAAACTTCTTTTTAACAACCAGAGACCTCAAGAACAACCAGATTCATATAGACAGAGATCTGCTTCGACCAGCAAAACAAGTTGTTGATCCTCTATTGAAGGTAAGCCTGATGTTGTGGGTAGTTGCAAACTTCATGCAAACAACTACTATGGTGTGGTGGCTTCCCTGGTGGTGATGATGTCAGTCGCAACGTATGGTTGATGGATAAGACTTTTTGAAAAGGCCATTTTAAAGATATTAGAAATAAGGATCTATGCTTGGCCATTGTTCAAATGTTTGAAATCTAGTTGATCTAGTGATCTCTCTCTGTTTTGTACTTGTGTACTGGTTGCGCCAGTATAGAGCACAGCCCACTTTTTTAGGTTTCCAAGACAAAAAGGAAGAGTAACTCTGAGACTCGGTTTTATTCCCTGCTTGGAAAGTCGAATCTTAATGTTTGTTTTGCATTGAAAGGAAAATGAGAAAAGTGAACAGATAATTAGCGTTAAATCGTACAGACTGACATTTCTGTCACTCCTGGCTGTTTACTAAATATTGTGATTGACTTGATTTTAAATTGCTCTGCACCTTCACAAAACACTCTTGTATAATTGATTTATGATAAGTGTTATGTAATCAGCAACCAATTCAAGTTCTCGGAGGCATTGCTGCCGGATTTGTTGTGTTTGCAGTTATCTCTTGGAATTGCTAAGAAAAAAACACATAAAAAACAAAATATGAAATAAGAGACTAAAGAAACAGGTAGTGAGTGTATGTGGACCAGATTTTTTCCTCTTTCCTGTGAGTGTCCACAGTCCTGAACTGATTGTAACTACACTGGCAGTTCCCCCGGGAGTCTCCACACACAGACACTATGGGGAAGAAGCACAGTCAACTTGTCCCTAAGCAAGGAGTCAACCTCTGCTGATGAAAGCTAAACACAGCTCACATATACTCACATACACACACTGTCTGATTCACCTTCGCTGGATGCTTATAAATTTCCCTCTTCCCTCTGGGTAGTCCTCTGTAACCTTAGATGAACTTACCAGTATCTCACATTGATGAGGATACATGGTAAACATACACATACACACACAATAAAAAAGGATAAAAAAAATGCAACAGTGCAATAGTTGCACCTCAACTTACGAGACAAAGACAAATCCCACATAAAGGACAACCCTGAAAGATTTTAGTTTCTTGCCACAGCCCTCTGAAAAACTGCTCCTGTTTAAATTCTTGGGCTGCAGACAACAGCATTTAAGTGACCTCTAAATTATAACTGTGAACCGACTCTATTTCGTACGATGGTCTTGGTTTTATGTTGCATTTATATGCTGCCCTTTTTCCACTGAAGGGATAATGAATTGGCTCCAAAAGTTGTACGCCTCTAAAGGTTGCTGCATGCTCTTCAACCTCCTTTTTCCTTACAAAATATCCCAATTTACATTTTAGCCTTTTGCTGCGGCTCTCATCTGAAGAATTACAATGAGAATGCTCAAAGAGTTTCAATATGACCGTCAAGCATTCCAGTGAAAAGAAACCAGCGACCATAATGTTTTATTATAGAATCTGTCAAAATGCAAGAGAAGCTGTTGTGAACTGACCAAGCAAAACATATCCAGATACCAAATGAAGCCACCAGGGGTTGTAACAGAGTTTAGGGAGACATGACTGCCACTTGGTTGGTTCAAGTGAGGTGAGGGGGAGAGCGGAGACCAGTGCTCTGAGTTCTCTCTTGAACCATTGTTGAGGTGCCCTTGGATGAGGCACTCAGAGTTTTACTGCTGCAGTGAAGCTGCTCAGGTGAAAGATAAGTGCAGTCACAATATTTCAAAAGAAAAAAGTCCCAGCTCATCAATTTTAATGATAACAGGGGGATTTGAACATGTGAAGTCATCAAGCCTCCTGTTCAAACAACCAGCTGTTTCACATTTATGTAGTGATGTAGAAGTCATCTGAGTAGCAAATGGTAAACAAGACTTCACTTTTGTGGCAGATCACTTAGCCTCATCAAGCTGTATGTTATTGTTTTTCCAAAGAGTTAAGGAGTAAATATCTACATTGACTTTGTAGAGCTACACCTCTTTGACAATGTTGTGAATTTACAACTTTTCTGGCGTTTGTTTAGTATGGCTAAACACAAAGAGTAAGTAGTTCAACAATATACAATTAGTTTGCAGAGTGTTGTGAATTCAGCCCTCCTGGCAGTTGAGCATTTGGCTGGTTCCGCTTTGCAGAAATGTTTGTAGTGCACAGTGCAAAAGAAGTTGATGCCCAGGTGTTTAAGTAATAGTGATTGCATTAGAAAACAAGTATCAGTATTTCAACTGCATTTCTCCATTTTTATTTTCAACAGACAAACCAGACGTTAAAGCCCTGAACAGTCATGACAACCAGTGAGATAGACACTGCACTCTGGGCACACTGCAGCTGATGTGTATGGCTTGAAGTGTGTTTACATACTGTGACAATACACAGCTTGGGTCACAGCTCCCTCTCTTGCATTTTCTCCATGCTGTGTTTTTCACTGCTTTACTTTTTCATCCTCTGGAAGGAGACCTAATGCTGAGGATTTGTTCAATGAACACAATGAGAAAAGTTTATCAGAGACGAACAGCACCAGAGTGTCCTATGAAGCTGTCTGAAATGTTTCTCTCCTTGGCTGAGGAATTGAGGTTGGAAGGACTTTCCTCAGATTTTACATAATGCTGCAGGCTTAGGATGCCACTTTAAAATGTTTGACAGCAACAGCAAACATGCATGTGAGGGAAAACAAACAAACAACAAATAAACCAAAACAAACAAACAAACAAACAAACAAAAAACACACATTTATTTTTGTCTAAATGAGACACAAACAAGTTAAGCCCTGTGAGGTTGGTAAACATCATCGATTCAGAAATAATTGGCTTGGGAACTTAGGCTGAACCATTTTGAAGGACTGGTAAGTAAATGCAGCATGTCAGTAGGATGCTTTTCATATTGAGCAAGCCTGATGAACAAAGGCTTTGTCAGTGTAAGTTTGGTTTACACACCAAGCAATAACTCCTGATCTACACATCATAAATCGTCTTCTAACCAGGATTAACAGCTACATTTCTGCATTGTGGCACACATTCATATCTTCTTTGCATCTTAATAGCACGAATAGATTAATTAATTACTGATTTATCAAAGATACACCCTGTTTCTTTACAGTGACGCCAATATTTACCAACTAGCAAGGTCGGGTTCAGTGCTGCACACACTATGCTTTTTCCATCCACCCCTGGGCTGTTACACAGCACATGTATGGTATCATAACACATGTGCAGACAAATATTCAGTCTTATCTGCACATCAAGCTTTCGAGAGCTCTGTGTGATAATGAATCTCTCTCTCTCCCCAGGCTAAGCTGTTTGCATGCAGAAAACAATAAACAAACAGGGCAGATAATTTCACACATGAAATGAAATATAAGGAGGAATGTGCAGGATATGAACAACTGCGATGGCTTCATGGGCAGGGAAACATGCATGCATGCACGTGTTCAGTGAATGTTCTAGGTTGCACTCTCCAATCTGCCTGCAAGAAACTATAAAGACTTGCTCACATTCAGAACACAGAGATGTTCCCAGCTAGATGTACAGTTTCTATCTGCTCTTTCTTCCCCCTCTTTCTTCTCCCCTCACTCTGAAGAATTATTTACAGCTTTCAAACCAGCAAAAACGGAAAAAGTCCAGTTGAGTCAAAAAGGTAGAAAACCTCCCGTAAAATATGGATTTGCTCTCAAATCAAGCGTTACAATCTATATCTGCCAGTTCTTTCAAGTTGTTCCCTCAAAAGTGGACGTGACCTGAAGAAGCGTGCAAAGTCCTGACATCAGGTATCTCTTGTGAAGCTAAATTTTAATACTTATTGGCAGAGAGCTGAGGTATACAATAGGTAAAGTGCACGTCATGCACTTCTAAATTTTGTCACATCATGTTGCTGTCTGCTATGCTTTTCTTTCATTCATGATGAGGTGCATGCAGGCACTGACTGCAAACACCCTGCAGTGAAAAAAAACAAACTAATATGCAGTGCTGGCTTGGCCACAGTGTCACATCATTGCACATATTGCTCAGCATTTTTAACAGGATATGAGTTTCAGAGCATCAGATAAGCAGAATTGAAAAGTGAAAGCCTCCTTTTATCAGCAGCATTTAGAAAACTAAAACAGTGAATAAACTCTGATCAAGACTGAGTGTGAAGGGTTTATCTATAACATTTTCCATGCAAACTAGCAAATATAAACATTTTTGTGTATTAATGCTGAATTATAAGATACACTGCCTGGCCAAAAATGGTCACCACCAAAAAAGTCACACCCTCTAATATTTTTTGGACTGCCTTCAGCTTTGGTTACAGCACACATTTGCTGTGCCATGGTTTCACTAAGCTTAGATAAGCAACCCCAGATCACAGCACTGCCCCCACAGGCTTGTACAGTGGGCACACGGCATGATGGGCCCATGACTCTGGAATAGGGTAAATCTGGACTCATCAGACCACATGACCTTTTTCCATTCTTCCCAAGTTTAATCTTTATTCTCCCTAACTGAAGCCTTTTGTTCTCAGATTAGCCTTACCAATTAGTGGTTTATTTGAGGTTACACATCTGCTCAGTCCCACTGTAGCCAGTTCCCTTTGAATTGTAAGAAAATGCTTTCACTTTGACTATTAACATACTACTGTTGTTTTTCTTCAGTTTGATTTGGTCAAACATTCATGTGATTGCAGATCACGATCATTAATGATTTTTTTCCTGACCACATATTTTCCTTGAAAACAGTGGTTCCTCACCATCCTTCCAGTTTTTGATAGTGTTGGACAGTTCTTGACCCAATTGTAGTAGTTTGCAGTCTCCTTAGATGCTTTCTCTACTTGATGCATGCCAATGATTTGACCCTTCTGAAACAGACAGACATATTTTCCATGACCACAGGATGTGGCTTTTGCCACGGTTCTTTGAGAAATGAGAAGTTACCCTTTGCATCAGTTGGGGTTAAATTACTTGTTGCCACTGAAAGATGATCTCCCATGCAGGAATTATCCAAAAGGAGGCTTGTACCTATTTACTTATTCAAATCTAGGTGGCAACTTTTTTTTGGTCAGGCAGTGCATAACAGAAGAGGAAAAGCATTAGATCCTGGGCATTTTAAAGTAATTTCAAACATATGAGGAGAAACTAATTTGTGACTTAGAAAAGGAATATATTGAAGATAGTTAAAGGAGACAGTAACACGGATAGTTACAGGAGACAGCAACAAGCTGCTTCTCCTAATGAAGGTTTCAATTTTAACATATCAACTGTGTAGGATTGTTAATCTCTGTACAGCAATTAGTTGACATTAGTACTTATTGTTATGGCAAGTACATTTAGACTCTCAACAGGAAGTCATTCAATAAATCATTTAGTATGCTCACAACATTAGAATGAAGGATGCAACACCACAAAGAGGGATAATTAAAGCCTTTAGCAACTTGCAGTTTGACATATGGGACCAGCTATGCGCTGTATCTATTGGATTGTATGTAGTAGTGAAAAGTAAAGCTTTAGGCTGGAATCTCACATGGATTTGGATTCCTCTCAATTTTGCTAATTCATGAAAAATTCTAATGGTGGAAAGAATTGTAAATGTTATGTTTACCTAAGAGATATTGAAAACTCTGATATAAACTGTATCCTCTCATATGTTCTCACGGGTGTCATGGTGGTTAGTGTTGCCCTAAGTCAAAAAGGATTTTGCATACTGCCAACTAGGACCTTTCAGTGTAGACTCTGCATGTTCTCCCGCTGCCTGTGTTCTGACCTCCTCACACAGTCAAAAGACTTTCCGACTATGTTAAAGATGCAGAACTGCATTTCTGTAACCCTAATTCAAAGAACCTGCTGTCTGCAGCAGCACCATCTGTTGAAAATTTGACTCATGTTTGATAGTATCTTGTATTAATGCTGTGTGTCTGTAGTTAACCACGTATATCATCAAGCAATAAGACCATCAAGGTAACATTGCTTTTTTATATACTCTTTAACCCATTTTCAACTTAAAAAAGAAACATTTTAATTTCTGTATTTGGGTTCTCATTGTCTGCAACACAGTATCTATTAGGTCGGATTTTAACTAAATGTGGTTATGGCAATTTAAATAAACTGGTTAATCATGGACAAAACAATCACAAAGGGAGTCTCATTTGTCAGAAGTAGGACATCCAAGTATAATGTTACACCAATTTGATTAAACATGTAGCTCATTTTACACACAAAGCTCTGTCACCTTAGTTTTATGACCACATCAACTGCTACCCCATTACTGTAAAATACTCCACTGTGGCTCTCAATGACTACATTCAGTCTTGTAAAATACTATGTATAACAGAAATTCAGCATCCTGCTCCCTCACTTCCTGTCTACAAAACTAATCTCTCTCTCTCCATCTCCCCAGACGGCTGCTCTGACGATATTACCTTCCCATATGGAGAATATTACTCTAGTATGCCATCTGTACTATCATCCTTTCATCCCCTGAAGCGTGTGACCACTTCTCTCTCTCTCTCTCTCTCTCTCTCTCTCTCTCTCTCTGTCAGGGATAGAGCCTGTGGGTGAATGAGCAGGGAGAGAGCAGGACTTGTGTGTCTGTGTGTGTTTGTGTGTGCATATCTGTAGTCGTGAAATGAGTGAGATAGAGGGCAAGCTCAAGTGCATGTGCATTGGTTCCCATAATTCACAGTCTATCACACAGTGTGAAGCAGATTGTTGATGCACTTTGTCACATTTTTCACGACTCTTCATTTCCTAACAAATAAAATCATCAGGGTTATATTTGTGTATGTACTGCAGTGTAGGGCATCAACCAAATAACTATGTGTTAAATGACACAGCTGGTTATCTATTCCTCCCTGCCCCTTCTCTCAGCTTTTCCTTCCCCTTCTGTCCCATACCAGACACCAAACACACATCCTGACCCAATTCCTCCCTCTCAAGTCTCACCTACTGCCTTACAAACATCAAAACCTGCCAGGGGATGTAAGACGGAAAGAAAGGAATGAGATTGGAGTAAAAATGAAAGAAAGAAAGCCAAAACAAGAAAGGAAAAAGAGGAAAAGGAGAGAACGAAGAAAGGAGACTATGACAGAAAAATGAACTAAATACTGAAAGAAAGTGAGGGAGAACGCATGCAAGAAAGAAAGAAAGAAAGGAAGTGAAACACTGTGCAGAGACATCCCCTTGATTTACCTCTCCAGCACTGGAGAGGACCCCCCAAAAAACTCCTTTAATTCAGCACCCTCTAACACCGCCACAAGCACCACTACCAGTAAACACTTCCTCACGAACAGACAGGTCCCCAGTCTCACATAATACCATCCCCCCTTTACAGTGCATCCAGAAAGTTTTCAAAGTGCCTCACTTTTCCTTGAAAAAATTTGCAAAAACTTACTTTGCAAAACATAGAAAAAAAAGATTAAAAAAAATTTACATCATAGGGTGTTGTGCGAGGAATTTTGAGGAAAAAAATGAATTTGATTTCTGTATGAGGCTTTAACATAACAACAAAACCTATCAAAACATGAAAAAGTAAAGTGCTGAGAAACCTTTCCAGATGCACTATAAAGGGTGTGTGTATTTCAGATAGGCCTGTAAAAACCTTCCTCCACTGAAAGAAAGACACATAGAAAGACATTCAGAAAGAAGGAAACGACAAGTTTATGAATAAAATTAAGAATGCACTACTAATGAAAGAAGATGGATGAAAATGAAAATAGTTTGATTGATTGAATTTTGACTGAAGACACTTCCACTGATGAGAGACATACCAGAGCTAATCTACCAGTACAAAGTTTTTAAGAAACCATTACATAGATATCCAGGTACTGCTCTGAAATTCATGCTGAAAGATTAGGTCTGAAGTCACCTGGCTACACCTTCAAGGGATCATAAATATCAGGACTTGCAGACTCCTTTGGGCACTCCTTAAAATATCAGACATGTTGGCTTATAGGCTTTAAAATCTAGATCTGATCAAGGTCAATAAGAGTCCAGCCAAAAAGATAGAAAGCCACTGATTATTTCAAAGTAAAGGTAAACATCCCTGGGCTTAGATAAAATAACTGGAAAAAAATGCACAAAAATAGAAAACATGTTGACCTTATTCACCAATAAAGATAATTTTGTTTCAGTTTCTTTCTGACTGCAAAGTTTTATTTAAACAGATTCCCCTATGAGATTATGTTCAATTACACAAGAGATCACATCAAGTGCTCTATGCTGTATGCATCAATCTGGCAATCTTGTAAGTTGTTGCATGAGATAAGAGAGTATATCTTTGATGTTTCTGCACACGATAAAGGTTTAATTTTTAAAAAATTGATAGAGTTGTCTTTGAACCAGGTCAAAGTGAAAACATCTTGCTGGCAGCACTCTGTGGATGTGACAGGATCAGTCTGGACTAGAAAAGATGTTTTCAGACAGACTGAAAGACCAAGACTGCAGAACTTAATTTAAGAGACAAGAATAATTGGCTCCATCTTGATACAAAACACACTCCCACACAGTCTGACATTACCTGTGGGAGTTCTTTAAATGTAATTACTAACTGTACTTTGACAGCTATTGAAATCATGGCTTTAGAGAGAAGAACTTTCCTCCAGCTGCTATGTCAACAGACAATAATAGCTGCTAATGAAGGCTATTTAGCTTTTTGAGACAAACGCAGCAGACAAAAGGGTAAATGGGCACTGAATGGAAAACAATTCCTAGAATGTATCTTGATATATTTATTCCTGGTAATGTAAATATGAAGTATAAAAAACTGTCTAGACTGCTGGATATAGTATGGGACAGATAGAGAGCAGTGCCCTCTAACTTGAGAAAATAGAGAGAGGAGAAAAACACAAAAAACAACAGCAGAGAGGCCCTCCAGGCAGTTGGTGATCCCATTTAGTAAGCACCCTCTGGTGACTCCTCTAACTAAAAGGGCCCCAGATGGGAAGGCTTTGACCTTGTTATGAACTTTTTCCACACTGCCAAGAGCTAATGTGGATGCTCAGCTAGTTTGCATTTCTCAACTCAATGCCCCTCTAAATGGGTTCATCATAGATGCAATGATTGTCATTGTGATTAGTAAGCAGGCTGTTTGGCTCACTCAGTTTTACAAGTATATTTTTATGGTACAGTTTAAGGGTCCCTTTAATTAACATGTAGCTACCTCCACTTACTGTAATTACATCTGAATTGGTTTGCTTTCAGGTTTTAACGCCTGGATGCAGTAAACTAATAACAAGCCAATCAGGGTGGCCGTCACTAAGAGTGGGTATTCACATAATTTTCTTGAATTACAGAGGCCAGCTTGCCGCAACCTCATCCTGCATTCAAACTATTACTCCTGAAACCCAGCTTTATTTATGAAAAAAACCTCATTTTTGAAATTCAAGTTCAGATTTATCAACAGCAAAATAAAAAGGAACATTCATGACCACTTTCCTCTTTACTGAATAATACCCATAACCCTACCATCCTGTAAGACAGCATATGAAATCTAAGCAAGGTACTTGTCAGTGTTAAATCTGTTCTCTTTTCCTTTTTGACAGCAGAAAGGGACAGTGCACTCAGACAGTATTCACAGCGCTTCACTTTTTCTTCGTTTTGTAATGAGACAGCCTCCTCTTTATTTGCAACTTTATTAAAACAAAGAAAACTTCAGAAAAATCAAATGTATGTTAGTATTCACACTCTTCAATATGAAGCTTAAAATTGAGCATGGATGGTTAATATAATAGATTGAACATAACATGGAAAGACACACCTGTCTACATATGGTCACACAGGTGACAGTGCATATCAGAGCAGAAACTCTGTAAATAGATAAGTTCAGCAGCACCAGGACGCTTCCTAGAGCTGACCACTTGTCTAAACTGAGTGACCAGGACGGAAGGGCCTTTGTCAGAGAGGCGACCAAAAACCCAGTAGTCACTCTGTCAGAACTCTAGCCATCCTCTGTGGAGAAAGGAGAACCTTCCGGAAGTGAAGCCCTGTGAGTACTTTCAGGGTGCACTGTAACTAAATGTCATCTTCATAAAGATTCAATACTATTAATGGTGTCAAATCCTTTATTTTCTACTTTTTACCTGGAAAACAGCATCTATAAGCTGCCTGAGAACCTTTTTGTTTTCTTTTTAAAAAAAATTATTATCATTTTCTTTATAGTGCACCCCCTGAGGACAAAGTGATATCTCTAATCAATTTGCTGATCTTTTTTCCTTAACATGAGTTGGTAGTTTTTCTGACAAAAAAGTCAAAACAATAGTCATAATAAACCTAAAACATTCATTGTGAATGTTTAGCGTAGTTAATGTTTCTTCAACCTGCTCTGACACTTTCCCCCTTGCAATGTTCATAGCCATCAAGAGTTACAATCCTGAAAATGTCAGTTTCGTGGCGAATTTAACTTTGTAGATCATTGAGTGGCATAATTTTCCATTTAAAGTCTGTTTCATGAACAGCTAAAATGTCATTGCCAGACCTTTGATCATTGAAAACAACGAATGCAAGGTGATGTGCAAAGAAGTGTCTAAAGTCTTGTGAGAATAAGTGTATTTTAAGCCCTGTGTTATGAGTGCATCCTATCCTGTATATTCCATTCCCAATGATACAGGGATGAAGTCTAATCTAATGAAGACAAATGCATTTGGGTAACTGACGTGTCAAGTTTCCTGAAGAAAATTGTGAGTATCTCCAGCAAAACTTTTGACTTTTTTTTTTCCTGAAGTGGTTCCTGAACAAGACACCAAATATTGCAATTTCTGTGAATATTAATTTTGGGTATCATCTTTGTTGCTGTTTTTTTTGTCAGATATGATCATGAAAAACCAATAGGCATCACGTCTGCATGGGAAAGCTAACCACCACCAACATCTGTCTCTCTATTATTGTTTGCTTTGACATGTTCCTGTGTGATTAGAGAAAGAAATCAGGGAGGTCCTTGTGAAGCAGTGAGGGTTGCCATGTGGCGCTCTACCTTGTTCTGCCTACCACAAAGAAAAAGAGTCAGGAGGCTGAATTAAGAAAATGTTGCTCAGCAAGTAAGAAAAAAAAAACCTGCAGGGGTGTTACTGGGGTAAAAACACACTACTCATAAAAATGCAATCATAAACATCCCCTCAGCACATAAACAGACTTGTTCTGGTTATTAATCATGATACAGGGATTTTCTTCATGTTTCTTTACTTGTGAAGATAAGAGGGTAGACACCAAGAGTGCTCAGGGGTAAAAATAGAAGCAAGGGAGTATCCATCCATCACTGCGACTGTCTGGAGGACCAGATCGATCGTGTGCGTGCGTGTGTGTGTGTGTGTGTGTGTGCTTTCCGATGCACTTCACTACCTCAGCCTGATTTTTGAAAGATTCACTCACACACACACACACACACACACACACACACACAAGTTCTCTCTCTCTCCCTCACTTCTTTCACTCACACACACATACACACAGTTTCACGAGAACACACACACACACACACACACACACACACACACACACACACACACAGAACACAGGTAAACCAGCTGGCTTAAGGAGATAAATACCATTGCTGTCAGAAAGAAATCAATCTGTATGGCCAGTATAGAACACAAACAAGACCACGTCCAAACATACTGCAGCCTTCTTTCTGTATTGCATAAAGGTTAAGAACAGGCCTCTGCTGCATCGCTGAGTGTGTGTGTGTGTGTGTGTGTGTGTGTTCATGCCTTCTCTCTCACCTCTTTTCTATGGGTCCCCCCTATCCCACCCCACCATAATCGCCCCGGAGTGCATAATTAATTATTTTCCTCTATTTCCATGAGAGCCTTTCTCTCTCTTCATATGAGCCAGCTCTGATCGCTTTAATAGCTTTTTTTGCTTCATACTCTGTCTCTTCCCATTTGTAAGTGTGATGAATTACCTGCTGGTTACCTTGGAATCTATTCCTCTTGCTGAATACCAATGGGCCATTAGGGATGAATTGGTTCAAGGCCAACATTGGTTTGGGAGAATCGCAATACAACCAATGAGCGAGCAGTTTTTAACAAAATCAGACCGACGTGTGCATCATGCTTGGGTTTTCACATCGAAGCGGTGCGGGGGGGATTGCAACTTTGATGGAATAAAAATGAATGAATGAATTGGAGCTATGTGGGTGTGTTTTGAATGTTTTCTGTACATGCGTTTAAGAGTGGGTGCACACTGATGTGCATGTGTGTGTAAAGGTCATGCCTCTCATCTCTAAGTGAGCCTCACTGAGAAGGTCTGAGTGGCAGCACTCATCAATATTAACTAATGCCCTTCCTTTCATCCACATCATAAATCCATGGAAACACACACACACACACACACACACACACACACACACACACACACACACACAAACACACACAAACACACACACACACAGGAAGGTTTGGGGACAAGTACCTGTGAGTGTATGTTTACTTTTGTGTGTGTGCAGGAGAAGAAACAGACCTGGGCTACTTGGCGAGCCATATACAATGTGTGCATCAGGAGCTGTGCAGTAAAACAGTGTCATATGACAACATAAATAAATGAAACTGTGCATATTCACAGGGGTGTGTGTAGGTGAGTTAAAGATGTTTGTGAAGAGAGGAAAATGAAACCAAAACAAACATTAGGATAAGATATGTGTGAGTGACAGATGTGGTGATGAGTGTGTATGCACACATCAGCTGCATCAGTTTTTGTTCACAAGAAGCCACTTAACAGCTAATAAATTATGAGACCAGAAAAATTACAGACAGGGGTGTGATAGCAAGAGAGTTGGAGCAGAAGAAGACAGACGTAGCAGAAGATAGGCAGAAAGGAAGCATTGTAAGTGAGGAGAAAAAAAAGCTGAATGATGAGCATGTCTCAAGGAAAATTGCAGGTGAGAAATAAAGAAAGAGGAGAAGCAGACAACAAGAAAGCACTGTTTGTGTTTTCGATTATGCACGAGTTCATGCTTGTGCTTATAAGTGCAAAATAAAAAAGCAAGGCGAGAGGCGTGAAAGAGAAAGAGGGAAAGAAGACTACAAATGGAAATCCTTTGATTGGTACATGAAAACAACACCAGCTAAGCTGAGAGAGTGAAGAACAACAAAAAGACGTCACAGACAATTACTGCGAACAAGACTCTGTTCAGTATAAACACCCCTGAGTTTTACTTAGGCAATGGGTAACACTTAAAATCCTCTGTCATCTCTTCTCATGCTTTTCATCTTGCAAACGCCACAACATAAAAAGAAAAGAAACAGAAATTTTTAATGTTTACAACGTTGCTTTCATGTCCAGTGGGAAAATATAGTTCTTGATGAAGCTTGTTTAACAGACACAGGCACGCGCATTTGTGTGTGTGTGGATACGTGTGGTGAGGTTTTTTTTTTTCCAGTGTGGGTCATCATGTGGGTTAGAAATGCAGAGCATGGCTTTTATGCCACTGGAGCCAGATTACCTGGAGGGGATGTGTGTTTTCATTGAGTTGTACAGTATGCCTTAATAATATTATTCACTGCTCTTTACAACAGAGACTTGAACAAACAGGCGAGAGGACATGTTGCTGACCTGAAATTCATATCCACATGCAAGAAAAAATTTAAAAAACACCCTCCATCCCTTTTTCTCCTCTTTCCCTACCTAGCTGTGCCAGTTAATTAAAATGTTTTTCAGATAGTCGCTTTAATATCAGCTGGCTGAACCAGACGAAACACTGCAGCAGGATGTGGGAGGATTTTACTCAACATGCTCCTGGCTTGGTAGTCTGTAAAACCTGCAATAAGACTGTCTTACTCTGCCTCAGCTCGCCTAGGGGAGCTGCAGAACCACAAAAAGGAATTTCATTAATATGAGTTTCAGTGCAGCTTTGATGATAGAGTGATTTCTTTAGTACCGTTAAAATGGCTTTAGTTTCACACCAGTACCTTAACTTTATATGCACACACTGTTGATAATTATCAGTTCAGAACAGTGCTGAGTAAATTAAAAATGCTTTTTATGTTATCAAAAATAAATATCAAGCTAGTGTTGGATACTGATCCTAAATGTGAGCAAAATTCTGACTGTGAGGTAAGAGAGCACTGGCGGAGTAATCCCAGGACCAAATCACAGGCTGCTCAGAACAGCTGCTTCAATAAGTTCCTCAAGAATTACACTGGCAAGACTGGCACAAATTGTAACATTAGTTTTTAACGTACCAAAAGTAAACTTCCTGCTCTGTTTGCTTTATGATGTTTTTTTGTTGCTGGGCTTGTGTTGTCATTTTTTTGTTTTTCTTTTTCACAGTTTTAAAGGTCAGATTCCAAACATATGGCTTTGCTACTTAAAAAATACATCCCCATTGTAATATTGTAGCATGGCAATGGTTGAGGAGGCTTCTGGGTAACTGGTTAATTCAAAGAAAGTGGGCTCTTGGTTTAGGAGTGGCTTAAAGTTCCTGACAGAACTTTCCAAATGATCTTGAAAAAGTCTAACAACCAGATACTCTGTATATCCCTGATTGTAACCCACAGCTGAAAATGAGATAATAAGCACCAAAAGATGTTTTTTTTCTAAATGCTATAGCTGTACTAACAAAAAGAGAAGGAGCAGGAGGAGAATAGCGGCATATAGCTAAACAGGGGAAACATGTTTGCGACAGTGCGCGTTGTAACCACCATGCAGTAGTCGTCCTGCAGAGAGTCAAAGAATCTGTCTACACTGAGGGTCCATCAATAAAATGAAAGAGCGAGTTTAAGTTTGCTTTCCTTGATGAGGCTGTAGTTGGTAGATGAGGACTTGTAGGACATAATCAGGATTCACTAATATTACAAGGTGTGGATACGTCTCAGAGCACTGGGCTGTGAGTAAAACTTAACAGATCACTGATAATCAAAGCTGAGTTTACAAATTTTGCTTATCGCATTTCAAACAGTAACGCGTAACTATCAATAAATACATGACCTCTTCACTTTGTATCTGAATTAAAGTTGTTTTGAGCCAAGAAAAAGAAGTGAAAAATAGTGTTAAAAAAATACATTTACTCTCCTTCCATTTGTTTCCAAACAAACCCACACCTTGGTTAGTCATGTTCTTACAATGGGTGCAAGCGCTCATGGGAAACTGACTTTTTATCACTCACACACACACACAAACATATGTTCACATACATATATGTATACACAGCCCAATTCCAACGAATTGTACTGTTGGAGTATTTTTGTCACGTAGTCGTTCACTAAGTGGTGAACTTCGGTCTTTCCTTGCATAGGAATAACTGAGCCTTTTGGGGATGGTCCTTTTATACCCAATCATGGCAATCACCTTTGCCTTTGAAATTTTCCAAACAATTGAAACTGGTTTTCAAGTTTATTGATAACAATGGCAAAGGAAAAACTATTAACTTAAGAAAACTTTACTTTTTTTTTATACAGGTATAGTTTTCAGGTATGAGCAAAGCAAATGACATCATTGAGTGCAATTAAAACAGTAATTCCTGAGGAATGTAGAAGCATTGTGACACAATTTGCACATACTTTCATCCTTATGAAACGTGACTATCTCTGCTTTAGAAAAGACAGTTTTTCACCAAAAATGATACAGTACACTGTTGTTGCTCCTGCAGGAACATTTGTGTGATTCTGTGCTTTTCTTGACAACAGCTTTGTTGTTCAAATATCTATTCAGTGACTGTTATTGCAAACAGAACATCTGTGACTGTGCTACTGACTCCAAATCAAATTATCAAACTGCCGAAACCGGCTGTTATTTGGAAGCACTTATAGGGTATCCTGCATTTTGGTTCTCATGTTCATGTTTATAGCCACCATTCATGAAAGCATGTCTGCAAAACATGCAGCTGCATTTTGTAAGATGGTCTTTTTTTAGAATTAATGCTTTTTGTTTGTTTGTTTGTTCCTTTTTGTGTGTTTTTGTTTGTTTGTTTGTTTTTTGGACACAATGAAGCTACTTCTACTACAGTGAAATTTTTGATAAAGACCCTAACAACTTAGCAGTGTTTGTGCCCTGCCCTGTTGTGGGGGAAACAACATCTATCAACACCCTGGAAATCACAATCACAATCATTGACTGACTCCTTTATCACAAAAATATGAGTTTGGCTACACAAACACACATCACTGCTCTTTTGTTTCATGTTTGACAAATAAGCACTTGGAGTTGCTGTCTTAAACCTGCTATCACTGACTGGTGTCTCTACAACTGACACTTGAGGTGACACTATTACTGCCAGAATTAAATGCAGGAAAGACTACTTTTGTGCATATGGAGTCAGTTTCTTCCTTTTGTATTATTATTATTTTCAATTTTATTTTTCCATATATTGTATCTATTTTTACATATTTTTGCATGGCTGGATATAAAGAGCAAAAATAGCCAAAACCATTTTGTCATAGCACATATTGACTCTGATACTGCCAGTATAATCAGCCTTCAGCACTTTCTCTGAAATAGAGGGTATTTAATGCCCTAAAACACACTCTCATAGTCATTGAATTGTGGACTTTTTAATGAAAGAAGTAAGACACACTGAGAAACAGGCTACTTTATTGTAGCACTAAATTAAATCAGATTACCTGCAGCTAAATGTGAGGACACACTACGACATGCTGCATGCTCTGATAATGTTGCTGCTGTTTGGTCATTACTGCTGAGGCTAGAATGAAATGATACATCAGGGCAATTCTTCAGGGGACACTTACACACATACACAAACACACATGCACGTACAAACGTGATTCAGAAACACTGCTCAGAATCTGGTTGTTTTTGGGGAATCTGAACAAAATGTTGAGTTTTGAAAAACCACAGCAGCTTTGATAACCATAATGTACATATGTACAACAGTGGGAATAGATTAACAGTTGGTGTCCAACAAAATCATAAAAAGTGAATTAAAAAATTAAGAATTTCTGATGCCCTAAACAGTTAAGCAAAAGTCTGTTTCGTCATAGTTATTGCTGTTGCAGTTGGTGAATTCATGAGTCTGTGAATTCAATATTGGTAATTTATTTGTAGGGCTGCTTATTTTGTTTCAATTTTCTTAAATAATCAGAGTGGGAGTTCTTAACTCTTTTGCTACCCTGCCACTAAAACTTTGTCAGTGGTTACACATTCTAGCTTGAGGTAGTTGTACAGTCGATGCTTGGTCACCTGCTCTGTTGTGGACTTTATGTGTTCATCCGCATTGGAGTTGGAGCAGTCCACTGATTATCAGAGTAACCATTTCAGAAGTAAACATAATTTATATGTTTTATTCTATTAAGAGTTATCATTTTCCCCATAGGTAGACATCAAACAAGCCTGTTCAGCAGCAGCTAAAATGGAGACAACAGTAAATCAGTGCACCACAAACATATGTGCATGCTTCTGTTAAAATCCTTGAAGAAAAAAGTATTACTAGGCCCTTGGAAACTTTGTGAAAGTGGTAACTGTGAGGGTGTCAGCATATTGCCATAAATGTATGCACAAACACCTACTGTATGTGATGGCGTCTGCACTTGATGGAACAAGAGCCATTAAAGTGAAGTGAAAGTAGCTTTGAACCTCTTGATTAGAGGACTTACAATCTGGAGAGCTCAAGACTCGTGACATTGAAGAATGTACTTTATAGAAATAGTAACTGAGCTGCGCTTATTTTTTGTCAGTGTTTAATTATATCAATTACCATAAAAGAAAGGGACTTTAAATAAGGCTTCAATAAGAACTCATGGAGCATTCACACTATTAAAAGTTACAACCAACAACTGACCAACAAAATACAGGTCTAGTAAAGTGTGTTAAAATTACAACAATCCATTATGGCCATGCTTTTAGCACTGAAGCGTATAATGTATCCTAATGCCAGGAAAGCATTTAGGGCACCACTAGCATCATCAGGCACTTCCAATACCGCCGTAACATGAATAAACGAAGGCTTGCAACAGAATAAATCTCCCTGCCGGCCAGGGTTTCAGATATCATTTCACTCTATTTCCCCCAGTGTGGCCATTAAGAAGACATATAACCATGCAAAACGTCACGGATAAAGATGATGGTACAGAGCTATTATTGAATGTCTCCAATCACGTACAAGACGACTGAGCCATATATTGAAAGGAGCAAGCAAGGGTGAGCCATGCAGAAGTGCTGTGTGTGAGAGGGTTGGAAATATATGGACAGCTTGACAAATCAATGTGTTTATGTCAAAGAGAGCGAGAGAGTTTGTGTGTGAGGGGTGCTCTTGAGCAGTAACATTAAGTTCATTGCATCTACTTTTTCAGAGCTTCAAGGCTAGACATAAATGTGATTCAGTAATGAACTCTTTCTGAAGATGTGTTGTATGTCCTAGTGGTCATCACTGTGTTACCATTTCCTCTGTTAATGGCTAAATCACCACAGGAGATGTAATTGTCTTGTCAACATGGCAAAAAGTCAGTGTCATGGTGTGTTTCTCTTGACATCTGTTATGAGCGTGAAGGTGCTAAAACACTGTGGAAAAAGGCCCAAGGAATCCAACGTCACTGTGAGGTGTTAAAAACAGTGATGCCAGCCTGCTTCATATTGTGATCGATCAGACTATGGAGATATATTAAAACAAGAGCTGTGAGAGTTGAAAAGTTCTAGGCTTGGCCATTTTAATGCACTTTGATGTGTTAGTCCTTCTCTTGGAACAACACTGAGATGCTTTGACATAGAGTCAGTCAGTAATTGTTTGCAAAGAGGGCTGATTGGAAGACGTTTATGTAAGAGCACAATAATTGTGTTTTCTGGTATAAAACATTTTACAGTGGGAGCTGGTACTCCTCAGCAGCAGCAGTACTAAACTGGAATGTTTCTGACACTTCGAAACCAAATACAGCATTTATGAGGACCAAAATGAAAATCCTTTAGAATTTGAAGGTTACCAATAATCAGCTGGCTGCAAAGCAAATCCTCTTTGCCAAATACCTCAGAGGTCTAAGCACATGTCCTTGAAGCAGGATGACCACAAATTCTAACTCCAAGCTTCAAATACTGTCTGCATTGCCAAAAAACATTTCTGGCATCTGAAAGCAGGAGACGCTGCACTGACATATAAAAGATGTCCTCGCTTTTTATTCTAAAAATTTGACTGCTTTAACCTGTCGCAATGTTGTCTATTTTTCCATGACAGCCCCGTTGAATACCTACCTCTATATGTACCATAAATCACGTAAGATATGAGCAACTGAAGCATGATTTTTAAAGCTACCAACTAAAGCTACACTGACATTTAGCCCATTGTATTTCCATAAACAACTCACAAAAGTATCTGCCCGATACTACAGTCCATTAAAGCTGCAACTCCTCAAGTCACTCCCTCTTCTCTACGATTGCCGTCACTATCCTGCAGCAGCAGAACTGCTCACACTCTCAGGCACATCACTTCCTTGGTATTCACCTGAAGGCTTTGACCATGGGATAATTTAAGATATTATCTCATCACCCTCAAATGTAAAATAAATCTGGGGGAGTGATGGGGTCAGGGCTTGGATACCAAACACAAATTATGTTCTGCTGCTATAATATTATCATAACCTGGGTTGCCTGACTGAAAAATCTGGGTTCCTAAATGATTCTGGATATTTTTTTACTGAGAGGATGACATAACTTCAAAAACAGTTAACCTTTAAAGTGTTATAACAGCATGACATGGTTAGTAGAGCACAGATCTATTCTGACAGTTGCATGTACTGGACATTCATCGGAAATGACAATGCTACACTTTTATAGATGTTGGATTTGAAGGTCATTTAAATGCAAAAACAGTTATTTAAGGGTTGGGATTTAAATGATGAATACTTCTACTTATCAGCACTAGTAGTCTTTTTTTCTTTTCTTATTCAAATGACTCATCGCTTTTGCCTCTCTGAATTAATTAATCCCAACCTCAACCTTAGACAACAAAACAAGAGTGACACCTCAAGGAGCCTCTGACACCCACATATCGTCTCTTTTGGTCTGCATAGATAATCAGGTGCAGCCTGGATATAAATGCAATCTGTGGCAGTCAATAGTACATAAACAGCATGGATTTGTGAATGATTCACTACAAGCACAATCTATATTAATTTGGGGTGTTGAGCGAGGTTATACATCAGTGCATTGATCAACCACCCAAACTACACACAAACATCATCATCATTACTGCTGTGCTGAACACACAAACACCTATAGGACACAAAAAGACAAAATTTCCTTATTCTTAATTTCTCTCAATGACCTCCCTTCAGGAGTGGGTCATTTGAAAGGAACTGTCCTGCTATTACATTAGAAGTTGATCTACAGGAGAAGTATTTTTTTTCCACAGGAGTGGGATCAGGTGAAGAGATGGTTGTAGGTGTGGTAGAGATGAATTGAGACTGTTATGTTAAGAATGTTTATGGCATGGAGGTGGAGACTTAAAGAGGCTGTGAGGAGAATCTGTTTGAAGTGGACTGTCGTGAATCCTCTGGCTGGAGCACTCATGCAAACTGTCATGACTTGTTTCGAAAAACTGAATGGAGATAGGACCTTCTTTTGAACAGATCACTGCAATATAACTGCTGCATGTGGGTTGTAATGAACATTATCACAGTTTAGCCCATGTTGTAGCTTTTAGCCTGTGCTCTATCACCTTCCAGTTTAGCTTTTTTCTGCTCTTCTGTGCCTTTTCTGTCGGACAGTGAAGCTCCTATTGCCACCATTACTAATACAAAAAAAAATCCAAGAAAGTTTTTTCTAGCAGAGAAAAACACAAATCTGTCTTCATGCTAGACTTCATCAGTGGTGTTGTCATAGAGACTTTGACTTTGACTTTTAGCACTGACAATCTCATTCTAAATTGTGGATTATGATCATGCACATGTCTAGAGATTAGATTTTTCAAGATCACTGAGAAAGTCCTCAAAGTCCTTTGTTAAGGCACAGGATTTTCCAAAACACCAGGGAGAGAAAAAAATAGGGAGAGCTGTAAATCCTTTGAAGCCACTACAGGGCTACTAGAAAGACAGTATAAAGCCTACAAGGCACAATACCGCTCTTTAAAGTGTGTTTTAATGTCTTAACAAACTGAGGCAGAATCCTGACAAAAGGTACAAATGGACACAGCCGCAAACAGAGTAGGATAGATATCACCCCGCCTTGATACTTATCACGAGAGGTGTAACAATTGATACATGGTCAGCAGCACTAGTTGGGATAGCACTAAATTCTGAAAAAAGAAAATGAGAGATAGCAAGCAAAAGCGATGGATTATTGAACACACAAGGAGATGAATGAAAGAGAATGATTAAATTTAACAATTGGAAGAGAAGGCAATTTGAAGTTCAACACAGTATAGGCTTTGATTGTGTTACAGGTATGACTGAATGAAAAAATTTGGGACTATTTTAGGCCATAACAGTATTTCTAAACCAATACAACAATCTATACATTGAGTCAACTTGTTTGAATAATGTGTTTGTAATTGTGTATAAATGTGCTGTTAATATGTTCATTTTTTGCTGTAAAACTCTGCTGTTTGGACTTGGTGCATACCATGTCTCTGGAGGCAGCCTCCATTAGCATGTGAAGAACTGCACTTTTAGCAATTCTGCATGGTCCTCTAACTATATATTATCTATCACACAAAATGAAAAAATACAATAAAATGTCAGTTAGACTGAACATCGCAGGGTTGAAATGAAGAACATAATGGATAAAAAAATGATTAATTGGAATACTAAAAAAACAGAAAAAGAAAACATTCAAAGCAAATAAATAAAAGCTGAGAAAATAATAGAAAAGGGTGGATTTTAAAAGAGCAATGATTTGTCACTTTGATACATTCTGACTAGGAATTAAGTAAAATAGAAGAATAACCCCTCATATTAGAGAACGCGTTCAGAGTCATGACAGCACATCACCATGAGCCTTTCAGCCCTGGCACCACAAACCAGCCATAACAACCTCTTTGTTATAAATCCTTTCCTCTCCATTTCTCTCTCCTCCGTCCCTAATTCACCTTATCACTTTCTGTCTATCTTCATCACGCTCTGTCCCAGCAGGTTCTTTTCACAGCACATACACACGCACACAGACACAGACACACACACGGTCCCATGCGTTTGCACCTCAGTGTCACACATGTTAGCACTCTTACACTCAGTATGGACAGAAATGTCAGTGCACATACACACTCAGCTGCAGCCTTTGGCCATGCTAATCCCTGTGTATTATTTGAAATAAGCTCGTGAAAAAAAGAGTGGTGAGCCTGGAGGAATTGTGTGATGCTCCTGCTGTGGCACATCAAAGGACACAAACACAGGGATGTAAACACAGAAAAGAGACATTCAGACACAAGATCTCCATAGATACTCTACTTCATGCACCAAAAAAGAGGCTGATACATTGGGTATACATATCCCTCTGGAAACAACAAAGCAAGATTGACAGCATCAGGGCCTATATGGATGTGTGACCCTGGGACAGGAAAATGGGTTGTATTCCTCAGTGAATAGGGGAAACGATGGGGACCAAGGATTTTTTATGATCCATTCACGCTTCCTGAATACTAGAATAGAGAGGAACTAGCCAAGGTCAGAGGCAGAATTCCCTATTCTGATGCGGAGCGTTGCTCACCACCCCGAGCAAGAGTCAGGGATTAATTTAGAGATCCATTCACCACGCCTGTGCGCAGGAGAGAGAGCAAAACATGATGAAGAATGGAGGAGCACAGGAAAGGAGACAGACTTTGAAAAGGAGATAGGTTAGACAACAGGGGAGTGATGGGGAGAGGAAAGAGAGAAATTGTAGGAGTGAGAAAGCAAGTGGGCAAGAAAGAGAGATAGACAGGGGGACAGGGAGCGAGAGAGAGAGAGAAGTGGTTATGCGTGTTATGTGTAGCCTGCGGAGACGGCAGACGATTCACATAGAAGAGCTTCATTTTCCAAACACTCCTCCTTTTATGGACCATTGTCTTCTTGAGTGTCTGCGTGCGTGTGTGTGTGTGTGTGTGTGTGTGTGTGTGTGTGTGTGTGTGTGTGTGTGCGTGTGTGTGTGTGTGATCCCGCGTGTGTGTGTATACACACTGTAAAGAGAATGACAGACAGAAGATACATACACAGAAGCAACCTCTGTAAGAGAAAGATAGAGTTTGTGAGAAACAAAAGATTAGCATTTTTTTATAATTCTAAAGAATGAGGTTTGTGTGGTTAAAGTGTGTGCTTCTCTTATTGTCAAACAGAAGTGTAGTATAAGTTGTCAAACCTGGGACAAGGCCAACAGCAGTCCTTTGTTACCAGTTCATATGTCAGACGGTAACCCGCTTAAGAGCAATTGTGAATCATTTTTCCATGCATCATCATTCAGCCAAGATCCATAGCAACTAAGTTCTGCATTTCTTGCACTAACAACTCAACTCAGCTGAAACATAAATACCTGCTTGAGTGACATGTATCTTTATTCACAATTTAAACACTCTCAAAACCAGTATGATTTCCTTGCTTGTTCTTGGCTCTGAGCCCACAGCAAATTTGTTTCCATTGAAGACATCACTCTTCTAAATTGGGTCATAAATATACACTTAATTTCCAAATAGCTGCTCATTTACTCTAACAGCTGGGCACTACAGCTTTAAGCAAACTTTACCCAAACTAGAAAAAAAAATGTGTGTATGTCAGCAACTGCTTTCAACAACAGATGATTACACATTTCAGTTTCAGTCAAACTTACTGAGTTTTGCATGTTTTGGGAGTGTCTTGTTATGCATTTCAAAATTATTTGTCACAAAAGCAAACAGTGATGTACAACATGAGAGACTTAACTGTGCCAACTTCACTGATTTGTCTTCTGCTGTTCTGCAGTGAGGCAAAACTGTTCCACTGAATAGTACCACATTGAATGCTTGAAATCATGTCATTATCAGGTTGCATTATTGTATAAAACTGTCAGTATTATACAAAAGACATTCAACAAGCTCTATACGAATAAAAATAGGGCACAGAGTTTCAACTTTGTGTATTGTCCGCCTGATATGTTTTAAAATGACTAAGTAATGTCAGATGGTCTTTCAGTCTGTGGCACCAGCTTGCTTTTTACACATAGGCCACCAGAAGTACTGTTAGGAGATCCCACTCTTTATCACTTGTAAAACCAATGTGTTCACAAAGTAGAATAGTTTGTCTATGATTAGGGCAGTGATCCCAATTTTTTTTTGCAGGGCCCCCCTTTGTAGATAAAATCATTTTCAGGCCCCTCCTACTCTCTGCCACCAGCCACATGCTCTAAAATGAACTAGCTCAAATGTGTGCTATGCTTGCAAAAATGCAAAGGCCTAATTTATTTGAAATACTGTCACAAATAATTTAAACATAACTGAAGCTTACCTTTGTGACATCTTGCAAAAATGGCAAAATTGTTCAAAATAATTGCTGAATAATGCTTTTTTCAAAATATTTTTTTTTAAAAACTTCTGAAATAGTACAAGTGACACTTCCAAATGTGTACTTTAAATTCTAATGGTGTATCAACACTCTCTCAAGCCTCTGACTCTCTCCAGCCTCTGACTCTTCAAGCACTCATGCCTCTAACCCCTTTGGCCCCGTGCCTCTCCTGTCATAACTTCGCGCCCCCAGTTTGGATACCACTGGATTAGGGGTTGGCACATCCCTGAGGAATAAGTGCATTTAAATTGTTATAATTCTTGACAACAGTACGATTTGAGGACACTACTTTTCATTGGTTTACTATTATAAAAGTACAAAACCTGTTCTACAGCCCATCAAATTTACTAGAATAAGTCTGTTATAAATGATCAGTTTGCCTTTTATCATCTGACTTCTGACCAATCATCCAGCTGTGTATGATGCTTGATGCTGATTGGCCAAAACCCCTTGATAATGCTTATCAACTTTCATTAATATGAGTAACGCCAGAGACACTCTGATCGTGTGATGTCATACCAATCAACTGGAAGGGGTTCCAGCACATTTAGCCCCTGCTTGCTGATACTATAAACCATATGGTGAGGTTAAACAGTTTCCATTAGCGTCACGTTGGTAAACGATGAGGCTTAAGCATAAGTTTTGGTAAGCATGCTAATTTGGCAGGCCAAACAACATGGATATTTTCATACTGGGTCCTGTCCAGCAATCCCAGCCAATGGTTTTCTGCTACAAAGAAAGTCAAACAGTGTGTATAGGTTCTGATGAAAACACTAGGTGTAAAGGTCAGGGTTTTTTTTTCCTGTGATTGATGACAACCAAATCCCAGCTGTCTTGTGTAACATTGGTTAACTTATGCTTGAAAAGGAAGTACTGCACAAAGTTATGGTTTTGCAGTATAAATAATTTTCTGCTTGTTAATTTCAATCTATTGCTGGCTTTTGCTTTTAAATAAGATGTCTTTGGTTTTAACACAAGTATATAGAGTTGACTTATAATGTAGTTTTCTCATTTAGGATTGAATTCATTACCATCTGAGTCTCTGAGTCTCTCTTGAATCTATCATGAGTTCTACTAGGTTTTAGTGGGTGTTATAGTGCACGGCATAGATTGGTTATAATGAAACCACCTGTGGGTCACTCAGGCTGAAATGGGGAAGGTCAACGAAGGAGTGAAGGCTAAATGACAGGTAGAGTCCTCAGTGTTATATCTCTTTTCTAAATTTAGATCCAGTTTTCCCCTTCAGCACACTCTATTACTCATTAGTAATACATTAGAATTCCTCCTCTTTCTTCTGTTGCATTATAAAAACAACACCTGATGTGTATTCAATGTGTACCTCCTCACTCACGCAGCCTAACAGTGAACAGAAATAGACACAGCATGTAATGATATTTGTGGGTGGGAGGTAGTGGATGGACTATTAATTTTCCAATCACTGTAGGTTGTATTAACTTGTCTATTCAGGTGGAGCTACGATACAGGGGGCAGAAGACAAACAAACTAGGAAATTGCATTACACAGTTTTGATTTATGACTCTATGTGACTTGCATTTGGCTGCAGTTAAATTTCAGAATAATACCCTTCAGGGATATAAAATGTCAACATTTATTTTACTCCCGTGTCACTTGGATCAGTCTCCAGATGATATTAAAGATCTCCTAGACATTGGAAGACTGTAAAAATAATCATTGCTTTGCAATTTTAAGTTGCTATGTTGCACAATGGGGCGGCTCATGTCAGCTTTAGTTTACAGCCTGGAAATATTTTAAGAAACTTGTTAAACACAGTGATATAATACCTAAGGGGAAGTATTGCATTGTTTTATTAAACTGTATTGATCTTGTTTGCTGCCTAGTTAAAAGTCTCAGAGGTCTATTTGTTTAAGTTTAATGAGAAAAAGAAGTGGAAAAACTACAGTACAATTGCTCAATTATTTCCTGAAATGAGAGTTTAAAAAATGCATATGAGTGTGTTACAAAGAAGGTGTGTAATGACATGGTAACATTCTGCTTTAATTTCTGCCAAATGGTCAGTGCTAAGACTTGTTTTGGATTATGTACAGCAAAGGAATGCGTCAGAACTGCGTTGTCTTGTTTGGGATCAAGTAGGAGGCTGGAGATTAACCTGATTGTCATAGGGTGTGAGGCTGAGAACAAGACGCCAGGTTACTACAGTGCTAACATGCAGATAGACAACTTAAGACACTCGCATCTTCAGACAACTTAGAGGAACTTATCAAGCTAACTGGCATATCTTCCGTTTGTAGGAGTAGCCTATAGTGCCCAGAGGAAACCAAAGCATGCATGGAGCAAACATGCAAACTCTGCACAGAAAATCCCCGGCAGGAATTTCACCCAGTAACATTCTTGCTGTCAGGGTAAAATACTGAGCATGGTACCACTGGGAAAACGTGTTTTCCTTGAGTCATGATTTTTTTTTTCCTCAATCAACATGACCACATGCTGCTTGGCAACACTAAGCTAAACTACATTCGTGTGCTGCAGTTAAACTGCAAAAAGTTTTCAAACATATGCAATAACTTAAAACTCCTTACAGGAGTTTTAGCTGCTTGTGAAACACTTTAATTAACACTGATGCTGGTGAATAACCCAGGAAAGACACCTACAGCATCGGCGAAAGATATCTCCTCCTACGTAATTATTACATTTTTAGATAGATTTTAGCTATCTAGCCACCAGGTCAGATGAGCTTAGAAACAGCATATAGCTGGAACAACAGTTTTTGTCCTTAAGTTTTGGGGTGGTGGGGGTGGGGGTAGTCACTAGATAGGAAAGTTTGATTCTGAAAGAAACAGGAGCAGAAGATGTGGGAGTAGAGAATGGGTAGACATGCAGTAAATTGTCTGGAAGGGGCTGTGAGTCAAATTTGCTACAACAATGCAGCATTTGCAGGAAACAGGCTTTAATGACTGGGCCAAAGAGATGCACCAGGACCATTGGTTTCCATGTGAGTTGCAAATCAAACCAAATCAGTCTGTTGGTCTTTCTGTTCGTCTGTCTGTCTAAAGGCGGTGCAAAGATCATTGTAAAAATGTTCCCCACAGCAGCTTCAGAGAAATTTCCACAGCAAAAGTCATATACCCTCTCGTCTTTTAACTTAAGAAATAATGCCCCATCTCAAAATGTCACAATCAAACACAAAGAGACATTAGCAGCCTTGAAAGGACTCAATTGAGTGTGAGATATGACTCAGTGTCACACAGCAGAGGTCAAAAATCCAATGACCACACACCTTCAGTCAGTTGAAACACATGCAGAGATTCACAGAGGAACTTTTTCACTAAAGGCAAGACGCTGAGGTAAGCAATCCCACAAATAATAGTGTCTCACACTCCTTCAGAGGACACAATAATGATAAAGTCAGTAATCTTTTTCAATGACAGAGTACAATAAGATCATTTTCAGTAAATTGCAGTGCCTTTCACAGTATAAGGCATGTAGCACTCAGGAGTCAAATGGACGAGCTTTACTTAAACTTTCTCCAGCAGATAAAACAAGGTTATCATTTTGGTTGTATTCACACCATGGTGCAAAAAAGAAATATGTGGAAAGTGGTAGCGGTACTACTGGTGGCTTGGAAACTTTTTGTTTTGATTATTATTTATGATCTATCTGAGGTCAGACACATCCAAAAAGCTTACAACACGCCTCATAACTGCGTCAACACAGTCATGAATATACATGCCAGAACATCATATTTCCAGAGCTCTGATACCTGTATGGCCCTTTTACAAACAGTATGTATGAATAATTCTGTCTCAGAAATTACATGTATTGCTGTAGATCCAATAGATGCTATTTCTATCCATTCCAGACAAACACAGACACCTGTGGCATGCAGAGCAGCACTC
This sequence comes from Thalassoma bifasciatum, assembly GCA_008086565.1. Taxonomy (NCBI): domain Eukaryota; kingdom Metazoa; phylum Chordata; class Actinopteri; order Labriformes; family Labridae; genus Thalassoma; species Thalassoma bifasciatum. The sequence goes on along the minus strand of RPOG01000051.1, from coordinate 842,978 downwards.
GAATGCTGGCAACTGCTGGCCTCCCACATAGCCTTATTAACTCTGACTTGCCAGTACAAACATCTCTAACTCTTTCTCACCAGCTTCCAGGCTGAGCAGGAGAGTGAGGGATTAGATCTGTACTCCCAGAGAACACAGGGGGATGGTGAAAGATTAGCTGTCATCCCTCAAAAAGATCAGAGAGGACACAAGTATCAAACTTTCCTTCTGTTCTGAACACAAAGGGCCAATTTTCATCACCGTCTGGAACCAACCCTAATTCTAATTCGATAATAAGGTGTAATTGTGACTGGTATGTTTCCAAAAACACGGAAATAGATGAAAAGGCTTATTTGGGTGGGGGAAATTACCTCTTATAAATGCTATTCCCCATAATTGATGAAAACCTAACACAAAAAGGCCTTCATTGATTGACAGTATGATCTTGCATTCTGGATGATCAAATTTAACATCTTAAAACTTCCAACCACCGTTGTAGAAAGAACACCAACCAAAGACCAATCAGCTTCCATGCTGCACATGAAAACAGTAAAAAAAGTTGTATTTTGATTTGTTCAGAAACTCAAGTTTCTTATCAAATCTGTCTTTATCCAACTGTGCACAGGGGAAAGGGAGCGCACAGAGCCTTAGAATCAAACATGGAGGATTCCAGGAATAGAGGAAGTATGGGAGGCATGTTAAAACTGAAAAAGTCGTTTTCAAGTTGCACACACGTGTCAGTACTTACATGCATTGGTGACGGCAAAGCTGTTGGCCGTTTCTATATTGTCGACATGCGGGACCAGGTTAAAGGGAGCTTCCGTAGCATTGGGGCTGGTGTTGTGAAGGAAGATAGCGAGTCGAAATGCTGTATACTCCTGATCAGTATTCCGAATGAACAACCCACCTGGACAGGGAGAGACAAAAGAGAGGAGGCAGAGGGTACATGAGCATGATGGGGAGGAGAGGAAGAGAGTTATTATTGGGGGGGAACATGGGAGAGGGAAAGGATGAAAGAGAGTAATTTGGGGAAGGAAAGATAGATAGAAAGAGATAGAGAGGAGAGAAAACAAAGCAGGGGTGTCAAAGGAGAAAGCCAAGATCTTCATTAGCTCTGTAACAAAAAGGTAATTTGTCTTCCAGCACAAACATGAGTACAAACACACTTGAGAATACCCACACTGCACATGTCATTGATGGAATCAGAGAAAGACAGAGGGAGAGAGAGGGAAAGAGAAGAAAAAGGAGACAACTAAGCTGACAGGGAGGCAGTCAAAGAGATAATGAGTCAGAGAGGACATAAAAGACGACAGAATGAAGGCCAGATCAGAGTCAGGGAAATAAAGAAGAGTCATGGGCCTTACAAAAAGACAGAGTGCTGTTAGCCTTTAAAGATGAGGGGATCCCTTATTATGATCCACCTGACTTTTTGAGGTGAGACAGGATAGAGGAAATAATAAGAATTCACTTGGAGAACAGCTGAGTGTCATGTTGAAAAATATAAGATTTGTATGTGCTTATTCTCTGTGCGTAGCAACAATAAAAATATGTCATCTTAGATTACATTACTTCATATCTTAGTTGTAGCTGACTGATAAACTTTTGTGACTTAAACTTAACTGCATCAGATTTAACTCTTCTGACCTGAATCATAATGACAGACTGTAAGGGCCTTACTTTATTTAGGTGTAGAAAAAAAAGAGAAGAGGGAAAGAGAAAAAGGAAGAAGTAAGAGAAGATGAAAGGGGAGGAGTGTGGAAGCAGAGTGTATTGAATTCAACATTTATCACATTTAAGGAAAGAGTTAATGCTTTCTTCTCTTTTGTGATTCTGTTTTATAAATACTTCTTAATGGACTTTATATGATCACCAACCGTACCATAAACTAAACAAACATTTTCAGAAACATGACTTTCATTGTAAATGTGTTCATAGTCAGGCAGGCTTATTTGATTTAACAAACATTCATTTCTCCCTTTAGATAAAAAATGTGTTTGCAGAATTATTAGATATCTCTGCTTCAGAGTGGACAAACGCAGATTCACACAAACGCTTGGATTTCAGTGAGATGGAGAGTCTTGATATGCCCCAGTCATGACACCTTATTGCAGCAGTCTCTGAGAAATTATTCAGACCTCCTCATGGGTGTCAGTCTATGTCTTTCTTGTGCGTATACACACACATAGACACGCAGTAAGGAAAAAAAAAAACAGCCTGTGCTTTCACTGACATTACACTTGTGTGCAATGCAGAGATATGCAAATGAGTACTGAAGTGAACTGCTGAAGAAACCAGCCAGCAATCCAGTGTGTATATTTGAGTCCTGAAGGATGGTCAGTGGGAGACAAGGAAAAAAGGCATGTGTGTGTTCTTCTGACACATCACATATGCTTTTAGGAGTATGCATATGTTGGCATGGGCAGTCACCGTGTTTGCACATTAAGCTGTGCTTTTTAAATGTGAGGTCTGCCTCCTCATGCCTTACATTTATGTGGGCACACAGAGACTACAATGTGCATCTTCAAGACTCCATGTGTACAGTGATCATGTAAAAAAATCTGTGAAAATATGTATGTGCATGTGTGTGAGTGTGCGCCAAGCAAAAATATTTAGCGTATTAAGTTTATTGGCAGCTGTAGGGAGACAGAGTCAAGGAGCCGAATCTCATTATAGGACCTCCCAGCTGCCCCCCACAAGGAGTGATGCAGTGCATTCATTATCACACACACATCCTCCTGCAAATGTGTATGCTGATGCATGTGTGTGAGTACAGGAGAGACTCCCTGCATGTGTGGTCGTGTGCCCTAAGAAAAACCCAGTGTTGATCCAGATTTAGTTAACTTTATCTGTGATCTATGAGGCAGGCTTCTCCTGCACTGACAAGAGGGTAACTGGAAAAGGGCAGAGAGAGAGAGAGAGAGAGAGAGAGAGAGAGAGAGAGAGAGAGAGAATACTGCAGTGTCTAAACAGTGAAGAAGACTCAGAGGGAACAAAGCTTGCTTAAACATTCATGAGCCCCGATCAGCCTTTAAATACACAAAAACACAGTAAAGGGAAAGCTAGAGTGAGAGAGTTAGTGTGCTTTTCTGAAGCACATGAGTCACAGAAGACACGGAGACACCAAGCTCTCCCCCAATGCCAAATATTTGCGAAGACAAAACTAAGGAACAAGATACGTCAAATTATTATTTTTTTCTATACTTGTATGTTCTATTATTCCATCATTTGCCCAAGTTTCTTTGTGATTTTTTTGTCTTTATTTTGCAGGATCCATTTTCACCCTCAAAAACTGCCACTCTGTAAAACGCATAATATTTCGTGGAGTGTGTCAGATCTGTGGGTCCGTGCGTAAAATTCCTCCAACTCACCTATCTGCACCGAGCTGGGGAAAGCCCCCGTCGCCAGCCCCCAAAGGGCGGAATACAGCCCGAGAAAGTGCCAGGAAAAAATAATAATCCTCATTTTTCTTTGCTTTAATCCCTTCAGAAACTGTTGAGAGACATCGAGAAAGAGAGAGAGGGGGAGATGCTAGAAAGAGGTAGAGGGGAGGGGGGACGGCAGAAAAAAAAGGGGAAAAAGAAGAAAGATGAGAGAGGTTTTTCCCCCGTTTTGTCCAACAGTATTCCTACTCCATGGTGGGCTCGTTCGTTTCTTCCCCCTGCAGTGTCCGCTCAGGAGAGAGCTGTGCGCCTGATGCACATGGAAAGACGCGGTGAGAAAGAGAGAGAGGGAGGGGGAGAGAGAGGTAGAGAGAGAAAGAGTGGAGAAACTCGCTAGAATGATTGGCGAGCTCAGAGAGCAGCCTGCATGGAAGCACTGGACATGCGCGCCCCGTCTCTACCTCTCTCTCCTTTTCCCTCACCCACACAGACTGATTCTCTCTCTGCCACTCTTCTCCTTTCCATCTTTCCCCTACCCCTCCCGCCTGTCGTCTTTAACTTGCTGTAACACTGAATTTCCTGGCTGTAGACTATTGATAAGGCTCGGTCTGGGTTCAAGCGGGGAAAAGCCAAAGGCAGAAAGAAATAATGAATGGTGTGCGTGAGATCGCGCACCGCGCAGTGGTCCCTTTCGTGACAGCTTGACAGCATTTAGCGTAACAAGGCTCATGTTTTTATCTGCCAGACTTTCCCAAGATCATACACAAAAGCGTGTGTGTTTGTACGCACGGAACATGCAAAGTGTTTCGAGAAAAAAAAAATACAAAAATCAAAAAACAAGTAAAGCTAGCTGACTTCTTGCCCTTTGATTACTTTGATTGCGGTAAGAATTCAGTAAGTGAGGGTTTCTGCTTGTTTCATTGCACTCCATCGTGACGCATAGGTCCACTCTCCGGCCAAAACACACTCAGTATGTCTATCCAAGGCAGCAGCAGCAGCAGACAGGGCAGCTGACAGAGGGAAACTGCAGGCCGCCTGCAGCTGCAGGACTCTGATGGCGCCCTGGGGACCCGCTAAAGTCGTCGTTGTGTGGATGCTAAACGTCACGACCTCGTGAGCACAAACATCTGGTCACGGAAAAAGGAAGAGAACCGCAGAAAGCACGACCATTGAGCAATACAGCACGTGAAGACCGAAACAATGATAAGGTACATGTGCAGGTAACGAAAAGAAATAAAACACCAAGAATAAACTCCTGAAATAAATCTGGGATCCTATGAAGTATACTTTCATTGAGCCTGACCATGTAGCAGGTCGATAAATCTGACAGACGGCCTGGGATCGCGGAGTTACACGGTGGAGAGCACAGTTTCATTTTTCCAGATGGCAAAACGAAAGGAATGCTCCATGGCTTTTCCCAGAGAAAGATGAGCGCTGCCCATCTCTGAGGGCTTTCCCTCGCGGATGCAGAACATAAGAGTAAATGAAATAGCCTGGAAACAAGCTTGTCCAACATTTCTTACACTGAATATTTCACGTCGGAACATGCAACTCCTGCTTTGACGAAACTTATACCCTTCGGTAACAGGAAAGAACTGGAAAGTGCAGTTCATCTCAAACTAAGATCAAGTGAAAAATCTGTGATTATTCCCACGTGCAGCCATAGATATTTGCGAGACCTGAACAAAACAGACCATGTACCATAGAGGAAGTTATGTTATGTGCTCAAACTGATGTGAAATGCAGCAGTTCCACTTTCATGCTGCAAGCGTCCGGCTCCAGCATCGGAGTGACGGGCTCTGTCCAAGGTGCTGAAATCAAACTGCGCTGCGTGGCAGCAGACTGGCTCTTCACTGCTTTCACACCATGCGCCTCTGAGAGTCTGCAGGCATCGCTAAAAACAAACAGCACGCCAGGAGATGACATTGATTAGATAGTTCTCTCTGGGTGAAGGTGTGCTAATTAGGAAATCACCTATTGTGCAGCAGACTGGGGCTCTTTCAGTTGCCCTTAGTTTCCTAATTATATAATTTAACAATATTGTATTGTACAGCATCAAGCACAATTTCGCTTGTGACAATGATAGGAAAACCTTTCTGAGGTATGATTTCAAGATTATAGCCTACAACATGCCCTTACTACAGGTGGGCAAATAGTGACGCTCTTTCTGCCTTTTGGCATCTCAATCTGACGTGACAATTACCCCTTTGAATTTTTACATGGACACAAAATAGTTCCCAGAATGAATTGTATGAAGAAAACAGTACAGTTTACTTTGGTAGTTAAACACACACAGGCCAGCACTTTGTCCCTATTGAATATCTGAGCTGCAGAGAAATGGACAGACAGACTATGATTATGACAGGACTGAAAACTAACAGAACTCATCTCATTGAATTACTTCAAATCCAGACTGAAAGCACTTGAGACAGCCCCCTTAACATGTAGATGTTTTATCTAATATGTATGTCATTTTAAATTATGTTGTATTGTAAATTGTTGCTGCCTATTGGCCAGGACTCCTTTAAAAAAGAGGTTCTTAATCTCAATGGAACTTTCCTGGTTAAATAAAGGTTAAATTAGATAAATAAAAATAAAATGATCAGTTCATTCACAACTTGAAGGGACTGAAGGAACTTAAGTGGCTACTTAACCACAGGCCGAGCTCACAGTTTGCTGTCAAATTTCAAACAACAGCACTATGTAACTGTTGATAAATACATTACACAGTTGAGTTGTATCTGGCAAAAAGTTGTGCTGAACAATATCCGATTTACTTTCACATAGAGAAAAGAAAAACAAACAAACAAACAAACAAACAAACCAAACAAAAAAAACACCACAACAGTTTCTGGCCCAAGGGAGCCGCTGCAATTCACTTCATACTGATTTTCCTCACGGCCACTTTAATTATGCTTTCATTCATCACAAAAACCCATGGTTCATTGAATTAAATGTGTTTAAGGGTATACGGAATGATTCCACACGATACAGTAAACTTAATGTGTTGGTTAGATGTTCTTCACCATAAAAAGTCATCACAGCAGTATAAGACTTTCTTAAGGATGCATTCAAGGCTACGCATTCAAAGTTGTTTCCCCAAACTTTATTTGATTCACAGAGGTTAAACCTTCTTAACTGTAATTAGTTTTCTAATGATAGAGGTTATTCACTGCTGTTTATTTTTAGCCTGCATTCAGCACAGATGTTAAATCTTGAACAAAGTGTCTCTAGGAGGAACTTCATTGACTCGACTCTCTTACTTATTTATGAATACTCACTGAATGTGATAACAACTTCTCCTGCAGTCTCTTAGCAGCATGTTTCCATGCTTGCTAAGTCTGGCTGGGGACCCCAGGTTTCACTGTGAGTGGGCTAAATAAAGCATGTAAATGTTGCTGAAGGTTTGACACAGTTACACAGTTGTTGGAAATATCCTACTCAACAAGCCAAATGGATTCTGAATTCTGACTTTTGCTTGCATCATGGCACTATCTCTCTCTCTCTCTCTCTCTCGTTCTCTTTCTCTCTCAAACACACACACATACACACACACACACACACACACACACACACACACACACACACACACACACACACACACTTGTGAAGCCTCCCCTTGGGAACATTTCCTTTTTCCAGCATGCTGAATTGGTAGCTGGTGGCTGTTTAAAGGCATCTTTAAAGGGAGATGTCTTCCTGAACTCCACATGACACTATTAATGGCCAACCTCTGGTATTGCAGGTTATTGGACAAAACATTAATTGTGAGCGTTCAGCATTTTTCTTCAAAGAGATCTGTAACAGTAATGAATGAAAATAGGATGAAGAACAAGGTGCTTGTTCAAAAGACACCAGTGGGACACAGTAAGCTGGGTGAAGGACAAATGGCTGTTAAAACTCTCAAATGCTCTCACAAAGAAACAATTGGTACCCTTATAAAAATGCATGTCTTTGAGACCAAAGTGAATTTTGCAGAGCAAGAAGTGTTTTGATTCTTCTTGAATACAATTCTAACACTGCAGCCTCAGACACAAATGGCTTTTTGAAGACAAAATGTTGAACATTTGTATTCCTTAAAAGAATAGAGGCGCAATTTGGAATTAACACTGGTCCTTTGAATGTTTTACTAACCAGAGATGTCTACCACAGATATTTATCTCAGTCAAATTGAACAGTTATGACAAGTTCAGCTAACACAGTGAAAGATATTCAAAGTAAAGTTGTCTTCTGAATCTTTAGTGGGAAATATTTATTCCAAAGACTGAAATTGTGAAGATTAAATGAAACATTCATGCAATAAACTATCAAAGAAACAACCAAGTAATGTTGTCTTTTTTTTGCTTGCCAATGAACCCTGTGCTTCTGCCAGTGATGTTTACACTTGAAGAGGGGGAAAAAATGATTTTTATTTTGCATTCCTTTTGAAACTCTTTATCTCTTATACATGCTTGTGGCATTTTCCTTCATCTTCAAAATGTAAAAATAGATACTGCTGCCAGAAAAAACAACAACAAAAAAAAAAAAACGAAAAGAAAAATACCTCCACTTGTACATGACCAACAGTTCATCTGCACAAGTAAATAAATTCAAAAAAGGCTTTGCTGTGGTCAAGGCAAGCCATGGTAAAAAAAATATTGCTTTCTTTTCTGTATATTAAAGTATGGCTGATCTATATATTGAATTATGAATGTATTCAAACCCATTCATCCAAGTACCCATGCTACATCAGGGCATGCTTTTTGACTGACCTAAGTCAATAGCTGGGTTCATAGTCAATATCCCACCACGACCCTAAAGACTCATCAATACAGAGTCGATTAGGTATGCAGTAATCGACACTCTGCTGATAGCTTTGTATTCCAAACATATTGAGTGAAAAACTGACACTTTGATGGTGATGTTGAAGAAATCTTTATTGCTCATGTAGAAAATTACTGGATCTTGATGGATCAAATGAGCCATCCTACTGGGTTTACTGCCTCTCTCTACTTTGAAATTTTAAAAAACAGTCTCAGCAAGGTTAGCATCAAAGTTGTAGTCAATTTATTGGCCCCCCATATGAAATTGTATTTATTTTTGTCATTCAAATCAATGCTTTTTTGAATAGTTATTGACCCTTGTAGTTTTTGGACTTGTGGAAAAAAGTTTCTGTGTACAAAGTAAAATTGATAAGCATCCAAATAAAACCAAGATGTTTAAGAAAAATCCATTGATCTGTTTGACAGCACCCCCTCTCCCCAAATGAAAAAATGTTGAAAAAAATAACTGAATCAATAAAATTTCATGGGGTGGCTGATAATTTGACCCCAACTTCACCTTCAGCATATAGGCAGCATTTAAGAGCAGTTGGTCATATGTCATATGAAGAAATCGATTTTAAAGTCTTTGTGTGAACTTTCTACATGATCATAAAGAAGTCTTATTTCTAGATATAGAACTGATTGTAATCCACAACTTAAAACGAGATTATCTATGCCCAAAAAAAAGGGTTATTTCCAAATGCTATTTCTCAGCTTCCTAGCCAGGTTAAACGGGTTTAACTTACAGCACGCTAAAGTCCTTATGACAACACTATGCCACCCAGTAAAGTTTTGTTGTGAAGTGAACAATCTGTGTTTGTCACATTACTTAAAGTAATGGTGTACACAGGAGTGGAACTGGCAAAGAGAAGAAGGACATAGGAGCAGAAGAAAGTTAAATGGGACAGTGATAGAGCATGGGCCAAAAGCTTCATGACCTTGCACATGCAGCAGTAATACTGCAATGGTCTGTTCAAAGTCTATGGATAAAATGAAGGGTAAGATGAATTTTGCTCTTCTTGTTTAGGTTGCGGTTGGTTGATCAACACTGGAGGGACATAACCAGGACTCACCAGCATTACAAGTTACAGACATGTCTCAGAGCACCAGGCTGTGAGTGGCCCTATAGCCAGCTGCTAAACTACAGTTTAAAAACCTAAGTTTAAAAAGTTAGCTGTTTCACGTTTCAGACATTAGTGCAATGTAACAGTAAATGAATATGTAAATTTGAATATGCTCCTGAAACAAAGTGTTAAATATAAGATCCACTCCCCATTCATTTACTTCAAAACAAACAAACGACTTGGCAAGACTCACATCCTCACAACTGTGGATGCAAGTGCTCATGGGAAACAGAGTCTTTATCCTGGAAAACAATATATTTTCCAGATTGTCCTCACAGCCCCTTAAGTTCTCTCTGTTTCACAACTTATCAAAAAATTATCACAGTACCTTTAAGTTCACAACAAAGTTTCAACAAAATGTACACCAGCTGTCATCTGTCATCTCTGTTACATGCCAGTTCAACAGATTGCGTTCAATGCACACTTATCCAAATCCCTCTACAGTTTTGTCTCTCATCTGTCCACTCACACTGACAAACTGACTGCAAGAAGCCTCCATGCAAGAAGCTGGCCTGAACATCCAAAGCAATTTAGCCTCCTCGCCAAAGACATCAACCTCGCCAACCTTGTGATAAGTGGACAATGAGGCCTGCTGAGCCACAGCTGCCAATAGTAATTAGCACTTAGCATGCAAACATACTAAACTAGAATACTGAATATATGATTCTCTGCAAAACTCTGCCAAACATCAGCATGATCTTTTTGCCTCTGAGAGCATACCTCAATGCTCTCAGGGGCATACAGGCCTAAGAGCACCACTGTGCTTGAAAACAGCCTCAGAAATCTGTGAGCATGTCTACAGGCTCTCTTTGTATATGGTCAAGAAACTGACTGAGTCCAAGCCCACTCATTGTTCTGGTCATTACTCTCTAGGAGGTGCTACAAATCATCACCACCAAGGACAAGCAGTTTTAAAAAACAGTTCTTCCCTCCTCTTCAATACGGCTCTGTATCTCCTTGGATTCTCTATTACCTCCTCTTCAAATGGTTTGCAATTGTGATGTGATATCTGATGTGATTGTGGCTTGGATATTTTCTTTGCAATTACAATGATGGGACTCTTACTGTACCAGAATCAAATTCTAATAGAAAAGCTGTACGGCCATTACAGGCAGTTGAAATGAAGTGAGTGGATTTTTTTCATTTTATCTCCGTTTTTCGTTTTGCCACTGGCCAAAAAATGAGCTTCATAAGATTGTGGATTGATTTTTATTTCTTACTCATGGCTCTGCAGTAAAGAGAAATACCAAGATATGATGATCAGGTTACAAAACACATGACAATAGGGTCCATGTTTTGTGCAAAAGTCTGTCTCTCAAAGGTATCATTGATGTGCTTTTGTGCTCAGAAAACTCTATGTCATCCTCATACTTCCATTCAGCACAGCAGAAGTCAATACACAACATACAAACACTGGCTATCTGTATCTGTCACCTCGGTCTTCCATTGCATTTGACCTTGTGACCCTTGTAGACAATAGCCTGAGACCTTGGAGTCAAGACCAAGCAGCACTGTGGGTACATGTTCTGAATGACTGACATAAGAAGACCTTTCATCTATCAGAGCAACATTTGTTTTAAAAGTGCCCTGAATGTTTTAGATTTCAGTGATTCAGTTAAATCTGTTTGGCCCCTTGGTTGTGGGTGAATCTATGAGTGTTTTTGTGTTCGTGTGTGTGCGTATGTGTTCACATCCCCTCCCCCATCTTCCCTATGACCTAACCTCATCTATTTTTGCTGTCATCATGCAGAGTGGGCAGTCATTACGGAGGGACCTCCCAAAGAGAGAGCTTCACTCACTAATGGACACCATGCTAGTAGTTTCTCGAAGGTTATTCATTTGAACATACAGAGGTGTACATCTATCCATCAATCATTTATCCATCCATCTTTCTATCTGATGAAGAAAAAGTCATGACAGATTACATCCCATGTTGAATATTACTTCTCACCCCTCTTCTTTCCTCTCTAGTTATTCATCCATCCATCCTTCCCTTTCTCACTCTCCATCCCCTCCTTATGACCACATATCAATTCTGATGTCCTCCTCCTTTTCCTCCTCTTTCTCCTTCCCCACATATTTCATCCTCCTCTTCCCATAGCTCCTCAGCTTTATCCAGCACATTAACCATGTGCCCTGTGACTCATCCCCTTAACTGAATTCCCCCAACTTTTCATCCCTCCTTTAACCCTTCTGCATTTCCCCCAGCACAATATTAGGGTAATATCAGTATCCACCAGCCCTCTCTGTCTCCTTGCCTCAACCTGTATCATTTCATCTCCATTTTGCCCCAAAGCCTTGCTTCTCCTCCAACTGCGCCTAGCGAAATTGCTTCTTTTCTCCTCATTTCTGCTGAGAAATATCTCTTTTTGTCAAACTCTCTCACTCATTTCTTCCTCAACTCTAGCGGCTAAGTCTTGTATCTTGGAAAGAGACAAAAAGACCATTAGGAGATACAAATCAATTGATGGTGTTACACTGTGATGTTGCAGCTGGGGAGTCGTCACATTACTCTAAGTAAAGTGCGGATCAATGCAAGTCAATGGCAGCTGGTGAACAGTGCATTTATAACATGCATCAGCCATTGTGCAGCCACTGTGACTCGCAGTTGATTTCTTCATTCAAAGGATGGATGGCATATTTCCAAAAGTAATGAACAAAAGGCAGCAGCCATAGAATGTATTCATGGTTGTTGTAGGTGCCATTTCATTATGAAAACTTTGTTTTGTATTATTTTAGTACATCATTTGCTAAAATACTAAGAGACAGATTTTGTTTGGTTTTTGGAATGTTTCCTGCCTGTACCTATTTGCTTCTGTTGTTCTAAATAAATGCATGCAGCAGAGGGTCACAATTGTTTTATCTGGTGTATGTAGGCCACCAAGTCAATTCAATGTGTGAAGCATGGTCAAGAAGTCACTGAAAAGTGGTTCTCAAAATGAGTTAGTTTGGAAGTGTGACACTGAGGTAGGAAGATGTTAGATAGCCACGAAAGCTGTTGTGTTTGTTATTGTCTTGCAAATGCACACTCTGTGTCCAAGGCCTTTTTCTTTGAAGATGTTCTGGAAAAGGGTGACATTTTTGCTCCTGTATTTCTTTTTTGTAAGACCAGCATGAAAAAAAAAAAAGCCACACATTAAAAACCCAAAAGATTTTACCGAACAAATTTGAGTATACCATTGAAGAGCAAAAGACATGAAGAGAAAAAGCAAACGAGGGGAAAGAAGTCAAAGAAGTGCAAAGAATCTGGTTGGTGCAAAGTTTGGGATACAGCTGCTGGTAATGGGAGATTGCTAGAGTGGACAGTTTGGATTGTATAACCCAGCTAAATGTGTACGTGAGATCTCCATATTCAAGTGGTTCTTTCTAATTCCAGTCCATCAATCCATGATAGGTTTTTACAAAGCATCATTTCACACTATTATGGCTCACCCTGTGACGTGATAAAACAAGCAGATTCTGAACAGATCTTTGATCTGAGTGTTGTGCGAGAGAGGTGCATCACTGGATTAAGAGATGGAAAACTTACTGATCCCCCCCCCCCACAATATGTCCCTTTGGTCCATCTTGTACTATATATACTTATGTTTCTCGTGTTTATTTATCACCCAGTCACTTAAATTCAGCAGTTGTGAAATAATTCTTATTGAAAGCCTATCACATTTTTGACATTTCTTTTTTTTTCGTCATGAACCTGTCGCTGCTCTGTGGAGTTTCGTGGGTTTTCTGTGCTTTACGAATAACTATAACCACAAGGCAAGACTTCTTCTCATTTCAGAAAGACAGTTAGATATTTAGAAAAAAAGAGATCTTAGGGCAGTTTTTAAAATAAGGGATAGCAGACTGTTCATAGCAGAGAAATTCTGCACATGTTCTGAGTTTTCGCCAACCTTTCAAGAGCTTTGAAGGTCCTTGCAAACGAACCAATAATTGACTTAACTAGCATGCCTCATTATGGTTTACACACTCCACTCTGTCTCTCCTGGACCTGTCAAATTAGAGCCCTCTGTGCACATTAAGCGTGACTTGTAAATAAATGGTATTATGGTTGGATTCAGTGACAGAGTGGCAGCGTGCCACATCAATATGACTACCGGCAAGAATTAACGTCAGGCTAAATTACAGGACACTGGAACCGCAAGGTAGCTAGTTATTCAGCAATTAAAAGCACTCGTGCTCGTTGCTGTCCTGACTAATTCCAATACAGCGCTGCCCTTAAAGACTGACAATGTCCATGGTGTAATGACTGTTATCTATTTGTATACTTGTTCATAGAAAAGATTTCCTGTTGTTGCTGTGTCCGATCAACAACACTGGATCTAGAATGAGGGGAAATAGGAATTGGCATCAGCAGGCAGAGTGTTTCATGTTTCAAAATAAGACCATGGTACATCTAATCAGGGGAGAATTTGGGACTCTTCACTCAGTCTTTGCAATGATATACAGCATTTAAATGAGAAAAAGAGTATTTTTTTGGGCAACGTGTTGAATTCTTCTTCTCTTTTGCATGGAGGAAATTTCATGCAGTGCACCAGCAAGATCTGTCAACAAACTACATGTAGAGGACAATGATATTAGTAAAACTCTTTTAAGCACCCAAGGGCTTAACAGAATTTGCACTTGTCAAACTTTTGTCTTCCCAAGTCTCATTTTGTTGTCATTGCCTCTTTAAATGCATTCTAATGGAGATGGTATGGAGCTGGCAGGCAAATGACCTCACCAGGCTGCTTGCCAAGATCATTAAACATCATCCTTGGGTGCCTGTCAGATAACAATTACCCTCTCATGCAATGGACCTGGATCTTCACACACCTTGTCTAAATGCTCTGCCCAGGTTCTGGCACTGCTGACCAAACGCAGGCTGTTTGACAGATCATAGACAGCGTGGTCCCCACAGGCTGGCAGATGGCTATAAACAGCCTTAATAATATGGGCGAAAGAACATACACACACACACACACACACACACAAATGTGCACCAATGCCTTGACTTGCTTCCATTTGCAGGCAAACATACTACAGATCCAAACATGTCAAAAAGACATGTATAAAAAAAACAGCAGACTTTGGCACTTGTTTGGGGGTCCGTGGCTCTGTCAATAATGTCCCTTCATATAGTTTTACTGAATGGATAAACACAGAAAATCTCTTCCCCTATCTCAGTCACATCACTTACTGGCAGCTTTTCTCTCCTCTTCTCTGATCCTGTCATGGGCCAACAGAAAACATCTGGGAGTTCACACTGTGTGTGTGTGTGTGTGTGTGTGTGTGTGTGTGTGTGTGTGTGTACTCACTCTGTGAGAGTGCACTGGATTTACAATGAGCCTATTTGTGCGTGTGTTAGTGTGCGTTAGCTTCTCAGCAAGCCTGCCAGGCTAAGGGTCCAACATCTGTGAGTTCAGATGTTTTCTAATGATATGCTAATGGTGCTGGAGGGAGACAAGCACAGAGGCTAATGTAGCGGTCATAAACCTCTGCCTCTATCCCTCTACTGCTTTAATTCCCTACTATCCTGATGTACCCCCCTTATATCCATGGATGTATAACTAGTTGGGGTGACCCAGCTAGTTAATGCAGGGGTGGGATATAGCTCATAGAAGTTAACAAATCATCTGTATTTATTACTCTCTCTTTCTAAAGTACTAACGCTGTCCCCAAAATCTGTCCCTTTAATGAAATATCTGAAATGTGGTCTATATTCAGTGTCATCAAGTATCATGCCTCATGTTAGGTAAATGTAACCAAAATTAATAGCTTTAATTGAAGCAGAAAAGAAAGTAATCATGGATGCCAGTGCAATCGTCAAGATTTTCTTGATACATTTCAAATAAAAAGCTTTTTCCTCTTTGCCCTTAAAGCATCATACAGAAATCTTTCTTAAGCTAATTTTACATACAAAGCTGAAACATGTAAAACCTCCGAAGTTACCCTACAGAAAGGGGGCTAAGAAAGGACCCTGAGAGATTGTCCAAATTTAACATTGAATAATTATCACAATTAAATGTGCAACATTAAATACAAAAGCCTGCACCAACACAGCCCAACTTATTGATTTTAACGTTAGTCCTGCCTTTACAATAAAGGTCAATAATAGCTTGGTATTTTGGGATGGACAATCAGATTCCAAGAGGTCTTCATGCCACCCCTGTGCACATGGCCCACCCTGTATTGAATGCGTCTTTGTTTAATTATAATACCAAAATTGGTGCAACACTTCAGCTGCATTTTGACTCTATGACAAATAATCATATTATCTATGTGATTCAGAATTTCTGAAAGTTTCTTGAAAGTTGTTCAGTATCATACACTGTAAAACTTAAATATAACTGATTCTTGATTTCAAGTGTTTCTCTCCTGATTCACAATCATATTATAATCGTTCCATAAATGAATCATGACAGAGCAGGGTAATGCAAACTTTTTGAATATTTGACATCAAACAACCTTTAGTGTGGAATGGTATTATCCAGGACTTCCAGAAAAGACAAACACTAGAAACATTTGTCGGGGTCATTACCATTAAGCTGGATAGCTCTGTTATTCAACAACAATAAAGTGAAGCACTGTAGATAATGTGTGACATTGTATTATGGACATAACTTCACTAACCTCTCTGTACTGCTGGCACTGACAGCAAAGACGACATCACTGCATTTACCTCTGAATGGCTTTCACCCTCCAGGAGGAAAACAAAGCCATGTGTGGCTGTTGAGAGCTCGAGGCTAACTACTATCAGTTAAGCTTTCTGAATGAAAAAGATATTCAGGAGTTACCAAGCTTATTTATGCAAATATTGAAGATATTTAAATATAAGAAGTTGGGCTGTGTTTTTTGAGTCAGAATTTGAACTCTCTTATGTAGACTTCAAACACCAAATGAGGACTTTATTTGAATAAGAGACTAAAGAGGGTTATTTGTGCACTGACCATAATCATTTCTATTGTGTTAAAATGTTAGGATATATTTCCATAAGAGATATAAAGTCTGTGGAAATCCAATTTCAGGAAACATATTTTTTTTAAATGAATTTTGGAACCACGTGTCATTGCACACTTTCTCATGCTGAGATGTGTCTAGACTGGGAAAGACAACAATGGATCCCAATGTCTGATCATCAGCATAACAACTGTTAGCATGCTTCTGCGGTTCCCACTGAAGCAAGGAGCCTTTTCCATGCCTTACCAACAATTCGATTGTAAAGATGATGGTTGTTACCCAGCCTTCACCCTAACATTTTTGTTTTAAAATATATATTTTTTATTGTTTTCATGTCTTTTGCAGTTTGCTTGTCATTGTCTGATATGCTTGCTTGAATCAGCTGCAATTTTGAAATTATTTTTTCATGTTATTAATTAAAGAGTACATTTCAGCCTTTCTTAGATGCACATACACAAACACACACACACACACACACATACACGCATAGACGCACACACAGTAGATCTGACCACCTCTGTGTTCCAACCACCCTCCATCTTCCCTCAATAATAACCTGAGGCTTAACCCCAATCATGGCAAACAGCTCTCTCTCTTTGTGTGTGTGTGTGTGTGTGTGTGTGTGTGTGTGTGTGCATGTGAATGTATAAAAGAGAAAGCGAGGAAAGTGTTCTGCATGATGTGAGCATGCCTGCAGAGAATTGGCCTCAGAAAATATTGGATTGGATCAGGAAGATGGGGCTCTACATCACTGCTTTCATGTCAGCTGAATGTGTCTTATGATCTGTCTGATTGCATGTGTGTGTGAACCCCTGTCACATTACCTGTCCTAACCACTGTGATGCTTGCATTAGCAATTCTTTTCTATTCTGAACCTTGTTGGCCTATTTCATAAAATCACTACACTCAAATGTAAGGTTCAGTACTATTTATAAAGGTTTGAGAGATAAAGTGCAGAGATTATCTACTCTCATAAGCCATTAACATAAACTGTATACATTTGCATTTTTTAACAGTAAAAAAAACAACGCACTCTTGCTTTTATGTACACACCCCGGTCACGGTTCACCTGAGCTGTGTTCTAATTCATTCCCTGGAGCTGATACTCAGTACAATCAGTCTTCATTGTTCCCAAAGGTCAACACACAGGGCCCTCAACATGATTAAAAACCATTGCTAAAACCTCAAACAAAGCCAGTAAAAAGATAATCATAGTGTCATCAGATATAATAATCCAGTGCTTATGTTATCTGGTCTGTTTTCCCCTGAGATTTAATTCATCACACAAATAATTATGTATAATGGCCCCTCCAAACCAATCATCTGGGACTTAGAAAAAAACGTGCCTTGTAAGCAAACTGTTGCTTAAGCAAATGTGCCACTTAGAAACAGAATTCTGATGATCAAAAATAGGCTAAGTCAGAAACTATTTCTCTGATGCTGCTGTGCACTTATGAGCTTTTCATTTGCTGTTTAAATATAGTTGAAAAAATAAATTTAAAAAAAGAAAAACCTTTCTTCATTGAGTTTTGTTGAGCCACTTCACTTGTCAAAATGTATAGTCTTAGATATCCTTACAGTACATAGGTTACATCAAGAGGATAAATAAAAGAGATTATGTTGAAAAGCATTACATTCTGCAATGATATGTACAGAATAATAGTACTACTGTAGGGGTCTCTGAGAGGGAAGACTATCTGAACTGTCCTCTTTTGTATAGATATCCATTGTTTTGCTGTGAAGATCTGATGCTTTATCAACTACTGCTTGAAGTAAAGCAAAAGAGTGCGGTGTGAACAAGACTACAGAGAAATATTATCAGAAAGGAACAAGATTGTGAATATTTTCTGTCAGTTTCACTTTCACTCATGTCTCCGTGAAATGTGTGTGAAGACTCCATGCTGTAATTTCAGTCAGCCTCAGAAATAGTTGGCAGCAGTCCAGCTCAGTCTTAACAAATCTATATAACTGTACATCAAACTATCTGTCAAATGGTTGAACATGCATCAAATTACAGAGTCCTCACCACATTAGTCATACAACAACTTATTGTGGCAGGTGTTCCATCTTTTCAAAGCTCCACTCGACTTCAACAACACTTACCGTAACAGGGGCATATACAAACCCACAGACACAAGAACAGAGCCCAGCATTGGCACATATACAAGCCTGTGGCAAGGTTGTGTCGGTGTTCTCATGAGTTTTTGGTAGAAAGCAGGTGTTCATGAATATTCAGATAAAGGGAAGGGGTCCAAATGTCTGCTTTTCAGCCGAATACACCCGTATAAGCATGCATGTATGTGTGCCTCTGTTGGAAGATGGAAATATAAAGAATATATAAGGCAGTAAAACATGCAGAACATGCATAAGTATAAGCTCCTGTGTGTTTGTGATTGAGTGCTTTTTACACCAATGTCTCAACTGAAAAGTGGCATGTTAGAGTAGAAGCATTCTTCTAATGCCATTGGTCTTGTTCAGGCTGATGAGCAGCAATTTAGCAAGAGAAACACATGTATGTCAAGGTTCATTGGTTTTCACTTTCAGGGAGCACCATGAATTGTGTTGTACACTGCAATGAATGGTTTGTTTGGCTTAAAGTTTATTTGATTATCTTGTGCACTTACCCCGGCAGAAGTCGAAGTAGTTTCCGCCAACTGCGAATTAAACAAGATCACAAGTTTAGTTTTGGTTCTTTCCACTGTGTTACTGTTAAACACTATCTCAAATAAATAAAGTATAAAAGCGTTGACATTTTGATTTGAGAATCCTTTTTTTTTTTTCTTTTTTTTTGTTCACAAGCCAATCACCTCTCAGCTGACTTAAAATTTGCCTCTTCTGCTTGTCAGCTGTCTTTCAAGCTCACAACATGACCCTCCTGTCTTCATTGCTCCAGTTCTCAGCTCTTCAGCCCTACTGTCTTCGTCATCAAGATCTAGCCCTACACAAGACGTCTTTACCACCACCTGTGTCTGGACTCCATGGGGGGATTTTCATAATTGATCTTGACATTGTTCTCCTGATACATTCATTATTCACTATGGAATTGCAAACTTTTAACTTTTTTTCTTGCAATTCTGTTGATGTTATTGATGCAGTTGCTGAGCAACCGTGCTATGTTTGTATCACTGAAGCAGACTAATCGGCCAAACTGCTGGAGATTCCTGCAGAACTTTGGATATTTAAGATGCAAAGGGGATAGTGAGGGGCAAAGCTATGAGGGAAAGAAGCTGGTGCAGGACAACAGTGGGTTTTGGGTAGGACATTTAAGTTGTGTTTGCCATTTAACAAACCTGGACTCAACTTAATTCAGAACCTAAGTTGTCTATTATCATTGGACAATAAATAGTCTGCAAACTTTGAGTGTGCCTGTCTCGTGTGGGCCAGCATGTGTGTGGGTCAGCATGTGTGTGTGTGAGAGAGAGAGAGAAAGAGAGAAGGAGGGAGAATGTGTTTCTATGAATGTGCTGATGGGACAGAAGACAACTGCAGTTTTCCCTCTGTTCCGGCCCTCTTGTTTGCCTTGTTAGTGGGACACAGAAACAGAGCTGTTTCCTTAATTGTCATGAATAATGGAAAGCTTGTTTGTTTTCCCTGTTAACTGCACAAAAATCATGTCTACACTACACACATGCCTCCCTGTGCTGTATTCAAGTTACATGAATGTCAGGGTTTTTTTTAACCAGGACTTCTACAGCAAAACTTTAAGCTTGAAGTAACAGTAGGAGCAGAAGTAGGACCAATTATGAGATTTTTGAATCATGATGGGTAAATAAGAAAAAAATATTCATTATACAACTATCGTGTTCTACTTTGATGAGGGATCTTTTCCTCTGATTATTATTTTTTATTATTGTTGTTGTAAATTATCATATCTGTTATATTTTATCATGTTGCTGAGATGACACACTGTTACCTTTCTTCACACCTACAAAAGGCCAAAGTGACCATGAGATCATGTACATGTTGTGTTGCTTTGAAGCTAAGGGTGCGTGTGCGTGGGAAGTGTTTGCCAGTAGCTCAAGATATTTTCAAGTTCTCTTTGTGTCTTTGGGGATTTGGAACAACTGTAGCTTTCCCTCATCATCTTAGTGATTTTAATTAATTTTGCTTTTCCTACCCTTTCATTTCTTCTCACGGCTGCTTAATCTTTATAATGTCTTTTTCACTCACTAAAATCTATCTCTCAACTGAATCCACCAAATGACTTTGTGAGTATGTTTATACATTCATTCATTTATGAAGAGCTTGTGTCATCTCAAAGGTTAAGGTTTTGTAAGGAAGAATGGCGGTATCAGGTGGAAGATTTCCAAGCCGCAGAAATACTTGAGCCTGAGCTTGAGCTGAGATTATTTCAGTCCCTCCTAAATATTAGGAGGGACTGAATCATGTAGAATGTATAAACATTCTACATGATTCAACCTCATTGAGCAACATACCCAAACATGAGCTTTAACAGGGTTTTTGTAATGTACCAGTATTGATCGAACCATTTATTCCCCATTGTCTCATAGCTTTTAACCAGAGGTTGCCTTTTGCTCTTTTTCACATACTGATAATGGCTGGGGAAGCAGAATATATACAATTTATGATCATCATTCAGTAAAAATTTTACTTTTTCAAATTATACTGGGCAAATTGTACTTTAACTACATATTTGGCACTTATGTTTTGACTGAAAAGAAGAGTCAACGCTAAAGCAAGTTGAATGTAAATCTTATTTTGATGCACAAAATTTGGAAGAGCAAAATAAAATAAATGACCCTGAGTCCTGCAGTTCAATATTAGCAGAAAGTGGCACTCCAGCCTTGATTGCAGTAGGAAAAAAAGTTGGGAATGTGGAAACACCTCTACAAAACCATCCTGGGATTTCTCAAGAGGTCATTTACCCCAGGCTTACCATAACTGTGCTGGAGTACTTCCATGAAAGCAATCCTGCAGCTCTTAGACTGAGACATGAGAGATGGTGTGTGGGGAGTGTGTTAAGAGAGTGAAAATCATGGAAATTTATTCTGGGAGAGTTTACTGTAGGTAGACAGGATGGGAAAGGTAATCAAAACAAAAAGCTTTTGTGTCAGGACCTGATGGTGTTTGGCAAAAGTAAAACCCATGACAGTGCCTGAATTGTTGAAAATCATCACATCATACCACACATGGCTGTTTTAAACTACCTGCCACCATTTGTTCAGGTTTAAATCCTCTTTTCTCAAAACAATGTAAATCAGTGAACTTGTGTGACTTTAGCTCAGACAGTTACATGTAAAACCTTGAACTGAGGTTATTGTGCACAGAAAGAATCTGTGACAAAGCTTGGCCTGAATTTCTCTG
Source organism: Thalassoma bifasciatum (assembly GCA_008086565.1). Lineage (NCBI taxonomy): Eukaryota > Metazoa > Chordata > Actinopteri > Labriformes > Labridae > Thalassoma > Thalassoma bifasciatum. Next base: position 821,432 of record RPOG01000051.1, on the reverse strand, counting down.
TTAGCTCCTGTAAGACAGTCTCAAGGTTCACAGGGAAAACTGTGCTTTTTTTAAGATAATTAAACTGTTTTAAATAGAATTGCAGGCATGACACATTTCATGTTGATTCATGCTTCAGATAACATCCCTTATTCTCCTGTCACGGCTCCCTACTCTGTCCCTCTGAACAAACATGCCTACCTACGCACACACAAAACACAGACACACACCAGACCATGCTTAATTAGTTATTTCCTGAGGTAGTGGGGAGCTAAATGCCAACCATCCGTCAGTGGTTTACTGTTCAGAACCCCTTCTCTCTCTCTCTCTCTCTCTCTCTCTTCTCTTAACCTGACCAAATTTCTTCTCTCTTCTCATTTTTATTCTCTTTAGCTTTACATCCCTCACTCCTTGCCTCAAGTCCCCCTCTTCTGCTTTTAATTTAATTTTTCTGCCCTGCCCTGTCTCCTTTCACACAATCCATCCCCCTGTGTCATTCATTTACCTCCTCCTCTTGCACCCTTAACATCCTGATTTTTTTTATGTAACAGTAGCTCCACCTCCGTCCTTCTGTCTTCATATTTCCCTTTCACTCCTTCGACATCTTTTGACAGCTCCCTCCTCCTCCACCTCCTGCTCTCTTTGCCAGCACTCTGGCTGTGAGCTGTGGGAGGAGTCGGTAACCTTTCATGACCTTTATATGCAGTGCAATGAGCCATCTCTCCCCCTGTGCCACTATTAATCCTGATAAATAAATAAGAACATTGCATGTTCTGTTTGAAAAAGAAATAGCCCAGATATTACGCAAATGATTCATTTACAAGTATAAAAGCAAAATCAGAGGAAAAACAGGTCTCAAAGAACAAGGAAGGAGAACTGACTGGTAATGAACATTGATTCCCATACCTCCATGCTGACAGAGCAGGGGGAGTTAGTTAAAGGTTTCAAGTAAAGTAAAGTAACTTAAATACCTGATTTGATTGTTAGAGATTGGAAGTAAACTTGTGTTTATTTGTAAAGCTCAAGTAGCTCTTTAACAGATGAATATCAAAATGATAAAATCATATGCTTTGACTCAATGGCTGAAGGAAGACAGTGGTTTCTATCTGTATGATCAAACAACCTTAGAACAATGGGAAAAAATGTTAATCCCAACAGGGAACTTCAGGCCCTTTTTGGGGAATGCAAATAAATGAAAAACTAGAATTTATTATGGTTGAAGATTTTCCCAGGGGATTGCACCAGTTTGGTTGTATTCATGACACAATTGAGCGCACTGTGAATGAAACTTTCAGAGAAAAGAAGTTGACAACAGGACAGCAGTAAAGTATGTAAGCGATGCTTTAGGAGAAAAAAAAAGGAAAGAGGCAGCATAGCCAAACTTTCATTCTGAGTTGTTGGAAAAGATGGAAGATGCACTACATTCTGCAAAGAGCTAGTCTCGCTGTCAGTCAGCATATGACAATGAAAAGCCCTGGGTTGAGTTTGAGAAAGCTGATGGGTGATTGAGTCAAATGAAGGCAGTCTCTTTATTAAAAATACAGCAATTTCACTCGATCAAAGTTGTTCAAGTTATGTCCAGGATTAGATAAATGGTTGTTGTAGTGTCAGTATAAAGTCACTACACATTTGATGCGTACTGCTGGGCTGAATCAACACCTCTCTTTTCTGGTTTGTTCAGTGTGTGTGTGCTTGTTGCATGATAAGCCCTAATTTCATCTTTTGGTGCCATTAAACAATGACAAAATGACCTTGTGTCTTTTATTTTACATGTTAATGTCTTGAGATTGATAAAAACAGGCGATGGAAACAAGACCACCATGGTATAATCTCTTTGTAGTGTATGACATTGTGAGAGGACTTGCCTCATCCACCCACACCAGATGAGTATGATGGATGGGACTCTCATCTACTTGCCATTCCTTTGCTCCATGGGTGTGCCGGTAAGGAAATGGGCCATAGAGAACAGTTACAACTTGACAACCCTCCATCCACGGTGCTGACGTCACTAGCTATCGCATGAAAAATGTGTTGCTGTCACCACCCTCAAATCCAAAGACTTGACTCATGTGGATGGAGGAAGCTCTGTTTGCATCATGGCAGAAGAACCATTGTCCCCTGTGGTTTTCATTGAATCAACATGACAATCCATTCTCAGGGGGTGGCTGCATTTTCTGAAAGCTGTTGAAGGGGTTAATCCTGTCACATTATATATAGCCCCTGTTGGTGAGAATAGGGCAGGAGCAGTCAATGATGAGAACACTCATAACCACATGACAAGAGTGACTCAACTAATGATGTTTGCCACCCTGGCTAATCTCTTAGTTCTGGGGGGCATTTCCTCAGAAGAAAAGAGCAATAGGCCAGATGTCAGTTGGAGGTGGCCACTCCTAGTTTAGGCACTGTGTGAATCAGTCCGGTGGCTTTGGGGCTGTACATTTTCTAAAATGCACTTGAACTGTACACCATTTCTACCTAAGAAGCTCAATGAGCTGGACTTTTAGAAGACTAAAAGATTTCTAAGCTGACTGCTTTGAGTTTCCCTTTGTTTTACTTCAGACTATCTGACAGAGGCTTGACAGAGACTTGACAGAGGCTTGTCGCATTCAACGATCAGGTGTATGTGTCATCTATTTTATCTTGTCAGTCTGTGTTTGGCATGAGGGCTGATCTCAGTCACTTTATCTTAATGTGCTTCCTGCCAAGGACATGGGCTGCGTTCAAATCCCCACAGTGGGAGCTCAAACTGCTCAAGTGGGTGGAGCTCAGGCTCTCTGGAGTCCTATTTGGGCAAGCCGAGTAGATTCTGCTTGGGGTTCTCTCTGTCAAGACAGTTTTCCACTGGCTTGGGTCGGCCAGCAATGAGGAATTGTAATTCCAGCGAGACATCAGACCTCTCAAGTTACTTGATGGTTTTTGGGAAACTAATTTTTTCACTCTGTGGGTAGCTTTGCTAAACCACATCAACTCACTTGTGGTAAACAAAAATCCCAAGGATCATGGCTTATTGATGTCCCTCTGTGGTTAAAAGTACACTAGTATTCTGGAACATTCTTCTTCCCTTCTTCCCAAAGTTTTACATGGTCAGTGCACTCCAATGAAAGCATTTGGTCATGGCAAGTGGCAAAAAAGTAAAGATGAACTTGCAATCAAATATTAGTTTTGTCAATGTCTTACCAAACACACACACACACACGCACGCACGCACGCACGCACACACACACACACACACACACACATATATTAAAAGTAATTCATTAAATGGTGGAATAAGTTACTCAGAGTCTTCTTATCTGCAGAGTCCCTTTCTGCTTTAAAGAGATGTATTAAGACTCAGCTCAGGAAGTACTGAGACTCAATCTGACCCTTCTCCTCTTTCTCCTTTGGGGTAAGATGAGTCAAACGGTGTAAGACCCAGCTTTTGGTGAATAACTAGCATTGATTATTGAATGTTGTAGAATGTTGAACAATATTATTGATGTTATTGTCATTATTATTATTATTATTATTATTGTTTTTTTTTTTTGTTTGGTTTTGACTACATTATTTTAGATGAAAAAATAAACAAACAAACAAAAAAACTATTCTTAGGGCACTAGATGGCAGAGCCTGTGACCAAAATAACTTGAAGCACATTGTCACACTTACAAAGATTTTTCCCTTCCCTTTCCTTATTCTTGCTTGTGTTGTAAGTATTTCCAGACACATCTGCTAAGTGATATTGTAGATTTTAAAGGGATCGAGAAGGTGTAGAGGTCACGTATAGTAAACTTTTGAAAAGGTATGTCTTAATGTAGATTTAATGCTTTATGAGGAGTCAGTGAAGGTGCTGAAGGATAGATGTGATGAGAACTCTGTGGCAGAAATAGGTCATTGCTTATACTGTAGTCTTTGGATGTTGTTAGAGGGAGGGCCATAAATGATGCTGGAGATCTGCAGCCAGACTCTCTTGTCTGTTCTTGAGGTCATCAAGGCATGGATGCGTGTTTCTACAGCTGAGAGGGTGAGTCTGACTTGTGCATTGCCACAAAGGTGGAAGAAGCAAGTTTTGTTTTTGTTTTTGATGATTGGTTTGAAAGAAGGGATGGAGTCAAAGATGATGCCAAGGTTAATGTCTACTCGGGAGATGGTGACAGTGTGATCATCAGTTTTCAGAGAGAAGTTTTGGGTAGAAGAGAGGAGGGATTAGGGGCCAATAAGAATGATATAACATTTATTGCATTTTTGATTTATTTTTTAACTGTTTTATTTCTGTGGAATTTTAAAGCTGGGTATCATCAGCGTATCAGTGAAAGTGAAGTCCAGGACGTGGTGTGTTAACTGCACAAAAATCAAGAGAACTGGCATGTCATCAGTAACGTGTCTCGGACGTTGTTTTGAGTTCATGAATACATGTGAATACATACAACTGTGTAAGTAAATGACAAAGGAACAATGTTTGTCATTTGCCAACTTCATAGTATGGTAGCCCTCTAAGGTACTGGAATTGCTGAGGTTTTGTCATGCGTGTGCCTGTATGTGTGTGTCCCCATGAATATAAGAGTATGAGAGAGGGAGACTAACAGTGCATTTAACCAAATTGGCAGGTGCACAAAAATGTCTAATGTTATACAATTTAGCATGGTTTCATGTGACCTGGAAAGACATAATGCTCATGTTACACCTCAACAAAGAAAATGAGCCGCAGCGCACTGCACTGCAGTGTGTCCCTGTGTGAGAGAGTGAGTGTGTGTTTAGGTTGTTCTCTGCCTTGGAGTAACTAAGCCAACTCAGAGAGGGAGAAATGAGGAGCAGGGGAATGCAGTGAAGGAGATAAATGTTTTTTATTCAAAGGAGCCAAGCCTGTGGCGCCATGCTCCTTCTCTTTTTTCCTCTCGTTTAATTAAGAAAGCAATCCCTCCTTCCCCTGAGCGCCCTCACTCTTAGTCTCACTCGGTCTGGCGGAAGCCACGTTTAATAAATGATCATGATGATAATGGGGGGTGACAGAGGGTGGTGTGTGTAGGGATGTGCAGGCTTCATATGTCAGTGTACATGCGTATGTATGTATATGTGGCTGTCAACACCACTGACACATATCGGACTTAGATTTAACACAGTGACACAGTCAATTAGTTGCGCTAACAGAGACTTCACAAAATGAACTTTAAAACAACAAGTTCAGCTCATGCTTTGAGAATCAATAGGTTTTTTTTGTGTGTATTTGTTTAACATTTCACTTATTTTCTGCCACTGCTTGCCTCTGAGTAGATCAAATGGTAGCTGGGCAGTATGTGATTCAATCAGTCTGCAGAAAGAAAATAAAGCAAATTCAGCATGTGGGCTATATTTAGCATTTAGCTCTTAAATTAGCTGCTCTGGAAATAAATTGGAATATTTTTTTTACATTTGAAAAATGAATTCCATTATGAGGCTGACGCTTCAAGTTGTTTTCATACCAGCGGTATAAATCCCTTGAGGCTTCCTGTCTTTATGAAGAGTTCACAGGAGGTTCACCTCCCCAGTGTCTATTCCTGCAACTTAAAATTAACAAAACACAAAGTGTGAAAACCATTCATCTAACGAAATGAACCTAGACTTGCATTTACTGTCTGCCTGATTATTGTTCACATGAATTCTCTACCTTGGACCGGCAGTTGAACTTACAGTTCAGAACCAAATAATCACCACTGTTATCAGATTTTGACCAATCAGTCACAAATTTAAACAAGTTTCAAATGTGTTTAAAGTCTTAACTCTGCCAGACAAAAGCAACCAAAGGGTTAATATGATCTTGTTCTATAGAATCAAGGGGAACAAAGGAGAATGGCATATGTCCCCTCTGTGTTTTGACACAGTGGAACTAAAGATAGTGAGTTGGCTGAGATCTGAGAGCAGCCTGAGGAGCTACTGGACTCCAATTATCTCCGCCAGGGTAAAGAGATAAAAAGTTCATAGAACATTGGAAACAAACTTGGCTCAATAACAGCTCTCATGTGAAGTCATTATTCAAAACTAGTTCTATCTGTGTTAGATAATCCACAAATGGTACAAAGGTTCACAGCTGCGTATATGCATACAAAAATTCATGACCTGGACCAAAGAAAAAGGTTGCCTCCTTAATTGAAAATTTAAGCATATAGGTACAAGACTTCTATTGGATAATTTCTGTATGGACAATTATCTTTCAGCTGGCAACAGGTAATTTTACCCCATGCAATGAATAACTTCTCATTTCTAAAACAACTATGGTGAAAGACACATCCTGTGGTAGTGGAAAAAAAAAGTTAGTCTGTTTAAGAAGGATCAAATCTGTGGGAAAACATTTAAGGAGATTGCAGAAACTACTAAAATTGGGTCAAGAATTATCCAACCCATTATTAAAAACTATAAGGATGGTGGGGAACCATCATTTTGGGTGCATCAGGGTAAGAAAAGATGCAGGCTAAGTGATGCACCTATCACGCCAAGTGCCTACTGTACAAGCCTGTGGGGGCTGTGCTATGATTTGGGGTTACTGCAGTTGGTCAGGTCAAGATTCAGCAACATTATGTGCCCAGAAAAAGAGTAGGAGAAACAGAATGGGTCAGGGAAGATATCATGTGACGAGAGGAAGGGAATAAGGGGAGTTGAGATGAAAATGAAGGGTGTTTCAAAGGGTGTGAAAGACAATGGAAGACTTAATGAGTGGACAGAAGAGAGCAAGGAGAACAAATAGGGCATAATGGGTCCAAGGATAATTGAGGGAAAAGCAGGCCAGGGAGTCATGTCAGTGGAGAACCACAGACAAGAGGAAGGATGGAAGGAAAAAGTAGAGTCTATCAGTTGAAGTCTGAACACAGATAAGAAGACACTAATGTTAGACAGTTAAGCAAAACCCCATTATTGTGTAAGCTGATTTTGGTTTTAACAATAAATACAATGTATCTGAAAGATTTTAGTTGATATACAGGAAAGAAGGCAGATGGATATGGATGTCACGTTTCCCTTCTGATGAGTTTCCTCTACGGATACACATTTATTCATTAACTGTTCGACTTTGTCTTGAACATCCTCTCAACCCCTCCTTGCAACATTTCATCCTCTTCATCTTTGCAAGATTGTTTGATCGGTCAGGCGCTGCAACTTTCATTTGTTGGATTTGTTTCTTATGTTTGTTCTTCTTAAATCATGTCCCTGTCCATCGCTCTGGTCACTCCCTCTAGTTCCCCCTCTATCCCTGTAGATATTTTTACCAATTAGCGTAATCTCTGGAGTCATGTCACTACTGACATACATCAAAGTAGCCTGCATATGGAAGGCAAGAAATACATCTGGTAAATGGAGCAGGATGGATATGCTATTGCGCTGCAGTGAGGCTATTGGGTGCAGTCATGTAAACATGAAGGCATCACATCTTGCTTGAACAAATCAACAAACAAACAGATGCAGACTCGCTTTTTGTCTGCTGTTATGAGATCACAAGTCTTGATCTACTGTATGTGTTTTTCTCTGTCTCGTCTTTTCTTCCACGAAACAAAGTGAGTTTTGATGACAGTGCCATGGTAGACAGTGTAGTGGCTTTTCTTTAATGGGGTCTTTTCGTGGTTGTGTGTTTGTGAGGACAACATTGCAAGGAAGTCTTGAGATTTTCAGAAATAAGTCAGCAAGTAGATGTGCAACAATTTCCATTTTTAAAAGAAATACGGTAGATTCTCCCTGTGGACCAGGTTATGGGAAATCATTGCATGTATTGAGACAAAGAATCAGTTATAATTGAAGTCAAAGTGATTTAGTCAAAGATAAATGGAAGATTGTCTCTCATGTACCATAATCTTGTGATTTGCATTCAGACCAATTAATGTGAATGCTTGAATGAGTCATGAGAAATGACTCACACTTATGACCCTGTGTGCACACAGCTGTGTATCACTGTATGAGTCCGCTCTTCAGAAACTTGGACTTGATTAATTACTAACAAAAACAAGGGAAATGAACCAAAGATTCTCTCATCTCATTTAAATAGCTTGAAAGAACCCTCCATTCCTCACCCCACTCACCCACCCACCCACTCACACACACACTCCTCAGAGGAGATCACCACCGCAGATTCTTGGCAACTAATCCACAACTGGCATAAGAGCCAAGTGTGACCAATGAGAGAACAACGGGCTGTTTGTGAAGCAGAGTTTAGCTGTAATTCAAATCATTGGTAAACAGGCACAGGGAAAAGGCCTTATTCTAATTTGGACAATAAACCAATCAAAGAAACAGAAATAGGTCACCTATTAGTCTTGATGAGGCTCGCTCGCCATTGGCAATGCCACAGTGCAAAGACTTAATCAAGAGGAATAGCCAAGGAGACAAAGCAGCTTGACTTTTGTACTATATAATAAACAACCTTCAGAAGCTTGAATTCATCTTTCTTCCATCAAATCATTCAAACCTCTGTCCGTGGCTCTTTCTGCCCCCGCCTCCCATCCTGTGACTGGTACAATGGTGCCCTGTGGGCTTCCTTTGCTGACAGGAAGAGAGTTGCTTTTCACAGCCAGCCAAGATACACAGCTGAGCGGAAGATGAGCCCCCTTTCTGAGCATGTCTCTGCCGCCCCCACCCTCTCCCTGTTACTTTTATTTTGGTCACATTTCACTCCCATTTCCCCCTCCTCTCACTTGACCAGCCACCCAACTGTCTACAGCCCAATTTGACCCGCCCTGACTTACTATTTGACATGTGTCTTCCTCACATAATGTTAACTAGTCCCTCTTCCATGAATCACGCTAACCATGTTTTTTTGAAATTCATTATTTTTGTCAGTTCCTCCGAGGTATTCTCTATGCAAATGCTCCTTTTTACTCTTTTGAGTAAAATCTATGTATTTTCCAAGCAACATCAAAGCTGCTTCTCCAACTTCAATCTCTCCCCTGTCCATCCACAAGTCTGTGCCCTTCTCTTTGCTGTCTGACTGTATCCCCTCTGAAAGCAAGATGGTAACACACCTGGATGTAATGGCATTTGCAGTTCTTGCGAATGTGTGATAAATGTTCTAAAATGTTAGTCTCCATCCTTTTTGTAAACAAAAACCCAAGTTAAGATAGGAAACTTTTCCATCGCTTAAAAGTTTTGTTGTAAAGGGTCTTTGAAAGGGGCTTAAAGAAGACATAACATCAAAAAAGATACTCCCACTCTCATGATCAAACTTAGACTCACTAACATAGCCTTGATGCCAAACTACATGGGTTTTCAAATCTACACGACCAAGCTGTCCCAACTGTGACGTCCCATATGTTTAGAAAAAAGAGTGCTTGACGTTTGCTCGGGATTTCTGGTAATTTTTATCCATTAAGTATTTCACTGTTTCTGTTTTACCCTTGAGGGGGAGGTTTCAGACACAAACATACTCAGTATTGGTGTATCTTAGATTCCTCAATATTGGCTAAAGGGTCAAATCAGTGGCAAGCAGAGGAAACATCCAAGGAGATTGTGGAAACTACTTAAAATTGGTTTGTAACTGTCCAACACACCAATAAAAACTGGAAGGATGATGGGTAACTGTCGCCTTCCAGGAAGAAATGTTGTCAGAAAAAAATCCTGAATGATCGTGATTGGCAGTCACTTAAATGTTTAGCCAAATCAAATCAAAGAAAAACAGCAGTTGAACTCAGAAGTATGTTTAAAAGTGAAAGTAATAGCATTTCCACACACACCATCCAAAGAAAACTCAAGGGATTGGGATTGGGATTGAACAACACTGCCACTGTGAATGCGTGCTGCAATCAAAGCTAAAGGTGGTTAAACAAAATATTAGAATGTGTGACCTTGTTTCTTTTTTTTTTGTATTATTTTTGTATTGCTAAAAAGGTCGACCTTTATTTTGCCTCTACACTTTATGCTAGGTCGACCAAAAGAAGGTTGAGTCAGTTTTTCTAACATGGCATTCACCCCCAATAGGGTTTGAAATATGTCACATCCCTGGAGCTATATTTACTATACAGTCTATCGCTCATTTCCCTGATCAGATTCATGGTACTATGATCCAAAAAATGATTAAATTATTAATGTGACCATACTTTGTCAGACAATGCATGATCCCCTTGACTCACTGGCTTTGCTGTGGATCCTCTTGTACAAATAACAACATGGTCCCTCCGATGGACATTGGTTTCGCTCCAAGCCATGCCCCTGGTGTTACCACTGTGACTTCCACTTGTTGTGATGTCACGCTCATTTACTCTATAGAAAAACCCCAGACGCTGTGTGCTCTCACCCAAAATCTTCCTTATTTTTCTGAATTCTTCACAAACAAACTAGCTTCCACCAGTCTTGTAACCTTTCTGGCATTTGTAAAAGACTGAAGAGTATCTTGGCAGGATTTCGAGACTGAACAACAGTTTCTTTGACCTCTTTCCAGAAGGTTCAAAATAACAAACAAAGACCCCAGGTTGTTGTCATGGCCCAACTCTCCCCTTCATATATGCTTTATGGTTCAACTAACACCAAAATCTCACCAGGCACTTGGATTTGAATTCAGTTTGCGTAACTCTTCATGATCTGACCCATATCAATAATCTAGATTGAAATACTGTACCCTATGCTGGTGAGCACAAACAACATGTCTCTCCACATTTATTTTAACCTTGTTCTCTAAGGTCAGAAAACTGAGCAGATCCCTTGTGGTTTTGAGTGAGTTTGCCGTAAAAAAGGTCAAACAGTGGATGGTGAGAGCTACTTTTTCACGCATCCTGTCTGTCTGTTGACCATTTTGAGTCAGTAGACGCTGCTGGATGGCAAAGTTTGAGAGTGGTGAGGTCCACACTTATGATTGGCCTTAGTCACTCATATCACTATTGTTTTTATTACACACACACACACACACACACACACACACACACACACACACACACACACAGACACCAGGAAAGAGAACAGGTTTCTTTTAACTGGTTTGCAAGTATTACATAAATAGTTGGCAGCTTCCTGTTAATGTTGATGGTGTATCATTCCTCATTGCAAGTTCATGGTCACTCACAAAACCATGTTTTAATGCCTGATATGTCTGATTACAGGTGGAATCTCAGTGAGTTTCAGTACTGTACTAAACCTTTTTTTTTTCACAAAAGAGGCAAGTACAGGGTTGAAACTTTTCCATGTTTTCTGCACTTTCAGATGAGTTTATCCCATGACCAATCTCCTGCCCTCCCACTCACTTGTGAGCAGCAGATTTATCTGCTACTGTATTGTTTTTCTTTCCTTTAAACTGATTGATATCAATTATTTTTCAATCTGTCTGGTTCAGGACTATGTCAAAGCTTATCTGAATCATTTCTTGTGTTGCAGAATGTGGAGCAGCAGACAGCAAGGCACCAAAATATGTTGTGCTCTAAAATGAATTTCAGGGATCAGTTTTGTTGCTGAAGTCAGCAATCTGGGACTCAGTTGAACCTGGTTGGACTTTGCTGACGTAGTTTTTCGTCCTAAAGTATGAATGGTTGTCTGTTTTTTACAGGTTGATATTAAAACTGTATCATTTAGGAAAGTTCTATCCTTATAAGGACAAAATAAATCAAGGAAAGACAGTCTATGCGAATACTTCTATTTCAATCAGTACGTTTTACGTAATTCCTCTGGAGGGTCTTTATTTTTTTAATTTTTTTTATTTATTTATTTGTTTGTTTTTGTGATCTTTGCATTGCTGCCTTGAGCATTTAACTCCCTTTTCCGCAACCATAGGTTGTGCCTTTCGCCATAGTTGTTTTAGGAATGAGAAGTTCTTCATTGCATCTACTGGGGTTAAATACCTTCTTGCCAACTGAAGGATAGTTGCCCGTGCAGTAATCATCCAATAGGAGGCTTGCACATATTTGCAAAGTCAAATCCAGGTGGCAACTTTTTTTTTTTAAGCCCAGGCAGTATATGTACACTTTGCAGTGTTTAAAGAGCCCATAACTAGGACTAAAATTTGTTTCTCAAACTGAAATGGCTGAATCTCTCGGCCTACAAATGTTGAGAGGTGCCAAATCTTTGAGGGTGAGTTCACTGACATGAGTCCTTGGAAAATTAGTTAACACATGCTCAGACAACATAGAAAAATATATCATGGGTGCCAGTTTTGACTGGCAAACTGAGAAACTAAAAAGTGGTTTTGCTATATTTTTAACCTGAGCCATTATATCATGTTGCCTCCAACAACAATGGCACCACACAGTAAGTTATTACAGCGTACAATCCACAGTTTGGAGTGACAGATGTTGAGAGGAAACACGGATATAAAACATAAAAAAGTGATCTGGAAAAGAATAAAAAAAACATGAGCAGGGGCTTTGAGACACAGGCTCTATTAGGTGCAAGTATGAATGGGGGGAGCAGAAATTACAGTGATTGAGTGGACAAGTGTGTGGGATGACAGGGTTGCAATGGAAGTGAAAGATGGAGACAGAGGAGAAAGGAGATATTAAAAGCATGAAATAAGTGAGCCTGCAGGAGGAGAAGGGAGAGGGAGGTAGAGGATGTGTGAAAGGGGGAAGCATTGGTGGGGAATGACAGGATAATGTGGATTGAGACCAGATTTGGGGGCTGATAAGGAATGATGGAGGTGGAGTGAGCTGAGGAAAAACAGAGAGAAAGAGTTGAAAGAGGAGTGAGATTTAAAAAGAGAAAAGCAGAGTGTGGGAAAAAGGAGGGGGTGGTTAAAGGGGATGACAGGCTGTCACCAAGGTTTTCTTTTTCTTTTTTTTTCCAGCCAGCAGAAATTTAGAGGGGGTATCTTAAAGCCTAAAAACATTTTGTGTATGCAAACACACACACACTCACACACACACATATTCCCAAGAACATGCACCATGCACATACCGTCTCTGAATGTTTCATCACTTCCATTTGCAAGATTACATCTTTCAATTAAGAACGAGATGGTTGTCTCTTGGCTACTGAGCATATGTGTGTGTGCACGCTGAGTGTATGTGTATGCATGTGCATGGATGTGTGTGTGTGTGTGTGTGTGTGTGTGTGTGTGTGTGTGTGTGTGTGTGTGTGTAAATGGTTTTAAAGATATAACCCTCTAGAATTAATTTACCTACTTCCTCTTTAAAAAAAAAAACACAGAAACTACAGCCACATGATCAGGTCTGGATGTAATGGTCCAGTGCAAATGCTTGGTAATGCAGGCTAATATGATCACACTGCTGATGCTTTGAGCTACATTTATTTATTTATTTATTTATTTATTGAACCTTGTATGTGAAACCTACTCATCATTCACACCCTTGTGTATATTCTGACCCCTTATGGACACTCCACATATAAACACAGCAAGGCAAAGCATGTCAGTGTTCCCTCTCAAAATTAAGTATTATGCGCATGTCTCAACTAAATGTCATAGCAAGAACTGTCATGAACTGACATGTTCCGATTCCACAAAAAATGCCATGAAAACAATATTTTATAGGTATACAGGCAGCTCTGATGAAAGAAGAAAAAAACATTATGGGTTTGTAGCCATGAGGTACGTCAAATAACATTGGGCAGTGACATTCACTTTGATGAAGATGCTGACTATATTTTCTCTGATAATTATCAGTGATGTGCTTGATGTAGCAAGCTAAAGATATAGAACATGGCCTGATTTTGTTCACTCGCTATAAGAAGATAAACATTAAGGCTTAGATGCTTACCTTTATATCTCCCAGGATCCTTATTAGTTTGTGTTCCAGATTAATTTTGCTTGCTAAATTATTCAATTTTAAGAAAATGAAAAACTAAAAAAAAATTGCCAAGATATCTGGGCAGCCATTTCTTTTGGGTGGAATACAATTGGTCAAATGACCTTTCACAAAGGTACAACTGTGTACCTTTTATTGACACTTTTGTATCCTTTAAATCTCACAAAGGTCTAAAATGATCACTTTGTTGAACATTTTCATACACCATAGGGTACCACTGTAAAAAGTGTACATTTGGGGTACAATTATGAAAACCCTACTTCTGTGTGTAAATATAGCCCTTGAGTTCAATTTATGTTAAACACACTTCAGTATTTTCAAAAATAATATTTTTATGCACTTGATTTTACTCAACCACATCAATTTGTGCCTCTCCATTGCATTTCAATAAATAATATCATCCTTCAGTGACCTCCTGTTGTTTGCTGAGAACCAGACATGAGACTGTAAGATAGAAAAAAAACCACTCTTATGGGTATGTTTGTGTTTTGTATGTTCCGGTTGTTGTGACCTCTGTAACGTTAAAAAAAGGCAGAAGCTAGTGTTATCAGAGATCAACTCAGACCCTCTTGGTTGCACAAAATGTACTTGCTTATTCTTGTCTTCTTTTCACATGGATGGCACCTCCAGATCACACCGAAACCCAGTAGTTACATCCCACATTGTCAGTGCGTAACCTCAATATAACAGCATGACAGAGTGTGGGCTGATAATTGCCCAAGTCACAAAGCCTAACGTGTCTGCAGAAACAAATACCTATTATCAGCTGTCAGCTTGTTTATTTCAAATATCCAATTAAAGGGTGTCATGTTATGGAGTGCCAACAAACTAAATGATTTGAGACACACACATTCCTATTGTTGATGCATATCACCCTCTGACACAGGCCTTCATTCATGTATTTTACTCACCTAAACCACAAAACCGAACCAAAGCTGATCGCTGTGTCAGTGATGTTTGTAATATCAATGAAATATTTAACAGCCATAATTTTGTCAAATGATTTTTTTTTTCTTTAGGAAGCAAGATTAAAACACACTTAATAATGTACAGAGACCTTGTTTTATCTGATTGCCATAAATTGACTACAATACTTCACTCAAATTTGTAGGATATGGTATTCTAGAGTCTGTTATTTTAAAAAGAGACCACTGCTACTGGAACATATTCCTACTAATACACACTCTGTTCACATACTTTGGAGGACTGACGATTTTCATATGAATCCACAAAAGAAGTCTGTTAAATTTATAGCACTTAATTTTACTGTTGAGAGAAATGTAAGGCAGAATCAATGACTAAGTCTGAATGACTTCCTGCCACAAAGTTTTCTTTTAGCATTCATATCTGCTTAAAGATATTTCTTGCCTTTTTTCATTTTATGGAGTAATGTCTGCTCATCTGTTCATCAGAAGATACCAAATTACAGAGACTTCACCTTTTACTGACTTTGGCAGTGTAAAACTAATTTTCCAGGAATTGCTTGTGAGTAATGGGTCTAAAGTTGCCAAAATATTAACTTCCTGAGGAAGAAACGGTAGAAGTAAAAAAAAGCAAGCTTCATCAGGTCTGTCCTCACAGGTCAAAGATGCAACTTTAAAAATGTTTGTTTGTTAACATAATGACTGCCTTTTATGGCACAGCATCACACATATTTGCCAAGAACTTTATCTTTTTTGCCAGAGGAGATTATTGGCTGCAATTACATGATATCAGTGAAGAGATCTACAGTGGATATAAAAGCCTACACATTCCTTGTCAGTCAGATGAAGGGTCCTAAAGTTTTCAAGACATGAGATATACCAAGGAACTCAGTTTGAGATAATAATGGGACAACAGTGATACTACCAAGAAGTGAATGTCCTTCCAAAATTTGATGAAAAGGCGAAAAAACCTCCAAGCTCAGCTAAGTTTAGTAAAAGTCTCAGGAAAGCATGTGTAAAAGTGTGTTGTTTGATAAAAACTAAGGTTGATTATGTCTGCCATAATTCCAAAAGGTATGTTTGGTGCAAAAACAACACTGCACATCACCAAAAGAACACCATTCCCTCAGTGACCATGTTGGTGGTGGCATCAGGCTTTGGGGCTGTTTTTCTTCAACTGGGGCTTGGGCCTGGTCAAGTTGGAGGAAATTATGAACCGTTCCAAAAATCAATCTGTGAACTGTTAGTATCCACTGACCATAACTCATTACCAGTTTACAGGCATGCTAACTGGGCTTGTCTTACATTGAAATGCCCCAAAATGAAACTTAAAACCAACAAATAATTAAAAACAAGTAACTGTGCCTATGAGAAGACCAAACACATCTCCCCATGTGAAGACATTCTCCTCTTTTCTTGAGAAAGTTAGTTTGAAAACTAATCAAACATTTGCTTCCTCTGCAAAAGGACAGATGCCATCACACTTGAGTCACCGTAACCTCCATCTAATTGCCACGTAGCTCCCTTTTTTCTGCAATAATTTCTTGAGCTCTGTTTTTGTTTTGTATTCAGTGGGGTGGAACTTCCACTGTTCGCAGTTAGCTGTGTTTCAAGGCCCCAGACATAGAAAACAAACCAACAGCTTGTGCATGCCAGTAAGTGTTGGCTGTCAAAAATTCCACTGGAAGCCCCTCTAAGATGAAAAATTCATTAATTTGTCTGACAATTAAGACATTATATAACAATGTGTTCTGACATCCTCTCGTGAGGGAAAAAGACCTTCTGTCAGTTCCCTGGAATGAATGCATTGCATTAATTTCTCTATAAGTCAAAAACATTGCTTTTCAGTGGTATTTGCATATTAAGTGCCAAACAAGCTGTCATTAAATCACCTACAGATCTCTATTAAATAATTTGTTGGGTCATATCAACCCTCTATCTTTCTGTATGTGCACCACTCTCCCTGTCCTTCATGGACTGGCTCCCCTAACTAAAGGTGGTTGAGTAATATCATTTATAATAATTGAGGGCAGATTTACCTACCCACTTAAATGACGTGATTCACACAGATGTCAGATGTCAGTCAGTCAGTCTGTCTGTGTATCTGTGTATCTAAGTATCTATGTCCCCACACTGATACATGTGTTGGCTGCTACCCAGAATCAATCAGCACATTATAGAAACATTACTGAGCAGAAATATCTGTTCTTTAACATCATTATTGTATTATTTTGCTTAAATCAACATACGACATGAAATCATCAAGACCTGATGATATTTGCAATATAAACAGTGTGGTAATCAATCATGATGTACAAGGACTGTTTCTGTCTTCACAGACTTGTCAGTCCCTCTGTGATTTGCTCTTGATAGAGTCTAGGAAACCAAGGAGGACACTCAAAAATCTCTTGAATGTAACATAGATTTGTATCATGAGCCCTTGAACAATCAAAACTGATTTTTTTCAGTTAATATGCTTTGTCAGCACAACAAAGTTTGTTTCCCTTCACCACTGGAAGGTTTTTTGTTTTGTTTTGTTTTGTTTTTAAAGTGTTCGAGCAGCGAAAAACTGGGTTGAGAATGAGAGATGATAAAATTGCTTGAATTTGTCATTTCTCAATTTTCCAAATCCACATCTGATACATATGAGAAAGAGAGAGAATCTATACCAAACTGCAAACCCAGAAGTGGGAAGAATAAACCTGTCCCAGATTTTTTTTTGAATGTTGCAGGCATCAATTTCAAAATGAGTAAATATTTGCACAAAAACAGTGAAGTTTATCAGTTTGAACATTAGATATCTTGTCTTTGTGGTGTATTCAATTGAGTATAGGTTGAAGAGAATTTGCAAATCATTGCATTCTGTTTTTATTTACATTTTAGACAATGACCCAACTTCTTTGTAATTGAGGTTGTATTAGTTTATGAGTTGTGTTTCTTTAAGAGGTGACTGAGTTAGAATGCTTCTTGCATTTTTCTTTTTTTAAGGATTCAACGCTTGTAAACTGCTGACATTAACAGTTCATTGTTCATGTTTTGTTGATTCTCATTTAAATACAAAAATAAATGCATATGTATTCTTTTTTTTTGCCTGAATGCAGGACTTTCAGTTTCTTTTTTTTTTTGGATGGGGGTTTTGGGCTGACTTAACAGTAATCACACCCTTATATTAATCTACAGGCCTGGACATATTCTCGTGCAAAGGCTGAACCCATCTGACGATCATAAAAGGAGTACATTGTGTTTTCTGCTAAACAGCTAAGGGATGGGCTAATTAAATATTCATGATGAGGAGGATTTGTTATGTTGAGTCTTGTTTTTGTTTTTAGAACAAGTGCATATTTCAAGTTAAAAGAGCATTGAGAGGGCAAAACGCCTGAGAGAAACATTTTTCTTTATATGTGTTTGTGTTGAAACAGAGAGCCAATATTAAAAACATTAGTACATTTACATTGAACATCCATAGAGGGTTGGATGAAGCTCCCAGCAGGAGCTAGTATCTTGTGTCCATTTTTTCTGGACTGTGGAGGTCTCAACTTTTTGTTGTTAAACATGTTGTAAGGAGATGAAATTAAACTGTTCAAAGTCTTTGGGGCAGAGAATTATTTTGGAAAGGTGAATACTCGTTTCTGTTAAACAGGACCTTGAATAGGAGGTGCAAGTTACATTGAGCAGGCAATCAACATGCAGTGACTACACCTATACAATCAGTTGATAGTAGATGGGAATCCCCATGGTTTTGTTGCTACACTGTTGTTAAGGCCTAACTGTGTTATACACAATAAGGTCTGATATGTTCAGCACTTGTTAAAATGTCCCCATCATTCAGTCATTCCCCCTGCAACAGTATGAGAAAAAGCATTATATATCAGATTTATTCATGTATGTTTCAAGAGATAATCTGTCGGCTAAAGTTTGACAGTAGATTTTCCACACCATTTACCAAGCGGGCTAGCATGTTGATTTTAGAAACTGGACAAAATGTACTCATCAATTTAATATTATAGAATATGCAGTGCAGTGACAATGCAATAGCAGATGAAATTCTCCTTTGAAGACTGTTTTCAATGAGTGGAATCAGAGATAAAGCGAGCCTGCCATGAGAACCTCTCTGAAAATGTTGACGTATCCTGTCGTGCCAAGCAGAAATTGTCATATGTTCCGCAAACGCTTCTGCTAATGCAATAACCATGTTCTTTGAATTTGAAGTTATTTTCTGCATATTTAATCCCCAAAAAGCAGTCAGATAGAAGCATTCCCATGGGAAGTCCATTGTAGTGCAAACTCTTCAAAAGAAGTGTCAGATAATAAATAAGTCAGAGTTAAAGAATAAGCTGTTTGTGTGTGTGTTTATGGGTCAAATGGGTGTATATATAACTTGCACAGTGGGGGCAAAAAAAGATCATCTTACACAGTCACTGCAAATCCAATAAATATTATACATCTACATGCTGCAAACTTTTTCCCGAATGATTGCAAAGCTATACCCCTGTAAATACTATACTACTCCAACTAAGTGAGACACCAATTTGTATTAGTACAGAGCAAAAATATTTAAAAGGAATTTGTCTACAGGAAAAAGCTAAGTTTCAGGGAATGTCACAAGACTGTTTTACATGGAGTTCATTTTGCTCAGGAGTGTCTCAGAAAAAATTTTACACAACATAAGCATAAACAATTCTGAAAGAAGTCAGTCAGCCTGAAAATATGACAAAAAGCACATTTACAGTTGCTGATAGTCTAGACAACATGTCTTGTGAAAGAAAGTAGCCAATTAAAATCTGAACTCTACACCTCAGCAGAAGAAATCTTCTTCCAGCAACTAGTATTCTTATGTTTTATCAGACTGCTCAATAAAACTTTTTCCTTGTTCCAAATAGTATTAACATTCTAGTGGATTCCAAATAACATGTTTCTTTGTAGAATGAAACCATTGAACAGTTTTTCTCACCCCTGCTCATTACGCTCAGACCTGGTCAGTTACTCATCACAAGTGCACATGAGTCGAGATGTGCACTGGTTTGGCCTGCTGCCTTCTGCTCCTAGATTAGTTAGTCCATTGACCAGGCAATGATTGAGAAAGACATTCAAAAAGTATTTTCTATGATTCCAGGAACCTTTATCACTGAGAAATATTCTATTATACATGTGCACACCTTGTATCATTATTAGCTCATTCAAAGATAGCATTGATGGGGAAATACTCCACTGCCTCACATGTGCTTTTTCTAGAAGAAGAAAACAAAGGGCAAAATCCTGTTCAAGACCACATACTTGTCAAAAAATACTCAACATCAGCTGGTAAAGTGGATACACCATTGTCAGGGTCCTGGTCAAAGCCATCATTCCCAACTCCCACTATAGTCCAACACAGGCTTTGATGAACCAGAGCCGTTTACCATATGCCTGACTTTTCCGAAACAATCCTTATTTTTCCTGCAGCATATGTGACCACATGCCTTGGGAATCCAGCTGAAAAGGTTCAGGAACAACATGAAAATGATCAGCAAAAGGTGCCATGCAAAAGATGGCCGATCAAAATAGCCAAAATAACCAAATAAACAAAACATTCCCCACCATAGCACTGCAAAACCTGAATAACCTACAAAACACCCCTAATTACGCAAGTTTAAATACCAGCGCAGCAAGGTGGGCCTTTCTGTATGGGGTTTCCATGTGCTACCCATACACCCCAGCTCCCTCCCACAGTCCAAAAACATGGTCTCAGGGTCAATTGGTGATTCTAAATCGTCCATTGGTGTGAGTATGCGTGTGGAAGGTAGCCTGTCTCTGTGGGTCAGTCTTGTGATTGACTGGCAACCAGCCAAGGGTATACCCTGCCTCTGGCCCAAGGAAAGTTGGGATAGACTCATGCCACCTGGGAACCCTGAACAGGATAAGCTACAGAAAATGGATGAGTGAACTATTAAATATCTCACTGGAGATGAACTATGACTTAGATTACATCCTCTTGGTCAACTCTTAATTTTTTTAAAAAGTAAGACAATCTACTTCTGAATCAGATATTATTGTATTTCTTTTTAGTTTGTTTGCTTTATCAGTTTCATCTGTAATTTCTCTGATTGTACCAAAATCACAGTCCAGCAGAAAAGATGTCATAAGATCCTTTTAATTCTTAGCTCTTTTTATGGATATTGTGCAGGATTTCAGTAAGCACATTTAAACCTACAGTAGATAGTCAGAACAGGGCTACACCACTTAAACAAGAGATGGATAAAACATTGATTAAATGCAGATTTATATTCAACTCACTACATGTCATGTGAATGCATTAGTTGAAAAAAAACAAACAATTTTCTTCAGCCAGAGGGAGAATAGTTTGATTTTTTTTTTTTAATATATATACGAAATTGGGTGTAAACAGGGAACTCTGCTTGACTGCAAGTATCAGAAACCATTATGTGTATAATCAAGGTCAGCTCATACAGAATATACATGCATATTCTGTGGAAAAATATCAACATCTATATCCACGTTCAGACAGTTTCAAACAACAAGTCTAGAGCAATTTAATGAGACTTTACACACTGTTAAGTAGAGTTATATTCAAGTCAGCCACAGCCATATCAGACAAAATTAGCCTTTCCTTTCATGCATGGAGCCCTGCTTTATCCACTCTCTGTCAAAACAAGGCTCAAAGGGCTGCTGCATACTTGTTCTGTGTACACACTCACACCAGAAACACACAAACACAACTTCTCATTGCTGCAAGGAGCTTGATTATAGCCATTACCAGTGTGACAGCAGTGCCACGGTTAATGATATCTATGTTATATATGGAGCAGAGCTTTGTGGTGACTTATTAATACTAAGATGCCTCGTCTTTTATGGCCTTATCAATAAAGGCTGTTCCACCAGTCGATATAGACGCTCACACCAATGACTATTCATCTTCTACACAAATCGACCCAACATAATGTGTGGGTGTATTTCCGCTCACAAGTGTGTGTAGCAGATTGTTAAAGCATGTCTGTAGTTATTACAACACCTCCCTGGGAATACTTACAGCCAGGTTATTCTTCTGCTGTTCTTCTTATTTTTTTGCTTGTTTCCTTTTTTTCCACTAATAATGATCTTGTCCAGCACTGTAATGCATGATTACCAAACGTGATTACAGGTGACAACTGAGGTATTGGGAAATCAAGCAAATCTCATTGAAACAAATGCCTTTAAAACTCTCTGTGCTTTAGATTGCATTTTTTTCTCCATCTATTAACCGCTACCGTTGATTTTATACACTTTCTAATGTAAATCAGGTAAACAGTGTTACAACTGAATAAGATGTCAAAAGCCAGACACGATGTGTAGCTATAAAGGGACTGTGAGGATGTTCTAAGTGATCTTGTAAAAGTCTCATTTCTAGATCTATAGATTTAGATTATCAGCACTAAAATAGAGTGTTTCAAAAAATGCCAAAACAGTATTTCTTAGCTTAGTCAGTTCACAAAAAGAAAAAAAATCTATAACTGAGTGTGAACTTCTGAGTTGTTATGTGTTATGTGCTATGTTATGATTAGTTGTAATGTATAAAATACATGCTAGATATTACAATACATTTTTGATACAAAGTTGTAGTTCTTTTTTTTCTTTTTGTAGTTTCTGCATGTTCCTGTATTGTAACCAATAATGCACCAATGTTATGAAAATTTTGTTTTAATGTTTTGATTTACATTGCAAGGACTCGAGTTACATGATGTCCTTGATGAAAAATCAACAGCCAAACTTTTCAAAGTCTCTGCAAGAGCCTTCGAAGGGTGAGTCATGAGACAGAAATCTGTTAAGTGGAAATTGCTTGTCCAAATATTTAAGGGCTAAGTCTAAATTTTCAGCTAGGTATGAATCCTTATGTCTTGTGTTCAATTTCTGTGCTTCGTCATTCCACTTGAATTCCTCTTCCCCCCACTGCTTACTGTGCACAGTATGAGCTTGTGTTTGCCTATACATTTCTATGCAGGATTGCTCATGTTATCCCTCCCAGCAGCTTGTGCTGATAAAAATATCTCAACTAATTAATATCTGCGAAGACCTCAGAATCTCATATGGGATTTCTACTGGGCTCATTCACTCTCATTCAATTTTCACCTTTCAGCGCAGTGGGATAGACAGAGAACAGGCGTGGGAGAGGAGAGAGAGGAATACAGAGGAGTTGGTGAAGGAATGAAGAAGCATTGCAGTCAGAGTCAGAAGGGAGGGGAAAGGTCAAAGGTTAAAGGAGGGGGGTCAATGTACACATGGGAGAGTAAAACTACTACACACATTTTTATTTAAGGTGATGTATCAAGGGCAGTAAAAAAGACTGCATGAGTATATCAAGGAACATATCTTATCTTTTAGAAATGTGAAAATTTAGAAATAATCTAGTGCTTTACAATCTCAATAAATATGACTGTATGTACATGAAGGAAGACCAGCATTTACCTAAAAAAAGTGAGTCAAAGTCTTTTATTTTCTCCTGTCAGTTTAAAGGGAGAAGCTGGCTGAAAACCATAAAGGCATTACACCATGCTCATGCCCAAATCATTAAGATAATAAAAAGCTAGAATTTCAAAATCATGTCCGAGTCTAAAATCATTTGTGTAAAG
This sequence comes from Thalassoma bifasciatum, assembly GCA_008086565.1. NCBI lineage: Eukaryota > Metazoa > Chordata > Actinopteri > Labriformes > Labridae > Thalassoma > Thalassoma bifasciatum. Next base: position 798,251 of record RPOG01000051.1, on the reverse strand, counting down.
AGAGTTGATGTACATTTCATAACTGATGAGGAGTTATCTTCATTCTTTTTATGGACCTTATTTTGGTTACTCAGATGATGCTGGTAGTGCAGCGGAGTTATGACCAATAATCCAATTTTTGCAAGTTCATGTAAGTGGGCGATTAGACAAATCTGCTTTGGATACTAGAGTGTGACGGTTTTATCTGATTGGGCCAATCAATTGAGCACAATCTCTCCCAGACGTTCATATGAATAAATGCATTAGTGGAGCAACTGTTTATAAAGACTCCTGAGGACCCACATGAAAATATTCAACATCCTCATTACAGACTTTTTCAGCAACAAAATTGTTTGGCCATTTTTTGGTCTGTAAGGACCAGATGAATCATGCCTATCACACTGCAGGAATGAAATGAAATTGAAATTGCATTTTCACTGTCCCATGGCTGGCAAGAAAAAAAAATCCCAGTTACACTCAGCAGCTACAACTTGCCATGTCTGTGTGGCAGAGAATCAGGTAGTTTACTATGCAACACTACAGATTGTTCCAACAACAACTGCAGTCAAATGTGCTGTCAGCCTGCAGGCACATGCACCCCAGACATTTTAATGTGCTTCAACTGTAGAATTTAGATTACATCTAAGTGCCTTTGGTGTTTTTCTACACCACTTCAGCTGATGAGCTTGTTTGGAACATCAGCTGCTGCGGTAAATACATCTCTTACATCTAGTCATGGTCAGAAGTTTGGTCTGCTTTCAAACAAGAGAGAGAGAAAGTTATCTGCACTGCACCTTCTAAAACTCATTTTCACTTGACTGTTTATCAATTTGCTTTAAGGACACTTCATAACCTAAACAAACCATGACTCATGTAAGGTACTTTTCTATTCAGGTTCTGAAGTTTTCACTTTTCATTTGATTTGATGTGTTCCCTTTTTCTCCCTGACTCCATGATTGATACCTTTTACTTGATTCTCTAACCACCTTGAACTCCAGCATTCTCTATTAACCTCTTCCCCACGCTCTGTGGTTCATCTTTCATTCATCTCTTTCTTAAGCTCCCTGTTACATCCTCCAAACCTCCCACCAGTTTGTAACTTTCTCTGTAATCTGTGCTGTGTCATTTCTCTTTTAGAGCCACGACTGTGTCCTCATTAATTGTTTAGTCTTATCTGCGATCAAGCAGTGATAGTCTAAAGCTACGGTGATGTCACAGCTTCCTGCTGCAGCTACTTTGTGAGCATGAATATTATCTGCCAACTGCACTATGTAATGACAAAGGATGAACCACAGCTTCATTGATTTGTTTTGTACATTACATTTGAATTCTTCTCACCTCAGTTATCTGAATCTATAAAGTCTTTTTACTTTGACCCAGCATTTCCCACACTATGGGTCAGGACCCAAAGTGAGTCATAGACTGATTTTGCTGGAGTCACCAGTTGTTGGGGTAAAATGTGTAACACATCTGTGAATTCATTTTCCAAACAACAATATAATTACAAAACATTCATTTTCCTGAGCTGTGTTTATCTCATGTCCACCTCTGTCCCTCGTTACCCTTCCTTCCCCCTCTGATTGCCACCCCTGTGACAGATCAGTATATACATGGCCTCTGGGTTTCTGCGCTAACCAGAGTAAGACTGAGGCATTAGTGGCAGGTATCCCTCTCCCAACAGTAGCATGCGTAATGTATCAACGTAAATATGAGGAAGAGTTTGTTAAAGTTGGTTTTAAAAACACCAAGAAATGGATGAAAAAGTGTGTGTGTGGCTGTTCAGATGCAAAATAATCAGCTGCATTTGAACTGTTTTTTAATCCTTTCACAATTTGTAAAACATACATTATGTGTTTATCAAAATTCATAGTTAGTTGTGTTCATTTTCATCGGTTCCTCAAATTGGAGATGAGGAAATTGGCTTTTTGACAAATCTTGCCTTAATATGTTAATCCTTCAGTCGCAGTTATTTTTGTAGGGGAGCAACAGGAGTGATTAGAGGATCATGAAGGGTCAAATACAAAGAGAGGTCGAGTCTGGGTCCCAGGGAGAAACCCCATTTCCATTTCTGGTCTTGAGCAGAAAAAGTTTGGGAATCTCTGGTGTTTGATACCCGTTACTCTGCCAATGTTTCCTTCACTTTAAATATTAGCTGCTGACTTTATGCGTGTCACAGTTGGGTTTAATGCACTTATTAAAGACATCAATAGCAGGGCCAAGGAGCATAAACAATAGCTTGCACATCCTCTTGTTCCTGGAATATTTATTGATGACAATGAAAAAGAGAATAAACCCAAAATACAAGAGCAATTAATTCCTTGGCTTCGCAGTCTGTTTTTTTTTTTTTTTTTCTTTTCAAACAAGCTTTCAGCACAGCGCCACTTACACCTGAAATTACTCAACATGAAACAAAGACTGGCCGTTTTTTCTCTCCCTTTTTTTTTTTTTTTTTTCTTGCAACTGCCAGCTGTAGTCACTTTTATCTCTTTCACATATGTCTGATGAAATCAGCCCTCTTTGTTTTGACATTTTCATTGGCTATCGCCAGTAAATGACTCCTCACTTGTCTCTGCTTCTCTCTTGTTTGCTATTGTTTTTTCTATCACCACATTCAATAGCTCTGTCACCCACTCTTTTTCCCTGCTTCTTGTCTCATTCTCCTTTTATCAGTGTCCCATTCCATCTCATCTCACTGAAAATGAAATTTTCAGCTGCTCTCGTTTTTGCCTGTGGCTTTATAGTTGTCATAGTTCATCATCAGCTACTTTCTGTTGTCCTTAGCTCTTTTCTCTGTTGTATGTGTTCAGGAATAAAATGTTGATAGACCTTAGAAAACTGCCTTTTTCTCTCATAACAAGTCAGTTTTTGTGTGGATTCCAAGGTCATGTCAGGTGATGTACTCAAACCAATTAAGTAACAGAGGTAAACTTTAAAACCTGTCTCCAAAACCTGTGATTTATGTATATAGGCCTGTAAACTGGTCACCCCTCACAGTTAATTCTTAAATGTCTCTTTTTAGAGACATTTCATTTGTCCTTTGCCTTCCTTGGCACTTCAATGCAGAACCTATTTCTATATCTTCTTTATGTCTCTCTCTTTATATGAATTGTAAACCCGAGGGCTCAATAATTCCAAAGAGAGAGCTGGACATGCAGCAGGAAGAAATGTGACAGTATGCTTATTTCAACACAGTTAGACACAAGTATATAAAGAAATGTGTCAATGAGCAGATGTAAAGACACCAATACAAGAAATAGCAACAGAAAATAATCAAAATCAGGCTGTCTGGCTTATAGAAAACACACAAACATAAGAGACAACATTGTTTGACAGATCCATCCAATAATAACTGCAGGAGAGCAAAATAATTATCAGGTTATTTGGTGATTTTAAATTGCCCATAGGTGTCAGTGTAAAAGGATGTCTGTCTCTGTGTGTCAGCCCTGTAATTGACTGGTGACCAGTCCAGGGTGTCCCTCACCTCTCACAGACAGCTGGGATAAGCTCCAGCCATCCGCAGCCCTGAACAGGATAAGCAGTGGAGGATGTATGAATGAATGGACTTAAAATCATGACAAATTCCTCTGCCAGGTAACACCAGCTCAAAGGTCAACTCCAGCAAATTTTGAATATCAATTCCAATTTATGATGGAGTTTGCCCTCTCGATACAATCATATTAAGTTTCAAACCTGGCACTCTATATTAGTGCAAGATCTATTGTGCTGAGGCTTTTATTGTAGCAGGGATGTTTTCACTGTAATGGTTAATACATTTGATAATACATTTGGAATATATGACTATTATCTGCATCCTGCTTTTGTTTTAAATGAGCAGACATCTTTTCATCGGCAGCACATTAGAGTACTACTAAGGGAAATATGCTTCAGTTGGTAATGTCTCAACTCAGTGTCACTGCTGTTCTTTTACACAGAAGATTAATTGTTTTCAGCTATCTCATTCAGCATGAGAATTCAATCAGAAATGAGGGAAGGCACTCAAACAGATTTACCTTTAAGAACGAGGCTTTTTCACTGATTGGTAAAATGCAGTGAAAACATCAGAACTGCCGAATTAATTGATTAATTGAAAAATCCTCTGACTGATTTTTAGACTTATACTGGGAAAATGTTGTACAAAAGTACAGAAACATTATTGCTTGTGTCAGAGTTTGTTGAATAATCCAATGATAATCTAATGACACTTAATTCCAACCAAAGCAAATCCCCTAACACAAAGATTCTGACATCATGACCCAATTTCCTGGCAACTATCTCAAAGCGCTAAATACACCTTCCTGCGATACTTGGGCACATCATTGGTGAAGAACTTAGGGTCATAGGGTGCTTTGGATCTTCAATCTTCAAACCAAACCCAATTTGGGATGTGAATTGATGTGACGGCCCTTGATAAATTAAGTTGAAAAGTAACGCAAGCACATAATTGTGGTTCCGTACTGTAAAACTAAGCAATGCCGAAGCGTGCTCCCAACAAAATGTGCTTTTCTGTTTGTGTGCATTTACAGCATTAAATTAACATTCAAAAATTACACAGTCTTCCTTGAAGTGTGCAACATACATGTGCTTAGTTTGACAGCATGTCATGTCTGTTTAAGTTTTTCTTCAAAAAGTATTTTTCTTCTACCAGTGACATTTAACATTGTTGGATAACATATTCTGATATTTTCTTTCTTACTTGTTTACTGTATGTTCTGTGGCTAACGTATTTTCTTCTCAGAAGGCCACCCCCACATTTCATTCTGTCTTCTTCCCACTGTGACACTTTCAATCATTCACTCTGTCTTACTTCTTCTCACACACTAATTGCCTCCCTCTGTGTCAACCTCTCCCTTGCCACTTGGCCACTTTCTCTTCTCTAACTTGACTGAGAGCCAGCATATGTATGCTGCCACATGTTGTATGTTTCATATCCTGGTTTTCTTTTTGTCTGTCACAACCTCTTCATGCTTATTTTCCCACAAAACCCTCACTGCTATCAACAGAGTTTGTGATATCTGGCATAGATGTGTCAGTGTTTTTGTTGCTTTTTCTTCTTTTTTCACTCCTCTCAGTGTTTTCACCTTTTGTCAGTAAATTCTACTTTTTTCTTGTCACAATGAACACCTTGTAAAATAATAATAATAATAATAATAATAATAATAATAATAATAATAATAATAATAATAAACTTTATTTATGTAGAGCTTTGCAAAAACTAAGAGACACTTTGTAACTTTGCAAAACAATACATAAACCAAGGAACATATAAGTCAAAACAAATAAAAACAGCACAGTCATGGATTAAAAGCCAACTTAAACATGTGGGTTTTAACCATATATTTGCTAGTAGATGGGTCTGAGCAGTTTTAAATATGAATGGGGAGTGAGGGTCAGATGGAAGGAGTAGCCGCAGAGAATGCTCTGTACCCCCAGGTTCAGTGCTTAGCACTGTGAGGTGGACACAGGAGGCTGACGCAGGTTACAGGGTAAGAGGTGTGGTGGTGGAGGGCTTTGTATGTAAGGAGGAGGATCAGTGACCAGTGCAGATGTTGGAGCACCAGGGTGATGTGGTCATGGGAGCAGGTGCAGGTGAGGAGGCGTGCAGCACAGGGCTGAGCTGACCACAGAGAAGAGTTAATGATTTCTGTTATGAGAGGGGAAATGACTGGGAGACAGTTTTGGAATGGTGTTGAGAATACAGGTTAAATTTTTTATGCCTGCGGTGATAGAAGACACTTCAGATGGGGTCATGGGGGTGAAGTGAGACAGTGGTTGCATGTTGAGGCAAAGAGGTAAAGGGATGGCAGGAAGAGTGGTGACACTGTTTTAAAATTGTGTCAATTTTCATCTGGATAGGTATAGAAATTCATTGCATTTATCAGCTGTACAGGATAAAGTGAGGTTACTGGATTGAAAGAGTTTATTTTGGAGCTGAGTCTTGGGGTTTGAGGAGCCAGAGTGGATAAGGTGGGAGAAATATGTGGACTGCTGAGTTGAGGGCATGTTGTATTTTTTGTAGGTAGTACAAGAATGTGTGGTGATGAACTGTTAATCCAGATTTCTTGTATAGTCTTTCGAGCTTTACAGTATTTCATGATATACAGTCTAAGGGTGTACCAAGTGGCAGAGTGAGGGATGGAGACGGTTTTGATTTTGATGGGGGCCAACTGATTTAGACTGTGAGAGATTGTATCATTGTAGTGGGATATAAGTTCTGAGGGACAGTCGGACAGAAACCACAAGGAGGCAGTGGTGAGACTGGTGATTGAAGCAGAAACAGCTGGGGGGACGATTGATTTAATATCCCAGAAGGACATATTGTGTTTCAGTTTAGGAGCAGTAAGAGGGATATCAATGTCCATGGTTACAGTCAGATGATCTGAGAGGTTGAGGTTGGGAATTCCCAGGTGATTAATTTGAAGACCAGTCGAGCAGACTAAGTCCAAGTATGTCCATGGCTGTGACTGGGAAAGTTGACGTATTGGGTGAAATTGAAGCAGTGAAGCAGGTCCATGAATTCATTGGTAGATTTGCAAGATACAAAAGTAGACATTTATATTTTATTAAAAAAGAAAAAATGGCTTTTTTATGGTTTATGTATTTTGCTTTGTTTATTGGGGACTGACACAATAAACACAATCAAACTGAAAATGGTCATCCAATGCAACTACTATGGGGTGTTTATTCCAAATTGCGAACTGGTGCACAGTGTGAGGATCCCTTTTTGTCACCTTTATTTGGAGGTTAATGATGGAACAATATGGGGCCTGCTGTGTTTGGGATGCACTTCCAATACACCAAAGAATCCAGAACACAAGCCTATGAAATAACAAGGGTGGATAAGATGAGAAAATGGCAAGAAGAACTCTGATGAATCTCTAAACTAAGCCATTAATCAATAATAAATAAATGTGGTTGCCAAGACATGAAGAAACTTGTTGTGGTCTTAGTTACACTCAACATTCATCTCTCTCTCTCCTCCTTTACAACTACATTTTTTTCAAAGAAGAGCACAAAGAAAAGGCGGAACAGTGGGGCACCAAAACAATTGTAAGAAACTGAGCACTTAGTTTATGCTTTCATAAAAGCATAAGATGGATTGTAGCAAACAATGAGCTTCATACCAAAAGTTGAGCCCCTGATATTGTATTGTGGAACTGATTGCTTTGCTTCCTTTTCCATTTTCCATGTTCAGAGGATGACACTCCGCTTAATTTGAACTTAAAACCACTCTTTTTTGTTCTCAAGGATATTCGTGCAGACTGCAGAGTTAAAAGCCTTTAAGACATATAAATGGAAAAGAATTCTTAAACTTAATTGAAAAACTTACTTGAAAATCCAAAAGCCATCTAATACTCCTCTGGGTGTTTTTTTCTCTGTAGTGTGTAATGAAAATGTCACAAAGACATCAGGGATTAAGTAGCTCTGAGTGCTAAGCAACAAGACTTGTTAGGGAGGTGAATTTAACAGTCCCTCTGCTAAGCCAAACTGCATTGAATTGTATCCTGAATTTCCATTTAATTGAGTTATTCCTTTAAATTTATGCTGAAATTTTTTTTTCAGTGTGGGATTTACTGCAGTGCTAAAAAGAAACAGGGAAAATATGTAATGGGAAAATTGCCCCACGACTACCAATAGACAGGTTGTGATTTATTGGCTACTCTATCTATAGGAGATAACTTACATCACCCAACAGCAGAAAAGAGGCAAAACATGACACAGACACATTTGCATGTTGAAATAAGCCTGATTTTTTAATCTTCTCTGTTGTTTAAATGGTTATTTGAGGGATTATTTCCCTCTGTTTCTTTACCTTTTTTTTTTTTTTTTTTGGGGGGGGGGGGGGGGGGGGTGTTGTTTGTTTTTTTTTTTTTTTTTTTTTTTTTTTTTTTTTTTTTTTTTGGGGGGGGGGGGGGGGGGTGTTCCATGAATGTTATTATTTTTGCCTTTTTATTATTTCATATGAAATAGGAGGGGGGATCGCTGTCTCTCATCATATTTAGTTTCACTCTCCACCTGTCTCATTCTTCTCTTAGATCAAAGTGGAGGACCTTGGAGGGAAAGCACATTTCAGCCATTGTACTCCTCCCCTCTCTCCCCCCCCTCTCTCTTTTCATTTCTCCCCTCTCCTCCTATTCCCTCCTCTCCAAGCTGAGGAGCCACAATGCTTGTTATTAACTTTCTCATACCATTTATCTCCCTTTCACTACCACCATTACCTCCCCCTGCCTTCTGTCATCCACCCCTGGCTCCCTGTGCCTCCTCTTCTCTCCCTCCTCCTCACACACCATTTGTCTGTTTCAGTCTCATCAGTATTCTCCTTCTCCTGTAGACAGCCAGCAAGTTCAGCAACCCCAACCCACCTCAATACTTCTCCATCCCAATGCACCATTCTATCTTTGGTTAGTTACTGCAGCATGGCTCCTGTTACACCTGTCAGCGTAGCTGTTTGATCTTCAGGAGATCACAGCAGTGCCAGAGAACATTTGACTTAAGATCATGAAGGCATTTTCATATATATTATGATTTTGTCTGGCAATAGTGCTTTCATATGCTACTTGCTTTTTAAGAGCTGGAGGAAGCCTGCCCATACAACAGTACGAGAATAAAACTTGAGGATCAGTGACCTGACGCAAACTGGAAAACCAATTTGGACCTTTGTGCTTTGAGACTATGTGCCACCATGTTTAGGCCTATATAATATAAGGTCCAATATTTTACAGATTTTTTAAAATTGTAATTTGTTGAGTATTTCATTTTTTAGACTGTTAAACATTCTAAAAGTCCGGCAGTGGCTTAATCTTATTTATGTATTTTGTCTACCTACCAACTCGTTTGCATGTGCCCTAGTACACGCAAACCTTTCGTGGATCAGACCCTTATTTTGTGTTGACTGCCATTTGTGCTTTGCTGCACATAGATAAGTAGCGTCCCAGCTGCTATGATATGAAGCTGCAGTTTGTGTTACAAATTAAACTGGTTCCTCCAGTTCCTTCTTAATGTCTGAAAACATTGTAATCTACAATGTTGTGGCTCTCCCACAACCTGTCATGACCCTATGACACTTCTGCTCCTTGTTCATCAGATCCTCATATTTCTGTAGGTCCAATGTATGGTCGTCGCCAAGTTCCGTTCTTTGAGACAACAAATACTATTTTTTTATTTTTGTCTTGCATACTGTATGTATATTTTTGCTGTATTAATATTTTGTTTTAACATTTGTGTGTTCAACACTATGAATGAAGGGAAAGATGCATGAGAGCACCCTAAAAACCAAATTACAAAGGTTTCTTGCTGATAGCTGACCAACTTTAAATCTGATAATCCCTGCATACATGTATTCATCCTACCACAACTATTATATTTGTGTTTTCACATTGCTTCTCTCTCCCATGACCCACTGAATTTCCTGGAGTCCCCCTGTTTCCTGTTCACCTGTTAACATCCTCTATGACGTGCACCAGAATACAGGGGCACATCCATGTCACAGTGTGCAGAAATGTATACACACACACAGACCGCAGTGCTGATGTTTAATGATGTACTATAACAGGAAGCTATTCTTTTCCTGATAAAAGTTGTGTGTATGTCACTTTGAAGTCTGTCCTTGAAATAAAAAAACAACAATGACAGAAAGACAGATGATGGGAAAATTCTGGAAATAAACTTTCCAAAGAATTAAGTGGCATCATTATAAATGAAGTTAAGTTTTATGTGAAATTCAATCGTGGTGTGCTCCATTGTAGAAAAATTGCATGAACTAACCAGGACTACTATGACTACTAGGACCAAGAAGGGGGGGTTGACTGACAAATGTTTATCAGTGCTTAGTTGGATAGCCAGGTGTGATGGTATTAGTGTAGGGATACAACAGTGTTCATGGAATGAGTCACACACACACACACACACACTCACACACCTAAAAGAACCTTTTGGAGTAATCCATTGGCAATCTTGACGATGTCTTTTTTTTTTTTTTCAGAAAAGTATAATAAAGTCCTGGCATATCAGCAAAACAAAGCCAAACCACACATTACATGTAATACAAAGGACCAAGCTGTGTATGAAACAGGCATATACTTCAGGAAACAAGCCAAAATAACAGAAAATGACACCTGGCATAAAGAACAGGATGCTTTTTAGGAACAAAAAACTTCCTGTTATCACAAACAGGCATCTGCCAAGTTGAAGAGGGAAAAGGTGAAGGTAAGGTTAGAGGGAGGAGGAAAAGCGTTGAGTGAGGAAGAAGAAGTGTTCATGTAGTATCCAAAGGTGATAAAAAGACTGATTTCTGACAGCAAGATCTGCATTAAATTTAATGGCACATAGTTGATCCCCGACCAGTGCTGGAGAATAGTTCTAACAGCTGAAAAAAGTCTTGTATGCGGGTCTATGTGCATGTGTATCAGTGTGGGTTTCCAGCAATTGTATTTTTATTCCAGTTTCTACCAGGAGGTAATTATGCTGTACCGGTGTGCGAAGGATCCTCCCTACATTAAGTGCAGTTTCCATGCTGGCTTTTTGTTGGGGTCAGTGCATACTTTGTTATGACTCCAGGGAGTCTTGTTTTTCAAACCTATCAAGGGTTGATTTCTGGCCTTTTAAATCATAATTACAATGAAAAATAACCTCCAGAATTGTATATCAGTAGCCAACATAGTGAGAGGAAAAGATACTCAGTGTTGTCATGAAATATTCAACTTTCAAAAAAGATGAAGAAAAGAAAAAACAACTGTTATCATCTTTAATATTTGTTTTACTTTTTTTTTTTTTTTTAAAGTACAGGGCCTACACATCTGAACAGAGGCAGTCACAACCATTAAAGTCTGCCATTCTTGCTCTAGGACAGATTTTTTTTCTTGATAGACTTCAGACTGTTGTCATCTGTCAAAAGCTGCAAATGTGAAACAATAGTCCTCTCTGACTATAGTCCTGTAGCCCTCCAATTATTTCTTGGACACATATATACATCTATAGTGTATTGGTATGAAAATTTATTGTCAGTTAAAATAATTGTAAGGGGGGAAAACTATATATATTTATCTGTCAGTGATGAACCAGAAATACCAAGATTGCTAAGCTGCCTCTTCTTTTGTGTGTAGTGATATCACTGCTGGACATTAGAAATAGGGATGGCAGATTACAGACACAGGCACCCATACAAAAAGGGTGGGGGTGGGGGGTTCCTAATGGATAAAGCAGGTTGTGATTTAAAACAAGCATATTTGGGTCCCATCTCCTCTCCTAATGCATCTAGTATGTCATAAAGAATATCTTGGATGGAAAGATCCACATATAGAGGGGGTAGTACAAGCAAAAATGAGACACTTGGGCATAAACTTAATGTGGCAGATGGGGAAAGATGTCCAAGGTGACAGGAGAAATGCTGTTCAGGGTAAAATGCTTCAGAAAACATTTCTCCTATCCAGCAAAGCTAAATATAGGCTCATTAAAAATCTAAAGCACCCATCAGGGGAGGAGCAGGAGTGTGGATGGAGAAAGAGTTTGTTAGAAACATAGAAGGTAGATTAGAGTAGGAGATGGACAGGTAAGTTAGTTACTGGAAAGTGACAGATGATGAGAGTCAGGGTTGTGTTGGAATCAGTTTCTGAAAAGTGCACAAATCCACAATAATATGTTCCTATATCCCTATTGTTGTGTTCCTTTATGTTTTACCCTTTAAAACACAAGCGAAAAGAGTGTGTCACTTAAATCTCTAGGCAGCTGCTTCATAACGTGCCCTCATCCAGTATTCAAAAGATAGCTCCCTTTTGGCCAGCAGAAATAGTAAAATGCCGAGTTGTCATGTTTCACTCTCATGTCTTTAATTGAAACCAAAGGTGGAGGTGTCAAGAGATTCAGGGGTAAAACTGACAAGAGAATAATAGATAGAAAGAATGAAGGGGAGATCAGATCCGAGCATGTGGCATTTCGTTAAGAGAAATCCAGACAGTCTTAAATACCCCTTTACGTATTGTATAAAGAATACTTGAAGGCAGTAAATGTAAAAAAAAATAAATTAATAAAATAAACTATATGTATCTATAAAAATTCATGCTCAAATGTTTGCCTTGCATCAGTCACTGACTTGCAGATTGTTGGACTGTTTGCGAAGTCTGAGTTTAGTCACTCCAAATATCTGTTTGGACTGTACAGACATTTGTTGTAAGCTAGTTAGCAACGGTTGCCTGAGAGAGAGTGAGAGTGAGAGTGTGTGTGTGTGTGTGTGTGTGTGTGTGTGTGTGTGTGTGTGTGTGTGTGTATGAATAGCGTTTGAGTTGCAGCTCAGTCTCTGTCTGATCTTAAAATGTACCAGAAACCAAGAATTTCCACTGTCTGTCTTTTTTTCCTCCAGTCTTAGAGTTTTTTATGGTTTAGATTCTTACAGCTGGGAAATAAAGGAAGACTTTTTGCTTAAGGTAGAAGCCTGAACTTGCACAGATGTGTCTTCCTCTTTATGTTAACCAACCCTGAGGAAGTGTAATCAAATTTGTTTTGCTCCAAGAATTCATCCAGTTTTTTTGTTTTGTTTCGTTTGTTTGTTTGTTTTGCATTTACTGACCCTCATGTGGTCTATTTATGGACAACAGGGGACTGTAGCGCAATGAGTTTGGAGTACTGCTGCAGATCTACTTGGAAAGCTTTAAGAATTTTAACAAGTCACCTATGTTTTGGTGAGAATTATTTAATTTTCTCAAACTGTGTCAAAAGTGTTTCAATCTTAGCTTTAAAATGACTTGTAATTGTTTCACTTCAATCAATCGCCTCTAGTTCAGTGACAGGACTAGAGGGAAAGAAGGAACTGTGCAACACTTTACATGATGGAAACAAGAAAAACTGAAGAAAATCTCCTCATGTAATTATCTCCCTTCCATCTTTTCTTCAGGTCCAGATAAGTAAGAGGTATTGCGAGAACATCAAGTGAGTGAAAGTTACACTAGTGTGGTATAATGAGGTCTGAAAGGTGTAGCCAGGTGCTAGTCCATGTATATTCCTTCAAGATATAGATGGCACTGGATGAGCATGAAGCAACCAATTACACCAAGTAAGAAATGAAGAGAGAAAGGAGACCGAAACAGAGGGGGATGGGGGTATAGAGGAATGGGAGCAGAAGACGAGAGAGCGCCTTTGAGGAGAGAGCAGCTGTTCAGTAGAAGTGCTGGGGGCACATTTCAGAATGCATGACAAGGGGAACCTCTGAGGCCTTGGTACAAACACTGACACACACACTTTCAAGATGAGAGATGAGTCCTATCATGATGTCAAACGGACATGCATGGACACATTTTTAACATTTTTTTGGTATGTACTGCATTAACATTCGCAGATACAACTCTGTGTGAATTTGTCCAAAATGTCCCTCTGCTATTGTCTAATGATGAAGCTAGTTGAACTACCTGTGCAAATATTTTTTTTTTATGCTGTGCATTGACACTTCATAAGAAACAAAGCATTTCAAACAATCAAGCAGCACAAAGTGATGTTTGGAGAGGTTTCCATGAGAAGAGTGTGATAGTTTAAAAACCAACTATTTGACTGACAAACCAGATTTCTTCTTTCTGGTGATTTCATGTTAAAAAATTGAAGCAATTCAGAATCTTTTTGCAGGTGACACAATTTCTGATGCACTGCAAAATGCCTGGATTCATCTGTGTAGTTGCAGGCCTGGCTATATGAAAACAGCCAAGAGCACAAGAAGCAGATCACTTCAGCCATAACACATACAGATCATCAGACTCTGCACTGCACTCTTTTAGCACTGACACTTACTGTGTATGAAATATGCTAGTAGTAGGACACAATCACGTTTTTTTTTTTTAAATTGGGGGGTGTAAAGAAAAGTAACGTAATCAGTAATTAATTTTTACTGTTGGCAGGGAAAAAAGTAAAAAGTAAAGTAATATTATACTATACTAATTAGCATCCCATGTAGGCAGTGTATTTGAAAGAGGTGGCCAGCTGTGCATGCAATTGCTCTCAGTATTACTTTCTTTAATGATGTTACTCAAACCTGTTTTTATTTTAAGCAAGACAGACTTCAGGCAAAACCAATACTCAAGAAGAAGCTGTGGGCAGATATTTTTTCTTTTACCACTGCCTACATCCAAAGTTTTTCTGTTTGCTTTCATACTCAGAAGCTTGACAGAAAAAAGCCAGTGGCCTTAGATATTGTGTGGTGGTAAACACAGTTACTTACTTTATCCTTGGTTTAGTATGGGTTGATATTCCTTACAAAGGCAGGCACCGTCCAGCTCCACTCCAACATGGCACCAGATCAGATAGGTTTCCATCAATGTGTCATCTCAGACTGTATCCATTCTTTTGCAGTCCGCTGTGTGCTTGGTCCGGCAGGTCACAAGTATACACAGCAATCCCATTTCTGCCAAGTGCCAGAGCTGTGACGCAACAGTCCAGGAAAGATTGAGGGGGGAGGCAGTAGTTCTGGAAACCATTGAAAAAGAGCCTGTGAATTTCAAAATAAAACTGTGTCAATATCAGATTGAATTGGCTTGGCTTCAATAACAGAGCCATGCTAGGTGTCTGTCACAGGCTGGAGGAAAACGTGAGTGGACCCAATTGCAGATAGACACCAAAATGTTTATTTCAACCAAAACTCAAAAGCTCAGATGAAAAAAGGAATACAAAAATCCAAACCTAGAGAAAAATCCAAATCCAAAAGATGGGGGAGACACAGGCAACTCAAGACTTGACAATACAATGAACCTACACAGACTGAACTCAGGACAGAGAACACAGGTGTGACACAAGACACAGGTGAAACACATGAGGGCAATCACAGAGGAGGGAAACACAGGGGCAACAGGAAAATTCAACAAGGAGGTTAAACACTGGGAGCATGATCAAGGTGAAACAAAAGGAGAACCAAGACACAAGTGATCACAAGGGAAAACCACAAGAATAACTAAGCCCAACTCAGGAAACCTGAACACAAGACACAATGGAAAATCAACACAAGAAACACGAGTGAACAAACCATAATCACTTACTCAACACACACAGCAAATACACTGAACAAGAAAAACAAAACCAACCAGAAATCCTTAACTCAGAACTAAGAACTGAACATGAAAACTCTGAACCAAAAACAGAATCATCACAGTGTCAGCAGCCTTAAGGTTTTACAGCACAACATGAAGTAAGGACAGACCTATCAGTGGAGTGGGAAGCACAGGAACTCCTCTGTCATGCAACTTCAGCTGTAAGTCAGCCACGCAGTTTAGCAGACTGAGCACGCAGCTTATGTGATTTGAAGGACGTAGCTGGACCACAGACTTATTTGGTGTTTTTGAGGTACTATTGGAAGCATTTAAGGTGACTTATTTGCTGCATGGATAATTATGACTACGCACACAAAATGATATTGAGAAAACTTTTTTTTTTCAACGTCATAAATTTTAGAACAAGTTTCAAGTGTGGCCTTCATTGAAAGTGAAATACTTTGCAAATATTTCCATCTGGTAGGGCGGATGTTTGTACGCTGTTTACCGTCTCTCAGATCAAGAAATAATGTGACCTTATTAATTCTCAGCAAAGATGCACCAAATAAAAACTCCAGCTAATCAGTCTAATTAGTCCAAATAAGTGGAAACACCTGTGAGGTGCTACTGAACATCTAAGAGGAATGTGTTGAAATGATTCAAAGGCATCTTTTAGAAATATTAAATTATGAGTAGGTCATAAAACTTTAAGTGTTACTGTTTTTGAGTAAATTACTTCTTTTCAAAGTTCTTTTTGTGGTTGGTTAGAAGATATTTAGTCATTCTGTATGGGTTTCTGTCCATTTAAAACCGGCATCTCTTTTGGGCTAATTGCCCTAATTAATTTACTCTTTCCCTCAGCCCTCTCTCACTCCCTCCATCCCCTCTTACCTCCTGTCCCTCTTTATCTCAAGGGGCTGTGAGGGCAATTAGGTTGTTTTACTGCTGATCTAGTTTTACTGGCCAGGGAGCAACTCTATAAACACTAATTAACACACACACACACACATATGCATACATTACCCATGGCCACTGGTAAGTGTGTTTCCTAACTACTCCCTGCTACTGTACAAATTCCTCTAGAGTGAGTTTTAACCAAACAAGCCTGTACCTACTCAAATAAAAAGGCATTCTAACCAAAAAATAGGGCACAAAATTGAGGATATACTCTCCAGTCAACTGCACACATCATAATGAATAATTATTATCACTCTATAATCATTCTTTTACTCCAAAATCCAAAACTTCATCAAGGTAAGGTATCAAGAAGTGAATAATAGTAATATAGCATTTTACATTTGAGGGTGAAATACTATACTTGTAATTGTACTTTTCACTTGTTTATGTTAGGGCATGGTCACACTGGCCATTCAGAGTGTTGGGTTGAATGACCACGCCCTTCGTTTCATGGGTTAAATAGAGAGGTGCCAGTAGAAGCTTGAGCCCAACAACTTCAGCATATTCTTGAATGGTTAGTCTCTGAGTTCGTGCATCGGGATATTTATTTTTAGTTTGTCAATGTTCATACTTTAGTCAATACAAACTGTTGCTGCCTCTGCTTTGCCATCATTAATAGGGACTTCATGTAGCTTTGTAACCATTGCTAAGTTTGTAATGATTTGCCTCGTCTCCTGATTTAAAGTGAACCGTGAACTGTGCTGAATAGCTGTTGAAAAAGTAGTCTGAAGTTGAATGGTTTGCGCACACATATAGCATTTTCACTGCTGCTGCTGCTGCTATGGGTGTATCATCAAGAATAAAATCTCCACTTGGTTTTCAAATCCTCAGACATGGAGGGTAAAAAACGATTTTTGTGTTGCGTTTACACAGTTAAAAACAGAGATATATACATGCTACAATTATACCTCCAACCAGAGCCCTCACAGGGAGTGAACTATTGTGAGAATGAAGGAAGCTGCTGCAAGAAGAGGGGTCACTCTCGTCTGGAACAGTCTGAATGTGTGAGTTAGCCCAAAATTACATCATTTTAGGGTCGATTTCAAAACAGCTCGCAAAAGAAGGGATTTTCCAGTAGGGGGAGTAGGTGAAGGAGGAAGAACATGGATTTTTGTCTCTAAAATATTCAAAAATGGAACTTGAAGACAGCTCAGTGACACTAATGGCTTAAATAATGAAATTAAATTATTCCATTTATAAGTTGCTTAAAGTGGAGTGTGCACACAAAAAAACTCACACACCATCACTGGCTCATGCCATACAGGGTACTGAAACACACGTCTGTAATGAGAACATGCACACTATAAATATTCAGGCTTTACTCTCTTACACACAGGGTTTGTACATTTTCTCTCTTGCAATGCAGAGTGGACTGTTAGATTTAAAAGCATGCAGGTCTATAAGCACTGGCTGTCCTTTTCAAATGTACCAGCTAATTACTGATAACAATATAAGCAGCAAAGTGTTCATCCATAAGGGAGCAGACACAGGTGCAAAGAAAGAAGAACAATGTAAGTATCACTATTGCTGGTTCTGAAATCCCACACTCATTCAATTCACCCTTATCCCTGACTAAGTTAACAGCAGAGGACAACAAAGAGAATTCTTCTGCCCTGTGAAAGAACAGCGAAAGTCTTCTTGAAGCGCACCAGTCATGATATCTTTTCCAGCCTCTGATGGCAGCAATAAGCACGTCTATGCGAAAATTTGTCAATGTATTAACTCTATGGTAAGACAGTCTGTATTTAACTACCATAGACATGCTAACAGAATTGGTATCCCTATTGCAGTTTTAGTAATGCAAATGATGATCAAAATGATGCATATTTGGAATGCTTTCAACACTTGCTTAATTTACTTCGTCGTGTATTATAGTGAGGCATAACTTTGTTGGATGTCAAAAGACTGATGTAAAATTTTGAAGGAATCCCTCCTCTTTTGCAAGGCTTGCATTTTGGGTACTTACAACCATTTGTTCATTGAAAGAAATGTGCGTTTGCTTACTTAAAAAGTATTTGCAGTTGGCATGAAAGCGACATGAAACTTCTCTATTAAGTCTTAACTCTTTATGAAACAGCTTTCAGATATTTTGTAAAATAATCATTTTCATTTACACTACCATGCATGATGGTTGATAATGCACTGAGTGGACACAACTTTGCACAAGGGCTACAACCTCTAACCAGTAATGTAGGTTATTTTCTGCACTGACCCTAGTGTGTGTGTGTGTGTGTGTGTGTGTGTGTGTGTGTGTGTGTGTGTGTGTGTGTGTGTGTGTGTGTGTTTGTGCGCCTGTCTGTCTGTCTGTGCGAGGATGAGAGAGAAAGAGAGATGGTGTATGGGTATGTGTCAGTGAGTGATAGAAAGAGTGTGTTTGATTGGCAGGTACAATACAGATCCACAGGGAAGTCCTGTAATGATAACTGGCACTCACAAACATAAAGTATAGATGAACACTTGAGCACAAGATACCAGCCACTAGAGACATTTGCATCCAGAAGCTAAGTCTGCAAACACATGAGAAAGCACGCAATCGCAACACAGGTTCTGCCCAGAGTCATAGATTTCCTCTAAGAGTCCTCAAAAATCTGCTACAGTATGAAATTGTGTGATAATGTCTCTTGTTGCCGTGGTAAGAAGTCAATGTTTCCTTGTTCTAAAGGTATTAGTGACCTTCCCTCGGAATTGAAGGCTGGAGGTTTAACATTCACAGACAATGCAGAACTACAGAAACATCACATTCTCTCTCCCTCTCTTTCATAAAACACACTCATAGAGAGGAGGATGCATACTTCCTGTGTTCATGTCTTTGTGCATTTTTGGTATTATTTGTGGCATTTGTATTTAAATTTTAATAAATACTGTGTATGTCATTGTTTAAAATTACTTGATAGGATTCGAGGTTAATGATTTGAAAGAATAATAGGGTAATGTGTTTGTGTGTGTGTGTGTGTGTGTGTGTGTGTGTGTGTGTGTGTGTGTGTGTGTGTGTGTGTGTGTGTGTTTATTTGTGTGAGTGTGAACTGTGTAGACAGAGCTAGACTGGCTGACTAGGGCTGCAGGTAAGCAGTTGATGAAGGGGTTGTCACAGTTGATGGATAAAAAGAGACATAGACAGAGTGAGGGTGTTTTGTCTCACCTTTGGAGTGAACTGAAGCTTAATGATCCTCCTCCTGTGACCTCCACATATTAGAGTATGTTACCTTAAATGTGATAACTATGTCAAGAACCTGAAAATGAACAAGTTGCAAGAAGGAGGACATTCACATGTCCATCAGACTTTTTTTTTTCTTGAAATTAGTTTGTAGCTGGCTATGCACAGATTGAAAAAATGATGATGGCTCTGTATGACCTAAAAGAGTAAACAAGACCAACAGCACAAGGGAATTATTTTTTAACAATTGTATTGATTAGAGATAAAACGATAAATTGGTTACAGTGCTTTTTACATTGATGAAACGCAGATAACTCAACATATGAGCATAAAAAAATGACATGGTGATAATCTATATACATCAAAGCTAAGACAGCTGCTTCATTGGGGACTGGTGTGGTGAATCTACAAATGATGGCATTTGAAGATTGCACTAAGAAACCCTGATGCCTCTTGCAGTTTCAAAAACCTTGGATGACTGCACCTTTTGGTTCCTTTCGTATGACTAAGAAAAATCAATGTCTAGTTAGAACTGCATGTCTTTCAAAAAAATAGTTGAAAATTTCCCATAAAATTTCCATAGACCAAGGAATTTAAACTCAGAGTCAGTATCTTCAGTCTGATGCACTATGAATGACTTCACCTGCTTTCATGTGTAGATAACACTTTAGCCAATCAAGGACAAATATCTTAACTTGAAATGTGACAAACAGGATGTGTTTCGGTATTCTGAGCCAAATTATTCTATTAAAGAACATGACACTGCTCATTAGGTACACACTGTGTTTGATTTGGGACAAAAGTAGACAGAATTGCTGCTAATGAGATGTTTGTTTATGGCACCAAGTTCCTGGGAGTACATGTCACTGAGGACCTCTCCTGGACCAGCACTACCGCATCAATGGCCAACTCACAAGCGTCACTACTTACTCAGCAAGCTGAGAAGTGCCAGAGCCCTGACCTCATCATGTGCTCTTTCTACCAAGGAACAATTGTTAGCATTGTGACAAAGACATCATATTCATTACACTGAAGTGGAAAATAACTCAATGGAATTCCTGAAAAGTATCATTTTTCTTCATACAAATACTCAGGTAAAAGCAAAAACTAAAGGTGAAGTATGCAGAAATGTTCGTTAGGCTTCATTTCTGTGTTTACAAATAACATCCAAACTCCTCTCCTCCTCCTCAGTGGCGCAGTGTCAGCTGCAGCGCATGCTCACTGCCCCTAACTGTAGCTTACAGCATAGCTCGTAGCTTCGTAAACACACCATAGACAGTAAAAAAACAGCCCTGCAAGCACCTGCAGCATTGCGTGAGAGAAACTCAAAAGCCGTACACCTTACTTCCTGCAGGTAAATGAGATGCGCTGCGGATATAGAATAATTCTTTCTCTGTGTTAAGGCTGATATCGTAGCCACTTGGGATGGCGTCTCCTACTTGCTATCAGCAACACACAAAGTCATATGCACACTGGGCGCGCTGTGATTGGCTGATCATCACCCATAAAAACTCCTGCTCTCCGCCCAGAGAGCGTACCGAGTTCAGAAAAACAAATTTAACATTAAAATTAACATTAACAAAACAGGCGAGGAGGGGGTCTGTGAGGGGGTGAGGCACACACAATCACTGACACACAAGTACAGAGGCCCAGAGACAATAATTGAGCAGGATTATTCCTGTAAAACTAAACTTTTAATTTTTATAAAGATTCTGCATACTCTACACTTAAGTTGTAATAAAACATCTCTGGTAAGTACAATTTGTCTTGAAAGTTACTTCAGTAAATGCAAAGGACTAAATGTAGCGTGCTACTAACCACTTCTGTCAAAGTCTGTGCAAGAACAGCACTTTTTTTCTAAAAGATGCCACAAAACGTGGCTTTTTGGATGCGTCAATCTAAAGAGGCCAGAAGATATCCTGGAGGGCCTGGAAAATGTACTCATACAATTTCACAAGGACCTCACAGGATTGAGGCTATAGAGAGACACTTTATCTGCAAAAAGATTAAAGCGTCACCAATACTATGAGAAAGCAGTTAATCATCTGCAAATGACCAAAGTGAGAGAGAAAGGACAAGAGTGACATGAGAAATGTGAATTTAATAATCCTGCTGCAGAGAAGGGCAGATGCATTTTTCATTCAACAGTTGTGAAGAAGTGAATGAAAATTCTCTAATCCAAATTAAATCACATCTAAGTTAAATTGGCATTGAGGTAGATCTATAGCTCCTCTCAGAAAAATAGAGATAATGAAATAAATTATATGCATCTTGGTGCTTTGAGAGGAAATGCACTGTCTGTTGTGATTTGCATGACCAGGTCACCATTTAATGAGCAAAACTACACAGCTGCTGTTTCCCTGTATTTTTAAAATGCCAGCCTCTCACTCTGTATGAATCACAGACTGTGATGATGAACAATCGCACAGATTTAGCATTTGCGGCTGAGTGTGGGTGTTTTTAGTGAAGAGAAGGAAATTTTATCAGATGAAAAACTGACGGGAATAGGAAAAGCGTGAAAGTGGGAAACAAAGGTTTCAAGATAAGGAGAAGAGGTTAAAAAGTGATGAAGCATCAAAATATTCTCACAATCAGTGCTCTGATTTGCCCATTACCATTTTCTACTTTCAGAAAGTAGTTTGCAATCAACTTACATACAATAAAGTCTTTTCTTTTTTTTCAGAAATCATCCATGTGCATCACATGTCAAGATCCAGTATTGCTTTGTTGTCCTTTAGCAGAGAGAACAGCTGTTGATGTTGTGCACAACAGTCACTGCCTGCTGGGCAGCAAACAAAAAAGGACAAATTCATGTTTATTCACACCGCCATTAGGAGGACTGACACACAAGAATGTGCATAGAGTGAAAATGTTGTGTGCACTGAATACATACAGTTGTGATAAGCTCAAGGCATGTTAATATGGTTCATGCTAAAACCAAGACACTTAACTTGGAGTCTGAGGATATTCACATACAGACATACACACATGCTTACACATTAACTATTTCCTACAGAGAGCTCTGTTTATATTCTTTCAGGTGCAGAGAAAAAGTAACACACATTCTTCCTGATCTAAATGAGGTTTTGTTGCTAATCTGCAGAAGCAGCTGCAGAAACATGGATTTAGATTGGATAGAGAACTTTCTTGACAACAACGATAATCTCATTTTGTCTACTTGGATTAAATTTATTTTGAGTTTTTGTATTAGCGCTGTAGATATGTGAATTTAAATAGGAATGTGTATTTGCTTGACTGCATGCATGTGTAGATACATATTTCATGTATTTTTTTCTGGCATGCTTTTAACTTCTGAGGGTCTTGGGATTGTTCCTACATTTTGTTCAAAGTGATATCAAGATATATACAACACTTATAGAACATAATGCCATACATTGCAGTCTGTGTTTGATCAATGTGCAGGTTTAAATAGTTAAATGATTGACTTTTTCTTCCCACACAGCTTTAAAATACTATTTTGCACGAGTCATAATTCTGTCTTTTCAATACCATCTTTTTACCTGATCAAGTAGGATTACTTAAAGCCTCCACTTATATCTGTTACTGTAATATGACTGGCTGTTGTTGTTTCTTGTCAGTCTGCCTTATTGCTGCTCAGTAAGTAATCGCAGTGCTTAAACTGGATCATTTAGACTTTGTTCTAAATCATTTTAAGCCTCTGAATGACTCAACAGCAGTGTCAGGAGACTTCCAATGAGTCTGAATCCAAATCTATGTTTCTAATGTTGGCTGTATCTGAATTTACATGAATGGCTTGGATGTGTAATACATACATATATATATATATATATATATATATATATATATATATATATATATATATATATATATATATATATATATATATATATATATATATATTGGATGCTTGTCTTTCTCTCCTTCCTCAAATAATTGATTATTACGCCCGACTGACATAACTGGAATCATTATCTTGAGAATCAGGAGAATCATTAGGATTTGTATTGTACTTATTGTTTTGTAACACAGTACATAGTGCAGTCTCAAACTCTGATACAAACATCATGTTGAAGCAGCACAAATATATTGAAACAGGAAATTTGACGCTGTTTTGCCATACCTTTGATCAAATGCAACTAATACTACAGAATGTCTGTTACATTCAGTCTGGTATTTGTAGGGCTAAATTATGTATCTGTTAACAGACCACAGTCACGTACGTAAATTCTGGCTTTTTTTTTTTTTTTTTTTTTTTTTTTTTTTTTTTTTTTTTTTTTTTTTTTTTTTTTTTTTTTTTTTTTTTTTTTTTTTTTTTTTTTTTTTTTTTTTTTTTTTTTTAACTTAATTTGATCGATCGTGTATCTTTGAATTTAATTTTGCCATCTAGTTTGCACTTCACAAGTGTGTCTGAACAACTGACAGCTTGAAAGCTTGGTATTTGACATTTCCTTTATGACACTTTAGAGTAGTGGACGAGACGGGACAGTGTCATGTGGTTACTTCTTCTTCTGCTGGTTTTCTAGCAGCCCCCACGCTTTACATCACCTGCCTGTCTTGTTGCTACACAACCATGTACTTTCAGGGGATGGGAGTAGAGTGAGATTTATGAAGGGGAAAAATAGAAATATCCAACATTACCTTGGTTAGAGGCTGTAAATGTCGGTTTTGATTATTTTTCGATTAATCGGCCAGCCCTATGTCAGTGTATTAATATTTCAAAACAGTACAATTACATTCACAATGACCTGATTTGCTTGTGTGAGGTGCCAGCAAATGTTCATAAATGTGTTTGCTTTAATAAAACATGGAACCATGAAATGCCATTTCTGAATAAATAACGTCGCCCAAGGTGCGTAAGTAAGTGTGTGTGTGGGGGGGGGACACACACATAGGTAGCAGTGTTGTGCATGGACACATGCACTAGGTAGAGTGGCCTTCCCAATCCACCTCCTCCTAGTTAAAGCCTTTAATTGAATGGTGCTGGAGTTGTCTGCCATGGCAAAAAGACAAAAAAATGAATAAATACAAAAATGATTTGAGGACAGAAGAAAGAGGCAAAAGGCAGAGCAGGATGGGAAGGAGGGATGGAGGATAAAAGGCACTGTATATGTTAGTTAGTAGGTAGAAACAATGATGGAAGGTGGAGGGGGAGGAGAGGAGGAGGCAAAAATAAAAGGGTGAAAGGAGAAGTGGGCAGTATTAGAGGCAGACAGAGGAATGGATGAATGATATGGTGAAGGGATGGTGTTGAAAGGGTAAAACCAAATGAAAAATACATGAATAAGAAAAAGAAGAAAAAGTAGAAGCACATGGATGATCAAAGGACATGGCTGAGTTAAAAAAGAGGTTAACATCAATTATTATGAGATTAATGATTTCTGGGTTTGCATGCAGATCTTTAGGGTGCACTCTGGTTCAAACAGTACATCTATAATAAATACACAGAGTCTAAAGGAGGTGTATGATTTGCTGATGCTCAAAGTATTTCTCTTGTGCCACCAATTTCTAAATTCTCATACTTGTGGCTCAGTACCTGCAAAGCTAAGGTTAAAGAGAGAGCAAGCAAGTCTTTCTTACTTGTTTAGAGAAATAGATGGCGTACTATTACATTTGCAAATGAATAAAAGCTTTTTTTTCTTTGCAGAGGAAGACCTTGAGATAGAAAAGAGCTAAAGGCTTGCAATCCTTCATTTTAATATACCTCCACAACAGTTACAAGGAGACATAAACAAATGAAAATGACTTTAATTTGAAGTAGAAAAAAAAAATAAAACGTCTTCTAAATGGCTCTGGAGTTGTTGCAGAGAGCTTTTACCCTGCAGCTTATACATCTGAGTCTGAAGGATGTTGTTTTATGTCCTATACTAACCTCTGCATCCATAAAAGAACCCTATAGAGAGGGTGCAGAAAGAAAGAATGAAGAGGGGAGAGAAGAGGGCTAGATATGAAAAGACAAGTATGTTTGATTATTCCAGCTGAACCAATGCATGATTAACTGAATGTAGACTTATAGACAGTCTTGTAAGTTTACGAGTTAATTCAACAACTGTGGCCTTGACACAAACAAAACCAGCCAGAAATTACTGTTGTCCCCTACAGGAAAATATTTTTGCAAAATAAGTTATTTACCTCCCCCTTCCAGGCTTAGACTGCAAGAATAATAAATATGATGAAAAAAAAAGAAGAAAGAAACCAAGTGAATGTAAGCTTGTTCCTTCATTCCAACTGCCTGAAGGTACAGCAAGTGAAACAACAGGAGAAGTCTGACAACAGAGTCTGGACAGGCAAACAATTCATCCTTTTGAGCTGAGTGTGACTGTGTGCAAGAAGGATTCCACCATCTTTGTTTTCTGCATGAATAGTGCATGATAATTAGCCATTTAATAATTGGAATATGAACACTAACAGTTGTTGCCTGGTTTGTTTCTCTCAGGGCATAACTGAAGAAAACAAGATTGGCCTTTTTCTGTTATTCTGCAATAGTTTGGTTCCAAGGCTAAATCAAATTTACATTTATGTTACTATTTGCTGACACGATTACATATTGAAATGTTGTCTAATCATGCTTATTGAAGGCAAGGTCTGCAGGACTTTTTGTTACTGTTTGTAAACAACATTCAAACTGGGCTCCTCCCCCCTGTGGCTTAGCGTCAGTGGCAGTAGTCATACCTACGTGAATGCATCCATCAGCTCAGTGAGCATCCGCTGCATCACAACTCTATGTGGGAGAGACTCAACAGCTGTACACCTCACTTCCTGCAGGCAAATCAGGAATCCTGCAAGTACTTTATCATTCTTTCTCAGTATTACAGCTGCTGTCATTGCTGCTCAGAAAATAGCTTCTCCCACTCACTATCATCAACATGCAAACTTACTACTGCACTGGGAACGCAGTGATTGGCTGGTCATCACACCTTCTCTCCACCCAGAAACGTCCCGAGTCAACCAAAACATCAACACAACAAGCAGAGGAGGACACAGGCCACAGGACTGAGAGATTCACCCTCTGTGAATGTATGGTTGGATCTTTCAAAATACATGATTCAATCTTTTCCAGATTTAACACACATGATCACATTCCTACTCTGGACTCATGTACGTGCATTATAGTGATAGGAATAGCGCCACCCATTGGACACAAGGGATATTTGATCCCTTAAACACCTTCAAAAATGCTTCAAATCATCCGAACTCTTTGATGAACCCTAACCAACATTACTGACGAAGATAAAAACATCAAAGTCAAGGCCATGCTAACTGGCCAAATGCAGTACTGCAACACTCTCTGTAGTTAAAATTACCCATGTATGCGTGTCATAGGAGCCAGACCTCATCTACTCATCTCTCATCTTGTTGCCGTGGCATATCCTGCTGCACATCCAGCATCTGCAACATGCCCTGACAGGCACACGGGGGCGAGGGCCCCCTTATTCCTGCTTTTGGTTTCATTCATAATTCTTTTTCTGACATTGTAATTTTTTTGTAAATAACATATAAATTCTTTTTTACTCAATTTTGGAATCAAATTTCTAATGCTTATTAACTGTAGTTATCTCTTTGTCTATTTTGTATACTGTAATTTACATTGGTAGGTTGGTTTTGGGAGGAAATATTAATCCTGGCGTAATCTGTTGTGTCATCATGTGAGAGCATCTTTTTCCTGCTTTGTAATTGACATTGCTAATCTGTTCGATATTTACACAGCTGCTCTGGAGGCACAGCTGCAAGACAGAACATCGGATTCTAACATATTTGTGGAGTTTATTTCCCAAGCCTTCATGTCTCCTTGTATTACCGACATATTTAATGTACAAGGCATTATACTGCATGAGTCACTTGCTGTTTTGTCACTGTAGACATGTTGTATGTGTTCAGCATTGAAATTAATTCAGTCAGGAATACTGGACCATTCGGGATCAGGATAGTAAAAGAGGCTGCAGACGAGAGCCCATGTTGTGAGTCATTTGTTGTGTGTCTTTTTTAGAACTGTATTTGACCTGTTAGGGTTAAGGAGTGGCTCACATATTGCTGTGTTTTTACAAGGTAATTAAGATTTCTTTGAGTTAATTTGTCAAGAAATTTTCAATCCAGTCAGAGTGTCCCTTTTTTTAATCTTTATTGTTCCTCTGAGTAACACTCCTTTCTTTTCCTGCTTACCTCCCTCAAATTCTGTTCAATTTGTAAAAACAACTTTTTGGTTACATTTGTCAACCAGAGTTTTATGTTGCTTCCCTTCACCCTCATGAGCAGGGTTGTAGCAATCAGTGTTACACATTTTTCCAAACTGTGTGTCTGAAAAGTTCTTCAATTGTGATGTAATATAGAGATGGTCTATTTCAAACACAGCAAGTGGAAATCAGGATAATTATATGACTGTCAATGGCTAATACATGCATTAAATACCAGTGCACCTCATCATCCGTGTTATCAGTTTCTTGGTTCATGATAAGCCCCCGGGAGAAACAGGGACAGCATAAAATAGCTGAAACAGCTACAAGACAAACTAGCACTCTGAGAGGAGCTAGACATTCATGACCAGAATATGAATAGTTTTTTGTGATGTAAACTCAAAACATTCAATATTGATTCCCAAAGAAAGTTTGTTGTCAGCAACCCTGTCATCCAAGCTTTAATAAGCTGACTGCTGGTCTCTGAGGATGCTGAGCTGACAAGTTCATTCAGATGTCAGTATTTACCTGCAACAATAAGCCAGCTCACCTTAGGGCTGTTGCTGTTTAACATGGGACACCCTGTTGGTCATAATAATGGGAAAATGGGGAACGATTTAAACTCAAGGTAAGTAGGCATGTCAAGAAAGAGTTTAGGCTGAATTTGAAATAAAGAAAACCTTTGCTTAAAAAAAACTTTGCACCCCAATGCTTCAATGGTGAAACCCAGTGGTCAAAAGTAGTTCCCTGTTGAGAGAATACAAAATGTCAATTTATGAATGTGAAGTAGGAAAATGTCAGGAAGGCTCCCCCTCAACAACTTAAGTTTAAAGAAATGTATGAAAGGTCGCTGACCTCCTTCCACTGAGGCCCAAAAGAGTAAAATATATAGATTTTAGGATAATTAGGATTCTGTGCAGAGATATATTTGATTCAAATTCATCGACATGAGCATTATTTTACTTTGAGAGTTATACAGTATATTCTGTGCCACATGAATTGTGACCTGTCAAATATATGACGTGAGATTATTTTATTCAAATTCTTCCTTTGTGCTTCATAAGAGTTGCTTCAAATGCCTAGAAGAAGACTGATGTCACAACACAATGTAGATTTATAGAGAACCTCATTTTGAAGATTCAGATTGTTTATTTAATTTAAAAAGGCAAATCAAGCCCTTTATCAAACCAGCCTCAACATTGATATTTTAAATTACGTGCATCAAATATGTACATGGCAACAATGTATGTAGGTGTAAGACAAAGGGGCAGCACACAGACAAAATAGCAGGGGTTTTTTTTGCAAATGAGACCAGGGTGACAAATTTTACTCATTACAAATCAAAAAATAAAGCGAATACACTGACACTTGTGTATCCATTAACATTTTAGTAAAGCCCCAAAAAGGAATTCTGCATTAGTGGCAAGTTCGATGTCCACTGTGTAGACATAGTAATACTTCTGATCTTTCTATAGATCTTCTCCAGTGCATGCCTTAGTTTTCCTCCAACAAAAATCTTATTCTGCTTTCATTTGACAAGCATTTCCTCTCACTATGAATATTTGCTGTTTAGTGTGTCATTTTTTTTTTTTTAATCTAGAACAACTATTACAATCAAGAAACTGTCCATCTGCCCCTGCTGTTCTTATGTTAATTCCAGAGCTAAAACAACAACAAGGGAGAGATGGGTTCATAGAGTGCCAATGTGACTGGGCCACATATTCTACCAAGAGAATGCAGTTGAAATGTTCATTGCTTTGTCCAGATATGGTGCTTCACAAAAAGGGAATGTGTCATTACAACAAATACAAAATGTTGAACAGGTCACTCAGAAGTATTGCAGAGGACTATTGTCCTTGGCATGTTTTATTTCTCAAGCCCATTCATAAGGTCAAATGTTCATTTCAGTGGTGTTTATCTTCTTCAGAGAAATCTTCTTTTTTAAACTTCATTTGCATTCAATTTTAGCACATTGAATAATTTCCGTATATGTGCTTGTTTCTCTTTCCCTCTTCCTAATGAAATCTCCAAAGCAGAAGATGGCATTGCAATTTTTCACTTCCTTGAAAAAATAATAGGTTGTTTGATTATGAAAAAAGAAAGTCAAGTTTTGACATCTGTTGGCACGTAGCCCCCAAAAGCTTTGTGTTAACATTAAATTAATGGATGCCCTTTAGTCAGTGACGGCAAACTGGGATTTTATACACGCTTTAAAATACTGCTCTTCAGATGCCCTTACAGTGAACAACACTGTTCACCGTGATGTGTGTGTTTGTGTGTATGTGTGTGTAAGTGTGAGTCCGTGTCTGTGTCAGTGTCTGTATGTGTCTGTGTGTGTTTGTGTGTATGTGTGTGTATGTGTGAGTCCGTGTCTGTGTCAGTGTCTGTATGTGTCTGTGTGTGTTAGTGTCTGTATGTGTTTGTGTTTGTATATGTGTCTATATGGGAGAGAAAAAGAGGGAGAGCATTGTGTTATCCTGTCACGTAACATGCTAAATATCTCTGCAGACCACTAGTGAAGCACAGGGATTAATGGGCCATTGTAGGCTACTTGACAAGTCTGATATCTGTTTCTTCTGCAGGGAATAAGAGATACAACCCTGAATGCCCAAACACACACACACACACACACACACACACACACACACGTGGGACAAAAGTAGAAATATAAGAAGACAGCACATGTTCAAATGAAGTTAAAATAAAGTATTTAAGTGAATTAATCATTTAAAGCTTGGAGCCGCTGACTGAACAGTTTGCTAGACACACATGCATACAGAGCCATTTATCAGGATACTGTAGAAGAAGGCAAGGCTATTAGTTCTTATGTCAATTTCATTTAGACACCCTTTATTCTGATAAATTATGTACAGTGTACGCACTTTATAAATCATGGTGATATATGGGCTGAGTCACAAGTTTAACTTGTGAGGGGAAAAAACTTAAAAGGTCATACATAGAAGCTTTCTTCAGCTTTCTTCTTCCCGACATTCAAATATAACACAACAGCAGCTACACTCAAGTCTTTGAATAATGTTTCATGATACTGCAGCAGTTTAAATGCTAAAGCATCGATCACATGAGGAAGATGAGCCTGTGTATTCTGCATAAGTGAATGAAAGGCTGAGTTGCAGTCAACTTATCCAGCTGCAGAATTTGGGATTTTACAGCTTTTTCTGAAGACCCATAAAATGCCAACAATTAAGCAACCACATGGCGTTAAGTCCCATAAGGTCTTACATCAATGCAAATAAAACCAATATGAAGAAAATAAGGCTGCACTTAATGTCAATACTAACCAAATACTCAAAAAATACTCATTAGTCATGCTTTTTTGAATGTTTTTTAACCTGTTCTGCTGTAAATGATGCTGTAAAAGGTGTTCATCACAAGTGTCATACTTTACGCATAGGTATTTCCTCATTTAGAGACCCCCATTTACATCTAATGTTTTTCTTTTGTCATGATATGAAGATCTTCAAAGTTTTGCCTCTAAACATATCTCTCTTTATGAATCCATGCTTTATTTATTTATTTATTTATTGCTCAAAATTATCGGGTAACTTAACCTCACTCCCGCTTTCCAAAAACTAATTTTCACTTGCCAGGTTTAGCATTTTTCCTCCAAATAAATTTTTGTGATTCTTTCATGTTATCAAGAATATTGCCACTGAGATCTGGAATTTTCTTCTCAAAGTGGGATTCTGGTTAGACAGCAGCATAAAAAAAGGATTAACAGAAGTACAAACAACAAGCAGCCATAACATCAAACCATTTATTTGAAAAGCATTAAGCAATGACACAAGTCTATTCATTTGTCAAATAACCCATAATCCTGTTTTAATTGTATGGCTCACAAATTAAATAATCCATTTTGAGGGTGAGAGCAGAATAATAAAACGCTCTCTCAGTATAGATTTAATAAATTCTAGAAATGACATCTATAATGAGTTTATGTCTGTTTTTTATCTAATGATTGTATACAGTGAGTAAAACAGTCCTCACATACATCTTCAGTAACTAGAATGAAGACTTACATCAATGCAAAGTTGAGATGACATGTGTGCAAAGAGTATCAATGTGGTCTACTTACATACTTCTTTGATTTGTTTTTTTTCTTTCCCATAGAAATACGATATTGGCTGTTCTCATGATCTTCTCTCATGTTGAAGAAAGGAACCAAACCAGTTTGCTCACCTTAAAATCGTGATATTGGTCAAGGCTTTTTCAATACAAAATGTACAATGTACAATGTACAAGAACACTGATATTTATTTGTCCTTTTTCTCATCATTTTGACTGAAAGTGTGACAAGGCAAAGCCACTAAGTCATTTGAATGCTCTAAAATGCTCTAAAATCTCTCATCTCTTTTCCTGTTTCTTGTTGGAAATGAAAAATGACTCAACTCAGCTAGCAACTAGTGATTTACAGATGACAACTTATTTTATTGTAAAAAAAAAAATAATTTGGGTTTTTGAAACATCTGGAACCCAAGACAACTTTTAAGTTCACACGAATAACTGTTAGGATTATTTTTCAGTGCAACCTTACTGGTATCCAGATCCTTTAGTGGGCAAACCGATAAGTGTGTGTGTGTGTGTGTGTGTGTGTGTGTGTGTGTGTGTTTGATTATTCTTGTATAGGCACTAAATAAAGTGTTTCACACTCTTGTAATCACCATAAAGGGTTTTTGTTCACTTTTATGACTCTACTGTGTGCCTGATAATAAAGACCTGGAGCAATTGAGTCTTATAAGCTCTATCTCGGGGCTTGAAGTATGTGGGGTACTTTGACTGTAGATGGAGGAGGTTAACCAAAGCATGTTTTGTCTCAATACCAGTGAGTGTGTGTTTGTGTATGTGTGAGTGTGTGTAATGGTGTGTTTCCTACAGCATCTGTTGACATGTATACATCTTTCTGTGATGATTTCTTTTTATTGTTTTTTTTTTTGTTTGTTTTATGCCAACTGGTTGACTCTAAGCACAGTGTTTGTGCTGTGTGTGAGGGAGTTGTAGGATAGAGAACTGTGTCAGTGGAGCAGAGAGAATCATAGGGCAGATAAGCCTGTCATTATAATCCTCTTCTGCCTTGTGTATCAAGCCAGCTTAATACACCAACCCTTTGATAAACTGCCACAAACACACCTGACAACAGAAGGCATACACAGGTACATGCAAAAATACAAACAAGCACACACACAAATTCTAACACAGAGATACTTAACTCTTACTGCATTAATAAAAACAGACAATGTGGTTATACAGATAATACCATCCAAACTGGAATATATGGTGTGTGTCCCCTGGTCAAATGAAAAAATGTCAGTCAATGAAGACCTGAATAAACAAATAAAAACATTTTTACTGCAGTTGGTTACATGTGAGGATTTTTTAGATACCCATTTTCAGGACACAGGGTTATAAACACTTTTCTATGAAGCAAACCATCTCATTTTCTACTGCTCTCTCATAGGACAAACTTTTGAATCTACAGTCTCTTTTTTACATTTCTTTAAATCAGACAAGGTGTTTTTCAGACACAAACTTTTAAAGCTGTATGATCTTTAAAACTGATCATGTTTTCTACGCAGCACAGTGGAGGGGGCGCCATGATGATCAGGGTGCTTTTTCCGTCAATGTTCCCTCCTTCAAATCTCAGATATAAATGTATGAACTTTTGAAGAAAAAACTTCATCCTCAAATGTGCAAACTATTGTGATTTTTCATGGTGACTTTCTACAGATGGTCACAGGGTTACATCCCTCTGTCAATGTGATGCCATAGCTCAGCCCAGACTCACCAAATCTCTAATTACTGAGATCTAGGAGTGGAATGGAGCGTGTCAGAACACACACGGCACTCACGTCTCTCCCCTGCTACACACTTACACAACACAAGGACAGCACATAAAACCAGCCTTACAAGACCTGAATGCCCCATTGCTCATATTGTGACACACAAACATACATGCACAAGTACTTGCATGTTCATACGAATGGATGCGGAGCTCATTAAAAGATTCCCAGAGGGTAGCCATGAAAGGCAGGCTACTGTAGAAACCACAAGGAATCTGCCATTGTGACCCAAGGAGCCACACCAAACATGTTCAGAAGAAAAGAAAATGATTTATCTACTTTTATCTTATGGTCGGGCAAAGGTCAAAGTGTCCACAGTGATAAGAACACACACACAAAACTCCAAATACATTCAGAAGAAAGTGCAAAAACTGAACAATTTCACAGAGACTGACTTGTATCTGAAACAGTAGCTCAAACAAAGAATCTTAGGATGGTGCTTGCCCCAAAAAGTGTAATTTTAGTTTCTCAAAGGAAACTCCTTCAGGCTCTTAAATGGTTGTTAGAGGCTAAGTATTCACTTCAAAGGGAAGAGCTCCTTACAAACTTCTGCAATAACAAAACTCACTACAGTTGGACAAAATGGTCAAAAATCTTCTTCCTTACATCTCTATGCTCGGTAGGATACATTGGCTTACTTCACATCATTTTTACATCCATTCAGTCCAGATCCACTGTATGGATCCATACAGATCCATACATCACATATAACTTTGATCTGTTCAACACCTATTTACTAAAGAGTTCAGTTTAGTATTTCATATCAACACCTTTTTTTCTTTTCTTTTCTTTTCCTTTTTTTTTTAAATGTGTGGGTTAAAGAGGAAAGATTACTATGGCTTTCATATCATGGACCCATGGCTTTTGGTCAGAAAACATATGTATACCAACAAACTTGCACCTTACTACTAAAACACCATTCACGTCTCCTCCTGTCAGAGCTTATATACCATCATCTGACATCAAACCAAATAATGACGAGAAGAAAAGGTAGGCAAAGGGATGAGGTAGGAAGGCCAAAAGAAATAGCAGGGGGAAAAAAGGACAAGAGAACAATGTTCTCAGCTCTCCTCACCTTTGACTTGTGCCAGCACTAATTGGGTACATCCGATGCTTAGTGCCTGCATGGATGTTAGCATTTTGGGCTTAGATGTTTTTACAATTTGAAAACCAGATAAGAATTTTGAGTTTAACCTTTTTAACTGACAAAGACTTCTAAAAATTTTCATTCCCCAGTTTACCATAATATTTAAAGACACAAGGCCATGTTTAAAAAAAAAAAAAAAACAACAAAAAAAAACAGAATAACATGTGTGGGTTGCATAAATGTTTGTTAAATGTCTCATTTTTCATGCTACATAATGCTCCGCACATTTTCAATGGGAGAAAGGTCTAGTACCATTCAGCATTAATTGTGCCTTCACAGATGTGCAAGTTACCCATGCCATGGGCACAAACACACCCCATACCATCACAGATGCTGGCTTTTGAACTTTGCACCGATAATGATCTGTAGTATCCTTTTCCTCTTTGGCCCAGAGGACACAATGTTCACACACTTTTTAACTTTCCATCAGTTCATCTCAAACAAGCTCAGGCCC
Organism: Thalassoma bifasciatum; assembly: GCA_008086565.1. Classification (NCBI taxonomy): domain Eukaryota; kingdom Metazoa; phylum Chordata; class Actinopteri; order Labriformes; family Labridae; genus Thalassoma; species Thalassoma bifasciatum. The sequence goes on along the minus strand of RPOG01000051.1, from coordinate 763,559 downwards.
ACCTGAGATGGCTTCCGCATAAGGCTGCCCTTTGTCACTGATCATGTTCATGGCTTTCACATGCAGGATTTCTAGGCACAGCCAAATGATGGGGAGTCAGGTTTGGGGGTCTCAGGATCCCATCTCTGTTTTTCGCAGATGGTCCTGTTGGCCTCATCGAACACTGACCTCCAGCTCACACTGGGGCGGTTTGCAGCCCACTGTGAAACAGTCCAGATGAAGAGCAGCACCTTGAAGTCTGAGGTCATGATGCTCAGTCAGGAAAGGATGGACTGCTAGCTCTGAGTTTGGAGACAGTCTTTACACCAAGTGGAGGAGTTTAAGTGTCTCGGGCATAGACTGTATAAAACATGGACGTAGTCTCAGTGACGTCACCCGTCTGTTACTGCAGCTCTGTTTTGAGGCTAAACGGCGGGCGCGGCCATATTGGAAATGGGACGAGTGCCCAAACTCACAGCTACTGGGCGCCCGTCAGTCACGTGATCTGAGCTGTGGCTCTGATTGGGTAAGCTCTTGATCCTAATATCTTCCAAACAGCCGAGTTAGAAAAAAAATTCACCCCCCCTCACAGTGTGTGCCGTATGCGAAATTGCGATCCAGACGGGAGACAGAGTTTGTACCAGGCTTTAAATACGCTGATTTCGGCTCTGAAAACGGCCCAGTTTCCAGTCTGCTTGTACAGTTCTTCCGGTGCTTCCGGAGCCAGCCTCAAGCGGTCACTAGACGAACAGCAGCTTTTTAGCACTTCCGTGTTGTCTCATTTTTTCAGACCGGAGGTTGCCGCTTGGTCTCGGGTCTTGATTATGGAGCAAGAGCTTGACAGATAGATTAAGGTGGCGTCGGCAGCGATAAGGACTCTTAACTAGTCTGTCGTGGTGAAGAGGGAGTTGAGCCAGAAGGCAAGGCTTTCAATTTAAGGGTCAGTCTACGTGCCAACACTCACCAGGAGCTGTGGGTAGTGACAGAGAAAAAGATTTTAAGATCCTAGCAGCTGAAATGTGCTTTCTCCACAGGGTGTCTGGGTTCAGCCTTAGAGATGGGGTTCGGAGCTCGGTCATCCAGGAGAAACAGTGGAAAGCCACTGCTCCTCTGTATTGGGAGGAGCCAGACAAGGTGGTTCGAGCATCTGGGGGCATGCCTCCTGGACGCCTTCCTGGGGAGGTGTTTTGGACAGTAAACTTTTTTTGAGTGCGTGATGAGCAAATTTTAGGAATGTGAGGGTGTGGGAGCAAAAGGTCGCTTTAGATGTTAAAAATACAGCAGCACATAACTGAAAGGTAACATTTGTTTGTATACATAAAGAAAGCTGCAACTCTTCATGTGCCAAGTTGGACTCATTGCACTGCTTATTGCGTGCTGATAGTGAACTTGAGTAAGCCAATAAAACCCTTTTTTTTTCTTTTAACTAACCTTGCTTATAAAATTTGCTTGCAAAATCTTCTGGGTAAACATTGATATTGCCCTCGTTTGATGTCTGTATATATTTCTATTCCCCTGTTATAACTGTATTTCATCTTTCGTCTCTTCCTGTCATCCCATAATACTCTTTTCCAGCATTTCTACCTCTTTTAATCAAAAACTGAAAATTATGATGAATCGAAAAAGGGCTCGAAAGCACAACCTGAGAAGGTTTGTCATTCTGACTATAAATATGGCTTTCAGACCACTTCACTCACACATTCATGGATTTATTATCAGGACCACACCAGTTCTGGGAAACAAGCCCGGTTGGAACTAAACCAGAAACTCTTTTGTGACAGTGTGTATGACTGTGTGTGAGAGAGAGTATGCGTGTGTATAAAAGAAAGACAGTCAATGGCACCTTCTGTGTGCCTTTGAAATGAGCCTTGTTTCTCTGGAGAGTCGTTTTTATCATATAATTAGCTGGATCAATGCTACGTGGTTTATCAGTACGGCTGCATGATATAACAGAAGTAATATGCTTCAATAATTATTTTACTCTTTCAATCTCACATTTTTTATGTTGTTTTATCAAACAAAACAAATAATGAAACTTACGTCCATTTACATATCAACAAGCCTTTTTATCCTAACACATTTAGTGGTGGCATGTGGTCAGGTACTGCATACAGATATATATATTCTAACAATACCCTGTTAGAACTTTAAATTTTAATTCAAAAGTAAATGAGTTGTATTTTTCTTACACTAGTTTAGTGTCAAATGCCCCCAATATGTGTGTTATGTTTACTCACATCCTGTACATCTCCTATCCATAAAACTTAGTGATGCCCCTGATGTCACACATGTAGTTATGAACTGAGATTTGGAGCACATCATTGTTCAGTGCCTGAGGGAAACATTGAACTTGACTGACTTTCAATGAAGTGTTAGGTAAAGAGGCAGAGGCATCTTTTAGGTCAGGGGTGTCCAAACTAGGGCCCGGGGGCCAATTGTGGCCCGCCGTCTTTTTTCATGCTGCCCCCAGCTGTCATTTTGATATGTATTAATTTTGTGACTTAAATTAAGCATGGTCTAGTTGTGTACATTTACAGTTTCCATCAGATGCTTGAAAAAAACCCTAACTATGTCTGGTAACATCTCACAAAAATTTAGACTGTGCATAGGCGACTGGAAAAAAAAAACATGAGAGGACAAAAGACTGAAGTTAGGTTATGAAATGGTGAAGAAAAGACAAAAGTCGATACTTCAAATGGTTCAGAATGCAGGATCAGAAATATTTGGGGTTGAAAATGTTCTTATCACTGTCTCATAAACGAACGTGATATTTTCCAGATCCTGATCCTGCCATAAAAAACAACGTTTTTCCCAGGTTAGGTTTTATCTCACAGGTCTGTGATAATAACACTGGCATTTTTGACTAAACTTGGAGACTGTTTTTTTTTGTTGTTGTTGTTGTTTGTTTAATTTTTTTTTACAGAAACTACCAAAATGAAATAGTTTTCAAATTGAGCACTCATTTGATACTTTCATTGTTAATAAACATGTATGGAAGAACTGTTGGCCCTTGGTCATTCTCACAGTATGCAACATGGCCCTTTTGGAAAAAAGTTTGGACACCCCTGTTTTAGGTTCTTGAGAGATTAAAAAAATGGATTGTGATCACACATACAAGGGCAAAACAGGAAGATACAACAAAGTTAGTATGATTGAATATTTGAGCCAAAAAAAAAAAAAAACAACTCTTCCAGCTAAACTTGCTCTCTGGCTCCTTGTTTCTGATTCACCTTTTTGAATGAAACAAACAAACAAACAAAAAATGCAGCTGTATGGGTGATGGGTGCAAAATAATGGAAAATATTTCAAAAAACATTTGTGTCACCGTGAGGTGTGAGTCTTCTTCGTCAGATGGATAAACATGGTACTTAATCAAATCCTGACATGTCCTTCCACCAGACACAACACTGTGCAGAGCATTGCTCAAGGCCACTTCAGCTGTATGAAACCTTTGTTGGTGCTGTGGATTAAACCAGCATCTTTTAATTTAGTGATTTGCTTACCTATCTGCAAGCAAGTCTGTCACCCACACAAACACAGAAACACATTAGACTGTGAGGTTACATTACAGTAAATCTGTTCACTGTGAGGTCGCTGCAGGGCAGACAAGACTAATAATGCTGGGTCATTCTTGCAGACATCAGCTCTCGACACACAAACACCCAAAGAAAGATATGAAATAATGAGAAAGAAAAATAAACATGCAGAGAATGCTAATGTGCTGAAATGCTAATGTGGAATAAATGAACATTCATCATCGATTTTGATGTCCAGATATTGCAGTGTTTCCCTTTAATGATCATAAATCCACGAACATCCCCAGGGGTGTTAGTGTTCATATAGGCATCATGAGCATGCATGGCATACCATATGATACATTTGTGCCCGCCAGCTGTCTTTACACGTACTTTCACATTCATTCCCCGGGTGTAGTATGCCTTTGAAGCTCAGCTGAGAAGTCTAATAGCTTTTAATTTTAATTAATTTCGCCTCTCTATTAATAACCTATATCATCCCCTAAGTGGTTCTGAGTTTTAAAAGGTGCTGCATTACTCATTAGCCAATTGCAGGGGTAAATGAGAAGGCTTTGTGCCAAGTCAGCATGGAACATTGAGTTGGCAAGTTTATCTTGTAAACCTTAAATTATTCTAAAGATGAGCTGGTGTGTTAAGTGTCAACAGGAGTGACAAGAAAGGAGACTAGAAGGAGTGATGCTGCTGGTTAATGTGACCAGTGAGGGAGGAAGTTACTGATTCAGAAAGTGAAAGGAATGGTGGATAAATCAAGCACACGCCTGTACCCGGAGGGGAGAAGATCTGATCATAGGCACATTTAGGAAGTCAGTGAAAGTGCTGAAGCCAGTGTGGAAAAATAAAGCATGGAACACCTTGACATTTTACAATGCTAGATAAATCACCCTGAAATGTGCTCACTGAAATGAATTCAAACATAATGACTGTGTGAAATAAACTGGCAGCCTTCAGTGTGCACAAGGCTGCCGATTCCTGGATTTTCTTATTAGAATTTCTGAACAAGTGCAATCACGTCGCCTGTGTTGTGTTCGACGAGTTTTGACAGCTTGTTTTAACCACTGAGTGATGTGAAGAAGATAACATCATGGAAATGAGGGAAGGAACAGAGGGACAGTGTCAATCATGTAAATTTTAAGACAAAACACTGTGGCCTCTGACAAACTAACAAGCGCAAAGCGTCACAAAAAGGTTTTTCTGTCTGCAGAGCCCATGTGAACTTAACCATCCCCAGTGTGATGTCAATCATTCAAAGGCTTAACTGAAGAGACTCCCCCTTTCTTGAATTTGCTTATGCTGTTTCCTCTCTTGTGTCATGTAGTGACCCTCCCTGTACTCTCATCTAAGAGTTTTCAGTGCAAATCCACTTAACACCCTCCCTCTTCTGTGCCACACTTTGAGGAGAAAGTGTGCCAACTTTTGCATAAAACATCAACAAAATTAAATAGCTCAGACAGAGAGAAAGAACTGATGTGGTATTGATGATTCTGAAGTTTCCCTCACTTACCTAAAAGAGTATTTCTCCTCTCTGCCTCTTATCTCACACACCCCTCACACACGCGCGCTCACACATACACACACTCATGTTGTAAGCGCGCACCACTGAGTCTGCAAACTTTGACGCGCTGACTTTCCCAGCTCAGACGCGTCATTTTCAAACCACCAAACTATGTGGGATATTTCAGAGTGACTGACCAGAATTTATTTGCAGCACCACGATAAGAAGTTCGGCGCCTCTGAACACATGCCTGACCGTGAACGGAGCTATATTACCCTCCACGTGTGCTTCTGTATTTCGGGGATTCGCTCTTTGGAGACAGCATACGCGTAATTTTTGAAGACTTTAATCCTGAGTTGTTTTGCCTCGGGACGGGACACAGTGTGCGCAAGGCGTCAGGATTCAGGGGGCAACAAGTGGCTCTCATTTACGGGCAGAGGTGGAGGGAAGTTAGGAGAGCGGAAAGTTGTTGAATGGAAAGTTAGTTCAGAGTGAATCTGTCTTTGTGGCGAGGTGATTCACCGAATCTTCCTTTTATACGCAAGAAGCGGAGAACTCGTTTCAGTATTTTAAAGCTAAATAGAGTTTGACAGCATCATGAGCTGCCCGATGGTTTTCCAGATATGGATAGTTTTATTGTTGGGGATTATTACCAGACACGGACTGGCCCAGGTCTCCACTGCCAAAGTGATTCGGGGCAACATGAGGAGAGACGGTGAGACAAGCTTTTTGATTTCACTTTTTTGTTGTTGCTACTGCTTGTGTGATTTATTGCTGGGACTCTATGTGTTGAAAGAATGTCCACTTGATCAAGTGTGTTTTAATTTTTAAAACTAATGCTAACATTGAGCTTTCACATATAAGGTAATCAAGTTGTGCGTTTACATGGTTGCTGTTGATAAATAACGGGCTCTCTTGTGAATCAATGAATATTGGTAGCCCATACTCTGATATGGACAGGCATGAACTGTCACCGAGTGTGTCAAACATCTAACACCTTAGGTTTTAGTGCCTGACCTGTTGACCCACAGATGAAAAACTTGAGGAAGAAGTGGAGGCAGCAGCAGTTAAGACATGAGTGAATGAAGGAGGGAAAATTTGTCTTGGTTTAGGAAAAGGAAAAAACAAGTCTGCAGGATGACAAAGCTGCTCCACTTTTACAGATGAGGACAGCTAACTCAGACTTGGATAAACTGTGACTTCTGTCATGGTAACAGTGTGTCTCCTTCTTCCAAACTATGGACTCCAGATTCCCCAAACCTCTCTCACTTCCTGCAGGTGTGCCATGCTTACTTTTCATTTGGCCCTGAGGCTACAGTCACTGTGCTAGAGTAGAGTACCTTTGATTACACACACACACACACACACACACACACACACACACACACACACACAGACTCACAGACACACACACACACAGACTCACAGACACACACACACACACATGTACGCACACACATACACACTCATACACACGTGGTATACACACAGAGGCATTCACACAGCTGCAGGGTTGCTTTTGGCTTGGAAACATGAAAATACCACTGTATTAGGTTCTAACCTGGATGGCTGCCCCCCAGGCCTCCTTCACCTCCCACCCTTGTGTGTGTCTGTGTGTTTATACCAAAAAATATAACACAGTGAAGGAGGTCGAGACTAAGAGCCTGCACCAACATTTCAGTGGCATTTTCTCCTCCATCAAATACCCCTGAGGTTTCTAAAGTTCAAATGATTTTCCTGAGTGCATTTGACTGTTCAAGGTAAATCATTTTAGAAACCAAGCGTGCCGTGCATGTACCGAGTGCATCTAAACAAACTGGGATAAGTAAATATCAGGGTTCTGTTGTTGTAACCTGTGAGTGAGGCATCCATGAAGGCAAAATAGAGGATTGCAATCTGTAAGAGACAAGGCAGACCTTCAGTCAAAGCCTGTAAAAAGAGATGACTTGCCCTTAAAGCAGACAAATATTTGACAAAAGGAGGGCCTATGGGCACATTTACACATACAACAGTGGCTTCTATGTGTAGACCCTAACTCAATGTGGTCACTTTGTTGCATGCTGTACTTAAAAAAGAAACACTACAGCACTCTTCTCCATAGACTGTGGGTGCATTGTGGTCATTTTTGAAAGCTGCAGTGGGCCCTTTATTAATACTTCTTAATGTGAACACATACTTGAGGTTGATTTATATTAGTCAAACTTGAATCAAAAGGAATAAACAGTTTCTCTTTTGTACATGTTCCTGAGATGTCTACACTTGCCATCTGTCAAATTAATCCAAAATGCGGGAACACCCGCTGATGTTGTAAGGAAATTATTTGATTCCAGAAAATGCCCTAAGAACTTGGCTGGAGAACATGTTTCCTTTGAGTATTAACTGCAGGTTTTTTAGTGTTGCACAGTTTCAGACAATAAAACCATTCTGTCAGAGAAGCTTTGAGGATGACATAAGTTTTTGAACACTGTCAAGTGGGAGAAGAGCTATCACTCACTGCTGATCCTGCTAGCAAATCTGCTGTGGCATCTTTACAATCTGCTATCAAATCAGATCACCGTTATCAAAATAATTTCTTTGATCCTTTGATGATCTTTTGTTGGGAAGAGACAACTCCCTGCGATAGCTGCTGCTGAGACAGACGGATTGTTGTATGCTACACAGGCTTGTAGAGACTCTTGAACCCACAGCAAGTCAAATATGAAAACTCAGTTATTTTAGTCTCTCCTGCTGATTAGCTGCATCGCAATTATGTACCTGCAACGGGCAATTATGAAACTAAACCAACAGGGGTCTGTAACTTTCTGTCACCAAGTTTCCACTGTGAATCTGCTGAATTGGTCACCTTTTTGAATGTGTGTGTGTGTGTGAGTGTGTATGTGTGTGTGTTTGTGTGTGCGCTCCTTCAGAATGCCTTTATGCATTTCAGGAATTTCCCCCAAGGTTTTTCCCTCTGTTGTTGGTTCAGGGGCATTGTCTGCCATTCAAGTTCATCTGAGTGTGTGTATGTGTGTGTGTGTGTGTGTGTGTGTGTGTGTGTGTGTTTGCCTAAAAGAAGTTGTCGGGTTGAGATAAGGGGATAGAGTGTATTTGTAGAGAAGGGAAACACACATGTAAACCCATAGTACAAAGAACAAACATTATTTGGCATCTTATCCCTGCTGAAGAGACACTGTTTGTGTGAGCATGTTTGTGTGTACATGTCCATGGTTGTATGTGTGAGAGTCATCAGAACTTGTAGGCCGAGAAATGCGTTTGCATATACACGGATAGAAACAAACATACAGACATAAGCACTTTTGCTGGGAATAGTCACAGGCTGCAGGTAAGCTACCATTGCAATGCATGTATTTACATCTTCAAGCTGTAGTTATTTACCTTACACATACAACATCATTTTTATGTAACAGTTTGTAATAGTTCCTTTCTTTCTCTCTTTCCTTCTTTGATATTAATGGAGATCAGATGATATTAAAAAAAACCTCTTTATGTTTTTTTTGCCATGTCACCCAGTCCTAACCCAATAAAAAGTTGTAAAGTTCAGTCATCCTAGAGCAACATACAGTTTTTATGCACTTGTGAAGCTCTTTCTTGAACCATCTGTTTTTGCCAATCTGTTACATCTGCAATCTGCAGACTTTTTACTGATTTTTTTTTCTATCTGAGTGAAAGCAAGACAACTTAGAAAGCTCTTCCCACAAATCGGCTCACCTCAAGGTTTCTTCACACAGTATACCAATATTTTCTGTAAAAGCAAGATTTCATCAGTGACAAACCTGGTTACCGGTGACATAGATTCCACTTATTCTATCTTATTCAACTATCATCAAAAGGTTCCAAAAACAGCAAAAGTTTTTATTATGTATTTACCACTGTACATTATTTCAAGTGGTCTAATATGGTTGATTTGGTCACTGTCTTGGCTATAATTTTTGAATAGTAATTGAACTGACATAATTCTAAGGCTGTTTGCAAAGCATGTTCTTACTCAATGGCATTGTTAACTTTATAAGCACTGAGCCTGAAAGTCCAATATCATTCGAATGTCACTGCCATTTTGGCCTCTTTGCAGAACAGAAAAGTAACTTTTATTTAGAGAAAGAATCACATTATCTTATACAAAGGCTCCTGGTGCATCTTTCTGATTCCTTCACTTTTTTATTCCTATGGTCTGTCTCTTATCTTTTGCCCTCCACTCTCAGTGCTGCCTTATCAGTCTCTGCCTCACCACATATCAGTCCATCTTCCCAGATCCTCCTCTTCCAATCTCTCTCTTGCTCATTTTTGCCTTTATCTTCAGCCATCTGTTCATCTTCTTTTAATCAAAAGCCTTTTCAACCTGTGAGCAAATATAGTGTCACAAACATTGTCAGAGGCATGCAAACCTCACAAAACTACCCAGAGAGGAACACAGATTCAGTTAATCTTCGTGAACAAACCAACATGAAGTACCCTTAAAAGATCCCCTTTGTCATACAAGAGAGAAGAAGGCATTGAGGAATAACCATGATAGACAAGCAAGCTATAGACAGGACATGTGCTTGAAAAGCCACCAGTGAGTATGACGTCATGCTTCCTGGAGCTTAGGGTGGCTGTACCTCTGGCAACAAAGTCTCACAAAGACATTCCTTCTTAAATTGAAGAGTCATTCCAAATCAATCAAAAATGTGCAAATGGGACAGAAAAGCTTTCAAGTATACAGACAAAATTTCACTTAGGGTCCATTATAGAGTAGAATTTTCTGATGCAGCAACATAAAGTAAAAGTAAATCATTGCCATGTGTATTTTCTTAGCACTAGGACAAATAAACATTGATGATTGATTCAAAAATATTTATTCAGGAAATTTTTGCCACCTTTAACATTTCCCTTTTGATACTGTGGCACAAATGTTATTTCTCTCATTTGTAAGTTGGTAAACACTGTTGCAAAAACATTAGTTTCCATCTTAGGCTGATATTGAGAGTAAGAAATGATTATAGCAAATGTGAGAGCGTTGTGAGGTGCTACTGGGCCCGATCATGTCTGGTTGGGAAAAGTAGAGCACCAGCCTATTCTGCACTGATGAGTGCATCTGTAATTGCTGATTGGAAAAGCAACTCAAGCCATAAGTGTTGGTTATGATAGCTATAAAAGTTGTGACAACTATTGCATGGAAGCTTTCTTGGCCGTTGAATCCGTGGTACTGTTTTTCAGCTATACAGACAAGTGATCCTTGTCTCAATAAATAATCTGCAAATCCTTACTTTTTTTCTGTTAATGTATTTTGTTGCCAACCAGTTCATTAGAGGAATAATGAGTAGGAGATAGTGGAAATAAGAATCCTGAGAAGGTGAGCTGTGCCCCTTCTCAGCGAGGTTGGGATTTTAATTTGTACAGCCACCTATTCACCTTCCTTTTTTATCCTTCACCCTCTCCATGCTGTTTGTGTAATCCCTAAAATCTATGCTCATCAAAATCTGAATAAAATAATCTGACTAAAATATCATATCTGATTGACGACAAGGTTCGAGTTGTATCCAAATGTATCTGTCTCACCACATTAAACTGCAGGATGACAGCAGGGAGGGGGTCACTGGAATTTATGAGTCACACCGAGGACACCCAGCAAGAAACTACTCCCCACCCACAATGTCTGACTTGCAGTCATACACAAACACAATTACAGGATCTCCCTTTCAAGGGTATCCCTAATAAACAGCTGCCATTGCTCACGAACACACACACTTTTGTGTAAAAATTGCATGTGCTAAAACTACCCCACCCCTAAACATTTGGCAGACAGTCTTTTCCTCCCTTGCATAGACGAAACAGGGTGGTGACCACTTGGACAGTTTGCCAGGAGAGGATTTTGTGCGACAAGCAGAGTGAGATTATGTCTTGGAAATTGAGTGGAGATAGGTGCAGGGTGAAAAATGTGGTTTTGCTCGGATTTTAGGTGGAGGGGCCGACAGGGGAAGAGTGAAAGTTTAGAAGGGAGCTTAGGTGAGTTAGAGGGCACAGAGGAGAGGGAGAAGGAAAGGTGTGTTCAGGCAGATATGCCAAGTTAAAAGACCTGTCCCTCTACTTTTCTGCCCTGTCAGCTTGGGAGGAGAGATAGTACAACCAACAGAAAGCAAATGGAGAGAGTATAAAAGGGTAGATGGAGGGAAGCAGAACTGATAGGGGTGAAGGAAAGAGGAGTGAGATAAGGAATTTTTGGATAGAGGGAGAGAGGATGGAGTAGAAATCCAAGCATCAGCAGATTATCTGATCTAAGTTTCTGTTCAGAGGTTAAGCATAAAAAGAAGGCACAAGAAGGACTCTGTCAACAAGCAGTACCTCACCAAGCTGCAGACCAATCTGGCTTCCCAGACTGGAAGGGTCATTCAATGCACAATGAGTGAAGTGGAAACATAATTATGCTTCCTCACCCCATGACCTTATATGCTAGTTTAACCAAACTCCAAGACAATTTAGAGACAGAATGCCCTCACAAAAAAACTTGTAATTTCTTTTCCAGAGATGTTGTGACTCCAACTTAGTGTTATCATCATGTATTAGCTCCTGTTTAGATAAGGTTGATAGTTGTAAAGTATAACAATATAGAAAGTGGATAAAAGGGGAAACACCCAGACTGCTCAAAGATATCAGAGATTTTGCAACATGTGTGTGCATATACAGTCGTGGGTGAAGGATATGCTCTCTCTTTACTCTGTACATGTTTTATTAATATTCCTGGCAAAAGAGATGCCAACATTTTCTATCTCTGCATCCATCCATCTGTTATGTACTTGCTTTCCCCTTATGACACATGATGGCAGGTGCCTATCCTACCTGTTATTTGGCATGAGCCGGGTACAACCTGGACAGATTTTGAGTGATAAGATTAATGTGTAGAGACTAACAACCATTTGTGCACAAACTCACATGTTAGGGCACTTGAAAGTGATCAGCTGACCTAGTGCACATGTTTCTGGACTGAAGGCACTGAGAGTACCTAAACAGTCAACTACCCAGCAGGGAAACCATGAACCTTCTTGCTGTGAAGCAACAACAACAGCATAAACCACTGCATCACTGTGCAGCCCTTGTTTTTTCTGTAGTTAGTACTGTGCAGCTGAACAATGTTGGATGTTTCTTAAATAGCCTAATTTAAGCTGATCAGTAGAGCACGGGCGATTTTTTTAATCTCTCAGTGAAACAAGCTGTCAAAAACACTTATTCTCTTTCTATATGATGTCAGTGCTGATTGTCCTACCTACATTTTTACAACTCTAACCATTCAAGGCTTGATTTTTGGCTCATCAAAAGCTAAACCCAGACCATGGATAGCTCAATTCTACTTAGACCACAAACTTATAGCAAACAAAGCATTACATTTGAGAACATTTGGTCAAATATTATGTTTTGTTGGTAATTTTGTGTCTTGAAAGTGGTTGCGTTATTTTTTCCCTCTGTTTACTAAGGATTTTCTTGGCTTTCAGAAGTAAGAACCTCTCTATCACTTATAGAAGAAATCAGGTTTTCATTCAGTTTCAGAAACACCAGTGACCAGGAAATAGAACCCCTTTAGAAATCTGAAAAACAAAGTGAGTGAAATGGTTTAATATTCTTAAAACTCAAGAGCCAAGGGGTAAAGATACAATGAAAAGCAAACACAAACAGTTTTCTCCATTGTCTTAAAGCTGCACCTTTCCAAAACCTTGTGAGTTTTGGTGAGTTGAAATCTTTCCTGATTCATTCATTCATTAAACTCCTTCAGATCTTCAACAGAGCTGGTTTCCCACCAGCACCATCAACTAAACTTGCATTGCTGGCAGCTGAAGCAAGGACGAATTTCTGCTGGGCACTGTAAAACACACTGCTTGGTAACTCCTGGCAGCTCTTGATATCTCATGTCCCCTAGCATTTGAATCGTTGCTCACCATCCCAAGAGTGAATTCTGCTCACATCCCTGTTCATTAGTTGTAAATTTAGCAGTTCAATTCACCATTCTGCAGAATATGAGCATAGTGTCTGTTTACATGATTGCTCTTCTCAAACGATTTGTTTAGTCACTTGTTATTGTGAACTTGTGATTTTATCAGAATTTTTTTTTTTCGGCACTGATTGTGCGTTTTTAGTCTAAAATGAAACATTTTACAAGCCAATAATGCTCTTAGGAAACTTACCCTAGCTGAGGACACAGTGTACTGTAGAGGGGAATTAGAGAGTACAGCTGAAAGATAAAGAAGAGGAGACAGATGTTCTGTCCTTGTTGTCAGTCTTGTATTTGAGCCATTTGAATGCCACAGTGGATGCAGAGAACAGAGGAATCGGAAAATGAGATGGGGAGAAAGAGGTGGATGGTGCAAATAAAGAGGGCCAGAAAGAAAGAAATGCAGGGAGCAGGAAAGAATATGATTAGGCCAGCAGATGAAAGAAAAGAGCAGATGAAATGAGGAACATGAAGGGAATAAAGAAGAAGTTTTTAAAGGGGGATGGCAGAAACAGAGAAGGGAGAATTAATGAACAGAAGTGGGGAAAAGTAGGAGAATAAACAAGTAGAAAGTTATAATTGAAGGAGAGATTTGAGGTTGAATAGGGTAACGCAAAAAAGATGAAGTGAAACAGGGGGAGGAGAAGGATGGGGGTATTCTGCCAATATGTGAGCACCACAAAAAGAGCTGACAAGCAGGTTAAAGAAAGAGCAAGAGAGGGAGAGGAATAACATGAGGCAAGCTCAGTGAGAAAGAGAGTGATGGATATGAAAAGAGACAGAGGAGAGGTGTGAAAGAGTGATAGAGAGTGCATGGCATCACAACAGAGAGAAATGGGAGTGGGAGGGAGTGTGCTGAATAAGCAGCAAATGTGAAAAAGCAACAAGAGATTAAGGGATAAGAAGAGTATAGAAGAAAAGAAGAAAGTTTGGACAGTGAGAGGGAGTTTGTGAGCACACAGGGAGGCACCACCGACAGTGGGAGAAACACTGATGAATAAGAATGAAGGATAATAAGAGTATGAAAACAGAGCAAATGAAAGAGGAGTGCAAGTAGATTAGTGTTAGAGAGTAAGATATTACTGTGTGTGTTATAAAGTGCAAAGCTTGGGTGCATGAACATCCTCATACCTACAGCAGAGTGTGTACTTTAAAACTGAAAGAGCACATTTAGCAAAGTGATTAACTTTTGTAAATTTACTGAAATACAAAGTGTGATAGGTATTTAAAAACCACTCAGGTATGTCAAAGAGAGTTTCTGTTCAACACTGAGTTATAATGTTATAATACAACTGCTTTGTTTTAACATGGGCAGCTTGCATAATGATTCCTTAATCAATTTAAATATATACACACAAGTGACAAATTTAAGCTAACAGCAACATTCATCCTATGAGTATGTTGTTAGACCAGCACTAGGTGACAGCTTCTAAACCACATCACACCTCATATATATAGAACGAACTCCAGAGTCCGACAGTGCTTCAGTAGTTGCATCTGGTGTGTTAATTACATCCATATACCCAAAGGCGAGGTGTTGCATAGAAACAAGCTCTCTGAGGGGATTGTGAGGGAAATGAGAAAGATCTGTGCTGCAGCTTGTCAGGAATCACTGAGATCCAAGTTGTAATGAACAGCAATAGGTTTGATCTTTATAAAGCTGTATGCATCTTACTCAGGTTAAAGGAGTAGTTGTTTCTTTTTTGTAGTATGTGTAAGCTGTAAACATGAGCAGATGCTGATCAGCTCTGAAACTTACCAACCAACCAACTTCATTTATAAAGCACCCAAGCTTGTAACAACTCTAGCAGAACAAAAAGTGATTTACAGTGAGCTATATTGAAATTGAGTTTTTTTTTAAACAGACACACATAAAAGAGGACATTAAAAGCAAATAAGATCAGTCAAAGGATCCAAGTCTCGCTAAGGTTAAAAGCGGAGGTATAAGAATAGGTTTTAAATCTGAGCTAAGTTAAGTTGGAGAACACATCTTTCACAATAAGTTAGTTTCTCGTGACGTCACACTGCTGCATCACGAGAGTTCAAAATTCAGATGAAAGGCAGAAGGGGAAGTTGCATGAGAATCTGTCATCTGAAAGAAATCAAAATGCCCATGTTTTGTGTTGTGAATGGCTGCTCCAACCATTCTAACTGGCGAAAAGGGGAGAAGGTTTTATAAAGTACCAAAGGTTGTTGTTTGCAAAAAGGAGAAATTTAAGACACTCACAGAGCAATGTTGTTAAGGATTAGAATCTGCTCATGCCTGTGTCTGCTGCAACCACTTTGTCAGAGAAATGTTAGCCAGCTGAATTGGTTTTTGTTGCTGAGTTTATACAGCTTTAAGTTGTCGTCAAACGCTAATTTACACTGATTACTAAGTTACCAGTAGTCTAATATGAACTGCATTTGGATTTTTTTAGGCTTCCCTGATCTAGGCTTCCATAATCACATTACTGAAACCCAGCTATCATGGTTACAGACATCACCCTCAGAGTGAAAGTTTTTTCAGGTTTTTAATCTTTATCGCAAAGTTATTAGGTGTTTTTATTTCAGGAAAAGATAGCAATGAGGTGAGATATTGATAACAGCCCAAACTTACACTTACAGTATGTTTCCAAAAATTATGACATCTGGTCATAATTTCTGGAAACCAGCCTCATCAGGAACGCTGGTTGAGCTCAGCAGTGAAATTGCATGCCCAATGTTCAGAAGCAATGGTTCTTCAAGCTTTTGGCCTAAATATGGCTACAAATTGTCTTCTCTTTACTCAATTCTTTAGTTTGAATGAATAAGTAAAAGCCCAAAAATAATAAACAGCCAAGTTACACATTACAAATGTCCTTGCCTGCAGCTGTGTATAGCCTAGCATCCGTACAAGTGCTCCAGCTGGTTTCTTAATTCAGAGGCTGTGCTGACTGGCATCTCTTGAGGTCAAAAACACACAAAGGCAGAAAGTAATCACAACAGATAAAGGCAGCAAATCAGGACTTTTGACAGAGATGCTCCAGGCCTGCACAGTTGTGTTTTGGCACAATAGTCACATGACTGGCCCTCTACTTTCATGGCACTCGTCAATATATCAGCCACTGATTTTGTTTTAAGTTTTGGATTGCTCATTATTTTATCTGTTAAGCCATTGCACTTGGCTGCATGACTCAACAAAAGACAAGGTGTTCTTGAATGATAAAAAATTTGATGCTGCACTGAAGTAATGGTCCATCATGTTCTACTGTTGGACTTTTCTCAGGTGTTTCAAACATACTTATTGTTAGTTGTATTGATTTTAGAGTCTAGAGTACATTTTTCACGCAGTTAAGTGTAAATTTCATGTGAGAAATGCAGCATTAGCCCTTTGCTGATGAATTGTCCGTATCAATAAGTGAGAACATGTGCTCTACAGTTTGGACAAACTTGTTTCTCATAATCTTCCAGCCAATAGCTTTTAGGGTCCAGTGCATGATGACGTTGATAATTGTTTCATCTCTGAATTTGTATGCACTCAGTACAAGAGTGTTCTCCTTCAGCTGAGCTGCTGTTAATTGTTCGCATCCACCAATAAAGTCTCCAGGGACTTGTTTAACAGCAGAGTAATTGGGCTTTTCCTGCATCATAAGGATTGAGTCAAGTAGTGTTAAAAAGATAGTTCATTTGTTTAACCTTTTGTCTATTTGGTCCTCCACACAGCAGCCTATTCTTTGAGAAAAGCATCAGTGCTTTTTTTTCTAAACAGCCAATTCAATGACATTCTCCAAGTGGGGCTGTTTTTTTAACCTTTATCAATCATTAGTTTAGCATCCTAAATAGGATATAATGTTAAATCATTGAAGATGTTGAGGTAGACAGCAGTTATGCTACAGTTGACAAAGTCACCATATTGCAGCATAAATCCAATGACACCTTCACAGCAGGATGGTAGTTTTATATTGAGAGTTGTGTGCACTGCAGTGACTGAAGCCTTCAATAGGCACCACTGCTGTTCATATGGCTTTTTTATATCCTCTAACCATGCATCCATCTGTTCTAAGCCAAACCTAGGTTTTCCTGGGTGAGGAATTTTAGATTCTGAGAAAGTACTATGATGCCAGGGGGTTTATGCTAGCAGGGCTAAGTGAGGGTGAGAACATGACAAATGTCAGAAATGACACTGCAGAATGATGAGAAGCTGAAGCCGCTCTCACCCCGGGAGATCCGTCCCTGCTGAAGGAAAGAGATAAACACTCTGTGTATTTATGTTTTATTTGTGTGTGTGTGTGTGTGTGTGTGTGTGTGTGTGTGTGCCCGCTCGTGTCCATGTGTGTGTGTTCGTGTGTGCGCTTGTGCATGCAGAGAAATAGAGAGAGAGAGAAATCCTCTAGTGCTCTGTGAGTGCTATGTCTTTGTTACTGTGACAATGGTGCTCTAACACAAATGAAAAAGAATCTTTTTTTCTTCGTCTGTCAAACACTTTTATCTTTTCCTCTCCAACTGTCAGCGTTTCTCCCCATATTTCCCCTCTTCCTCTCCTTCTCTCTCTGATCCACCATTTGTGTATCTCAGCATTTCTCCCGCTGTCTCTCTCCTTCTTTCTCTGCTCTTCTTGTCTTCATTAGCTTTCCCTCTCCTGTTTTCATTTCATCATTTGCTCTCTGTATTTGGTATTGGAGCAGCAGAGAGTGAGGAAGAGAAGATTTGAGCATAGCGAATAAAAAAACAGAGGAGAGGTTGAAACGGTGATGGGGACATGGATAGGAGCACGGAAGGAAAAAGGAAGAGACATTGTTAAAGGGATATCAGAAGAGGAAAAAATAAGAGAGAGGCATAAAGAAAAGTTAACAGGCAGAAAAAAAGACAAGAATATGAAAGGAGAAGGGGGAAGAAATGGCAGGAGGATAGTGTTATGTGCTTCTGTGGGTCAGGCAGCAGGATAAGTGATCCCAGTGGTGGATAGAAGGCCAGAATTACACTGACTGGCAGACCACTGCTTAACCCCGTACTCCCAACGCACACCCATGTGAACGCACACTCGTGGACAGCTGATGTGAGGCAAGCAGACTGAGAGCGGGACGGCTGTCACAACATCAGCATCTGCCCAACATCACACATGATGCTCTGAGCGAACACATGCACACACATTCATACATCCAGAAAACAGCATCCAGGCAGCCCTTGGAGGGATGGAGGCTGATATTTGATAAACTTGTGCTACCACAGCTGGGGCCACATAAACACACTCACACAGAGGCTGGCATCAGACAATTTGTCATAGAGCTATACATTGAAACAAAGTCATGGAGATACAAAGGGAATAGGATTTGTGGGCTGTTATAACATTTAATTTTTATTATGTATCGTTAATGTATATGGCTCTAGCTGTGTGCATATTGACATGAACATCAATTTGTGTGAGCATGTGCATGTGCAGGCTTATATATATATATATATATATATATGTGTGTGTGTGTGTGTGCGTGTGCGTGCATGCTACGCACGAACAGTATGCAAATGCAAGGCTAATTGATTGTCCTCGTCAGCCCTGCTGTTCAGACTGCAGTTGCTGTCAGCAGGAGCCAACTGCTTCTCTAACAAGCCTTACCAAACACACACACACACACACACGCACACACACCCTCTCATACACTTTAACAAGCATAGCCCCCCACACACGCATATTATCCTGTTATCCCTTAATGTAGGAACAGACGCGCTAAATTTACGCACAGAGAAAGTGTTAGAAATCCATAAAGTGCATGCTGTATGATGTGCTGGGGCTGTAATACTTGACATTTACTGGTTTGATTGGCAGAAGTTGAGACGTCTGAGGAATCCCTCTGCATTCTTGATACGTGACAAAAAGGCTGGGCTCTTAATCCAACCTTGAGCCAGGGTTATACAACACAGAAATATTCATAATACATATCCAGGAACAGTATGTTGGATGATTCATGGTCCAAACATTAGACAGAGTATCACACAAGCAGATAAGAAATGCAACAGTGAATCAAGCCACACACTAACTGCAAAGAAACACACACACAGGGGGAGGATATTGCTGATGAAGTGTTGGTAAATACACTCCATCACAGTGTAGGAGGTTACACTGGGACAAACCCCTCTCATCCCTCATCCTCTGCTTTTCTCTCTTCACCCCCTCCTTCAGACACTCCTCACAATCTGTCCTTACAACTTGAGCTAGCTTTTCACACCCACCTACTTTACTTCTTGCTACAGTTTCTCCTGCCTGCAGTGATGGATCTTTGTCTCCCTCTCCACCTGTACACTTCTATTCTTCTTTATGCCACCCCCTGGCCCTTAATCAATCGCTTTTTCCTGTAGTTTGTTCTTTTTTTTTTCTTTTTCCAAAAACACAAGTATACTGTGATGAAGACAGAGCGTTCTCTCTGGTTCGGTTCTTTTGTCTCTTTCAGCCCTTTGCAACTGGGTAGCCAGGAATGTGAATGGTGCAGCTCCTTTGCATGTAGATGTGTCAGAAAGTGTTTTTTGCTTCTCTTGTGTGTTCTGTTTCTATGTCAGTAGAAGTACCGAAACACTGAAAAAGTTGTGTCATGCTAAAAAAACACCAGGAAAACAAAAACCAAAATGTATTATGTAATATGTATGCAGCCATCTTGAGTGAAAAAAATCATGAAAGATTAAGAGAATCTGGAGTAATATCATAAAAAAAGGAGAAGAGCAGAAACCATTACTAGACAGGACTCTATTTTGAATATCACTGCATGAGCTCAAAATCATATCCAAAAACCAATGTCTTTGGACAAAGTTTCTCACTGCATCAAACTAACAAGTTGACAAAAGCTGCAACATAAAAATATGAAACTTTTAATAACCTTCCTTAGACAGACTGAAACAAAATTGGAAATTATCCTGTGTCTGACGAGTCAAAGTTTTACACCCTTTCTGAAAATCATGGATACTGTGTTAACTTATTATCAGAACACACCTCAAAAGTCAACATCTGTGATGGTCACAGAATGCATGAGGACACATAGGTAGCTTACACATCTAGGGAGGCAACATTAATGGTGAACAATATACTACATACAGGTTTTGGAGCAACTTGTTAGATGCAATATAGATAATGCCCTTTACAGGAAATTGGCATTTTACAGTAAAGCAAGAAGATGCCAGACTCCATTTCTTATGCATTGCAATGTCAGAGCACTGTGATACAGGAGTCCTGTCCTAAAGTAGCCTCCTAGCACCAATTTGTGACCCATGAAAAATATTGACTCTCAAAAAGTAAACTCTGAGCTGTTCAGCAGCTGCAAGTGAGAGCCTCCATTTAACGCTTGGGTGTTGTTGTTTTTTTTGTTTGTTTTTTTTTAGGAGACAACACAAATATTTTGAACATGCTGCTGACGTCAATTAGAAAATGAGAAAATATTTTTCCGAAAACGATTTAAGTTTTAATATTGCATATGTTGTCTTTACTCTGATTGCAACTAAATATTGGGGTTTTGATGATTTTTTTTATCATCAAATTATCTTTTTATTAACACTACATAACTTCCAAAGTACCAACTGTTGCAGAATTTGGGTTTTTTATGATCGGAAGCCACAAGCGAGTTCGATATAGGTACATGTATATGAAGATTGCCAGTATTTAAAAGTTAAATTATTTTTTTTTGTGTTGGGTGTTCTCATCCAAAACTGTCAAACGCTGTATTTAGAGGCTGGTCAGCCCTTTTTGGAGATGTCTAAGATTGAAGCTATCCCCCTCTCCTTGCCAGAACTGGCCCCTGTTACAAAGGCAAATGTTTCTGCAGTGAGGCTTTTCTCCACCTGTATGTGCTCCAGCCTCTCCTTTTCCCTCTTCCTTTCCTCTCTCCTTCCTTTTCGTCTTGCAAGCATTAAGATTATGAATATTTTGGCATCAAATCACCCATGAATCTGCTTGTTTGTGCCACCTCTGCGTTTGGGTGTAATGGCTGCTGAAGCAGTTCTGCTATAGTGTCTCTACTGACCTGTCTTTAATGCTGACTCAGCAGGTGTTGGTCCCCTCTGCATTATTCAGCAAGCTTAGCCAAGGTGTTAAGCAGGAGCACATCACAGCAGAGGGAGGATGCTAAGTAGAGTAGCAAGAGACAAAGAGAATGTTAGGGTGGTAGTTTGATGTGATACAAAGATTAGTTTGTTGAAACAAGAGTGAAGCCATGCGTCTTTTGTGTTTCAATTTATCTTCACTTGGACTATAAAAAAAACATGTTAGACAACAGTTAATTCCAAAAAATTTCATGTACAGGACAAAGGCATCAATGCTATTGCAGTATACTACTCCTTTGGGACTATAAAGGTATATTCCCACCATAATACTAATGTGCTCAGAATATAATCTTGATCATCACCAAGAACAGTCAATCACAAAACTGTCAATGACACTTATTCCTTTGCCAATATGATGTATTTTACATACATACATCTCTACAAATGTAAAATAGCACAGTGTCAGCTGTAAATGTGAGGGGAAAAAATCTGTGTTGCCTTGTTATAGTCCAGGTGATAAGATCTGAAACCATCTGTTTTATTTGTGAATGCAAAATAATGATTCAAAACTACAAGGCTAAGTATCTGTCAAAATGTATTGTCTGCAAGAGCTAATTTATAATGTTTGTATCACCATACAAGTTGAGCCATTATACTGAATAACGACACCACAGATTTATCTTCAGAAAAAAATCCCAGTTTTGCTGGCATCCATTAAACACTGCTCCTTTTTGTGTAGAAAAAGTGGTGAATGTGTAAAGGAAATGTCTCTGCCTGAAATGAAACCCATAAGACATAGAAGGGATTGCACAAGATGTCTGTGAGATGCTAGTGAAGCATGGTGGTTTAAGTGTGCATCTTATGCGCCAGCCAAGTTCTTGTTGCAGCAGTTGGTAGGTCAACTCTCACTGCTGCATAGCATCCCTACTTCACATATTTACTGTTTGTATACAGCTCCAATAAAGACCACAAATTCCCCTTTTTTTAAGATGCTGAAGGTGTGTTTAAAGTTAAAAACACTGATATGATTCTGAAATCTTGGCAGTGACAAGAAGCTGAAGTAATTTGGGGCTTCAATTTTACTGTTTTGTTTAACTGCAGTTTGGTAGCGTGAAAATTGTCTGTGTAGGAAGTGAAGGAGGCAGGTTGACTCTGGGGTCAAGATAAGTGCTGCCAGCTTCCAGGAGGAAAGGAGACAGATTAAAATCACAGTAATTCCATCCTTTTCTGTGCTATGTAACAACAGCATATTACATCTTAGCTCTATGCTCAAATATTCATGTGAATAAAATGTTGAATGACTCAAAAAATGAACATTATCTTTTTTTCAGCTGATTTTTCCACCCTAGTTGGCAGATTGCAGCTCATTCCTCTTCTTTGTACCCATTAGTTTAATTTGTCCCCTTAAACAGGTGTTAAATCATACATGCCGAGAGGCACTCCAAGAAGCCGAGTGGATTCTAATGCTAATCAGAGTCATCGAGGCTCACTGGTGAAGATGTAAGACCAGCTAAAAGCTCTTGTACCAAAGAAAATTCAAATGCATTGCAAGCCACAGATTTCTGGAAATGTCTCATTTCTTTGGTTCATTCCTTTGAAGTACATCAGGCAAAATAATGATGAGTTTGCACAAATTCGGGTGCACATCACAACAAAGCTAGGGATACGCTCGCACAGCCCTGCACATAACTTCACATATTGCACACAAAGCATTTATTATCTTTTCCTCTTTCTGAGTGTGACTCACACATGCTCTTTGGTGCGGCACATAGTGTTTGATGTGCTGAGGTATCTTGGGGTTTTGTGGACTTTTCTTGTCCTTTTCACAGAACAGAAACTGTGGAAATATTCCCTTTCTTTTGGCGTTTTTTTTTACAAGTTTAGACTTTACATTTTATTTTTCTTTGTTTGCTTTCCACCCGTCTCGCTTTTTCTCTTCTTTTTCACTCAGTCGCTGCCTTCCCTGTACATCTCACCCAGTCCGCTGTCGTTTATCTCTGTGCATCCAAATTCCTAACTTTCTTCACCTGCACTCTGTTTGTCTTTTTATTTTTGCCTCTGTCCATTTTTCTTTCTTCTCCCACTCTCACTTGTCGGCGCTGAGTTGTGTGAAGTCATTTTCAAGTGAGTGAGCTCAGGAAGCTGTTTTGGTCACGTCTGTGGATGTTTGTCTAACCTCCTCTGTCCGTGTCACAGGACATTCCTCTGTGTTGGCTTCAAATGAACACTCTGTTTTCCTCACACACATACTCTCACAGAAAATCCTTAAACAAAGTTATGTGCCACAAAGCACACATCCTTTCTTATGCCCAACACATACACACACACACATACACACACACACATACACACACACACACACACACACACACACACACACACTTAAAACCCTGCACTCTGACGATATGAATATACATATATATATATATGGATATCAATATGTATAACCAAAAAAACAAGTACATGGTCAACATCCTAGTCTGTTGCCAAAGAAAGGCAGAAATCTGCCACAAAAATATGAGTGTGCCTATCTAAAGGTCACCTGGCTCACTAGAGAATGAGAACTGACACTGATTGTTTTGATTCACATCACATCAAAAACAAACCTATAAGTAATCGCATGACTTGCCGCATTGCATTCTCCACCTTTTAGCAAGCACACCTTCATTTGTATTTCACTTTGCAATTTCGACTAAGCATTGGAGAAGTTCCCTCAATAATTTTTGCCAAGTAGAGAACCATATTTTTCATTCTTCACGCATTTAAATGATAGTTTTAATAATTCCTAACATCCACCATCAGTTTATGAATGTGGTGTGAATGAGTTAATGTGACATGAAATGTGAAAGCACCCTGAGTGGTCAAAAAACAAGAGAACCAACAGTTTATTTACCACTATTCCCATTGAACATTTTTTCTTGGCCAAAATGGTGTTTTATACTTGTATTAGCTGCAATTTGAAGGGAATAATATTCTTATGCAATTTAAAAGTTAATAATATTGTTTTCTTTTTTTCTTTCTCAACATATTTCCAAAGTCATTTTGATGGAAAGTCATTCCGATTCGTGACACTTTCCAGCCACAATTACAGTATGTGACCATCAACCTAATGCGTCAGCTATGTTGTGTCCAACTGAAGGTGTATAATGCATGTACTGTGCTCTTTTCTATAATTATAACATAGGCCGGTAGCTTTCTATAATTCATGTACATGTTCACCCCAGCTTCCTCAGCATGTATGCAACTCCCAGCTGAATGCCTGTGTGGTCTGCCTAATGCACTGGACATTCTTCAAACATGTACTTTACTTCCTGATCATCACTTTGACAGTTCAAACTGAAAGGTTTCTCCTGTCTGTTCATTTGGTATTCTGCCTTCCTTATGCCATAGCTCCACTTCAGAATCCCAATTCCCCACACTTTTACACCAACTTGAATAAACATGGAGTGTATCTGCATAAAATAGTGATTGCAGCAAATTGAATTGAGCACTTGAGCTGGAGTTAAGCTTTACTGATAATCTGAGGAAAGGTAAAATAGGTTATCTGATGGAGGAGCAGCGACAGAAGCGATGCACTTTTTCAATATATTACTATTTCACACCTCAGAAACAAAGTCAAACTGTGGTCATGACTTAAAGACTATTTGGTACCACCATGTTGAATACCACGCTTCTGTTAGCATAGAACCGAAAAGAGTCAGGATTTAGAGGTTCATTGTGTCTGTTGTGGTCAAGAGATGGAGACATGGTGCAAGATCGAGGGAAGAGAGAGGAAGGAGGAATGTGGGGCAAAAAGGCGACACTGACCAAAGCTGACACCCCTCGGCATGTAGCGTTCACCTCCTGGGCTTGTGTGTGAGTGCATTTCTATTTTTCATGCCCCTATGCTCATGTGGGTGTGACTTGGAAACAAGGGAGAATATTTAAAGCTGATTTGTCATGAGAGAGGTGCAAAACAGTGGAGCCAGCACAGGCTTTGATAAGCAGCACAGTGATGCACACACACACACACATGCACGCACGCACACACACACGCACAGACACACACACACCTAGGCCTTGAGCTAACATTTAGCCAGATGGAACAGGCTTTGGTTTTTTCTCATGGGTGGAAATACTCTGAGGGGGGACTTACAGTTTCCTGCATTAACAACACACAGAGACCCACACATACACCCACACACACAATAAACAAGAACACAAATCTAAGCCCATATATAGACGAACAGATGTGCACGTCCAAAGTCACTAAGCACACATAAACAACTGATGAGAAATACACAAATACACACGAATACACACAAACTCAAACTGAAGGACACACGTGCTCATGCAGTGTTTACCAGCAGTTTAGCTACTAATGGGCCATGTTTTACACTCTGTCCAAACACAGGTGAATAAACAGCTAAGCAGATATGTGGGTAAAGCAGTGAAAGGTTATTTATGATGATATAAATATTTATGAAATATGAATATATTTTTGTGTTTTAAAGATATATATTCCCACTGAATTTATGTTGGTCCCCTTCCCAGGTTTCATTCATGCCCGTCAAATTGGCTTATAACAGTAACCTAAAATAACATCTTTGTTTACTAGAGAAGTAAATCCCAATGTGTGTAGAGCTGGCTGCATACATACTACAACTACATACCATGCCAAACCACTTTAAACGGTCTTTAATTTTCCACATCTCAGACATTTGTATACACTGGCCTGTCTGCCAAACAAAATTAATGTTTTTTGCTTCTTGTTCCTGAAATAGTAATGGTTTGTTTGCGGACTTAAAATTACATTTTCCCTCTTGTAATACTGAGGGATGAAACAATATTTTGAACTTCTGTTTGCCATGAAAGCTGTAAACACTCAAGGCAGGGACTGTTCAAGAAAGGTGAAACATTGTCTGGAAAATCTGTCACAAATTACCATCATTTCTTTTCTCTCTCTCTCTAAAAACAGTAAACACAATACCACAAAACTAAGCTTGAGTACTAACAAGAGTATCCATTTTGAAACTGGTTCTCAACTTCTGACAGGATTTGATATGGCCTGTGCAAAGTGTAACGTGCAACGTGTGAAGTGTGATCCGTTCGATGGTTCTACATAGTGACATAAAAATCAAACCTTAGTGAGGATTTTGCAATGTTTATTAAGTTTTTCTGTGGCTTGCAAGAAAATACACATTTTGGTCAAGCTTAACTAAAGTAGCAGACCCATTTTTTAAAAATTCACTTCAAAACAGTGTGAATTTGAGTCGGGGGACTTTGTCTTAAATGCGCTGTGGTCCCCTGTTCATGAAAAACACCCTCACTTCCACCGTAGAACCTGAGCTAAGATTTCAATTAATGCAGAGGTAAACATATCACTTCCAAGAATGTTTGAAATATAATCTTATAGGAGAGGAATTTAGAGAAATTTCCCCCACATATGTTTTTCTACAAGGAGTCCCTGAGGTGCAGACACTCTATTCACCTTCTATTCACTTCCTTTTAGAGATGAAGGGGTTACAACTCTTTGCAACCACAATATTGATGTTAACCTTATTTTTCATTTAAGTCTCCATTTAGTTGATGCACCTTTAAACAACACTGAGACACAAGCAACAGCTTTTATCAGTGGTGCTTTTATCACTATCCTTTGTGGTGTATGTGACTTTATCGATCAGCAGTTTAGAGATGTAGCTCTGCTAGTTCTCCCTGGATTACAGGACAGGATCCAATATCAGAGGATCCTCCCTGTTAACTTGCCTAACAGTTTACAATGCATATGGAGGCTAACATCATTGCCTCAGTGTCAGGCAGCGGAAGTGAAATGGACCAGAAAGTCTCTCCCACAGAAAAAGATGTATATTTTTTAAAATATCAGAATACTTTCAATGTGCTATACAGTGAGAGTATTTTTACATTACAATAATTATTAAAAAATAAAAAAGCTAACCTCCACAAAACCTCCACCCATGACTGTTTAGAATACCTGTCATTTTAGATAAAAAGTGTGAATGCCACCAAGAATGAGAACAGCAGCATCTCATGTCTCCAGGGAATTTTTCACAACTGAAAGTGAATGTGTTATGTGTGTCCTGTTAGCTAGCGCTGAGGCTTATGAGAATTCATTCTGAGAAGATGAAAGTCAGACAGGATATGTTAGGCATGGGATGGCAGACATAGGAAATGGGGTTGCCTTGTTATAGGTAATGTCCTGTGGGAGTGCGTCTCTGAGCAAGAAAGTATCATATCCACACTGTCACTCAAGAAAAATAGCTTCTGGTTTGCACTGAAGACAGACTTGGATTAAAAAGTGGAGGTTTTTAATATCAAGTGATTTTTTTGACCTCTGACTTCAACAAAGTCAACTTTTATTAAGACAGAAATTTAAAAACTTAATATCTTGTCTCCATAAATGGTATCCTTGTGAGTGAGTTTATTGCTTTCCTCACAGAACTAGTTTTTGGTCTCTGATGCACACTGGTAGCTGGGTGATCAGAGTGTGATTGGCACTTGGTTTAGAAATAGATCTCAGAGCCATGAAGAACATCACACCCTGGCACTGGAGGTGGTAGAGCCAAGTTTAATTAGCAAGAATTTACCCACATATGTCCCAGTAGACATGCATCCATGCTAATATACACACACACATATGCATAATCAAGAACTTTTCCCTGGCATATCCACAAGCACACTTTAATAGATCCCACGCACAACAAACACACACAGACACAGTCACGCAGCATCATTGTCACGGTTATTTAGGTGTCAGATCAGGAGGCTGAAGGCTTAATTACAAGTGTCAGACATTGCATGTACTCTGTGTGTGTGTTTGTGGATGTGTGAGAGAGGCAGAGTGTGTGTGTGTGTGTGTGTGTGTGTGTGTGTGTGTGTGTTTAAATAGGGGGTGAGTCATGCTGCCATTGATATTATCAGAACTTTTGACATGGTTTTATTTCCTGAGATTGCAGAACTTTCACTCTCTGTCAACTTCAAAAGAAGTGTGTGTTACACAACTATTACAGAGCAAAGTTCCGGTAAAACTTGTGATGTAACAAGACAAATGGTTTGGTTTTGCAATATTTCATGAGGAGCATTCAGCCATTGAGGGGTGGTGTTATGCTCTTAGAGACTTATAAATACCTGCCAGATGCCAGCTTATAAAGTGCACTATGACCATAACTCAGCAGCTCAGGGTTTAATTTCTGCCACTGGCCATTTGTTGCATATTAATGCTTACAGTGTCCTCCCTGTTAATGCTGAACACTCTCCTGTCCTACTGCAACAAAACTTTCTATGAAAAGATGAAAGCAGCCCATACGTTTATGTGTATGCTATTGGTAGCAACCAACAAGTCTTCCTTATCTGTGTGATGTCATCATTTACAGCCTCAAGAATAGAGAGAAGTAAATGTTGAGAAACTGCACTTAAGACTAGATGATTGGTTACACTCACATTTAGATAGCTGTCCAAAGAATCAATTAATGCCAAACTGCCATCATATGGCTGCATAGGGTTCCAGGTTTGCAGCACATTCCATTCCATTCCTGTTCTTCCTTTTCTTTTTTCTTCTTGTTTTGGTTTTATTGGCAGTTCCCAACTAGCTCAAATGTGCTTTATTGCCATCTATTGAAATGGTTTGTGGAGCAAAAAAGCCAGGAAAAAAAATCCTAAATTCTATTTTTAAAAAAACATGTTACTGTTTAAAATACAGTCAAGTCATTATAATTCCCCCGTGTTCCAAGAATTTTTTGAATGGCACACACTATATTTGCCTGCTTGAATATTTCCACTTAACTTCTTCCTTTCATACTTGGACATTGCTCTCTCCATTATCACATGCTTAGCTGACTCTGGGTGATTACAGTGATGACATAATCCTGCTGTATGTTTTCTGATTTTATGTAGTTTGTTATTTAATCCAGTGTGTGGTATACAGAGTCGAGTTACAGGCGCCTCATCTTTTGTGTTCCTGCCTACCTTCTTCTTTATATAAACTAGCTTTTGGGTATTATACAAATGCCAGATACAAATGCTGGATCTTGCCAGATTTTGTATGTTTTTCCCTTAATGATTCTTTACTCTCTGCCTTGCTTAATTAAATTTGTAGCTCCAACCATTTGCCCCATGAGTGATTGTTTGGCTGGTATGTCTGCCCCCTTATTTCCTACTATGTCTACGTGGGCAGGAACCCAAACAAAACTGACAGTCAACCCCTTAGTCTGTATTTCATGTGAAATGGAATAAACTTCATTAGTAATGTCGTCCCTGCATGATTTCCTTGATTCAATGCTGTTAGACGCTGATAGGCTGTCTGATACAATTACTGAATGATTCTGACTGTTTCATAATCCACTGCAACCCAAATTTGATGGCTAGAAGCTCTGTGGTGTAAACCAGAAGATGGTCCATTTTTTTCTTTTTTTGATACTTTGGTTGATATGTGGAATAAATACAGCTGCCCCTGTACACCCTGTTCCTGGATCCTGGATCCTGATGCACCTGTGTAAACTATCACATCGTGTACAAATTTTGACCAAATATGTTTTTGCACTGTGTACCAAACACGTCTCTTTAGTTTTATTCTTAACTTTGTTACGTAGCTCTAAATCTACTGGTGGAATTTTGAATAACCAAGGAGGAGTCGGAGGGTATGGGACTGTTTGGAAAAACTTAATTTTGATTAAACCTAGATTTCCTAGCCGTACGAAACTTGTGTAATTTCATGTTATGTTCCATCTCTGTTCCACTCTGAACTTGCTGTTTTCTTGCGGATGCTCGTAGATAATAGATGGAACAAAAATAGAACAACAACTCTTAAACTACATTCTCGTTCATTACTTAGTAAACCAGTCATTTGCTACTACTAAGCAGTCGTGAGGCCATGTGCCCCTTTGGGTCTGTGGCCTCAGTTATTGGCTATTGTGACATTGCTCGACTACCCACATATAATTATGCACAGCTAAGAGATGGCATCTGGTAATAAAGTGCTGTTTGGCTGTACTCTACTTAAAAAAAAACACATGATGGAGTTTTATGGCAGGTACCTGGAATGCAACCAGTATGTAACATGATTAACTGCAAAGATTGATAGGCTAACCTCAAAAACCCATTTGACAAAGGATACCTGTGTGATCAGCTATGTTGCATGAATTGTACACAATTCTGCTTGTTTTTGGATGATTTTCCTTATTTCAGACGATTTGGTTTATCAGGGTTACATTGTGGGCTAATCTGCAAGGAAATAAGTCACTTTTGAATATCCCGATGTCAGACTTGATTCAACTTAGTTCTAGCAATTGTATTTATTATTTGTAATGATTTGCTTGTAACCTACAATACTTGTGGTATGGACAACCAAAAGGCAGAAAAGAAAATCGAGGAAGGAGTGACTGATGGAACATATTAGGCTGAAACTTTTCTTGGCAGTATGCTTGGAGGCGATTTGCTGGCAGAAACTGTCTTGACATGCATGGCTAAGCCAAGTAACAGCCTCTCTTAATTTCAAATATTTAACTTATCCTGTGCCCATCCTGTGCTTAGATAGTTTAGATGGTGATGGTTGCTTTTTTTTTTCAAAGACATATCAGCCTTGTAGCCCGGTTAATTTGACCATGAGGCTGGGGAACTGACTTTGCAGATGATGTTGATGTGCAGACTTTCCCAAACAGCAAATAAATGTGTAGAATGTGTTTGTCTAATATTTACAGATAATGAAGAGAGTATATGTTTTTTTAAATCCTCAGTTTGGTTTGAATATTTTCTAAATGATTGAGAAAATTCTCACCTACCTACCTACCTACTTACTTACTTATCTATCTGTCTATCTGCCCTATATAATGTTTTGAGGATATTTAAAATGCATAAAAAACAATTTAAAATCACTCGCTGCCTTTTATTAGGGCCTTGAAATGTAGCTGCCACTTTCTAGTTCTGTCTACTGGATTAAAAAAAGAAAAAAACCTTTCTTTCTTGTATCATTTGCATGAATTTGCAAAGGAATCATTGACATCACTGCATGATTTATAGTAAGGTCATTGGTGTCATAGAGGAACTGCATGTTAAAGAGCTTGGTGCTGCTGAGCAAATTTACATATATTCTCATTTTAGCGTCTTCACTCCTCTCAATGCTCCCGGTCTCTTCCCACCATCATACCAACCTGCATGCATCGATGAACATTTATTAATCTATTCATGAATTAAAGATATACTATATTTGCACAAACATATACATATACACTTTAAATATGTTGATTTTTAGATTTCAACAACAAAAATTAATTGCATGATTGCATGGAGTTCCTTCTGTCCAGTATTAAATATAATAGCTATTGACTAAGATGACTTTGTGTTGTAATGTCTGAGGTTTTGGCACTATAATCAACCGGGTAGGGATTATTCTTTGACAGAATTATGGGCAACATTGTGACCATACAAAATATCCTCAGATGTGTAAGGATGTGTTGACCAACCTGTTTCTCCATTTTATTTTCCATCTCCCTCGATCCTGATACCAAGTCTTTTGAAGTTTATCCATCAACCTGGTCACATGTACAACATCATACATGAATAATTGCAAGAACAAACTATGATAAGTAATTTGTTCTTTTAGAAAACAAATATCAGAAATATAAATGGCTCTGGAAATGGTGTATGCTGATTTTCTTTCTTTCTTTCTTTCTTTGAGTATAGAAAATCACAATTTGAGGAATACTGGCAAGTCTATGCATATGGGATTACACTAATGATTCCTAATTTTCCTTTAAGCAGAGATTGTTCTGAGGTATATCGTTATTTGATATCTGGCTTAACACCACATTTTGAAGACATCAAAGCTGATTGAAAAATCACTAATTGTTTGGGTTTTCAGAGACTATCATTTTTTGTGTCAGACATGTACAACAGAGAAATGCAAGATAACAGTAAATACAGAGCAATAACAGTAACTTTATTTGACTTAGTACAACCATGGTTGATGCTGTAGTGTCATGTGCAAGATATGAAAATCACAATGCATGTAATTCCCTCATGAATATATGTGAACACAAAAGGAACACAAACTTGCACTATTCCCAAGTGACCTTACTGGGTAAAAGTTCCTGACACATAAGCACATAAGCACTTTTATGACTGAATGGACCCACACAGTGAAGCTTCTGATCAGCAGTGTGGAAAAATCCCTTTACTAACAAACTGCACCAATACACACACACACACACAAACACACACACACACACACACACTCATAAATGCATGTGCACCCACATTCATACAAGCATGAATGTCAATGTGCAGCACACTCTAATACACATTTACATGTTCACACTTTCGCACACAAAATAAGTGCAGTGTTAATTACCAGAGCCAAACTTGGCAGAGGTTGTGACTCGTGAAGAACACAGAATGACCGATGAGACAGAATTACTGACTGAAGCAAAGCAGAGTAAGGTAAAGGGAGAGAAAATGGGGAGGGGAGAGGAAAGAAGGTGGAATTAAGGCAAGTTTGCCGCAAAGAGGAAAAGGAGAAGGCCAAAGCTTCATCATCATCTCCCAGGGGTGCATGCTGAGGTGCCTTCATTATGCATTCAGCCCTCTCACACAAGCAAAAAACACACACCCCTCAGAAAATACAGCCCTCTCAGCCTGCTTCAGCACCAGCCTGACCTTAGGGTATTTTTTCTAGGTTTGCTGGTGTGCAAGAACTTTTCGGTTTTCTGAATTGTTTTGGAACTTTGATTGGAGGCAATTAATGACTTCTGTTGTGTCATATCAAAATCAGATTTATGATTGCATTGATTAATCAGGATTAAATATTCAAAGGGGTGAGATTAGGATGTTTATCATCTCTGATAGCCAATTATTTAACTAGACCTTCACATGCACCATTACAGTTTGTCAGAGAAGTAGTTCAGCTAAGAAGAAGACTGATTACTGTTAAAAGCTGTCAGATCTTCATTCTTTTTTTCTTTTTTTTTTGCAGATATGTATGGTAAATGATAAAGGCTACATGAGGGAAGGAACAAAGACATTTTCATACATTTCCAGAGTGAAACAATGGTAATGATTTACCAGTTTTAAGGCATGAATTGAAATAATTCAATACAGAACTCGTGAAAGTAGAGTCATGGTTGTACAAGAACACAATTGTATGAATAGAAAGTCATACTTTGCGGCCGATGTTAATAAAACTGTGATGTGATGTGCATCATAGCACAAAACATTCTGCAGAAGAGCAGCTGACTGCCTTCTATGAGGAACATGGATGATCTGGTTAAGCTTTCTCCACAGCTGAGGTCAATTAGTTGTCGTAGTTGTGTGTGCAATTGTTAGCTTGTGTTATTTCTAAGAAGACTGCAGCTGGCTGCTCCACCTATATCATCTCTTTTAAAACAACAACTGATCCAGGCAGACTTGAAATTATAACATTCAAATAACATTAGATTTACACAGCTCGAGAAAGAAAAAGAAAAATGTGTCTGTGTTATTGCATTTAAAGGTTTGTGTTTAAATAAAATTATCATTTGTGTTTTATTCAATAAACAATAGTTTCTATTCCCCCCGAATTTCAAATAAAAGTATCATCATTTAAAGCATTTATTTGCTGAAAAAGGAAAAAATAGTCAAAATGTCAAAGAGATGCGGTTTTCAGAATTCAAATAAAGTAAGTAAAAATAGTTTGTATTATATTTCTCAAAAATACAGTACCAATATTTTAACCTGGGTTCACAAATCAGCAGTTGATTGAGAGCTAAACTTTAAGCTGCTCAGCTTTGATAGATGAGTTATGACCATACACCTTCCTCTTAACGATATTCCAGAGGTTTTCAATGGGGTACTGGAGATTGGAGATTGGGCTGGGTCTGCCAGTCCTTCATCCACACCTCGACTGAC
Source organism: Thalassoma bifasciatum (assembly GCA_008086565.1). NCBI lineage: Eukaryota > Metazoa > Chordata > Actinopteri > Labriformes > Labridae > Thalassoma > Thalassoma bifasciatum. The sequence continues at coordinate 729,742 of RPOG01000051.1, read as the reverse complement.
TGAGATGTGTGTTATGGAGCATAGCCCTGACTGAAAAAACAATCCACAGAGTTGATTTGCATTGTCAGAGTATAAAGAAGGGAGTTTTCTTGGTCATGGCTTGATTCATGGGTCCTTTGGATAGACAAATGCGCCTGATGCCAGTCTTGCTGAAGCATCCCTAGATCTTGACTGATTTTCCATCAGATTTCTCCGTAGGTGTTAGACACAGTGGCCTGTAGGCCTCTCCAGATCTCTGTTCAACCATGAGATGACCGGGGCCTGTATGCATGTTCAGTCAACAGGACCATCAGTCTTAATGTACTTTTATTGAACAGCCTGTTTGGCCATAACGTAAGCTGCATGCATGACTGCAAATATTTGGCAAATGAACAAATGAAAAAAAATGAGGCAGGTGCAGATAACATCCTTATTCGAGGAATCTCCTAGACAACCCCTTTTCATCAAATTCTCATGCGTAGTACACATAAATAGCAAAAAAAACATGGCTAGTGGTAACAGTGTGACTGAGAGAAGATCAAGGAAAACATTTTATCAGTGGAAGAAATGGACATTTCATTAGAAGGCTATAGAAGCAATATGATATGGACATCATAAAGACTCGGACCTGTAGTAAATCAATCCAGTCCAGTCTAGTCCAGCCTAATTGAGAAGTGAGGAATTAGCATTTAGAGAAAAACTATTTTGGCGCTAATTTTCTCATTCTAAGCTGTGGATTATGATCAGGCATATATCTAGATGACACTTATTCAAGATCCCTTAGAAAGTCCTCACAGTCCCTTTAAGTCACCCCACCAAGTGCATGCTGGAGCTATGGGATAACAACGACCATTTCTGCATAGAGATCTACTTCAAGGCCACAAATTAGTCATTTTTGCTCACGATTCCAATATGTCTTGGCTACAAATTAGTCATTTTTAGCCATGAATTATTGGTCTTTTTCTCTAATGTCAGCCTAGGGGCTCTGCTGAATTACTTTTCTTCTCTATTTCTTTTTTCTTTTTTCAAACCATTCTACTACAGTTTGTGTTTATGAATTTGACTGGAAGTTTTGTCTGAGTTGGAATAGAAAACACCCATCTGTCATTGTAGGAGTGAAATGTTAGAGTTTATAATTTTTTTCTGTAATGTTTGTCTGTGAATGTCTTTGTTCTTCTATCATGTCTAATTGCGTCGATCTGAATGTCCACATGAAGAGTCTGCTTTGCTCATGTCAGTTAAAACACTTGTATAACTGACTGATTAATTGTAATAACTAACGAATAGCAATGCTTCACCACAGACTTGTATCGCAAGGAGGAAAACATCACTGTCACGTCAATGGGTGGGGTCATCCACAGCCCACGCTACCCCAACGCCTACCCCCGCAACCTACTGTTGTCATGGAAACTACTGTCACCACAAGGGAGCCGCATACATCTGGAGTTCGATGGACACTTTGGCCTAGAGGAGGCTGAGAACGGAGCCTGCAGGTAAATATGTGGAGATGAAAATACATTCATCTATTATCAAGACAAAGAATTTCAGAAAAGATGATAATGATAACATGTGTCCCCTAAAAGGGAGACAGAAGGAAAACACCAATGATTTTAAAGCAGCTGTAAACTGGAAAGTCAAATGAAGTAACCTTGTGAAAAAGTAGAATGGAAACTGATGGGAAGGACAGTTTGGAGTCACAAAGACATAAGGAAAAGTTTGTTGAGCATTAGTCTCAAGTTGCAAGAAAACACAAAAGCAGCTTAATAAAGGGGGCAAAGATTTCCTTCATGTTTGCATAATAAAACTCTATTAATTTTCTGTGATTTAAAGGATGCATAAGAACATTATATAAAATGTTTAGTGGGTGGAATCACTTTGAGAGAGATTGATGGTTGAAGTTTACTTCTTTGGCAAGCAGTACAAAAAGTTTGTCCTTGAAACTTCAGGAGAGAAAATAGACTTTTTAATCCTTAAATGCAACTCAGCCGTCTTTGTTAGCACTTTACTGAGAAGACAATTGGGAGCAAGTGAGGGAGAAGAAGGGGAGAAAGAAGGATTTGGAAGGTAAGAAGAAGGGGAAAGTAACTTTGCACCATTCATTTTCTTAATGACTTTGTGTGTATGATGGCCTTTGTACTCCTTTTTGTATTGATGGAATTAGTATCAGACTTAGACACTAAAAAAACTCTTTCAAGTTGTCACATTTTTTACCAAGAGGAGTTGAGAAGCGTAAGGAAAAAAAGAACTGACTGATTTGGTTGTAATTTTTATAACTCCGCCCATTCCCAAGATACGATGATGCTTAACTCTTTCGACTTATTACTCATATAATGACCAATTATCATTAGATGCAATAATAGAAATTGAAAATTGAACCTTCTGTTGATCAACCCACGAGGAGAGTGATGCAGTTTAGGCACACTTAAGCCTCAATAATTACTCCCTAGTCTGCCCACCTTTCATTCAAGCTAATTGTGACTCTACTTTGCCAAAATGTAAGTCTCAATTACTTCCTTACCGTCAAGTTATCAAGTTATATGAAAATTTCACTGTTAATCTGAAGTTTTTAAGACCAAAATCATTGTTAACCAGGCTGTTAAAACTGTTCTCTTGTTACTAAGATATTTTGGTTAAAACAAAGAAAAGAACGGCTGAAATATGATCCAAATTCCATTCATGAGGATAGGCTCCAAAACACATCCATCCATTTATGACTCACATATAGACTTTTCTTTTTCTTGAAATACTAAAAGCCCTCAGTCTTTATCCTCCTCTCTTTCTCTCACCAGGTATGACTTTGTGGAAGTAGAGGACCAATCAGAGACCAGCACTATAATTTGGGGTCGCTGGTGTGGGCAGAAGGCTCCGCCCAGTCTTAACTCCAAAACCAACACGCTCAGAGTCACCTTCAAGTCTGATGACTACTTTGTTGCAAAGCCGGGATTCAAAGTCTACTATTCACTGCTGGTGAGACTTTCACTTCAACAAATACACAATTTATAACACACCCATGCTGTTTTTAAGGGTGTGGCTCAAGGTGTTTGTTATTTTTTGTAACATTGGGTCAGATAAAATGATCCTCCACTCTTGTACCTCCACTTGGCCATAAAAGTGAGGGATGGGATGATGAGAACAGAGGGAAAGATGGGAAAAGATTGAATTGGGTGAGAAGTGGGATCTTGCATCACTGGTGATAAAATGCCTAAATATATTGGCCAACTTTTCTTCTCTCACACAACCACTAGACAGCAGAGGAGAGACAGACTTATGGGGGATGAGGGGAGGATAGAGGATGAGAAAAGGGTCTCTTAAAGGCTGTCAAAGGAACAGATAAGGAGATTAACTTTGTCATTCTGTCAGGGAGGGGAAAGAAGAAAGTGAGAGACTCTGATTCGTAGATGTTCTCCCACCCTATAATCATAAGGGAAAAGGAAGAGCCGCAGAGAGACAGAGTGCATTTAAAGATGTTCCATGGGTTGATCTTTCATGAGTGCAGAAAAGAAAGAGGGGAAGAGACACAGTGTCACAGAGACACAGTTGAACTAGAGGCTTTGCTTTGTGTCTGAGAAAAAGAAGACAAAAAAAGTGGTTAGAGTACAGACGGGGTTAAGGACAGGACAGATGGAGAGAAACACTGTGTTTTGGGGAAAGTCTTTGTTTTATAACTATGGTTTCAGCAACTATGAAAAAATGTCCACTGCTCTCATCACAAATTTGTACTAAAAGTTCTTCCATAACACCCACCAAGGCTCATGTATCACACTGAAATCAAGGCATGGAGATTGTCTTTCTCTTTATTACAGTAAGAAAGACTGCTCTTACTCTGTTTTTCCTCAAGAGTGATTAAATCATTAAAGAGGTAAGTGTAACGCTCACTTTATCCTTATATAGACAGAATCAGAATTATAATTTGCTCATAATAAGTGTTATATCACAGTGACTGTTTTAAACCATTAAACAGTGTAGTTTCGTTCTATTATTTTGATAAGTGAGCTGAATTATTGGAGATCAATTCATTTAATGAATAATCACTTTAACGACCATGTAATGAACACTAACTAAATTGGTTCATGTACCGATGCATGGATATGATCTCACTGAGAAATGATCAGCTGTGTTTCAGGGTGAGTGAGTCATTTGACTACAACTGATACGGCCACTTTTGAAAGCTTACAAGCAGACAAGAAGTGCACAGGATACAAATTGAAGCAGATGTCAACATTGGATTTCAACACCCATATTAATGGTATCAATAACATCAATACTATCAAGCATTGAGAATCTCTGTGGAATAGCAGAGCCTGTTATTGTAAAATTTAAGAGCAGGACTTGGGCCTTAAGAATTAATGTTTGGGAAATCCATCAAAGAGTTAAAGGTCTAGTTTGCTGTCACACAGGCATGTGTATTCAAATATGTGCGTAATGGCCACTGAAAAAGCTGTGATGGCACATTCAGGGGAGACAGTTTCCTCAGAATTTTTAAACCCAGGAATTGAATTTGCATCCATTAGATACAGATAAAATGAAGGGAGGTCCTGGTGTCTTAGTTTTTTATGGCACAAGCAGACATAATAAACGGTGTAATGACAAAAGAGGACTTTCCATCAATATTAATAGCATCTATTGTCTGTTTGAGCAACCTCACCACATTTAACCACTTGTTCTGACAACGAAGTAAAAGTACCTCAACACACAACTCTCTTTTCCATCTCTTTCAGGCCCTCACTGATTTTCTCAGTCTTCCTATCTTTGTGTGTTTCTCCCCTGGTCAAATAATCACACCTCTTTGTATATTTTAAACCAAATCTACCTCTTGGGGCTTATCTTATTTGATCCATTTTCTCTATTTTTAAGAGAACTCTTGTGTGAGTGTGTTATTTGTCTCCACATTTTTCACTCGCTGACACAAACAGACACTTGCACACATTCCCTTCAGCTAGACCAGAGCTGTGTGTGCAGCTTAATTTAGCAGGGCTAATTTGTTCTCTCCAGACCTGTCTAACAGATAAGGAGGAAGAGAGGAGGTAGAGAGAAGGGAAGGAGGAGGAAAGATGCCGAGAGTGAGAACGAGGAGACGCTGCATTGGAAGAAGAGAACAGGTGTCTGAGATGGTATCAGCGTGTCAGCTAATGACTAAAACAACCTGAGCTGAGAGAGGCAGAGGGGAACAGAGGCATTTGAGAGGTAGTGAAAATGGACTGAGGTCGACTGACTAAAAGAAAAACCATGAGGTGAAGTGAAACAGTGCAAGTAAAGAGTGTGAAAGGTAGAGTAGAGTCAGGAGGCAGTAAAAGGGGACACGAGAGAATATCAACAAGACCAAATCACTTTCATTACCACTGCAGCAAATCTCAAAGCCTGTTTAGTTACAAACAGTAAACTCAGGGGCTAAGAAATCAAGCTAATGCTCAAGACCTGAGTGACGTTTAATTTAAGCCCTATAAAAAAAGCTGTACTCTCCATCTTACATGTTGATATCTGAAATAAAGAAAAGTTTTGAAATTAAAATATATTTTTCTGTATTGATTAGGTGTCGTAAGGGAGTTTTTTTAAACAGTCTCATTGATTGTAACTATTAAAGAAATTGTAACCGGCGTGTCTTTGACTGAAAAGGGGCTTAAGTGACTTTCTTTTGTCATACAGCTTATTCAGTCTCTCTCACAGGAAGTTCATATCCAATTCATTCAACATATCATATATTCCCTAATGCACCACAGATGCTTTGGAAAATAAAGAGCTAGCAATAACATGTTCAGGAAATTGCATTTATATGCTAGCGGTAAGTATACATCAATATAACTTTGGTCTCGTAACAGAATTTCAATTTTTGTCACAGAAACATCAAAATAGCTTTTTGTGAAAAATACATTAAACTCAAAATGTCAATATACTAACAGGCTAATGTTTTCCTAACTGGAAGTGCAGGCTCATGATTGACTTCAGCATAACTATGGCAAGCTCAAGGTTCCCAGCAACTCAAAGCATTGAAAGGTGGCCCACATCGGTCAATAACGCATAAAAGAAACCGTGACCTGATGTGGGATTTTTACTTATTTTTATCCATTGACATCCATAGCTATCAAAATCCATTGGCCAAGTTGATGTTCATTTATTAACAAACTCAATAAAATGTTAACACAGAAAATATATAAAGCTACTTTTTGTACACAAAAAAATCACAGGAGGAAGTGATAAGGGGATGGATAAAGAATTGGATTGATAAGCAAAACTATCCTATCAATACCCATCCCTTAATGAGTGTTTGGAAAATGACAACTTCAAGGGTTTTTTTTGCCTGTAGGGAACTGAGATCGATTGTCACCTTTTGAAACCTTCTGGCAGTACCCAAGTGTGGCACCAGCTGTAGTCAGTTTGTGGATGAGTAAGCTCGATCTGTTCCACAGAAACTTCACAGAAACCTGACATCAGCCACTTACTCTTACTCCATATTAGTCGTACCTGGATGTTGCATCCCTTCCCATTTCAACACATGACAGACAACGTGAAAATTAGCTGTTGCATATTTTTCTGATGGAAAATCAGTTAAACCACAGAGTGATCAGTGGCTGAGCAATCATTGATTGATATGGATGAGGAAGCAGTGTCAGTAATAACCATAACATCTGCCAGGAATCATTGATAATTATCCACTCTGTATTCTCTTCTGCCCAGTCATTATGGAGGGTAACGGGTAATTATAGTGGACATTACCAAACGGCATAAACTGAGTCAATTATGATCTATGTAGTGCAGTAGCATGAGGCCAACATGTGAAAATGTAACTAGATTTATTTGGATGTCAAAAGCACAGATGGGGTCAAATAAGGTTGATACAATGTAGTTTTTTGATTAATTCAGTATTTCCTGCATGAGAAACAACTTTGAGAAAGCTTTAATAGCTTGTGACCCAAAACGACCTAACATCTGATTTAAAAGTAGAGCTGCACCCCCTTGCAATGAAAGAAAAGTCAAGCATCTGCAGGCAACACACCAGTCAAACAGAGACGTTGCTCATTATTCATGTCACTGTTATTCTTCCATAATCATCATTCTTTGATCCTTTTGTAAATCTTGTTTTCAGCGGGTGAGCTGCCTCATCTGCAGTGCAGGCTTACATGAAGTAATGAGTGCTTTTGATTGCATAAGATTAACATTTAAGGAGCTATTTGGTTATAAAGATTCAAAAGCACTCTGTGATTACAGCTTAGCCCTGTCAGACTTGAGGACTCATAGATCTTTAGTTGTTTCCAACGCTGACAGACATCAAACAAGGGCTAGTATTATATTTTGAGGGGGAAGTCTTGAGAAGCCAGGTACTGCAGGGAGAGACTTACATTCAAGACATATGATCCAAGTTTGTTCCCAGAAACTCATCCTGAGTCAAATACATGCTTCCCAGACAGTGTGTCATAGATTTTCTGAGGAGTGACAGAAAATGAAACCAACTAACTCAAATCTGAGTGTGAGAATGCTGGATGATTAACAACTGCCACCATGTGCAGTCAAAAGCTAGGTTTTTAGTGTAACAGAATTATTTTTGTAAATGAAAATATCCCGAATGATTATCCTTAATGTTGAGTTTTTGATGTAGTTATTGTTATTGTCTTTGGGCTGCAAACTACTCCTAGTTAGACCAAATATCTCAGGAATCATCAAAAACCTTTTCCCTGTTTAACTTTGAATCAGCTTCAATTCAGACAAAGTCAAGACAGCATAAATACAGCCTTCTGATGTATTCAAAGAATTATGTCCCTAAGTTTTAGGGAGATAAGAGGGTACATGAAAGAAAAGCAGACAAGGAAATGCTCTTGCCTCCCTCACCAAACACTTAATCTTCACCTGTTTCTGTGTCCAACTGTACAAAATGGAGGTCAAAAAGGCCAGCCCTCTGGTGTCCCCTCTGCTGGACTGCTACAGTAAATAAGATTTTGTTCCCCCATCACTGTTGAACATGGCTGTATCGCACCAGTTCCAGGTAGTACCAGAGGGTGTGATATATAAACTGACCTCTAAAAATTAGCAGCTTTAATAGGATTGAATAAGTTATGCTATTTTTCAATTGAACTTTGCTCAGACACTGTCAGATCAGTTCTTCAGGTGCCCTGAAAACCAGCTGGTTGGGATATTTGAGCGATGACAAGTTTAGTGAAGTTTATACATTTTCATGGTAGCAAAGAAGTTGAAATAATTAAGCTATTCATTGGTTACGATGCACATCAAAGTTATTTTTACAGAGAAATTTCACATGACTAAGGCTGTGAATACTGAGGCCAAATCTGACCTGATTTTTGAGCCGTGTTATTGTTTTTGACTTTAGCCCCATAATTTCCAATGTTTGCCATGCAGATCAGTAGTTTCTGATTGGTTATGTGAGTTTCTGGCATGTCTGAAATTCTGTCAGTTAGCAGTATGCTCTTGCACTTAGTTTCATGGTTGCATCTGTGCAACATGGCAGGCAATTTTTAAAGCATTAAAGCAAAGTGCCACATGCTAATGTGAACAGGAAATAAGAAAGCTAAGCTGGTTTGGCTTTTGATAGAATTCTTCACGCTCAGAAGCTTTCAATCCCCATAGTATAATCTGATTCTTGTCTCCTCAGCTTTCTCCAACCCTATCAAGTGGCCCAGATGTTCTTGAAATGAGTTATTTCACCTTAAAAGGAAATGGAACAAGGAATCTGTAAACATGCATTTACCACACAAACTTTTACAGGAAACCTTCTGACCTCATTCACAGCTGGTTAGGGTGTGTGTCCAAGTGTTTGAGTACATTTACTCAAAGACCATATGCAAGAATCTGTTAAACAAAAACCTTTGAGTACCGACACTCTTTGATGTCAACACTATTACATTACACGCACCAAGACAAAATGAGCACACTGTGTCTTTGAAGTGTGGTTGAGACAGATTAACTGCTCCATATTGACCGGGGATGGTATTTAAGACTCTTGAAGAGGGATTCAATAGCCTGGGAGATTTTATGTGTGTAGTAAAGAAGGTGATGCTAGAGACAGTGTGTGCCCATTTGTGTGTGAAAGAGAAACACAAAGCATCTGTACATGTGTGCCATATACCAACCTGATGAGTTTCTAACCCCTAACATTCTTTGACCAGAGTTTGGTGCTCACAGACTTACACACAAGCAAAGTCATGCTGCAACCAGCTTTATTGAGAATTCTCACAGGATTTTTTTCTTGTAGCATTATAGCCCATCAATAAGACAGGCAAACTTTGGAGTACGATGAAAGAAATTTGATAAAACAGGTTTCAAAGGAAGATATTTGCTGTATTAAAGAGGAAAAGGCACTGGATGGGTAAAATGTGTGTAAGAATCTCCCTTGCACTCAAGGTCATCTTTGTCATTGGAAGTACCTCTAAGTATTATGCAGGAATATGTTAATCGTAAAACTAACAGAAAAAGGTAAACTAAACTTTAATAGAGTTTCATCAAGGACAAATTTCTGCTGTCCAGTCTTTTTTATTTTTTTGTCAGTGAGGTATTCAATCTAAGATTGACTGTCTGTGCTCTCTGCTCCTACAGTACGACTCTCCACTGCCTGCATCCAACACCAACTGGGAGGCTGTCACTATGCCAATGATGGTGAGTCATTCTCACACACACAGATACGCTCTCGTTATAACCCTCTAACACAGTCTGTAGCTCTGGATTCAAGTTTCTGTTTTATTGACAGTGAACTCAAACTCATGTTAAAACTTTCCAGTGTTTTCGACAACTTTCTAAACTTTTAATCTATTTTGGCTTAAAAGTTAGTCGTTTCAGCCTACGGAAGCCAACTGCCTGCCAATTGCACTAACAAGCCGACGGGCTTTAGTAACATCATAAAAATGAAGAGAGGAAATGTCCATTCTCATAACAAAAGGGTAACTTGGAGATAAGGTGATGCATTTTCATTAGAAAACTGCGCTCTGCAGTGCCAGTTGACTCCAGTATCAGTGATATGTCTATGAGTTGCTCTAAATTCTCTCGGAAAACTGGAACTCAACTTTAAGCAGCATAAAAAAGTGTCTATCCCTATTTGTTGTGATCAATGGGCCCCATGTGAGACTCATACTGACAGCCTTCAGACTGTGGCCCCTACCCAGAGATATGAAAATAACCTATCAGGGCTCAGAGAGGTTGTTACACGTCGACTGTGGACTACAGCGAATCTGTTTTAAGTGACAAGCTCTTTTAGGAATTCTAAACCAATAACAGACCGACTGACCGACTGCCTCCATGGTTATCAAAGCTGTGTCTTAGTTACCAACCTGACACACCAGATAGACAGCTCTATATGTGTCCGCCATCGAGATATTTCACTAGTTCATCTGGAGGAGAGCTGCTCGCAAGTGTTTTCAGGGGCGGGGCCTTAAAAAATACAGCAGCTGGTAATTGGACGACCATTCTGCTCAACACACTCATCACAGACCAATCCACATCAAGCCACGGTATGACGTAGCAGATGTGTACGAGACCACTTCACACGCTGCCAAACATTCAAACATTCAGGCACTTCCCGGTGTCGTCACATCTGCAGCTCCCGCCTCTCTCCCCTGATTGGGCCGGCAAGTATTTAGCTGAGTGAAATGACAATGGAAGACGGATTTGCAAGATTTCAGAAAATGAATTAGGCAGGTCTATCTGCTCTGCAAGGTTACTTAGTTACAGCACTTTGATGAAACAGCCTATTTGTACATAGTGTGTAGAAAATACCATCCATATGTGATAGATCTGATTGTTAACAAGTGTGATGAGATCTTTTTTGATATGTAACACTGCTTTCACATGTACAAAACAAGATCAGCAAAGAGATGCCTGTGGCCATACAAGTCGTAAATATGTCTCACACAGCATCAACAACAAACCTCGAAAGAGTCTTTACACCAAACTCAGTAAATTCAAAGGTTTTTTTTTTTCATATTAACAGTTCCCAAACTTTTCTCTCCTCTTAGCATAACAGTTGACTGTTCACACTCAAGTGAACTAATCTTCTGCTTGCTAGAGCAGCTATTACAATAATTAAAAAGAGGAAGAGAAGAAAAAATCTTTCTATACTCATAATGACAAGGAATCTGCAAAATATGAAACAGTCAGTCAAGAATTGTAGCTATTCTTCCATAGGCTGGTTCGTGACCTAGCACTGGAGTGATGACAAAGTAAAATGAAGTCCAGGTGAAAGGAATAATAGACCCAAAAAAAGAGTCCACCTCCACAGAGTCCAGGACTGAGCCAGACCTCTTCACCAATCTGATCAATCTCGCTCTCCTGTATCCTTTCGCTCACAGCAGGTGAAATCCTTCCAATGTGTTCATTCCGTTAGCCATGACTGTGAATAGCATGATGCTAATCCCCATTCCCTCTTATGCTGGGTATGTATGGCTAGTTCGTCCATCTTGTTGGAGATAGACCTTATACACCCCATTATGAATGAAAGATGGACAGGTCAATGTCACCTCATCTCAGTTCACATCGTAGTACCGGCAGACTTAGCACCAGTTAACATTGAGATGTTCTAAGAGCTGAAATCATGTGTATAAACAATGCAGTTCATCATTACTAAGAGTTTGTTTGGAGAACACAAAACTTTAGTTTTCTTGTTTGTGACTGACTGGTCCCCAACAGTGAAAAAAGAAGAGAAGAGGAGGGAGGGATGTTAAACACACAAGGAGCTGAGTGAGAGATGTTGACCCAATTGGAGAAAGGAGGCACAACCACAAACAGCTTTGGCAGTGTTAGAGGACTAGTTTAGTGCAAAGCAAATGTTAACAGAAGGGTCATAGAGGCCGATTTGAACAGGTGCTGCTGTGGAGAATTCTATCAGAAGAATACGTGTTTTACTTCTAATCTGAATGAAAAATCATATTGAATATATTTTGAAGGAGTCAAGCAAGTTTATGGTGGAATTTAACACTAAGTTTGTGTCTTTTGATCCACTAGTAATTATTTCCCTATCCTGATGGGATTTAAAGAGCAACCTGCTCATTATAGTGACATTCTTGCCTCGCCCAGCTGGTGTGTTGCATTGGACGGATTCACATTCAACTTTTAATGACTTTCAGTTACTGAAAGGTTCCAGACTGAGAGCTACGTATTTGCTACATCAGATTGAAGGAAGAAAATCTTTTTGATTTTTTTTATTCAAAAATTTTGAAAACTTGTTTTTTAATTTTATTTCCACTGTTGACATCACTTTCCCAGTTTGTGGTTGTGTTATCTACCGTAATGAAAGCTATCAAAGTTCTTGCAATTCATGCAAAAAAGAGGAGGTACATAAACAACAAAAAGAGCCTTTATTTGTGGTGTTTCTGACTGAAAGTTCAGTTGTGTCCCGCTGAAAAAAATAAACTAACTGTGTAACTGTGGCATCAACGTTATTTTAAAAGTATTTCTGTGACTTAGTTACTTCAATTCATGTTTCAGATTACGCCTAGATAACTTTTGCTGTTGGAATATGCTGTTTTGTATGACATATTTGTAAGCTATTTAAAGACATGCAGTCAACCCACTGTCATCTCACATATAATTCTCCCCTTAAACACAGTGAGAACTTTACAGCTGCACTAATGAATATCACATATGGTCCATTTGCATAGGCTAACACATGCCCACACACAGGAGCGTATATGTACCCTATCTTTTATGCATGAAAGTTGACATGTGAAATGACATACTTACTTAGAATAATGTTTTTATAAGTACTGCAGTATGACTTCTGTGGGAATTACGTTCAGTGACTTGTGTAACCATGATAATAAATGTTTTGGCTATGTGGCAGTTTTTCTGCATGGATTGATAATGGTCATATGTGTGTGGGTGTATGTTATTTGTGGGTGTATGAATGGATATGGATAAGTAATCGCTAGGGCAGATGGAATGTTACGGTTTACTGGATTACTCCATTTGTATTTAAGTGATGCTCTGAAACATTATCTGTTTCTCTGATCTTATGGGGCCTATTGGTATGGGATTAAATTCACCAGGGGACCTCTGATAATTTGTTATATTTGTGGATGATTCAATATTGTGTGAATCGACCAGCTCTGTAATTTCGAAAGTAAAATTTCCTGGGAAAACCATGAACCGTACTTTTGAAACACTCCTATGGTAATACGAATTCAGTCCAAATCGGCATCTCTGTAATTTTGGTTGGAAATATTTCTTTAAGACAATCTCTGCAGCCTTTTCTGGGTCATTGGGCTTTCTAAACAGAGGTTTTAACGTCACTTTAGATAGACATAAAATGGAAGGCGACTCGCTGTGCAATGATAAATAGGCGATAAATATTCTTATTTATGGATGTAAACATAACAATGAAAAAAATGCATGTTACTGGTTTAATGTCACTCATGGGTTGTTAGGCTAACATAAATTTAGTAGCAACAAATCAAACATACAACAGCCAAATATTTAGACAGTTCTGTAACCCAAGAGGTCTAAAAGCATAGAGCCTGAAATATGATTGGAAGTCTCTCTGCGTGCAACAGATTGGCACTGATGCGCTGTCTCCAAGTAAATTTTGGGATTTAAATTTTTAAACAGCATTAGTTTCTCTTTTTTCATTGCTCTTAATCGTAGACTGACAGAAATCCAGAGACACAGTGGAGAGAGGATGAAGAGCTTAACTGCAGAATTGCAAGCACATATGGAACAGACAAACAAGGGGTAGTTTATTAATCACCATGTATACAGTTAGATCTTAAACTTAAATGCTGTTAAAGAAAGATGCACATACATATGAAAAACACAAACACTCATTAGCTAACTGGCAAATGTGGAGAACACTGCCTCCTCCTTCCCTCCAACTTGGGCCCTACCTTTCCAATCTCTGTATATACACATATCTTTTAGTATTTATTTGGCTTTTGGCTTGTGCTTAATGCGAAGTCAACTACAGCAGCAATTATGCCCTTGCATAATGGTCTTCTAAGCTATCAGAATTTGATTGAAACTTGCCTTCTGCCCAGATAGATATAAAGGACGGCAGGCAGAGAACGTAATGTGGCACACAATCTCATGAACTGCATTTATGTATCACTGTAAAAGGAAGTTTAATGTATATAAAACGAAATCTTTACCAAAAGTTTAATTATTAAACTTACTTTTGTTTTGTTTTATTACGATATCTCACAAAAAAAGGGATGAATTATGAACTGCATTCGTCCTTATTTCTGTATGCCACTACACACTGACAAAAGGTATCTTTGAGATAAATGTTATTTCAAAGTATTATTGGAAAAAAAAGCAGAGAACTACTCTGTGGAAGAAGACACAGACTGACATTAGGTCAAGATGTCTCCTTGAGAATCTGTTTTCCATTTCACTAAAAGCTCTGTCTTTGATGTTTAGCAGGGATGTTTTAAATGACTGGGTGTGTTAAGAGGATTCCGAGTCAATATGACCTGAGGTGACTCCAGCTTTAATGTTTTTCCTCTCTCTTTGTTGCTGTGTAGAGGTTATCTGTTGATATCTCCAAATATCTCCCTGTGAATCCTTGGATATATTTTCAATGCTTGTGAAGAAACATTTCTGACCTCTCAATCCTAATACAATCTGTAACTGCAGAGTAAAGAAAATCTTGCTCTTCAGAGCAAAAATATGTACAACCTCAAATCCAATGAGGTTGGGAAGTTGTGTAAAATTTAAATAAAAACAGAATACAATGATTTGTAAATCCTTTACAACCTATGTTCAATACACCACAAAGATAAGATATTTAATGTTCAAACTGAAAGCTTTATTTTTTGTGGAAATATTTGGTCATTTTGAATCTGAACTATCCTACTTCTGTACATACAGGTATATCTTTGATGCTATGTTCACAAACCTGCTATACCAATTCAGCAAAACTACTCGACTCTTTATCAGATAATTTATCCTTTTGGTATGTTCAATGGTTTAGTGAAGTAAACTAAAGGTTGTGGCAAATGGCCTCCCATGACTCCCTCAGGTGCTTCAGTAAAATCAAACCTCATTGAGTCTTGACCTTTGGGCCTTCTTCTTTGCAGGACAGTGGTGGAGGGCAGATGCCAGTGGCGGTCACAGAGGTTCCTTTCTCTTTGGATGACTTGGATCGTACCATAGCCGCCTTTGACACCGTTGAACAGCTTTTTAGATCCCTGAGCCCTGACACCTGGAGACAGGACTTGGACAGTATCTATACTCAAACACACATACAATATAGATCCAGGGCATATCATCTGGCAAGCAGGCATAATAAAGGTAAGATAAAAAAAAATGTTTTTTGATATAAACACATATTCTTGTCATGCAGATGTAAAGGGATTATGGAGCTCATACACCAACTGTGGATTGTATGACCCTATGTGACTCTGCCAAAAGAGACCAGTTATACTGCTCTATATAGAAGCCATCACAAACATATAGTAACAAATACTGACTAATGGGTATACCTATTCTGAAATGCAGTTTCTGAGATACAAAGATGTCTGAAAGTGTTTTTGGGGTCCCCTGCGCTACTTGTTTCAACAATGGTTCAGGACTTGATGAAAATCTGATGTCATGCATGTTTTTTAAAACCCACCTGGAAGTTTTTCTCAAGTTACTCCTTTTTCCCCCTCATTTCACTGCTTGCCTTTCACTCAACTCTATACTTTGTTAATCATCCAAAGTTTTCTTACAGTTCCGAAGGAAAGTCACAACTATTTTACTTTCCCAATTTGCAGCACATTGCTTGGCGATCTTCAGCAGCTTTGCCTCAGTATTTTGCTGCATGCTGGCGCAGTCACTTGTAGCAAGCGTAATAGAGGGACACAGAGGGTAGAGTGTGCCATCATGTGCTGACCGACAAAGACCCACACAGCAGGGGGGTAATTCTCACTTCCTGGCCTTTTCAGAAAACGCAGCAGTGCAGCATTAGGGGGTGGTCAAGGTCTATGGCTCGGCAATTGGAATGAAATTATAAACCAACGTTGTAATTGTGTAATTAAGCCCCATTATTGCCTTCTGATCTCGGATAGCACAGGCAAGATCTATTTAGTCCATTTGTGACCTCTTTATTTGGCCAGTGACAGAGGGCTGCCACAATGACTTTGAGTTATCGCTGTACTACTTTAGCTTGGAGGAGGAAGGTAAGTAAATTATCAAAGCATCCTTACCTTTACCCCCGAAGTGGTCATAAAATAGTCTGGACTCTCAAGGAAAGTGGTATGGTTTCTGTTTTTAGTATTTTTTTGTTGAAAGAGTATTGACTCATCAGGTATATTTAGGTTTTGTGGCAGACAGGGTAAAATCCAGAGGACTGAACCTGTCAGTCATATGCCGTAATTTGATTGCTATTTTATCCAAACAGCCATCAAGAGTATGTAAGGGACATAATGATGTGCTTTTGGTTAAAACTTTAACTTGTGTGACAAATTAGCGTAATGCTGTTTAATATTAGCATATCACTGTTGAAGAGTACACCAGAACTAATCAGGGTGGCCTTCATTCAAAAATAAAAGTTCTCTGAAATTCAGAATATTGATTTTTTTTTTTGTCCTGTTGGAGACAGACCTCATAAAGCTTAAATTTCTACCTCTTTTCATGATAATGTTGTTTCTTTCGCACACCCAAGACCAAACCAGTTCATTACGGGAAAACTATTTTCTTGGTTTCATGTTGCTTAAGAAAGTTAAGAATGAAGTTTCTTATGTAATTTGTGATTGCTGAACTTGAGGCTCCATGTTGACTTTTAAGGTTTTACATTTTTTTGGCTGTCTTGGCCTTCAGTTTACATATAAAAAAAGATTCAGGTCACTGAAGGAGAAGGATTTAAAAAAATGTCATTCAAGGAGGAGAGTTTGAAAACTTATTTTTTTCACAACCATGGAGATGGCTAAAGTGAACATTTTGAAAAGTTTTGCATGTTTGTGTCACAGTTGGCGAGTTACAAGCCTCTTTTCCTCTGTTTGACAATGTTTGGTAAAATTGTATTTCGTCATTATTATACTGCAACACATTGGCTGATTGGTTCATCTCACTCAAAAAGCTTTGATTTGCTACTCTGCATGCTGTTTAAAGAACACAATCAACTGCAGTTTCACAAGATATTGCTCAATGTGCATGCACTCATTGGCCCCTACTGGCCTCTATCTGGCATACGTATGTGAGCAGTTTCATACCTCTCTTCAGTGTCATGAGGAAAGCAATATTTAAAATCACTTCAGGTGAAGGCTACAGGGATGTAATAAACCAACAAATGATGGCTGTATACATTGCGGCATAAATACTGTCGTGGTTTAAGAATTCTTGGCTGGGAGTCATGAAATGCTCACCATTGTCTGAAGAAAGTGAGCTGTTTCAAGAGCAGTAAGGTGATAGATGATGACTGGCAATAAGTTATAACCCAAAAATAAAGACTAAAGAACAAAACATTAAACATCAAAATACCGTTAACAAGTGCAGTACATGTTTGTGCAAAAAAGTGTGTGCAATCATTCTTGTTTTGTGTGCAAAGTCATGGTGAAAATTCTACCCCTAAAGTGATGCAAAAAAACTCAACAATGTCAAAATGGTGATGGATGCCATCTACCTGGAGTCACTGAGGCAACAGACCTTTCACTTGAAAAATTGGAGAAAGACTGGAAAACCCTTTTTGCACACTCATTTTGCACAATAAAGAATGCCAATTTATAGATTTTATCAATTTACCATTCAAGCCTGCAACAACCTGAGTCTTTTTCACCAGTCACTCCTCCACTGTCTCCTTTTCTTCACCCCAGGCTTGTCCTGTTCCAAATATTTGTGCTTGACAGCGAATCTGTCTCTATTTGTCAGTGCAAGCATGTGCTGGGCTAGCATGAAAAGGTACTGTATATGGGGAGTACACATGCATGTTGCAGCATTTTAGAAAGGTGCATAGGTGCTGCTTCAGGTCTTTGATATACTGTACCAGTGTAGCTGCCCCTAATTGGAAATTCAACCTGTGCAGCAGAGCAGAAATCCTCCACAGTCAGCAGCTTAGCTTTGTTTTCATTAAGACGCACGTGCGCACACACACACACACACACACACACACACACACACACACGCACGCACACACATACGCACACACACACACACACACACACACACACACTCACTTGGTACCACATCCACTTTTGTTCCCATGAAGGACAGTAGGCCTGATCGAAATATTAATTTGAACACTGTAAGTCAAAGTAACTAAGGAATATTGAAGCTTGCACTGTGATGACTTTGTGTAGAATGAACATAATATCATAAGATGCTATTTTATACAAATCTATTGTTATATTAGTGTCTGAGTGAGCGACATCTCAGTTCTGCCTTTTCTTTATCTCTCCAGGTTGTTTTTTTCTGTGGCTGTATTTTATTCCCATTTACAGAAATCACATGGTAGATCCCCAGAGCACACACACACACACACACACACACACACACACACACACACACACACCAAGAAAGTTTATCTTCATTCTTGTTTTTATTACTTCTTTTGTAAAACATGCTGGTTGTTCATCTGTAAAGTTTGTCTCACTGTGTGAACATTTAGTCTACCTCACACTTGCTATGGCAATAAAAACATATGTTTGCCATACCAATAAAGCCTCTGTGATTGAGTTGAATTCAAGCGGCAACCTCCGGTCTGAAAAAATGAGACAACACAGAAGTGCTAAAAAGCTGCTGTTCCTCAAGTGACCGCTTTAGGCAGGCTCCAGAAGTACCGGAAGTCACGTACACACCAAGACAGAAAACGGTGTTTTCGGAGCCAAAATTACCGTATTTAAAGCCTGGTACAAACTCTGTGTCCCATCTGGATGGCTAATTTTGCTAACGACACTGTAAGGGGGGTGAATTTTTTTCTAACTCAGACGTTTGGAAGATATTAAGATCGCAAGCTTGCCCAATCAGAGCCACAGCTCAAATCACGTGATTGACGGGTGCCCAATGGCTGTGGGTTTGGGCACTCGTCACTCATCCCAATTCCAATATGGCCGCTCCCAATGAAGCATTTCAATTCATTTGTATTCCAAAAATGTCATAAATAGCCCAGAGTGTGTCAGATGCTCTTTGTACCCATCACCACCATATGTTTCTATATCTATATATCTATATCTTTTGTTTAACCCTGGAGAATCTAACCTCACATCTCCCAGACAGCTTGCTCTTACAGAAACACACACACACACACACACACACACATTCTCTCTTTGCTACTACACATCTTTATCTTTGTCTCCAGTCATGCTGTGTAGATTTAGACCCTCAACCCTCACACCCATTGTTACTTAGGTAAGGTGTTGTAAACTCAGCACTGACTGTCTCCATTAGGACTATCACAGGACAAAGAGCCCTTTTGGGCAAGCTCCACCACAGTCATCCTTGCATCAACTATGGAGGTGTGAACAGGCATTACAGTCATGACTCTTGGCATTAGCACCTTGTATCAAATTCGTCACTGAAGTGAAAGACATAGTTTCCCCCCGATAAAAATCTATCACCTTGCTCTCCAAGACAAAAAAAAAACTAAGAAATGGCAGAAACCCTGTCTTCTTAACTTCCTCTACAGTCCTGCTTTGGTGGAAAGGTCAACAAAAAGATACGAGGTGCCTGTTTCAAAGAAAAAGGGTCAAATTTAGCAATTTCAGCAATTTGGCAGGATGCATCATTTAAGATGATACAGAGGTGCATATGACTTATTTTCCCAAAACAGTTTTGGGCGTCCCATAATGCTTTATAAATAACTAATAATAATCAAATAACTTCAAGTAGTCAAGACTTTTTTTAAATGGTATAAATTGGAGTTTAAAAACCAAAAGCTGTAAGGAGTTGGTCCCAGTGGATGCTGTGGGAACTGTCTTTGGAGTTTCATGTTTAACTTATCTGAATTAAACCCATTTAAAATTTGTTAAGACCCACTCCATGCAGGCAATATCCACCTTCACTATGCCCCTACCCCTTGTACACAAGGAGTACAAGGATTTTGGTGTAGAATGAAAACACATGCACCTAACACACAGGTGCGCTTTCTAGGCAACTGAGAACAACTATAGAAAATAAAAGTACTGATCGTGCAGTCTCTATCTTCTCCCTTATTTTTCGTTATAACCAATGAAGGGATCATATCCCCTGCTGTCATTGTTACTGTTTATTGTTCACTGGGCGTCCCTCTCTGTGTGTCATCAATGATAACCCCCATAGCAAAGATTTCTTTCAGCCAACAATTGCTTATTGATTATCAATGCCATTAGGTTTCTCTTGACCCCCAGCACTTCCTTTCGGCTTCTCTCTCTCTATCTTTCTCTCTATCTTTCTCTCTCTGCCGTGCATATTATTGTATGTCAAGCAAATCTGTCATTGTTAGAGTATGATTTGCACTTTCTCTGAAATGCCTATGCATGACTGATCATTGTTGTTGCACTGTCGCAGCAAGGCACAAAGACAAGCCAATCTCCCCCTGCTACCTCCGCTGCAGTCCAGAGGTGGTATTGATCCTAACAAGTCCTTTATGCTTGCATTGGATTGTGAAAGCCCATTGTGCTACAATGAAGTGAAGAATCTAGTAGTGCCCAAAGAAAGTTACATTCATCTACACTATAAATTAACTTGTTAAAACACCTGGAAACTATGTGAAAGAAAAAAGGATTTTTCCTTGACGTGACTGTGAACTTTAATTTAAGAGTAATTTTGTGCCTGTCCAGGTGTAGACTTCTTCTTAATACACTGTTCAATTTTTCAGCTCTTATCACTTGCATGGCATAGCATGCAGGGGACATTGGCACTGACTGTACTGGTGTGCTAGAATGATCCATCTGCAAGGAAAATGTAGTGTTGCAAGGAGGTTTTTCATTAGAAGTATGACGCGTCTTCTTTTTGCGGCTGCTCCAAATCAGCCACTTTAATATCACAGTACCTTTACACCTTACAAGGCCTGATCTACTTAAGGTTTGCATTGTGAAACCTGTGATAGCACATGCAAAGTGGACATGCAAATTTAATCATTTAGCACCTGCAAATTATATGTTTAACTGGTTTCTTCTCACAAGTTAATGTTTTGTAATTTTTGTCTATGTAGTGCAACCTTGCATTCAAGTGCTTGTCCCTTCATAGATGGCCTGGTGTAGTTACAGTCAATGATAAGGACAGTCTTGTGATGATTACCCTGCTGATGATAACCTTGATGAACAGGGCAATCAATTGGCTGCTGAATGGTGCTCCATTCTCTTCCTTATCTCTCTTGTTTTCCTTTCCTTTTTTTCTTGGTTTTTATTCTTCAAACCACCCAAAGTATATTTGATGAGCTTATAGATAAGATATATAGAGTGTTCTCATCATATTTTTCAGGAGATGTTTCTTTTTGACCCCTTGAGGAAACAAAGTCATCCCAAAAAATCCATACCAGTGTTTTATTACAAATACAGTATGTCTTTGACTTATAAAATAAAAGCTCAGCTGCAACAGTTTGCCCCAGGCTCTTCTTGTACAAGGCAACAATGTGGATGATGTCATTCAGCCCGTAATCTCTAATGCCAATTCTAGTAAAACAAAAAGAAATACAGTTTTTAATCAAGCTTCTCTCTCTGGCTCTCTTGTTTCCCCCTGGACCAATGCCTTAATCCGTTATTTCCTATCAGCTTTTACAGTGGCTGTGATTCGCCCTGAAATTAGCTTTGAACTATTGAAGCTACCCAGTGAGCATCGGTCACATGTTCACAATGAGGTTATTTTCTCTGCAGTAATGACTTGGATTATTAGGGATCGTAGTCAATACATTTAATCTACAAACAATTATAAGCTGCAGCTTTCTCCCCTGCGCTGTGTTCCCTCTCTACACCTTTGTATCCTCCCACATTTCACTCATCTTCTATTTTTCCTTTCCACTCAGCTGTTGAAAATGGATTTATACTTAATAGTCTTTCCCCTTTCAATCCTTTTTGCACTATCAATAATGAGAATGTTTAAGTCTATTGCCCCGAGCGTATTGTCCTCCCTTTCCCAATAATAGATATAAACAGCTTGTGTTCTCTTGCTTTCTTCAACAGCTGTGTAACAATAAGAAATGTGTTGTTTTTACAAGACAACTGTCCAAATTTACATACACTATGTTCAAACAACTGCCTTTTTCCTCAAACCTCACACTCAGGGAGGGATACTCATTTCATTACTGGTCTGATTATGAAAAAATGAAAAGCTATTTATCGGGGATTTATAGGGAAACCAAGCAGTAATTCATGGGACAACAGATATTCACTCACCCTCTGGCTTGCTTTAGAAAACAGTTAATGTTAGCCTTCCACCTCTTTCTTGCCCCCATTTTGCCTTTGGTCATTATTTGAAATAAGTTAGCCAACTGGCTCAAGTTATAGCGTTAGGTTAGCGTTTGTGTCTGTGAAAATGGTACTGCTGTTCACTTTGAAGTACATCCTAACGCTTCTGAAGATCTCAGATTCCATATGTTCAATGCAATTTGGAAATGTTAACACGGCAGCTTACAGTAGTATTTTGTCTTACAAACCATAACATGTTTTAATGAAAAAAGTCTCATGGTGAAGGGGGAAGTAATGGACGAAGAACAGAATTAAATGAAATGTATGCTATTGAAGTATACAACCTCTAACAATTAGGGTAAAGTATACAGAAAGAATGAAAAAGGAAACACAAAAACCACAGAACCTTTGCTAATCATCATGTTTGCCTTTCTCTGATTTGCTCCAGTTGATCTGAATCGATTATATGAAGATGTGAAACGCTACAGCTGCACTCCTCGTAACTACTCAGTAAATCTACGCGAGGAGCTGAGGGCCACCAATGCTGTTTTCTTCCCACGATGTCTTCTGGTCAAACGCTGTGGGGGAAACTGTGGCTGTGGAACCAACAACTGGAACAATGGATGCACCTGTCAAGCCTCCAAGACAGCAGTCAAACTACATGAGGTAGGACTTACGTCATCATCCAGACACCCCGGCTGACCAAATTGTACCAAGAGTTTTTCCATTTCATTTCTAACTCTGCATTTTTTCAATTCCCTCTGCACATTTTGAGCTTCAGGAAGGTGAGTTTCCTGGGCCGAATAACAAGGGGCTATGACAGTTTTCTAGTTGTGGAATTTTATCCTCCCATTGAAATATTTTTGAAGGGTAGTTATGTCAGTGATTACATATGAGTGATCAAGTTTTCCCACTTCAGAGGATCAGGGCTGTTGGTGCCTGCTTAGTAAATCTGCCCTAGAGTCCCTTACCCTTTAATAACAGATATCCGTAATGCATCAAGCCAATGAACCTCAGCCCCTTTTTGACGGAACTGGTGCGAGTGCTTGTTCCACACCAATGCCCGACTTAGCACTGGTTCTTTGTAACCCCCTTTCTTGTAGCTCTTGTGCAGTGCTAGTACCAATGCTTTGTTGGTTCTAATGCTGTTCTTCTTAAGAAACGGTTTGGCCTTTCATCGGCGAAGAGCCAAGTTGCAGCCACGTCAATGCACCACCGTAAAACAGCAGTACATCACTGCATACGTAGCCATTTCAGTGTTCCCACTGATGTGAAAGACAGTCAGTTTGAGCTTGTGATGTTCAGGAGGTGTTGCAGAAATAGCTCAATGCCAACACAATGCCAGGTGCCGCATCAACACTGAAGCGACATGACACCGGCAGCATTTCACCCTATTCTTACTTCTCCCCACCATCCATTTCAATGTCCACTCAGTCTTTTTTTCCCTATCTTTCCACATCTCTCAAAGGTTATTGTTAGTATTCCATCTTCCTCTTTGGCTTCTTCTTCCTCTGTGGGCCTCCATCATCCTTTCATTCCTCCCAATTCCCATTTTCAATTTATCCCCTTGCAATGCACCATTCTTGTTCTTTAAGCCTGTCATTCATTCTTTTCTCTCTTTTCCTTCCATCGCTTTGTGTCTTTGTTCTTGTGTAGCATCATTATTGAAACTCGGTCTGCAGGGCCCCCCCCTCTCTTCCTCTCTGTCCCTCTCTCTCTTCCTCTTTGTCCCTCTCTCTCTTTCACTCTCGTTCTCCTTGTCTCTCTCTCTTTCTCTCTCTCTCTCTTTAAATCATACAATGAAAATTTAGACAAAAGTGGGATTTGGGATGTAATTGTTCCTTATGCATGTAAGTCACTGTCTGTGGGAGCATGAATTAGGTGTGTCTGTGTCTGCATGTACTGGGTATATATTGAAATTGCCTGCATTGAGGTTCTCTGAAGTGTAAGATTACTCTGGTGTTATTTTCTTTCTTTTTTCTTTTCTTTCTTTTTTTTTCTTTTTTTTGGTGTGTGCCTGTGAATGATTTCCATACTCCTCCTCTTCTCTTGTCTTCATAGGTGTTCTTACTTGTGACTGTTCCCTTTACTGACTTCACTTCCAAAGAAACACTGCATTACTCACAGCATTGTTTCAGCACCGGAAAGTCCTGACATAAATCTTGGGCAGCCTTGCTTTTACTGAGTTTTGTAGAAAATCACTGCATCAGTTTAGGAACAATTTGTTCCATTTTCACATTGCAAGTGTCACCTGTGCACAGCTTGGTAGTCAGAAAAAAAGTCAGTAAAAGTGATACACAGACTAATTCTTTCTCTTCAGTGAGTCAGTTCATGGCAATTTGTATAGACTCTG
Source organism: Thalassoma bifasciatum (assembly GCA_008086565.1). NCBI lineage: Eukaryota > Metazoa > Chordata > Actinopteri > Labriformes > Labridae > Thalassoma > Thalassoma bifasciatum. The sequence goes on along the minus strand of RPOG01000051.1, from coordinate 705,184 downwards.
TCGACAAGGCTGTGTAAGCTGTCTGAGACCCACTTTTCAAATATTGATTTAAATGTGTTTTCACACCTGTGGCTTGTTTGCTTTCTTCAAATTCAAATAATAAAATCATACATTGTTATCTTACCCTCTTGGGTTTTTATGTTAAAACTGCAGTAATGAAACCAAAGCACACACCATGGCAGGGCTGTCTCTGAATCACAACACCACAGCTTTCCTTTTCCACAGCACAGGTGAACAAATCCATTGCTTACTGACAGCACTTTGCTATTTGGGGGTATGTCCAAGTCAGTCAACCTACCAACAAAAAGAATCAAAGATGGATTTTGAGCAGCAACTTGATCAGTGCCCATCAAAAATCAAAACAACAACAAAAATTACTTCTCTCTTGGACAGCACCTGAATGAAAGGAGCTTTTACTGCTATTCTGGAGCAGTGAGCTGAGAAGACGGTAGAAGTGCTCTTACAAGACCAGCTTAGCATTAATGGATGTTTTAATGAGAGGAACAGATTCCACTGGTTGGACAAGCTGAACAAACTTCTCTGAACTGAGTGTAAATAGATAAGTAGATGTTGAGACCTGAGCTTGCTCTGTCAAGCACCTGCCGTTTCACTGGGTTTCAGTTGGATCAGGATGCCATCTGTTTTTGTTAAGACAAGGCCAGCTACTTCAGCAACCACCAGGATTTGATGAGTGATGCAAATTTTTGGTAGTTGCTGGGTTGACTGTTTCACTCAGAGTGAGATTGCTGTTCCTGTGTTCAACAATTATGCTTCTAAAGCCAACAAAACCTCATTAGTTTCAGCAGCATGATGTTTGGTATATTATTAAACTGCAGGACTTCAGCTTGATACCAAAAAATTGTGCAAAGAACAAGTCAAAAGTGAATAAATATTCATTTAAGATACAAATTTAGTTGATTCTCATCAAAGGAATGGGTGTACTTGGTTTTGTTGTCTTTGTATTTTTACAAAGTATGAACTCAAAGTTAGAAGATTTACTTTTGCTTTCTTTATTTCCACACATGCCAATGGCTTCCGACTCACTTTTTGGCATGGCTTTCCTCTGCCTATTTTTCCTAAATTTTAGTCTTTATATTACCTCTTTTTAACCTCTATTCTTCTTCCAACCAGGTTTATTTATGTCAGAAACTTACAGCAAAGCATGAGGTAACAGTGAATTCACTCCATCTTTTCTGTCTCAATAAGGTGCTGAAGTATGCCCCAGAGGCCACCCTGTATCAGCGCCATCGGAGGCCGAAGGTGCGCTGGGTCATAGATGAGATCTTCCTCTCACACCATGAAAAGTGTGAGTGTGCGTGTCCCTCCCAGCCTCCTCGCTGAGACACTATGATGTAACGTGGATCTGGAACTGTTGGACAAATTCACCTTTTATCTATTTTACAACAGACTTTGTATTCAAACAGCAATGCAGAAACACATGCAGCAAAAAAAGAGCAAAGATTTGTCCAAAGAACCACAACCTGACTTTTGCAGGTAGACCATCTTCCCTGCAAACCTCACAGATATGCAACTTATGAATGCATACATGTTTAAGGTGTTCATTTTGCTTTTCTGCAACCAAGGAGTTAACAAATCCTGTAACATTTAAACATCACAAGAGTACCATAAAGTGTTCTTTTCCCTCAATAGCTTGATTTTTCAATGGGTGCCAACTTGATTGAATCGATACTGAGCTGTCTCCTGTCACTGTGTAAACTTTTTTTTTTATTTCTGTGCATTGTGTCTGTGCTTCAGTCTTGTCTTGTAATGATAAGAAGTGATAGAAACTTCATGCAAGTCTCCTGTATGAGCATTCTGAGATGAATGAACATGAAGCAGCGGTAGACAGGGAGAGAGAGGTTGAAGGAAGTATAAACCAAAATAACCCTTTATCTTGATGTGAAATTAGGCTAACTACAACCCTCTAGGTCTGAGTTGCACACAAGCACACAAGCACACATATTCACTCTAGGCCTAAGTTTCTACCATAAGATAAAAGCTGTAGTTACTTCCACTGAAATATTTGCTGCTCTACTTTTCAAAGGATCCCTTCTTTCTTTTACATACCATCTGCTCACATCCAGACTTCTCTTTGCACTGCCTTGAACCCATATACTCCTCACTTTTTCATTCTTTCTTATAGAATCTGAGTCCTTCTTCCCCATCATCACTCGCTCTCAACCACATCAAATAATCCATCAGACCAAGTTCCCAGCGCGTTCCTGGCATTACAGCTGCTAAAAAAATTCTTAGAAGCATGCATGGAACTGCCATCTTTCACACTCTAAATACACAAGAGGGAAGTGGGAGAGCCTCTCAGGAAGAAAGAGGGGGAGTGTTTTTGGGAAGCACGGCTGACAGAAAAGGGACAATCAAGTGGCCTGTTTGTAGATTACCAGCCCTCATAGATGAGAGTAAAAAGAGAGAAGCCACTTTCAGGATCCAGCACATGAAAGACTGCAGCTACTTCAGTGGTTTCAATCAGGATGTTCATGAATCCAGTTAGCCTGATTTTTTTAGGACACACTTTCTTTTTCCCCCCACTCATGACGATGCTGATATAACACATGATCTGGATGACTGCTTTTAAGTACACAGTCTTAATAAAACCTAAAAGAGACATGTGAAAATTCAAGTGGTATTTTTGGTCCATGCTGAGGCACAACTTGAGTATACTGTATTTGTGAGTGTGTGTTTGTGTTCAGCTCAGGAAGACGTCCTTTTGTTTAAAGGGTGAGGGGTCACCAGCAGTCTGTGAGAGCTGGCAGCAAATACAAGCTTGTAAATGTGTGCATGCATGTGAGTGGGTAGCTCAAGTATCAAAGCGACAGAGAGAGATCTCCAAGCAACTGCTTATCAGCTCCATACGCATGACCCAGCTGCTAGAAATAAAAGACACTGTCATCTGTCATTTCCCTGTCATCATCGGCTCCCACGAGTCCTGCCGTCACACGCTCAGAATGGCTTGCAGGCTGGATTTACGCAGAGAAAATGGGATTTTACACTCTACTTTTGTTCTAGAGACAGACAAAACAAAGAATGAGTGGACACTGAGACGATTTCCTTGTCACGGTGAAACCCGATCAGCTGTGTGCCGCCAGTGCTTTCATGTGCATTTGTGAGTACTGTAAAGTCAAGGCTGTTATTTGACAGGTGCAGGGTACGGACTGAGTCCAAGAATTTGTCAGGTTGTGCAATTAATCCTTGCCGTAAACCCAACACACTCTTAACAGATGTTGGCTGTTCATCAAAGAAAGCAGGATCACTTTTCAAAAACAAAAATGTTTCCTCAGCGCATACACACATTTCACAGATTATGGTTTGCTGATAAATTACCCTTTTATATTTTCAGTTGTTAACAAGCCAGAAAGTTATTAACATTTCTCTTTCAAGATGCTAAGTTGAAAATTGTATAGACATTGCACCCAAGACAGTTAAAGTGCTTTCATAAAACCAATACCAACAGATGATTCACTTTAATGCCTAGATTCTTGATGAATGTGAGTTGTGTGTGTGTGTATATGTGTGTGTGTGAGTGAGTGCGTTTGCATGTGCGTATGAGCATCCTGTGTGTGCCAGTATTCTTGGTGTTATCAGCACATTCCATTGTTGCAAGCTCCAAAGTGACATTCCTCATTTTCCTCACAACTTATTTGGTTTCCCCCCGAAGTTCTTTCCACAGAACCAGTTTGTTCTTTGACATCATGCATTTTAAGCTGTTACGGTAATTCTTCCAATTTTTTATTCTTTTTTTAAGTGGTTTACTCAGGTCAAATCATTGTCAGAAAAGTACAGACCTTTGAAAATGTCATGCTCTCAGTGACTTAAGATCCAGCTCTCCTCTCAGGGGGTGTATTGTCATATTTCCAACCCAGAGGGGAATTGCTGGGATACTGTTGGTAAAAAATCTGCTTTGCTGTATTCAGATTAAATATTCACAATGAACCGTATGCTTTACTGAAATAATTTATTGTCTTTCTTTTTTGTTTGATGTAAACATCAGCTGGTTGATCTTGTTTAATAAAGAGTTTCTCGCATTACTGCCTCCGCTGCCTTTCTAGATTTTGGTTTTGTGATCAGGGACATTTTTTTTGTTAAATCACCTGTACAATGTGAAAAAGTGTCATGAATCAGGGAATATGTCACATTGGGGATAAAACTAGAAAAATGAGCAGGAGTCTAGATGAGAAAGAGGTGGGAACAAATGAATAGAAAAATGATGCTGCTCTGTTTTATTCACACTGAAAGTCCATTGTCTACATTCAAAAACCACAAATGTGCTTTTAAGACTAATGTCTCACTGGTAAGTTCAGGAGAGTGCATGTCTGCAAATTATACCCTTCCACTTTCACTGTTTTTATCTGTAGTTTCTGCAGCACTTTAACTCTGCTGTGATCCAGTGAGCACCAAAAGAACAACACAAGAAGGTTGGGGTAGCCTAACATGTACAGTCTACTTTGTTTATACTTTGACATTCTGTCTTCAATAGGTCTATGGTACCTTGTTTCAGTCAAAGCAGTGTGGTTATACATTTAATACTTACTACAGTGCTTTGCCTGGAGTAGGTGGGAACAGTTGTTTGCATCAACTTATTAAAATGATGGTTTAGATTTTTACTGAGAGTTTAATCCATTCTGGCTGCAAGTTTTGTGCCCAATTTTCTGCTTTTGGCACAGAAAAATGAAACAGTTATACATATCTGGCCTGGCTGATATTCCGAACTGGAGGAATTCCATCACTGAGAAAATATCACAAAATAAATAGCTGAAATTTTTTAAATGTGGGCAATGATTCAAATTTCTAGTGAAGGTTGATGAAGAGTGGAAAAACATCACTTTAAAACAAATTTTAATATGTTCTTATCTGTATTGGATTCATGATTGCAATTTCAATTAATAACTCTTTATTTACATAGCCCCAAATCACAACAAACGGTATCTCAAGACTCTTTGGGTATATTGTAATACTAACAATTTTCCATGTGCCTTTAGGTGCAGCTATTCTTAAAATAGGCTTCATATTTCCCATTTTGTTACTAATTTTTAAAAAGAAAAGACAAAACATTGAACAGAAAATAGATAGGTATCATCTTGGCGACTAAGGATGGTAATTACTATAAAACATTGACTCAGCCTGATCGTGCATTGGACTAGACGGATGTAAATAAGTGGGCCTTTAGCCTCATCTCTAAATATACAATGTGCCAGTCTGAAAAAGCTACAGCTTATAAAGAAAAGCATGTTTACAGGTAGACATTAAGATTTCAGGCCCTGTTGCCTATGAAAATTGAGTGTTTCACCCCATTTAGTAAGTCTTTGTTAACCATGAGAAAGGCCACATAGAGAATGCACCACATGGTCCCAACAGAGAGTATAAAATGCTTTGTTTTTTCCCCCCTCTACTATGTAGCATTGGCACTTATACATAATTAAGCTAAGGCTACAATATTTGACCTTTAAGGAGACTTCCATGATGGACTGATGTGATGTTCACACCAAATAGTAGTAGCTTGCATAATCTGCACATACAAGAACACTATAATATTTTGCGTTTACATATTCAATTCCCTCAAATCACTTGCTCCATTCTTTATCAACCAAATACATGAAAGGTTCTCCTTCAAATGCCAATGTTGTCTCCTGACATCTAACACAGTTGAGCTTCACTGCATTGTATGGTGAGGACAGTTGTGCAGTTTAGGGCTAATTTCCCAGCTAGGATCAAGTGCCAGAGATTTCAACAGTTTATTTAGTGACTTGACCTTCTGCCTCATTTTCCTTAAAGAGAGCTCTTTTCTATTCATGTTCCCATACAAACAAAAAAAAAAAAAAAAAAAAAAAAAAAAAAGGGGGGGGGGTAATTTATCATGGCAATTTGGGCTTCACACAAATATAATCATTTTGCATCATATTATCGAAATAAACGAACCACTGCCAGTCTGTCCAGTCATAAATAACCAGAGGAACTACAAACTGATTAGCTGTCTGGATGTGAATGATTTTCTGAAGTTCAGGTATTTTTACACTGAATAACCCAAATGTGCAAGTACAGTGATGAGCTTGTCATTCATCCAAGGCATTTAAGCAGAACTTGAACCCATTAGCATCTTTTAGGTATTTTATTCATGTCTTATGTGAATGCAGTAGAAGAGAGAAATGTCCAATACTCACTCATTGTATTCAACTGTTTGTAAAAAGCTAGCAGCAAAGATATTGGTCAGAAAAAAAATGGAAAAACAAGACATTGGTTCTTTAGCACAATTTAGAGCTATTCAAACAGTAAGTGGATTTTATCAAGACATCAAGATCAAAGTTTGGGTCTTATAATCAAAAAACATACATTGACCCTACAAACAGCTGAAACTACTTCAGTACTAACATGAATGACCAGCAGTAACCATGTGTAGAAAAATTAAAAGTAATCGTAATTGCCTCTTTAATCGTCTCCAACACATAGGTTAAAATATCCTTTCACTCTGTCCTTTTCCACAGGTCTCAAGGATGGTTGCTGTAGTAACCCTTCGTGTAACACTGCCAATACACAGGCAGTCTGTCTAAAACAAGCTGCCAATCATATGGCTCACACGCAATGCACTGCTGACCAGCCACGCATTTGCACATCAACCTGTTCATCTATCAGACCTTCTGATCAGACTCAGGACTGAACAAATCAGAGAAGCTTTCCCCTGGTCCACACCGAGATGTTGAAGGTTATATCAGAGGGTAATAGAGTTGATATTGTCACGCAAATAAAGGTTATAAACACAGTACAGTAAATACAGAACTAAAAGAGGAGAGAGATCAGCAGAGTTTGAAGCCACAGTACATATAATGTTGTTTTTGTGTCTGTCAGCAGCCTCTTATCTTTTCTGTTAAACACACACAAACACACACACAAACACACACACACACACACACATACGTATACACGCACGGATGCACACACAAACAATTGAGAATTGCTTTGTTCTGCAAATTGGACTGTTCTCTTTTTTTCTACATTCCTCTACATCATGCATAAATTAAAATACACCCACACACTGTATATATCAGTACAATCAATGCTGCCTCTCTTTACCTGATACTGTTTCTCCAGCTGTGGTTTAATCTGTCTCTCAGTCCCGACTGTGCTTTTTGTGCCTGTCTCACATCCTCCCACTGCATTAATTTCTGGTTTCCATGATTTTCTTCTTATTGACTCTTTCTTCTGGCATTGATACCCCCTGTCCCATGATGTGCCCTTTGTCTTTCTTATCGGGACAAATCACCTCCCTGCTGTTAGCCAGGAAAGCAGGAAATGAAATCATACAAGACCAAGGGAAACATCTGAGGAGCTTTATTTAAACCTCTGTCTTGATATCTCTTGCCTGTTTGCCTTTAGTTTTCTCTACATCTTATATCCCATTCTTCATTTCCCAATTCATTCCCTTTGATGATTATCTAAAACCAATGTTGAAGAGTGTCAATTTTCAATCCTACGGGCGTGTGTAAGTGACTGGTTTTGGCTCCTAACATTCATAGATTGCTCATCAAACATCAAATTACACATGTTCAGATAACTTCCAGGAGAAGTGAAAACAGGGAGCATCAAGCTGCAGTCAGTGAAAAAAGATGCAAGATGAGGGAATACACTGACCTGATCACGAAAGACCTGATCAGTGCTAATTATGTTCCACATCAGCTAAAAGTAATAAAAGTCTGTTTGAAAAATATTATTTTATCAGCCCTGTTGATAATGGAACAAAATTGTGCTTACAACTTGCAGAGCTAACCCTCAGTGCAATGCATATTTAGATCAATAAAGTGAAAAAATCATGGCCTTGAGGGTTTATGGTAGATATCAAATTGAACTGGAGGACATCAAAAGCATTACTTTTTATCTTGTCAGACTTCAAGTACAAAAAGGTGCTTGACTCTATAATTTCCAGTTTAAATCTCACCAGGAGCTACAAAAGAGTCCCCAAATAAAATTCTTGGCCAAAAAATGTCACCACCTGTATTTAACTAACCAAAAAGGTACAAACCTCCTATTGGATAATTAATGCATGGGCAATTATCTTTCAGATGGTGAAAAATTATTTAACCTCAGATGACGCAATGAGCAACTTCTCATTCCTTAAGCAACCATGGTGAAAGACAAATTCCTTGGTCGTGGAAAAGATGCTAGTCTGTTTAAGAAGGGTCAAATCATTAGCATGCATCAAGCAGAGAAAACATCTGAGGAGATTGCAGAAACAACTAAAATTTGGCTAAAAACTGACCAACACATCATTAAAAACATTTAGCCAAATCAAATTGGACAAAAATAACAGTAGAAATCAGGAGTGTGTTTAATAATGAAAGTAAGAGCATTTCCACACACAGTATGAAGGCAACTCAAGGGATTGGGATTGAACAGCTGTGTAGCCTTGAGAAAAACACTAATAAATAAAGCTAACTAAAAAAAGGCTTCAGTTTGATAAGGGGCATAAAGATTGGACTCTGGAGGAATGAAAGACGGTCATGTGGTCTGATGAGTCCAGATTTACTCTGTTCCAGAGTGATGGGCGCATCAGGGTAAGAAGAGAGGCAGGTGAAGTGATGCACCCATCATGCCTAGTGCCTGCTGTGTAAGCCTGCGAGGGCAGTGCTATGATCTGAGGTTGCTTATCTAAGTTTAGCATAACACTACCACATCGAATGCGCGCTGAAATCAAAGCTAAAGGCAGTCCAACAAAATGTGAGAGTGTGTGGCCATTTTTTTTTTTTTTTTGGTGGCCACGCAGTGTGTCTGCTTTCCTCTTACATGCTGCCTGTCACAAATATTGCATCAACTGATTGCATTTTTTCATCTACTTTAAGTCAACAGCACTAGTAGTCATCTTAAGAGCACAGTGTTTCAGCAGCAAACAGGCTGGGTCTGCTGCTGTCACAATATCCAACATCATACTTCCCCCTTTTCTGTCAACTTTGTTTTCTTCTAGCATACAAAGTTTTGTAGCAATTTAAAACTTTGTAAAAATTGCAGCCTGCCATTCCATGCCTAGCAATCGTACAGAGTGTTGACAGAACACGAAGATAAGTCAATGATAGGTAAACTATTTTGCCTTTACTTCAGTGTGCAGCTTCAACTACAACTCAAATCATGGTGGAGAGGATGACAGATAAAAAGATGTACTTGACCCACACTCAAAAAATGCTTCCTCACCAGTTTTGGAGATTATTAGATTTTATTGAAAAAAGAGAGTGTGCTGGTGGACATTGTGTAGCACAGACACATACAGAAGACACTGTGTTTCATTAAAATATATCTTTTGTTCTTGACACGAGTGATGGAGATAAAAAAAAAAAAAAAGATTTAAAGATTAGATATCATCAGAAAAGGATGATCAGGGGCATGGATGGTCGAGAAATGAACTCAATGAACCACTATTTCTTGACTGAGGCCTTATCCCTTAAATCTGTTTAAAGTTAATATAAGTTAACATTAATTTTGTCTGCTCCAAAGGAAAGTGTCTCAATGATCCAAGACCAGTAAACATGTTAATCCAAATACATGTCCATATAGTTCCATATATTACTTTGGAAATCAAAGCAAAAGATCATTTGGCTCGTAAAGCCATCACTGACTCTACCTCTAAGTCACAAACATCCCAAGTTTATCAAGCAATGTTTCACTCTTTGCTTGGCCCTCTAACTGGTAGTGTTGTGTAATTTTCAAAATTTTCCTTTAATATCATGCTGTCATGAATAATTTTGGGCACAGTTATCATGAAATTGAGATCTGATATTGTAATAACCCTTGATAGAAATGAAAAAAAGCTGTGCCTTTGATAAATATGAAAATTTCAAGTTGGATGACTGGCCTCTGGACATCAGCTCTTTTCATATTGCCAGGTGAAGGCACGATAACTATGAGATTATAGTGCCTCACCTCCAGGATTAAAGTCTCAGAGGTGTGATGGTGAGAACATGTGATTCCATTCCTGTGCGAGAAGCACTGGAGGTAAAAAAAAAAAAAAGATAGGAAGGGGGGGTGTTATAGAGACAAGATGGGATCACTGTGAGCTGTCAAAGCAGGCAAGGCAGAACACTGTGTTTGTATGTCAAAGTGTGTGTGTGTGTGTGTGTGTGTGCGTGCGTGCGTGCGTGCGTGCGTGCGTGCGTGCGTGCGTGCGTGCGTGCGTGTGTGTGTGTGTGTGTGTGTGCAAAATCCACTATTGTGCTCTAATGGAATTAATATAGAAGTATAATGGAGAGGCGATGGCAGAGCTGTTTCATGGCACAGTTGCATGCTTGAGATATGAAAGTGGATGTACAGACGTAAAGACAGCATTGTATAAGCAAGAACCAGAAAAGGGTTTGACCCCATTTAAAATCATCACCATCTGACCATGTGAATATGGTCTTTTAGATAAAAAATTGTGTTTTTTAATTTCAAGAATTCCTAAATGATGCCATACCATATCTTTTAATATTGCAACACTGGGTCTTTGTTTTTCAATTGCCCAAAAAGGTTTGTTCCAAAAGCAACTTCCCAAGATTTACTGAAACAATGAGGTCATCACATAAGGATCTTGTAACTAGTCCATGACACCTTGGAGTTTGAGGCCCACCACTCTGCCCATAGCTCTGCCCCTGAAAGTACCCTGAGGGGTGGCTAAAAAGAAATTGGAGCTTACAAAACAACAGTTTTCTAAAACACTAGTGTAAGTAAAATCTGATTTAATGAGCTGCAAGTCATGTGAAGCATCAACATGCAAGGTAAGAGCTACTGCATAAGAGGGTCAGTATGAACCCTAAAAAGGCACAATGGCCCCTCTTTAGAGAGATGTTTTTTTCATTTGAATCACTGATAGTGATGACTGATTCCAAACTGGGCCTGAAAAAGAAAATTCTTGTCCAATAGGTCACTTACAGCAACCTCAGCTGTTTAAACATGTTGCAGAAATGTTTGTCCAGTTGAGTCGTGATTGAATTCCCCCCTAAAAAACACATTACCCATCAAATAGTGTATCAAGACTGAAGCACAACGTCAGTTAGGGTGGAGACTCAGCAAAGTTAATCAGGATAGACAGTGTTTAGGATGGACAGGGATGGTGAATTGACCAAAAAGACATGGAGACATGAAAAAGGATGTTAAACTCGGCAGAGAAGGATATTGCTGAAGGAGAGTTAAGGAGGACAAATGAAGTGAATTTATAGAAAGAAGCAACCATGTACCGACAGAGGAGGAAGCCTGAAGACAGAATAAGAGGTGTAGAGACACAAGCAGACATAGAAAAATCGACACATAGACAGATGATAAAGGTGTGTGGGAGAGCAGATGAAGTCACTGAGACGTGCAGGAAAGAATGGTGAGAATATGACCCATAACAGAGACACAATGAAGGGAGGCAGAGCTGCCCTGCTTTCCACACACAAGAACAGACTCTCTATGCATCCAAATTTCACATCTCCACATCATAACCCTTGCAAAAATAATTTTAAAAAATTGAGGTTCAAAACACCTTGTGTTTCCTTAGCTCCACAGATGAGAGAAGTTTGACAATCGTTCAATGTGAGGGTGTAAATTTGACACCTCTAATGTTTTCCCCCCTTTCCTTTTGACTGATTTTCCACCTTTTTCCATGTTTGTTTACAAGACGAGCTCACACATGCTCATACACCCCATCACTTCATAGCCCTTCTTGACCTTCGGGTCCCTCTTTCCTCTTGTCCCTTGCTCCCATCTTCCTCCTGTTTCACACTACATTATAGAACAGCTTTCATTTAGGTATGAATATTAGATATTTCTTTTGAATTATGGAAAAAGACCGTATGTGCAGGATCTGCAGACATAAGGAGAAAAAGGACAGTCACACTTGTGAGTCTTCGCTCACACATCTAAAATAGTCCAATAAAAATGACATTCTCAGATCCAAACTGTTCTATTAAATAAATGATTAACTCTAAGTGCAAGTCAAGAACTGATGCGTGTCTCTCAGGGTGATTTTTTTTTACATTACAATCCGAGGAGTGACTCCAATTCTTTAAAAATACAGCAAAGAAAGGCTGCCTTTACAACTGGCAGAATATATCAGCATTTGTGCTTTGTGCTTGTATATTTGAAGATCTTTGAATGCATGAAACCCTGTCTAGGATTTCTAAAAGTTTTTCTTTTGACTTAGAATCTTAGTTCCTGGAAAAATCAGGTTTGTGAAATTGAAGCATCGTATTGAGAGAAAGAACAGGGCAGAGGAATCAGGGGGACAAAGGAAGAGAGACGGGTGCAGGAAGAAACAAATAACACAAGCCCTGAGGCACTGGAGTCACTTTAATTTGATGGAGCTGATTCACTGCTGTGTCTGTGTGCATGTGTGTGTGTGTGTAGGAAGGTATTAGCTGTAAAAGAGTTTGTTCTGGCAGCACAGGAACCTCATGGCGCACTTTATTCTTACAGACTATTCAATTACCTGAATTACCTGGTGCACAAGCTTAAAGAGCTTACCTACACACATGCACCCACACATACTCTTTCTCTCCCTTGTAGCAAAGTGAGTATACTCAAATAAACATGAAACTCTACACAGGCTAAACAGACACAAAAAACACACTAAACCCTGAAAACTGCAAAGAACAAGACAGAAAAACACAGATTTGAGCAGCATTTAAATGAGATTATGGGCTTTACCTCCCAAGTGACATATTCTAGTCAGGTTTGCTTTGTGAAACTACTGGATCTCTTCCGGCATGCATGGTCACACACATACATAAACAGAGAGTTAGTACGCATTGAGGCTGTGTCTCAAATCACACACTCTTATATGTACACATACATGAAGTACACTGCTTACACTGTGCACTCACTAGAACAGTGCATGAAATCTTCTTGTCAAGCACTACAGCGTTGCACCTATATGCTTTGCAAATCTAATGATGCCTTTTAAGCCCATGAAAGCTATACACCAATCTTCATATGACACCCTATTCATATCATGTCAACAACGATTCCTCTTGACCCCTGTGACAAGTACCCAGGTAACCCTCATCACCCTCTTTCATAGGATAGCCAGCATGACTGCAGAAAACCAGATCACCAAATTAACTAGGCACACACTGAGCAATCTCTTTAAATAGACTTGAGGCTACACAGTGAATAATAATAATAATAACACAAGACATGAAAGACGGCAATAACAGCTCCTGAAAACCAGCATTACACAGAGACAAATTTAACCTGGTGACTGCTCCGAGCAGGAAGGTGTGTAGACTGTGGTTTGTCGGTGAATCATGAATTATTTTGTGTCCTCTGTGTGTGTGTGTGTGTGTGTGTGTGTGTGTGTGTGTGTGTGTGTGTGTGTGTGTGTGTGTGTGTGTGTGTGTTTGTGTATGTGTGTTTGTGTGGCTGTTTCTGTAAGAGCAATCTGTCTAGGAGATGTGGGGTTAGTTAGACGAAAGATGGTGCAAAAACAGGAAACATATGGTGGTGAAGGGCACAAAGAGCATCTCTCTCTCTCTCAATAACACACACACACACACACACAGTACTTTATCGTATTACTGGAATACAGAGGATTTGAAGTGCTTCACTGGGACAGACTACATTTAGTCTATAAAGATAAGTTCACTGTTGTATCACCAGAGAATCATCAGATCAGAGAAAATTATGGAAAATACAAATAATTGCACCTTAAAGGGGAAATAACAGTGAATTTACTATCATGATCCAAGCACAAGTTGCAGGCATACTGAATTCTAGAAGAAAAGATGAGTCCTTACATAAGAATGTGGAAGAGTTAAATGTTCAGTTGTCGTAAATTTCCAAAGGCAGACAATCATTACGCCACTTTTTTCAACGTCTGACAAGGCTTTGAATTAAAACAAGACAGAGAAAGTTTTTTCATGCACAGCAGCAACCTACATAACTTATTTAGGTAACCTAATTTTTGCATGCCCTCTGATCCAAACATGCTAATGTTTATCATTTGTAATTCACCTTATTGTCATGTCTTGTTCAGTAGTTGTTCTGATGGTGAGATCCCCAGAACAGTGGTTATTTATTCTTCACAGCAAAAGAGAAAGCAGTGACAATTTGAGTATATTATATCAAACACAATTCAACCCTCCTGTTGAGACCCTCCTGTTTAGGAAGGATATTACATTTATTACATTTATCATAATTGGTAAATCCAGAGACAAGAATTTTTCCTTCTCCTGCTGGCATGAAAGTTACTTTGTACAGATGTGAGGAATCCTACTATCACAGAATTTGTGATGGGCACCTGAACTGGTTCTCAATACCCATCGCCAGACAGGATACAGGAGAGTGAGACTGATCAGGCTGGTGAAGAAGTCCAGCTCAGTCCTGGATCCTGTTGAGGTGGAGGCTGACTGGAGAATGATGGCCAAGCTGTCATCTCTGATGGGTTTTTTCTCTCATGATGTTATTCTTTATTTTATTTTTTGCACAATATACTTTCTTGTATTGCTGCTGTGACTCTGAATTTCCCTTTCAGGATTAATAAAGTACATCATATTCCATTCCATTCTATTCCTGTCACGCAATCCAGAAAACAGTAACAAAGCTAGTCGGTGCTTCTCAAAGCAGGGGTAAAAATAGTAATGCTGTTCAAAGTTGAGATGTTTGCCTAAGTTGTTTCAAAGAGTGTCGACAGCAAACTCCTGAGAAGAGGGAGACAAAAATGTCCATGTAAACATTTCTGCTGAAATTTTATTTACATAATCAAACATTACATTCAGTGCTCAGTGTAAAGTGAATGATAAAAAATGAGTAGGCTCATGTTTTAACCAACCATGAGCCAATGTTTATTTTGATAGTAATGTTTTTAAGGAGGCTGGTAAGAACACCCTAAATAAATACACACTAAAAGGCCTGATGAGGATGCAGACAGTTCACTAAAGGTGTTTTTACAACTAACTTAAGCTGCAACTCATTAAGATACTGTAATGTGTCATAGTTTGAAACACTAGCCAGTATATTTTGAGTATATTCAGTATATTCTCTGCTGGATACAGGATAAACTTGACCCACTGCTGATACAGACAGCAGGTTTTCAATTTCAGAACACTTTAACAGTCAATAATGTTCATCCTCTGTTTACAATGAAAAAATGGACAAAATTCAATGCCAATTCATTTGAAAGATGTTTCGACGAAACTGACTGAGCCATAATCTTTTTGTTCAGACATTAACAGACAAAAACGAAGGCTGATAGTCAGACCATGACTAATTTCACCAGGATACTGACTGATGCACTTTTAGATTTTTCATTGATTTCTTTTCCAGATGTTTTTGTTGGTAATTCAACAGCAGGTATCTCTGTTATGTAAGCAATGTTTCTTGGTAGCTGATGGGCAAATGTGTCAGTTGTTCCACTGATTAAGCTTCTGTCAAGAAATACTTGTCTGTCCAGTGGCAGGCAGAGTCAAAAGTCTTTTTTAAAACCTCTAAACAACTAAATAAGGAAGATATTTTTACTCTTGCTAAACCTCAGCCGGGATGTTTGTGGTTTTTGCACAAGTATGCACACTCACAGGTTTTATCCACCTAAGCACTCAAAGCTTGTTTCCCTGAATTGCTTCATAAACACACTTATGTTATGAGAATGTGAACCTCAATAAAAACCCAATTTAACTATAAATTTCCGCTGCTGGTACACAGCTGCTAAGTAAGATAAATGAACCTTTCCTGTGAAAGCTAAATGCAATGATAACGTACAGTTTCAATGTTAAAAGACAACAACAGATAATTCACATAAAATGTTTAAGTACTGCCAATGAATATACATTATTTGGTATTAAAAGATACTATGTTTTATCTGTTCAAAACAAAATTGATTTATTCATTCATTCACCTGTCTTCCACTGTTCATCTGTGTCCAGGTCGTGGAGGCAGCAATGTCATCAGCAAAGATAAGTGACCCCTGCCCCCGGTCACTTCTGCCAGTTCCTCTGGGAGCGATCCCCTGCCAGCAGAGAGATACAATCTCTTCATCGTGTCCTGGGTCTACCCCAGAGTCTCTTCCAAGATGAGCAAAACTAAAACATCTCCCCGGGGAGGCATCCTCAAAAGATGCCCAAACTACCTCATCTGGCTCCTCTTGATACGGAGGAGCAGTGGCTCTCCACCGAGCCTCTCCTGGATGTCCAAGCTTCAAACTCTATCTCTATGGCTACCCTGCAGTGAAAGCTCATTTCAGATGCTTGTATTCTGATCTTGTTCTTCTGGTCACTACCCACAGCTTGTGATCATAGGTGAGGGTTGGAACGTAGACTGACGGGTAAATTGAGAGCCTTGTTGGCTTAGAGTCCTCTTCACCACAATGGACCAGTATAACCACATCACATCCCAGCAGATGATGCCCTGATCCATCTGTCTTTGTCAAAACAAGACTATGAAATACTTAAACTCCTCTGCTTGGGGCAAAGACCGAAGGGGGGAATGTCTATTCTTTTCCAGCTGAGAACCATGACCTCATACCTAAAGGTGCTTATCTTCATCCCGGCTCCTTCACACTCAGCATGCTACTCACCAGTGGTGCTTAGGGTCTAAATTTTATGGTACAGTAGTCCATTAATATGCTTTTACGTATAGATTTTTTTTCTATTCATCACTCAAGCCAAACATTTTTTTTTCAGAAGCCTCTGATGTCCAGAGTTAATATTTCTATTATGAGAGCAGGTCATAGAAGTTGTGTAGTTTGTAGTTCAGAAAGCTTATTATTCACCTTGAGTCGGTGGCTGGTTACACACAGCACTGACAGATAACAAATTAGCCAACTCTCTATTTAAATATGTAAGGAAAATATATCAAGATTGTTTTTTATTCATTCACAGTAAGCTAGAATTGCAACCCCAATTTAATACATCTTTAGCAACTTAAAACTCAAAGCATTCCTCATTAGATAAATATACTCTGCAGAGAGTAAACTCTGCAGACCAATCTGCCCAAATAAGCCAACTCTCCAGAAAATAAGAGGCATCTTCAAGGCCAAACAAATCTGACATGACTTCACCTTCTGCGTAAACAACCTGCATGAACTTCTAACCTTTGAGCAACACCACCCTCTGCAAAACAATCAGAGCTTCACCATCTGCATCATTTATTTGACAAGGCTTTCACCAAGGTATGGGCCTAATCCATACAGCAAGAAAGAGACGGTAGAGGACAAAGAAATCTGCTCAAGCTCTTTGAGAGTTAGTGCCCTGTTTCATCAGCACGATAGAGAAGTCTGGAAAACAGGTCATTATCTATTGTTTTTACTGGAGCAAAGTCATATAAAAAGACTGCCAGACTTAAGAAAATGCAGCTGTAAGACAAGGACAGACGTGGAATGACAGAGAGAAAAATGAAGATATTAATCTGCTCTAAATTCTGTTGCTGGAGGGACATGCTCCACAGAAGAGGCATTTAACATCTACAATACAGTCTGATTACATGACATTCAGTGATCATCACTTGAAGACAGTTTCTTGGATGAGGCTGCAAAACACATCTCTAATCATGTCTTACTAGTTACTTTTCAGCATAGCTGTGACCTTGTGTGTTTGAAGATTTTAATTTTACTGATCTGGATGTGGGTATTTCTATTAGTGTGATTATTTTTCATCACACAGTGGCTGAACAAGACTGTTCATCAGTCTCTTCTTAACTGTGTGAGAGAGAGAGTTATACTGTGGATACCAAACAGTGCGGTTATAAAAGGAAGTCTGTTCCCTGACACTTTGGTCTTACTGTCATAACTCATGACTCAAGATGACTGCAAAGCATGCCGATGAATACCCACACGGTTCATACTGAATACTGTGTGCAGTCTATAATGAACGCCGGAATAAGAACTTTATGCCGGGCAGATAGACACACTTAGACTCACAGTGTCACAAAACTCAGTCCAGACTGGCTGCCCTGGATGCCCCTAAGCTGCATAATTTACTTTAAGTGTCTGACCTGTTTTTGATGATGGTGGAAATTTGCAGACCACTTTTCACAGCTCAGCAAAATCCTCACCCAGGGATTTTTTTTTTATATGTTTTGGAATCTGTTGGAGGGGAAATGGATTCTCTGATGATTTATCTTGCCTCTTTTCTAAAATCATGCTTTCCAAGATTGTAATTGCCACATGCAGATATAAAACATGTGAGATATTTGTCAGGAGTAGGCCATGTGGAGAGACAAAGAGAGCAAGGTGTTCTCCGAGTGGTTTCATTTTAAAAAACAAACAAACAAAAAAAGTGCTATGAAAATAGTAAATAGTAGTTAAGACATGCTAAGAATAAATATATCATTCTTGATGTGTAAGGTCATTGGGAAAAGACTGCTTGATCCCTCTATACATCTATTTTTCACACCCTAACTATCAACTTCTTCACGCTTGCTGAAAATGTAGACCATTTTCAACTGTTCACAGGTGTTCTTCTGTTATTCCTCAATTGCAACCTCCTTTCATCATTTGATGCATTTCCACTCTTTCCTCTGCAAAGCCAATATGGCAACTATTGAGTGTCAGCCCATATGTACCAGATTTTAAACACAGCCAGTCTTTCACAATGTTGACTGGCCTTCAGTCTGTTACCACCTATTGGCAAAATCAAAGTTACTGTCTTTGATTATATTCATTCACAGGTCTGTGATGATTCTATCCTGCCAAAATAGTACCATACCACCTTTTGTTGGAAGTTGCCCACTGACATCAGTCAAACTTTATGCTTTGCTTAAAGGTTGTAGTTCACACTTTAGTTACATTTCTAGTGAAGTGCATGTTACTTTAGTTGTGTGATCAAGCATTCAATCAAACAATCTTAATTTCTATAGCTCCAAATCATAACAAACATTACCTCAAGACACTTTCCAAATCATTAACAGGTCTAAGTTAGTAAGAATTTTTTTTTTATCAACTGGGACTCAACATCAAGACAACACAAGAAGTCTAAATTCATCTTAACCCACCATGAGAACAGCACTTTGAAGCATTTAGCAAGTTGAAATGGCAAGGAAAAACTCCCTTTAAATAGGCAGAAACCTTGGCCAGAAAATGGCCAAAAGGTACAGACACAGAGGGCAACAGACAGACAGACACAGAAACAGAGACACAGACAGAGGGATGCAGAGACAGAAAGACACAGACAGAGAGATGCAGACTCACAGGGACAGACAGAGAGACGTAGACTCACAGGGACACAGACACATAGAGACAGACAGAGGGACAAAGACAGAGCAAAACAGATGAGAGGGTCTCTGAAAACAGAAAACAATTGAAAAGAAATACTTTTATTTCAGACCCTAATGGCAAAATGGTTAGTGGGTTCAGAGAAGTTCCAAACTTTTCAGCCTGGAACCCCTGACATATGGTGCTGAGACCAACGACTCCCTCTGTGGGAGTAGATTCAAAGGTCAGTCCTCTGTTTGCATGGTTTTCATAAAATTTAACCTCTTATTTTGTTTATATTTATGAAATAAGGGGGAAAAATGAAATTTTAATTTTGCGGGGCATTTTATCCCTGTCAAACATCCTGATCAACCCCCAAACATAAAGAACTTTAGTTGAACGTGTAAGTGAAAAAAGTTGACAGTGAATTGCCAATCTAAGCTTTTTCTAAACTAAAGACTTTAAAAGGTAGCCAACAAATAAAGAATAACGTGTTGGTAGCTAGTGATTATTCATTGTCTTCTGCGAAAGTTCATCCATATTTCCGTTTCTGACTTGATTAACATCTGTTACACCACTTTGTTTTCCCAGCATTCGTTCCCATTTGATGACAGAACTTCTTACCAGTCACCATCTCGACTCATCCTACATCCCAGTCAGAGGCCTCACACTGTTATCAGAGCTGTACATTTAAGATGGAAAAGGCAGGAGTCTAACTTGTGTGAGTAGGAGTGTGTTAAAAGCATTTTGGAGCCATTAAGACCATTTCCTTCTCTTCAAAGCTGTCTAAAAGCAGTGCCGTCTAACACTTGTGCCTGTTGCCGTGTTGTGTTTTGACTGTGCATCTGTCGCAGATAGAAAGGGTGAAATCATGTTGGTTGAAGATGAGTCAACCTCACACTCTTCCCTTGACGTCGTTGTCATTTCCTCAGTCTACGCCTCTGTCTCCACTATTCCACCTCCTCCTCTTCATCTCTGAAGCTGTTGTGAACATGCTCCCCATTTTCCATCCATTAAAGAAGAACTCTCTCAGGTTTCTTTATTTTATTTTCTTATCGTCTCTGTGATAGCAACTTTCTGAGCTTAAATTACATCAAGCTCTCTTGCTTTTCTGTTCTCCTTTGAACACTTTGATTGCTCACTTTGTTTCACCTTCATTTGTGTCTTTTGCCTTTAAGTCAACCATTATTTTCTATTTCATTTTGAAGTGTCACATTTTGCTTTTTTTTTCTTCCTGTATCCATAATGGTTTGTCTTCTATGCTGTATTTCATGTATGTATTTATTTCACAGCATGTATTTCATGTTGTGAAAAGTAAGGATGATCCTGTAGCTTTCCCTGTGCAAAGTGGCATAAATATATTATTTCTTGCACTCTTTAACTCTCTAATTTGATCAGACAAGAGTCTTGCAGTCTTTTTAAGTTTCAAGCCTTTGCTGTAACACGTTACCTTCCCTACATGGATGACACTCAGTCTTGTCCTTCCGTCCTTCAACGTTATTTTGTTAAATTCTGCCAAAATAACTCTCTCAGCTTCTTATCCTCCTGTTTTTCAAACTCTTGTTGACCCTGTTTTCTTTTAAGTTTATACTTTACAACCTGTGATTGAAGCTTTCATACATAGACTAGAAAAAGTGGAGTAAAAAAGGTAGCCAAAAGGCTTAAATGAAGTTAGTATTTGGTCAAATGAATGAAATGGGCCATAGCAGTTGAAAATGCCATCACCTCATCTGAACCTTAATTCACCACCTGTCTCCACTCACATCTCTTGACACTCCACATTTTTCAGCTGCTTTGTCAGATTCCATCCGTCTGCCTGCTTGGCTTATTTTATCTTTACTAATGAAGCATGTTAGCAACTGAATGGCTAAACTCTTACAGCAATAGCTAAAGTGTTTTGAAAAAAAAGCACACAAATGAACAGACAGCTGCACAGGCCAGTGTTGGAGATGTACTCAGATGCCTGGACAGCTGGAAATATCCGAGAGCTGGTTTGAATCTTTGGATACTGCATCAAAATCAGAACTTTGAGTCATGTTGCATATTTTATGCTGGCATTTCAGGTCTTTGTTCACATTTACCCCTTAAAGAAAGGAAATCACATGATCTTGAGGTAACACTTCACTCCATAAAGACTGTCAGTCTTTATATTTAAAAATATATATTATACAGGCATTTAGGGACTTTTTATAGACAGACAAATAAGGAGAGTATACCTTTAGAAAGGTCTCAATAACACTGCACTACTCTGCTGATGCAATGCTGATGATAAACAGGTAAGTCAAAGATATAACAGTCACTAACACAAATATATTGGAGAAAACAAAGAGAAAGGCACACATTAGGGAGATCCAGAAAGCAATACAAAAAAAATTCATATTTAAATAGATCCCAAACCCCAGGGCTGACAAGAGATTCATGTTTAACCCTCTGAATCTCAAGCAGTTTCTGGTTGAATTTTGCTTCTGTCACATTTTTACTCATTGTGGTCTCATTTTTCTCTACAAAGTGAAGTCTTACACTTCTTTAGATTCAGGCTATAAAAACAACATCTCCTGAGCAGTATAACATCATCAAATCACAATATGTATTACATTGTTAGTACAAGCTATTTACTCTTTACTCGTATTGTCACTACTGTCTCAAATATTGACATCATTTACAGTCTACATTGCAGAGGCATCATGCCAATCTGCAAAGCGGTGTCCGTCAACACTGAAATGGAGCAGCTCTGAGCAGAAATTTTAAGCCATTAAGACCTGCCGGCAGGTTTGGGATTCAGAGGGTTAAAGTGAAACAGCTGGTTTGGATCAAGACTCAGTCATCTGAAGATATATAACCATGCTTCACAATAGCTAACAGCCTCCGAGTCTATAGCTGCCAATGGACATCATACAATGTACAGTATACAGTATGGAGACTAAAAACGGACTTCTCATATTCCTCTCTTATTAATTTATTCGAGTACAATAAACCTGTTTCAGCCCACACATGTCCTGAACTGGCAGACATTCACTGCTTTATTGTTACTGACACTTCCCCGACTGCACCTCTCCTCCCACAGAAGTGCAGCCAAGGTCATGATGAGTCATTGAAAACCAGAATGGATACATGTGAGGATGAAAGAAACTGATGAAAATGCCCTTTCATGGTGCTGGCCTCCACAAAGGGGCACAGAATGTCACAAACCCAGATCCCATTAAAACCGTCCTTGGTTATTCTGAACAGGGGCTGTAGTTTTAGAGGTACACAGCTGATTTGCGTCAGTATACAGGACTGTTTGGGTGGACACTGATGACGGAGTTCCTACATGACAGCTAAGGTGAAGCACACACTAGATGACTTGCAGATCTTATCTGTAGTAATTTCAAAATTGTGATACAATGAGAACATTTATGACTAATCACTGTACAACCTCACAAATCTAGAAAACTGCTGGACCACACACTTCACATTTGGAGTAACATCTGGTTGATGACATTCACTCAGTCTGTTACTCTCATTGACTTTCACAGGTATCCAGTCTCAAGCAATCAGACCAGAATATTGCAGATTTCTGATCAGGGAGCCTCTAACACATTCAGGAGTAGATAAATACTTATAACCTCACCACAAAATTATGTATCATTGGGAAAAAAGACGATTGGTTCAGATGAGCTTGAATCAGGTCACCTTGCTCACTGGGGGAGGCCCTAAATTTGTCAAAACATGGCCAAGTGTCCTTTGCCAACTATTCACTGATGCAGACAAACCCCTATTTTAAACACACACACACACACACACACAATTCTAATAGAAACATCAAACCAGTTCACATATATGCTGTATTTGACGTGAAGAGCACCCCTTTCTTTTGTAGCAGGGTTTACACATACATGAACACACACATACATCCCTGCTGAATGTTAAAATCTGCACAAAACCCAGACTACAATTCTACACTAACTATTTTTCTTAGCAGGATATCAGTCAAGCAAACAAACAAACAAACAAACAAAAATTACAGCCAGACTCTGGCAAAAGAACACTCCTAAATGCAATCATCACAGAAGCTAGCATTAAAATGAAAGACTTAAAAAAAAAAGCTGAGCAGTTTTTCTCTCTGTTGATTTCTGCACAAATCATCGTTCCTCTCCGGGGGTTTTGGTTCATGAAAGTATTGGTTGGTATTGTTTAGAGTATTTTGCCATTTTTAGTAATACTGTATTTCCTTTCATGTGCTGTTCAGTCTAATTACAACTGGTCTCATCCATTGCAGTGCATACCAGAATATAAAGTATTGCTATGAGGCTACAACAGCCCAGAGAATAATGTAGCTTGAGTCATGGTGACTCAATGAACTGAAAGTGAAAAAATATTAAAATTAATAAGAAAACGTATCCTCAAAAACAGCGTCCATGTTGACTTGTGTGCAGGACTGTTCGTTTGTGACAACAGTGTATTTTTTTATTACTATTTTAGTCAGCCCCACCTGCAGTGTTACATAGTTCAGCAGATTAAAGGATTCTCAGTTGATGATAATTTTAGCACAATTATTCTTAATACTGTAAAAAAAATATATTTATTTCAACTATCCCTTCAAAGTGATCTGTTATTTCTTAGGAAGCTTTGAACTGGAACACAAACTAAAAAGTTTACAGAGTCCTGTTTTTTTTACTCACTACCCTGTGAAAATGAACCTCTTTTAAGAAATACAAATCAGAAAATGAACCACAAAATTCTTGAGGAATCTTCACCTTCATCAGCGTATTTCACCCTTTAAGCCTGTGGTGTCTCTAAGAGTTATGGCATAAGCTCAGGCATGTAGGCTACCGACTGTCCCCTCCCTTGTAAAAAAGCAACGCTTGAGATTAATTTGCCTAAAAATACTGCATTTCTATCAGCTTTAAATCTGACAGTGTAGATGAGTAATGTTTTTTCTACAC
The DNA here is from genome assembly GCA_008086565.1 of Thalassoma bifasciatum. Taxonomy (NCBI): domain Eukaryota; kingdom Metazoa; phylum Chordata; class Actinopteri; order Labriformes; family Labridae; genus Thalassoma; species Thalassoma bifasciatum. The sequence goes on along the minus strand of RPOG01000051.1, from coordinate 681,133 downwards.
AGCCGTTGGAATGCAAAGCTTAGATAGGATGGTAAATGGTTATAGCAAGGTGAACAAGACACGTGCTCTGTTACACACTCACTGTTTGGGTCACTTTGTGATGAGAGAGATAGCACAACAAAGAACCTATATGCTGCACTAGCATGTGTGTAAAAGCTTTAGTGGCGTGGAAATGTGAGTGTGTGTGTGTTAGTTTGGGCCTGGGTGATCCATGGTTTGTCTAAGGGGTGGTAGACAGGGCCGTGGTCATAAATCCACCCAGCCGTAACCACAGTGATTTGCAGGTTCAGAGAAACCATAAACATCAGCACTGAGCGGCCCGCTGCCCTCAGAGGAGGCTGAATTAAGTGGTGAGTGTGGCGCTATGTGTGTTTGTGAGAGCCAAGTGTGTATGTGTATGTGTGTGTGTATCTATGTGTGTATGTGCATGTCCTGGGTTCAATGTGTGTGTGTGTGAGTTTGCTCAAGGGCGTCCCTCGCTGAAGATGATAGCCGAATTTGGTGATTGGCCGAGTGGCTGAGAGGTCATTAATCTATGCTGCTCCATTGGCTGTAACGGCAGAGGGGAGGGGTTACTGCAGCTGGTCAGTTAGCTGCTGTCAGCTTTCTAATCTGGAACATTCTTCAATATTAGATGGAGTGCGCGGAGGATCACCGGAGCCAAACTGGATTCACTAAAACACTAGATTTCTCTGTCTTGTCCCCTTTAGTTTCTCACTGTTTTTTATTAGACAGCACAGGCTCCTGATTATTTCTGTATTGATGGGGGTTTAGGGCCAATTATTTGAGCAGAAAGAAGCCCACAAGCTTGTGTTCTACTCGTCCTGAAGAATGATTAAGACACTTTCCTGGCCCAGAAAAAAAAAAGGTTTAAAAAAAAAAGGTTTCGTGTATTTGATGGTAGCTTACATGTATTCAACATGAGCACGCCGCAAAAAAAAAAAAAAAAATCTTTCTAAATGTATTATTCTAACTTCTGGTCAAAATATCTCATCATACTTATATAAGACACAGTTACCTAAAGGGAAAAATTTAAGTCAAATATTGGAACTTCATTCTGGATGGATCATTTTGAATATCGTGTCAAGGGAAACTGTCTTAAAAACATCTTGGTTTAAGTAATTTCTCACTTGAAACAAGCTTTTATCACTTGTCATGAGGTTTTGAAGCTGCTTGTTGTTAAAGATAAATCATCTTGTTTCAAGAAAGAATAAACTTGGACAGGGAAAATAAATCTTTGTTAAAATCTGCAGTTCATTATCAGCTTCTAATGAAACTCAAATTTTCAAAACAAGAAAATGCCACTGAAATGAGTTTTCCCAGCTGTTTTCAAGATCTCCCTCATCTGGCACAACATAATTCTCATTTCATGTTTTAAGATCTCTTACCAAGAAAATTTTCAGAATTTTCTATTGGCAGATTTTTATTTTATTTTTTTAAATAAAAATACACTTGTCATTCGTAAGAATACAGTAATTTTAAGGTATTTCTGGATTCACTGAGGTCAGATGTTTTAACTCGTTGAAGGTTGGCTTTCTGTAGTGTATGGATGAAGCATAACAGAATAAATGCACTATGCATCATCCTCACAGTAATATGCTATCTGAATGATTGGTTTTCTCAACCTAAAATGCACACTAAAGCCTTAATTCAAGAGATTACACTCTTAAAAGGTGAAATTAGCAAAGTATATCAGAAGATTGCCAACTACAAAAGGATTAGAATTAAAAAGAAAAAAAGAATCAAGAGCAGGGAGGAAATAATGAATCCAAGTAAGTATAGTTCAGTAAAGCTGGTTCAGCTCATGATAATTATTTGATATTTTTGCATGAGGTTTGAACATGTTTGTCGTTAATACAATTTATATGAGCGTGTTGGCAGCAGAGGTCAAAAGGTGCAAACATTAAGCTCAGGGCATGGCTGTTTTTGAGGTTCAGTATTTTTTCCACTTTAATTATATTTTTATCATCCTCTCTCACTTCTCATCGCCTCCTCTTGATCATTTTTATTTGCACCCCTCCTCCACCCTCCCTTGCCCAACAACACCCTTGTTTTTTATGGAGGAAGGATGAACAGTCCAATCTCCTGCAAGATTGTTTTCTGTTACAGTAGGATCTCACAGCAGCCATAGGGGTTCTGTTTACAGCCATTGCAAGCTTGTGGAAATGAAAGAATATAACTCAACTTGTATTACAGCCAACATTTGCAGGACATTGAGTTACAGATAACATAGGACCATGTAACTATAATGCATGTGGGAGAAAGAAGATGGAAGGAACATAACAGTTTCTTGTGGTCACATTGCAAAGTTGTTTTGAGTCCAAATGTGTGAACATGTGACACCATGTGGCAGAGGAAAGACACCATTCTAGCATCTGGTTGATTCAGACCAAAGGCCCCATGTAAAATCAATCCAACAGTCATCGATCCAGCACAGGAAAAACACTCCAGCACACTAACATTTAAATATCTGACATAAAAATCTAATTTACTCTGTGTTTAAATTGATTTATCAACAGCAGAAAATGACTGAAGGCACAAAAAGCAAAGGAAACTAATAGTGTCAGTCACTTTTAAATCTAATGTTCTCATTGGTATGGGCAGCTTTTACAGACAAAACCCAAACTTCATGTTTGTTTGTTCATAAACACATGATCAAATGCATGGAAATACAGTTGAAGCAAATGACGGGAAATTTTTATCATTCTGTAGTTAAAAGTAAAATTGACCTCAAAGCAAGATGTAATTCCTGCTTCCATCTGCATTTGTTCCATTAAAATGAACGTTTTATAAATGGTACCCTGGTGCTAAGTGATCTTTACAACAGCCAGGGCCATCTGTTGAGCATCTGCACTGAGTGAAAATGGCTTTGCAAAGACAGCAATTCTGGTTGTACTGACAACTCCAATAACTGCTGAAGCAGACTTTAAAGGGATGTGAGGCATAGTGCAAAAACCTCACACTAAATATTTTCAAGCTGCTGCACAAGGCACCAGTGGAGAAGAGGTTGTATTCTCTGTTGTTGGAGATGTTGAACTCTTGTGCTGTTTGGGAAACTCACTGAAGTTGTTCCCTTTTGAGGCCACTAACCATGCTTTACAAAACTCGATGATGAGGGGGAATCAGAGCAGATAATTTCAAAGATTTTTGAACAGGGATCACTCAGCAATACACTTGGGCCAAACTCAAGCCTCTAAAGTGTTTTGAGAAAGTACAGGTTGTCATGACGCCCCGCCAAGGAAAGGTCTCAGTGTATTGATGAAATACAAAATCCATTTTTGACCCTGTTGCTTTTTTTTGTTCTGCTCCACTTAGCTTAGCTTAGCAGACAAATGACAGTTTCCCAAGAAAACACTGACTCTGAATTTTACACTTGAAGTTTCACATAAGAAGCTGTGAAACTGAACACATAAAGAAATGTGCATTACGCACTCACAAGAGATTTTCATTCAAAACATTCAACATTACCCAACGTAATATCATACACAATGCACCAAGAGCAATATAAAAAACAAAGCGCTAGCTTGATGCTAATGTGCATTGGAAATTGCATTGATATGCTTGTCGTAAGCAAACATTAGTATAACTATTTTTATAACAGAATTTCAAGTTTCATCACAGAAACATATCAAAATAACTCTTTCTGAACAATAATTAAAACTAAAATAATTTCAAAATGGTAACAGGAAAATGTTTTCCGAACAGGATGTGAAGATTCATGGCTGACTTCAGCATAAGAGCATTGTTTGGTGACCGACTTCAGCCAATAACAGAATCAAACAGTACACTGACATAACCTGGCATGTGATACTTGTTTTATGTTTTTACATCCATTGACTAACTTTATATTTGTTTACTTGTGAGCTCATTAAAATGCTATTGATGCAAAAAACCTAAGTGATAAAGAATTGGATCTACAAGCAGAATTGATAAGGGCAATCAATGAAATTTTATCAATACCCATCTCTTATTTCAACTAACAGGCCATTATTCTAAGTATAAACTCATGCCAATCAGCTCTAAGCAGCTTTCACTTGAAGCTATATTTGACATTTTTTTAAGTCCTTTTGTCCTATTCTTTTTTTTAACCAGTCAGCTGTATGAAAACTGTATTTGATACAACAAAAAAGTCCGGAAGGAATCCTGTCTAACATCTAGCAATAATACAATAATCCCCTTAGTCTGCAGGGAGATCATGGATTACAGTAGAAAGGAGAGAGAGGAGGAGAAGACTGATGCAGGAAGATGGTTAGAGGAGCAAAGGCACAGACGAGACAAAGAGAAGTGAGACTTTTTACAAAGGGGAGGGGAGCAGGGAAGAGAGGGGTAAACTAAGGATGTGAAGGGAAAAAGGCTAAGACGAAGATGAAAGAACAAGAGAAAGCACTGGGACAAACAAAAGAGTTGAAGAGAAATCTGTTAGCGGCAGAAGAGTCAAGATGGAGAGGACAGATGATGAGGCAGAGACAGAAAAAGAGCAGGAAATTCCCCCTGAAGTGTTTGTGTCTCCTGAGAGGATCACAGATCAGAGAGACAAGTGACCTTGTGGTCATCTGTCAGCCCTTTGGACTCTGCTGGAGGCAGGATATCTCTCTAGGGAGGGATTCACTGACTCACACACACTTCAACACACTCCAAGTATTCTGAGGATAATATGTGTTACCACATTTACACTCGTGATTATCAACATAACAAAGGCAATCAGTAAAAATAAAAATCAGAGGTTGACAAAATAACCTAAGAGAGGAGTAAAAATAAATAAATGTCGGAAGTTTGACTGGAGAGGGATGAGAAAATGTAACAGCCTAATGAGGTATGGTCAGAAAAACCTTGAATGTCAGTAAACAGCATGCAAGTATGACATAAAAAGAGAGGTCAAAGCATTTCACAGCAAACATGCAGGGAGTGCAAGTATGCATTATGTTTAAAAAGAGTCTTTGTGTCTTGTGGTGTGAAAGCTTTTCTCCCTATCGGCAGTTTTTCAAGGATGAGGCTGCCAGTGTTCTATAGTTTCTTTAATGTCAACAAATCCCACCAAAGGGCCGATACCAGCAGTGTTTGTACATCCACATTCATCCTCAAAAAGTCCCTTTGATCCTTCTGAATATGTAAATCTTCCAAAAGCGGGTCAAATATCTATAAATAAAAAAAAATTCCTTCGACAGACGTACACTGCTCTTTTTAATTCTCAGAGTATGTAAGAAATGGGAGGGAGTAGAGCTTTTATGTTAACTCCTTTGAGTGTGAGGGTAGTAAGAAAGGTTGATGTAAATCGGATCATGTGGTTCACTTAAAAGAAACACACAACCAAGGGCAATGCAGAACCCATTGATGTGTTTTTAAGTTTATATACACACACATACAAGCACTCATAGCTCAGCTCAGCTCATCCCAGTAGCTGTTCATCACATTTCCAATATACAGCATCTGAGACTATGTTCATCTATTTTACAGATAATGGTGCCTACCTGACAAAATCTGAATTTTTAATAACTACTAGGAAAACTTCCCTTTTACAGTGATTGCCGGTTGAGAAATAGGCCATTCTGACTTTTTGTGTCAGGCTACAAACATGTATATCTTTCTGTCAAAAGCTGTCCTTGGCATAACATCAATCTGTACAGAGTCAGTGTCACAGCTTCACTGTCGTTCAAGATGAATTTTAACAGTACATTTGAACTCTTCTCAAACATCACAGAGGCACTGCACATTTTACTGCAGGAGGAAGCTGAGCAGAAACAAGTCACCTGAGTAGGTTAAACCATGTTCAAAATAGTCTGATTATTTGAATGATAATCACTCATGAGAAATACCCTGCATGCGCTCATTAGTTACTGACTTTGATAAGATACCGGTCAGTCAGTCTATGTGCCTGCTCTGACGTTCATTACACCAGTAACTAACAAACATTTTCTCAATTTGAAGAAGACAGATTGGGCTCTAGCAGTGTCACAGGACTGCTCAGAAGAAGAAGACCTTGAATTTAACCTTACTTTGACCAGAAAGTTGGCAAATTATAACAGGAGCTCAAGAAAATGTCAAATCTGAGGGAGTAGTTTGTTCAGCTCATAAATCATTTTTAAAGACATGAAATCATCTTCAAATCATTACTTAAGAGTAAACTGCTTGGATCTTGCGCCAGGGGACCTCACCCCCTCTTATACATGTCCCCTTACACGTTTTTGTTTTTGCATACAATGGGATAAATATTGTGCGGATACTGTTACAGAAAAATTCACCCAAAGCATTTTACATTGAGTAAACGAAGATCAGTAAAACTTGAAGGAAACTCAATTGATCCTAATCATTCTCTTTCATGTTTCCCTCTCCTGTCAGAAATGTTCTCAGTGTCTCTTTTCACCTCCTTCACTCTGCTCCCCTGCAGTGTAATTTCAGCTCTCTCGTCCTCCTCCTGAGCACCCTGTGAATGGTATTAGCTCTCCCTCTAACTTCCAACTCTCAAAAATCCTACGATACTGTGACAACTCTTGTTGTCAAGGGTGTTTTTTTGGGGAAACAGAGCAGGGACTCGCAGTGTCTGTGTGGAGGCTGAGTGAGCCAGTGGGTGAGAACAGAGGTGTGGTCTCCAGGTGCATCAGAGACAATGGCTGTTTTCGAGTTTGCATACGATACTATCAGTACGTACTGATTTGCCAAAAATGCAGTATGCAGTATGCGAACAAATACGAAAGTTGCAGTATGCAAAAACTACCTGACCTACTGATCCGGGAAAATTTCTCAGTATGCATTGGACCAGTCTACCTGGCATACTGTTTCCCACAATGCAAAGTGCCTGGCCACAGGTCTGAATTGAAAATGACGGAAACCAGAGAAAGTTTGGGCGAAGCAGTGGAACAATTCAAATGTATGCCCTAAAACATCTTTTAAATAGGGTACTTACATGGTATAGGTTATCATTATCCTATTAACAAATCATACGTTCATTATCAGAAACATTTTCCATCATCTCTATAAATAAAAAGTCAATCCACTCCAGATTATTTTCACAGAATAACATATGGTATAATATTAAAAATCAAATATGATTAATTTTGCTGCGATATACATCCACATTTAAACACAGATGTCATCTGCAGTTATCACAAAAGATCAGAGGTCTCCTGGTAAAACTAATGCAGTTTAAAGCACTTGGACCTATAATCACCTGTAACAACTGCAGAGGACGTCTGTGTTTTAATCCTGTTCTGTGCGTTAAATTTGCGACTTTTCAACCCCAAATATTCCAACATTTTCCTTCAAGCTTTAGAAGTTTCTTTCTGGAGAATTTATTGATTCAATATCTATTAAGTTGTCCTAATATAACTTAACTATAATAAATTGTAAAAAAGTCAAGAAAAAAAAATCCATCAGCTTTACTCCCGCATTCCTCAAACTGAAAACCAGTGTAGCATACTGCAAAACAGACCAAACAGAACTGTCATACTATATACTACATTCAAATACAGTATACAGTGTCTACTACATACTGCATACTCTGTAGGAGTATGTAGGAGGCAAATTTGAAAACAGCCTATGTCCAGTGCCTTCTTACCTCTAAAGTGAAGAGAAAACACTCTTCATGTAGAGTCCGCTAAACAAAATTTTGTTCAGGATCATTGTTTATACCTGACTCACGTGTCTGTCAAAGTACGCACATGTGATGTGATTAAAATGGAAAAATATAAGAGTTGGACTTCATTTCAGCCAGTCTGGTGTTTCATGCAGTTGTCTAAGGCTCGGCTGAGAGTTTCTGTGGTTTTCATGTAAAACCATGGTGATAGCGTGATGCAGCAGAGATTAACATTTTAAATCCAGAAACCCAACTGAGAAATCCAGCCTCATGCAGGAACCTGAAACATTTTACCACGCTTGCTTTACGGGGACACGCCAGATGCTCAGCCTTGTTCACATGCTGAGTGCTTGAAGTCAAAACACCAGGCTTTGATACAACAACCTTACGGTTTAAGAGTAAACGAACAAATCTGACTTCACTCTGAGATAAATGGCTATGTACAAGAAGGGGAAATGGTCTCTTTGCTTCTCAGTATTTATTTTGACCATCTCTTACAAACATTTACGTGCATAGGATTATCAGCCAAAAACTGTTTTATCTCTAATATAGTCAGGCTCTGGGTAAGTACAGTATTTTTGTGGCTTAAAAATCACAGGATGGTGGACATCATGTGAGGATAAATGGAGGAAGATGAGGCAGAAATTATGGGTAAAAAAGTGGACCTGAAAGAAAAAATACAGTGGGAGAGTCCAAACCGAATCATTTCAGAGCCCCTGTGCACAGAAGTAACTGGTTGTGAAACAAATTTCAGGTGATGCTGATGACTCTTTTTGACCTCTAGACCAAACACAACCATCTGCAACATGTCAGACAATTTCTTCATGTTCATTTTCAGTGCATGGAGCTGCTGCAAGGGTTTGTCATTTCAGGAAATGATTGACAGAACCAACACTTCCTGTCTTTTTCTTATCAAATAGCAAGTATTTACTAAGTATGATGCATTTTATTATGAAAATGAAAATGAAGTTCTGTAAGAGCCCAAAGTTTCCCCCTGCAGCTTTACAGAACACATAAGAAAAGTAAATATAAAAAATATATTCCTTGAAGTATTACAGTGTAGACGTAAAAGAAGACCAAACCTTATATAACCTCCCTCAGCTAAATGTTGCCTTGACTCTACATAGGTTCAATAGTTAATCTGAATTAAATATTGTTCTCGGAGAGATCTTAGTTTCCCACTTGTACAAATGTTACGTGTGCATGTACGCTCCATTTCAATCACTGTTTTTAAAATGACTCACACTGTGTGGGTTTGTGATCAAAAGTCAAAACAAACACCCCAGAGAAAATACTAAGAGCTCTTAGAGAACAAATTTTATTACAATAGTTCTTCAAAACCTGGCACGCCTATTTGTGATAAACAGAATCTCTGTAAACACATTACCTAGGAAAAAAGCCCTCAGTGAAGCTTTTTTCTATTAGCTTAGTCCTGATGTTAATTTATGCCTCTGCTTGTAGTTGTTGTCAAAACTTACCAAAGAGTTACGCGAGAACACTTGTACTTTTAATTGCTTCAATTTTCGTAAAATCTTATAATGTAGTTTCAAAATGCTTCAAGATGGTTTCCCAAATATTCCATGAAAATGTGACAAAAATGACCATTTGAAGTGCTAATATTTTCTTTTTTTCTCTCCAAGATGGTTGACAAAACCAGAAAAGTCGTACAAACTAGTCCGGCCTTACACTAGCTCATACAAATGTGGTCTTACTTGGTGAAAACTTAATAAAGCTTTATCTTTACACTCATGCCCAATTTTCCATAACTCTATCACTACTTCTCCAGACTCTCCACCCATCTTTTTCTGTCAGCCTTTCCCTCTTCATTTTCCCGTTTCTATATTTTCTCTCACAGATTTTATAGTCTTTTCTCGCTCTCCTTGCTCACTGCATCATCTCTTTCTCTCTCTCTCTCGCTCCCTCTGTCTCTCTCTCACTCCCTAACCCAGAAGGCCGTGTTTCGCCAAACCCAATCCTCTCTCTTTTTAAACCTGCTGTTCCATTTCACTCCCATTTTGTCACACTGCAGTGCACACACAATATCCGCTCCTCCCTCATTCCAGCCCTTTTTTCTGTCTCTACAAACACACACAAACACATATACACACACATATACACACACAAACACATGCTGAGATCATACTGAGCCACATCCAACACATTTGCACAACTGCATGTACACAACCAAAATGCAGGAGGATACAAAGGGGGAAAGGCTTAATTAAGCCATCAATCAAATTTGATGCTCTTGGTTGCATTTATACACAAACACAGATGCGCACATACACACCTCGTAAACCTCACACACTCCCTTGCAGTGCTGTGGCCATCCATCACAGCCTCACTAACTCCGCTCAACCTCAACTCACAACCAATCACACAGGGGTTAGGGACTGAGTGCTTGTGAATGTGTCTACCGTATGTGTGTTTGAGTGTGTTTGTGTGTGTGTGTGGATGCATTTGTGTGTGTGTTTGTGTGGATGCATTTGTGTGTGAGAGACAAAACCACCATTTGCTTTGGGAACAGACACCGAGGCATTTCATGCCTGTAAAGCCTGGCTCAGCAGATCTGAGTGAGTGGCAGAGCGAGCAGAGTGAACTGTGATCTGTATTGTTTACTGTTGAACAGTTGTGACTGCTGATAATGCGCTCTGGAACACACCTACACACAAAGGCACACACTCACACAAAACACTCCCCTGTTTCACTGAAAAGCCCCAAACCTCTGTGTTTGTGTTTTGGGAATACTATTCGCTATTTTTGTGCTAATATTCAAAACTGATTCAAAAAGAACAGTTTGTTTCTGGCCACCCTGACAGAGGAACAGACTGCTGCTACAAAAGGTGATGCAAATAACATTTATTTGGTTTTTATTATGAATAAATACAACCCAAAAAGACACACAAGTAGCTTGATAAGTATGAAACAAAGTTTCACCACAAAAAATAATAAATCAGCAAAATGAAACTAGAAAAAGATAAAATAAAGACAAAGTTGATTACTTCACAGACTCAGTCAAGAGTGTATAATAGGAATAGCAATGAGATGTGAAAGCTCACTACAAAATATCACAATAGTACCATGTTTTTATTTCACTGAATATTATTTGGCTGCTCTTTTTTTACTGTCAGCTCCTACAAAAGTTAGTTAGGTATTAGTGTAGTCATTAAGCCAAAAAGCAGACCACTATGAAGTCAATTACTCTTCATTTTCTCCTTCTTCAGTGCTTCCTCTTGTAACATATTATGCTAATTATTATGACATGAAGTGGCTGCATATGGAAGGTTTTGGTCTGTAAGCTCAGGTGCTTAATTATAAAATGATAGTGTCAGTATCAGAGCCTGACATTCTGAAGTGTTAGCAATTTGTTCTGTTATTTGCTGCCTGAGTTAAATCTTCCTTTTATGGTGATAATATCTTCCCCTCAGGTGAACACTGCTCAACAAAAGCCTTCAGCTGCTGCTGTCTTAATATACTCTCCTTTCTTAGCATGATGTCTTCTCACTGCTGTTTGAGAAAGAGAGCAGCACCAGTCTGTATCCACTGGTTTGAATTCCTTCCACAGGGAAGACTGATGTGTGTGACCACCTTGGTTCTCTCTGAGCTTGTATACAGCGGCAGCCAGATATTTTCCTCTGATGTTGTGGAGTCTGCTGCAGACCTCTGGAATGAAACAAAAAAAGATCATTTACATACGGAAATTGCTTTGAATCAGAATTTGTCGTGTATCATATTAACAAAAGGAAGGATGCATATTTCTCAGCTAATTCAAGAATAGCACCTACAAGTCTCCAGATCAGCTGATGAAAGTGCTATGAGGAATTTCAAAATAAAGTGTACATATCTTATAGATCTATAATGAAAACCAAAAACCAACAGGAGTCACAGCTTGGGATAATTAATTTCATCCTGTGGCCCAAAGTCTATCTATTTAAGATTTTACCAAATTCCCCCCAAAATTTACAGAACCCTCAGTCATAGCATTCATGTTTTTCTTGTCATTGCTAAATGCTACAGAGTTCTGACGCATGGTGGGCTAAGACGAAATAAGACATCTTATCTGTCATCTGTGTTGATGTTGGGTCTCTACTGATCAAATAAAATCTTATTAACAATAACAGATGTAGACCTGATTATTTTTTTGGAAAGTGTCTAGTGATAAAATTTATGATTTGACGCCATGCAAATAAAGATTAATTAACTGATGGATTATTGATTGATATGTCTTGCTGTCTAACCCAGGCCTGTCAGTGTTAACTTGCAATCATGATAATGATAAGGGTCCACAATTAATATTACATTTTTTAGTCAAGCTGCAGCAATGTCTTCCTTCTTCTGCTGCAAGAGAAATACCAATATCACTGCCCTTGAATTCACTTCTAAAGGGTGAAGCTGACTAAACTGATATCAGTAGGTAGCCACATCTCTAAAGCTGGCAGAGAACCATCTTTTGTTTGAATTAGTGATGTTCAAGTTGTGAATCTTAGTTTTTGTATTATCAAGGGTGGACTGATTCCTTTTCGTATAAGGTTTTTGTTTGGTTGTTTGTTTGTTTCTCCTTTATCTGTTTTTGGATTTTATCAATGTCACACTCCTCAGTTTATACAATGAAAATAACAAAAAAAGAAAACAAGATTAGAGGGACTATTTTTTTCTTTGAAGTGGGGCTGTATGAGGTATTTATCAATGGTAATTGTATTATGCACAGGGGATGCCAGTCAGCTAGGCCTCTTTATTGAGAGAGCGGTCAGAGAACCAGAGCAAAAGCTTGGCTTTAAACTGCTGAAGATGGGGTCAGCTCCCAGCGGGCAGAGGAACAATAATGAGCCATGTACAAAAATACTGCTGAAGATTTCCAAATACATTGACAGTTGTTGGCGTTTCTTAAAATTAGCTAGATAACAGCGGACAAATTACTGACCCTGGCTGCAGAGACAGATTGCATAACTTTCATTACAGGTCTCTGGCTACTCTATTATCGAAGGGTCAACTGGGACTCCCCATGGAAATACACTAATACACTTACTATTGACAAGTACCTCATACAACGTCACTAAAATAAACAAAGTCCAGCCTAGTGTGTTACTCATGGGGCTTAGTGCATACTTTAATTCGATGTACACATTTCAAAACAAACCAACTCTTTATTTGACAGAATAAGCACTTTGAAGCCATCTTAAAGGGGTCTCCAAATGTGCTCTTTGAGGCTGAAAACAGGAATGCTTACCTGCCAGTTCCTGGTGTTATGCTCTTAAGAATGACCCTGTATACTGGCGATTTTCAGTTGACTGTGTGACTTAGTTCGCCACTGCTGTTGTAACAATGTCGGTCTTTGGATCTATTTTGTCATCTTTGCTGATTAGCCGTCTTTGCTGTCTTACTGCCATTTGATGCCCTGGCTTTAAAAGTATTTTTTATTTTCCTCCATTATGCCATTTGCTTGATTTGTGAAATCTTTATGGGGCTCAAGGCCTTTAAGTTCTGGTTGTTGAGTCCCGTAAATTGGAGTCTAATGCTTTCAGACCCCAGCCGGCATTTCTTGAACATTAAAATACAGTCATTAATTAAAAATGTGGTTACCCAGAATTAACTTTCAAAATACTAAAAATTTAAATTAAAAGATTGATCTTAAAGGGGTCTTAGTTTGGGCGCATACCTGTGACACCCAGGCCATGTAACAAGTGGGGACAGCTGAAACACTGGGGGAGTCATGCTGATTCTCACATAGATTAACACCATCAAAACCACATCCTTCCAACTGGAGACCTCCAACCTGGAGAAGAACGTGAGGGGGGAAAGGCAAGAGATGCAAAATAGATGAGGGAAGAAGGGACGAAGCAAGAGTTAAAATGGAGAAATGATAAATACTCAATACAGAGTGAAGAGGAATCTATAAAGAAAAGCTATGAATTGTAAGTTAACAAAATGAGACAGACACATACACACGCAAACAAGAGACATGAAACCAGAGCCACAAAGATGCATTGTGAATATAAAATTAGCGATTAAGTCAGTATGTAAAGGGCATGGTACATGACAGAGCGTTTACATGAGTGAATTCAATCCAGTGACTCAGGGATTTTCCACAGTACGTCAGACAACGAAGGGAACTCTGGCGTCAAGTCAGACACACATAAAAAACTACTAAATCACCAAAAATGAGCAAGGAAAAGCAAGAGAGAAAATTCAGAAAATACTTCTTGCTCATTTGTGTGTGCCTGTGTGTGTTTAGGCAAGAGAGATCACTGGTGCTCAATCACCCCTTTTCTATTTTTTTGTAAGATGTCTGAGTATTTCCCTTCCCTCCCTGCAGCTGCAGCTTCTTTTTGAGCATCCACACCCTTTTCCTCTCTCTTTTGAAACGTTTGAACTTTGTGCAAGTCAAGCTGTGCATATTTTCTTGGCACATCACAAAAGAAACACATGCGTAAAAGTGTAGTAATTGTGCACAGTACAATTATATCATCCTTACATCATTGCATAAAATGAAAAAGCAAGTTGATTGGGAGTTGTATTATGCCTTTCGAGTCCTCTCAGTTTTAGTGGATGGAATTCATGCACATTAAATGAATTAAAAGTCACAAGAGGCTGCAAGAATTTGCCTCTGATTTGAAACAAACTCTTGGCTTTCTTTCTCATTTTTATCATCTCTTGTTTATGATGCCTGCCTTCTAATCTGCATCTGTATGCTTTTCTGTGCTAGTCTTTCCCTTCATTATTTTCCAATTATCAATGAGCCAGACTCTGCCTCACTTATGGTGCCAGTTTTTTGAAGTAAGATGGGGGCTGTAAGTTTGTGTCTGCTTGCTGCTGCATGCATGATCTGTGGATTCATGTTTGCTTCTTGTGATTCTACCTTAACTTGGAGCTTTGCCTGTTCAATGGGACTCCTCCATGATGAGGCAAACACCAGACTGTCCATTGAGCAACCCATAGACCTAGAAAAACACAAAATGTCAAGAATCTTAAAGTGAATACTTTTTGTGTTTAATGTTAAGTCAAAAGTATTGTGTTACCGGGCAGTTTCCTGTCTTAAAGCATTAAGGAAGGTGTCAGGGTTGAACAGCTCGGATAGATCCAGGGTGTCTGACAGAAGAGCTTGTCTGCCTGCACGATCCACCCAGCTCTGGATAGACAAACAGAAAAAACACAACACAGACACACACACAGATTCATACACAGATTAATGAACCAAGAGGCCGGAAAATAGCAAATAAACACTTCAAGGTAACACACATTTCAGGCATAAAATCAATGTCACACAGGAGCCAGGCAAACATTTAGTGGATCAATGAAAAATAATGAGAATAAACACAATAATCTCCAGTCCAAGTAGTGGAAAGATGAACAGTTGGCTCAGAATACTTTCAACATCTCCTCGAAATATTCACTCTTTAACTCCAAGCAGTCTGTTTTCAAGGAATAAGAATAAAGAATGAGTGTTTGGCTCTTAAATTTTTCCATTCAAGTACTTATATGTTTGCGGGGTGATGATATTTTCTTTACCTCAGTTTGTATCTGTTAACAAGAGATTAAAAAGGGTTAGATAGAGAGCGGGCAAAATAAAGTCAATAGCATTGTAAGGCCAATAAAGTATTTAATGTACCCTTGTCCTTTTATCACCACATCCACAAGCTGATAACACTGGAACCCCAATTATCGCCTAATGAGAATACAGTGTGCCTGCACAGACACACAGACACATACACACACACACACACACATACACACACACACAAACTGTTAATGTTGAATAGGTGTGTGCTTGATACTGCTGAGCATGAATGCGGTATAAATCTGTATCCAGATTGAGCTTGAGAACTCTCTTGAACTCTCATTAAACAGTCTTGATTGAGGAGTTGTTTTCCTGTTTTAAGAAATGTTACAGAGATGCACAATGATTTTTTCCCCCCCTCACAGCCAATCAATGATAATACAAGTTGATATTCCTGCAGTAGCTGTATTTAGCCTTGAGGGTTGACCTATGGTAGGAGTCGTGATCTATTGTGGACTCCTTTTTGTACATTTCTTTTTTGTTTATTTCTGAAGGTAAGGCAGCTCTCTCTTAATAGCAAGAAAAAATGGTGGATTTGGAGGTCAGCTGAAGATAAATGCTGACAAACTGAGGCAAAATGACAGAATGAAGTAACATCTGATCCAGTTTGCATTATAAATGGATTCCTTTTTCCTGCACAGAGTCAGTCTGCACTGGCTTTAGAGATAAACTGCAATGAGCATTATGCTGAGAAAAAATATGCACAAATGCAAGCCCATCTCCACATTCACATACTTGCAGGCACATGCCTGTGCACACACACACACAAACAGAGGCCGAAATCTGCACCCAGAATTAATGACACAGAAAGTAAATGTGTACTGGTATGCAGAGTATTTGTGAGCATATTTTGTGTGAGCTTTTGAGTGTTTTCAAGGTCATCTCCTGAGTCATGGGTGCACTGCTAGGCTGTTAGCTCTTTATTCTTCAGCTGTTCCACACAACAGCAGCAGTTCTGAACGTCTCTGCCTTTATTAAACTGATTAGGGAGCAGGATGTAGACACATAGCTAACAGAGATATCACTCAGCACTGATGGGCAGAAATAGACAGTTAAGGACAGTGCAGCCTCCAGATAGACAGATGGAGTACTGAAAGAAGCAGGCAGACAAGGAGACACACACAAACAGATGGGTATATAGACAGACCGACAAACACAGGCAGTGAGGCTCACCCACACAAATAATGAAATGCACCAAATTCACATAGAAATAAATTATTTCTGAGTGAATGTGTGTATGTGTTTTCTCTCGTCTGCCTGAGCATATTGAGGTAGGCGTGCAGTCAGACACAGTCGATAGGAGACAGAGAGGAGTTTCAGCCAGAACCTTCATTTCCTGGCACCAACTGAGGGCAAACACTTCCCAGAACCGCATGCTTTTATATTATAATCCGCTTTTATTTATGAAGTGCTTTTGAAAACAACATTAGGATTTTTCTGGCATGGATTTTAGTCATCACATTGCCCAGATCTGTCATAAATTATTGCAGTCAGAGCTATAACCTAAAAAGTATTTGGTCTGGTTTTTAGATCCAAATATAGCAGACAGACTTTTGTTATGGGAGTAGAAAAGGTGAGGTAACACTCCTTTAAAAAAAAAATCATTTTAAACTACAGAAATCCCAAATGTTCCTCCTGTAATATTCATTACAACTGGGGGACAAAGCTCCTGAAGGGTACATTTGCACCGTGGATTTGAATGGATCCCCCATCAATATGCTAATGCTGATTAGAAAACTCTGAGGCCTCTTAAATCTCATTCCTGTGAGAGTGGTAACAGATAAATTCCATGGGGTGTCTGAGTTTTTAATAACCTGTGAGGTCGTCCTCGGATGCCATTGCTACCAGATAGTCGACAGAAACTAGACTTGTTTTTATCTGCTTTAAAAGGAAAAGTTCATTGCCAGGATCAGCCCTATGTGTATTTCTCTCGTGAAAGTGAAATTCGACCAAGAACACCATCACTGACATTACTCGAAGTTCTCTAAACACTTTTAGGTTTAATAAATGATCTATTCGAAAGCCTTTCAAAATCTGATAAAATATTTATCATAACTTGTGCTCTTTTGGTGACTTATTGGAGAAATAAAGAGTTCGGTAGCATACTGAGAAACAAAACGAAAATGCCTCTGTGTATAAATTTGGACTACATGTCTTACCTGTATAGCCAGAGCCCGAGTCACTACAGCTCTGAGGTACTGCATTGGCTCCTCAGGTCCCTCCCATTTACTCTGCCAGGTTAAAGGACACTGTGACAGAGGGATGCAAGCACAGAGAGGAGTTATTCAGAGCCATAATGAAAAAATAAACACAAAACAAAACAGAAAACAAGTGTCAGCATGGAGGAAAGGTACACTGTGTTATTTTCACTGTGGGGAGTCTACTTGGTCAATCCAACATGTCTCTCTCTCTGATTCAATTCAGCTGTCAACTCACAAAGCCACAGCATGCAGGACAACTCCTGATCCACTCGGCTGTGTTGTAGATATTCTAAAGAGGAAAACTGCTTATGTCAGATGAAGGAATTGCAAGATTTGTCCTTCAAATCACTTCTGTAGTAAAGTTGCTGAAGAAGTCTTTAAGTCATGAAACTATTGGGCACTATTGAACATAAAGTCCCTAAAGTTTTGTTACATGCCACCCCATCTGTCCCTTTGTTTGTGGTTCAATCAGTGATGGCTTGCACAATCACAAAACTGTGCAAACATGGGCAGACAGATCTGGTAGTACTGAATGCTGTTGAGCCACTTTCAAAGTATTCGAATGATTGTCTTGAGTAAAAGTAGAGGTTTTACAAGAAATACCACCTACCAGAGTTTACCAGAGCAGGTGCCAACTGTAGCAAATAAATCCGTAAAGTCGGTGTCATGGTAGACTATAAACTACACACTGTTTAAATGTTGCACAGTATTAAAGTTCCTATACTTTGCTGGAATGCAAATACAAATGCATGTAACTGATAGTTCATTGTACCAACTCTTGTCAGTCTTTCTATCTGCACTGGCTAAATGTTTTAGAAATAAACTTTGGCAAAAAACAATCTTCTAGGTTGCATTGCCTCAATGGTTAAATAATCAACAGAAGAATGACACATGTTTTTACTTTCTTTGAATAGCATTGTTCATTTTTAAAAAATTGCTTTGCGTGGAAAAATTTTTCATCATGCAGCAAACAGATGTTTTCTATCTAGGTATTTGTGAAAAACATACAAAGTCAGCTAAAGCTGTCAAGAATTCTTTGAAAAACAAACAAAGTAGTTTGGTTCCTTAACATTAACAGAAGGTCAAGGCTGATTATAAAACTCTAAAATGTATAGTTTTGAAATGTTTGAATGCTTCTTTCTGCATAGAACTGGCATATGCAATATCTGTAAGTAGGTGGCAAAGGACAGATCCCCTCAGGAGAAATCTGTTAACTCTGTAATGTGTCAGATCACTCATGTTTGCTTAAGTATTAAACAGAGATCAAAGAACAGCCTCTCTCTCACACACACTGACACACATGCACAAGCACAAATATGCACAGTGGGAGACTGAGGAGTAAGAACTTGATGTTATTCAAGCTGGGAAGTCATAATGAAAATAAAAGGGACTTGAATGTCTCCCTGCTGCAAGTCAACTGTTCAGTCACTCCCTGCTGAGTGTGAGTAAAGTGTGAGTAAGAAGATTAACATGCAAGAGTCATTTCAGTGAATTTGTTATCATTCTGATTGTTCACAGTGTTGAGATTAATTAATTAAATAATAATGCAATAATAACAGTTAAATAGCTATTGACGTCCATAAAAAGCATCCTATGAAAAAAATCAAGTTCATTTTTCATATTTTCATCTTAAATTCCTGAAATCTAATGGCCCTTTACATCTAGGAATAACGTTAGATGCCATAAAGCAAATAAATAGACTGAGCAAAAGTGAGCCCCCTTTAATTTGTCGTAATAAAAAACAAATTACTCTTTCTGAAATAGCCTGTGCTGTTTGGTGAATACTCCAGTGATTGAAGTTAAACATTCTGTGTAATAAGAACTCCAGCAATTTGCATTACACTTGTTGCCTGAGCTAAATTTTACAAGTAGCCAGTGGGAGCTTACTGGCAGAAAGAGGCTCTGATTGAGATGGTTGCTTTGATCACTTATTGCTTACACAGTTTGTGTCGAAGAAACCATCTTGATAAAATAAAACAAGACATAACACTTGCACACTAATTAATACTGCTGGAAAAGTCCACAAATGCTGTGGATGTATTAACCTTTAATCAAAAAGCCATCTCTGCATCACTCTTTATGATATTAACAATCTTTCCACCAACTACAGGCAATGGTGGCATTTATTTCAGTTCTGCAGCGCTTCTCACCACTCACTTCTGATGCTTGGGTAGTTTCCAAGTATCTAATTATTTTTTACTGCACAGCAGAGGAGAGGAGCAACGAAGCTGATTCCTCTAGAGCTTAGCATGCCATACTTTTACAATATTATAACACCAAATGGTCCATTTTCCAGTCATATAAATCATACCACCAGCTCTTTGAGTTCTTCTGTGGTTAGACCTGTACTTTTCAGTAATGGATAGTTAGCAGGGACTAATAATCTCATTTACACTGTGTGTTGCAATGCATTTAAAAAATTTGAATGAAGCAACTGTGAAATTATACTATTACTAATTATATTGTCAGACCATTTGCAGTCATGTGTCTACCATGACATCACTCACTACAGAGTCGAGGTGCTGCCATGCAGTTACAGCCCATTATGGTTGATAATTAAGTTCATATTTAGGTATATTTGGGAGTCACAAAAGTAATAGAAAGTAGCATAATAGAGTGAGTAAACTTTGAACACATCAGTGAATCTGAAAAACAGGTGGGTCACAAACCGGGGGATGTAAACACCTGAGTAATATACTGTATATCAGCAGCTGATGTGTTACCCAATGGTATGCACTGTAACCTATTTCAGTTACAGGATTTACAAGATTTGTGAGATAAAATCTGTCCCCAGCGTGTTTGCGTCCATTTTATTCTGACACTTTTTTTAAACTTTTGTAATAGAGACCACTGCTTTATATAATCACTGTAACTCCAATAGATATGAGATGAGACCTTAAATTAGCTGTTTAAGTTTGTGAATGTATGGGGAATCCTTTGATTGAAGCACAGCATAACTCATGCCAACATAGATCATCATAACAACTGCTGGATTACCAAAACAATGCAGCATCGTAGCTGGTGCGACAAAATTACTGCAGTCAAGTGTCCCTAAAAATTTACCTATGAGCAACCACAGTCTGTAATTTTTAGGTCATCTAGGAGTTAAATTACAGTCACGATCGCTGGGAAGTGATCCCTTTTGCATACTGTTAGGCAGTTACTACCAGTTTCACTCTGTTTTTGCTGATATTTGAGATGATATATAACGACTATTTCGCATTGAGGTTAATTTGATTGGAAAAGGGACAGTTTCACCTCAAATTCATGCCTGATGGCCCATGATGATGATGATAATGTCATATGTTACCCAGCTAGATCGCCCACACCTAACAGGGTTTGATATAACTGTAAAAAGAGTCCTGGTATCAGTGAGTAACCATGAAGGATTTGTGGATTGTAAATAAAACATACCCCAGCATAAATCAAGATGACAGTTGCTGTTTTATTTTAGGCTTCTTGCACAAGGGGAAACTTTTGGTTCGATACACTTAGATCTGAGAAAAACTATTTCAAAAATACATCAGATAAAATAGAGAAAATGTGCCTATATTTCAGCCAATGATAAGTCCTCTTATTTCAAAACAAGAGCCACTATAAAACTCCACAAAGGATCACTGCCCTTCAAAGACAGCAAAGTGATCCTTTTTAATTGTCCATCAACTAATTGAAATGCTGCATTTTGATTGAGTGCAGAAATAGCATCTACAAATGTGTCCTAGAGATGATAATCAAAGGAAAAGTGTGTGCTCTCAACTTGAGTTTCATTTTACAGGTCAATTAAAGTTAGAGGAAGCAGAAATGAGAGCTCATCAGTTTTATATACTGTGTAGTACTGCTCATACGAGGACTCCGTTTATCTTCCAGGAGGACTTTTAATTTGTGAAAATTCACAGCAGATGGTGTGTTAATTACACAAATTAACTACTGTTAATTATTTCTATCAAACATGAGTTCAGCCAGTTTAGGGTGAATATGAGCACTAGTTTAGCTGATTTATACACTGAACACAACTCATATCCTAACGGGGTTTCAAATGGTTTCCTCAGTCATGCTGGGCAAGGTTATTAGAAAAATATTCATATTTTTTATCAGTATCAGATCACAAAGCTTGACCTGGAAAGCTAACATATTTCTTTCATACAGATGCAAATTTATTAGCTCCTATATAAAAACACAGGAGAAACTGAAATCTCAAAATTGGTTTGAAGAGAGAGATGAGGCAGAGGAGCTGCTGATTAATATAAAACGAGAGAGGAGGAGAGCAGTGAGGAAAGAATTATGCCGAAGGCTGCTCTCAGGAGATTACAAACATAGAAGGAGTAAAAGGTTGATTGTGTATCTCTCCTCCTCTACCGTGCCTCATCATACATCCCCTTTGTCCTCAACTCAGCCCAGGGACATACACTGCTGTGTTTACTAGATGTCTACAAGTAAAGGCTGTATACTGTATTTGTGCCTGCCCCATGCGGCCACAACTTTGTCATAGTATGGGAAAATTTGAACTTCACTTCTAAGACAGTACACGGTGATAAGGGTAGAAGGTACTGCAGTGAATTTCATGTAAAACAAGTCTTGCAATACATTTTGGTACACCAAGAAAGAAAGAAATGTACAGTTTCAAAAAAAGTTTCAAAAACACCATTTTGCTTGTTCTTTTTCCCCCCACTGTGTTTCTTACGTCTTACCTCTTGATTAAGTAGGGCAGTGGCCAGTTTTTGGACATCAGGTGTAAGCAGTTGTGTCCCTCTAATGACCTTGCTGAGTGCAGCCAGAGACTGGTGGATACTCTACAAGAACAGGGACAGTTTAGTACACATACTGAGAAAACATTTCAGAGGATTGCTGCCCTAACGTGTCATTTGGCAACTAGCTATTGTGTTGCTGTGAACTGGCTCAAGATGACAGGCCCTGTGAATGACAACTCTAGGTTATTTATACAGTAAAAAACGATGTGGTTGATGGTTTTCTGACACACCTGGACTAAGCGGATGGCATTGAACTGCTCCAAATTGATAAATGACAAGACTGGAGACCCATGACCTTCTGTGGGTGGAGTCACCTTCTGGTTGAGCAGAGGAGAACCCTGAAAAATTGTGGAAAGACAGAAATTAGACTCAGATTAATTGGTAGAACTGTAAGAAAACACCATTTTTGGTTGGTAGACTGGATTATAAAAAGACCAATAAAAGTGGAGGGGGGAGTTAGACACTCTCATTTAAACTACCTCAAAGCTAGTTTTTTTTTAACCCTGGGCTATTCTGCTTCAAAACTTACTGTTTAATATTAAACATTCCTTCCAGTTCTGCTTTTTCCCTCGCTCATTTCAAATCAGCAAGATGTTACCTTGGAGGCAAGTTATATATACCACTTGTTAACATAGTGATCTTAAGTAGCAACTTTGTGATATCTGGTACTAGTATAGTGATTGTGCTCAGAGAAAATTAACCCACCAATATTTTGCTGCATTCTGTTTTAAATATTATATTCTGTGCCTGCACCCCATTTTAGTTTCATCACGCCTAAACAGTTTGAGGCAGAGGAGAAAAGAGAGGAGAGAGGGATAGTAGAATTGTGGGATGGCAGAATTGAGACAATAGTGAGCTAGAGATAAATGAGACAAAGAGGAAAAAAAGGCTGGTAGGATGGGATTCAGCTTGACTACAGCTATGCTATTGTCTCTATTCAAAAATGTAACCGAGCAGCCAGATAAACGGGGTCTGGGGATTGAGGGTGTCTATGCTGTACAGATTGAGAAAACCCATGAGGCAAACTGTGAATTTGGGCTATGAGAGGAAAATTAAACTGACTTGATTTGAACAGATTCTTTGCCTCATGCTTATTCTGTTAATGTGGAGTACGTACAGTTTATTTTACACTAAAGACTTACAGATGGTATATTAGGCATATTAAAATGTACATAACCATATATACAAACAAAAAACAGACATACATATTTAAGTAGATGCAAAGTGAGGATAACTCCCTTTGCTTTGGCACAAACACATGCGAATGTACGAACAAGCATGAGAGGAACACACGTCCCCCTGATGGTCAAACTCTGACAGTGTGCAGTGACTAAGGGCTGCTAATTGAAAGCAGTCAGAAGTAGTTTGACATGTATGGAGAGCATGCTGCGATTCAATGCCAGAAATTAACAGTCAGTCATTTTCCTCTCAGTACGTACAAAACAACTCTCACTGCAAGGGGCTGAAGGAGAGAGAAGCGATGGGAGGGAAAGAGGCCCAAAAGAGGAAAGGAAAAGACAGAGCTTACGTCATTAACAGCGTGAGAGTGAGTAAATGAAAGGAAGAGTCAGAGACAGAAAATTGTGCGGCTAAATTATCTAATGTGGAGGTAGATTTCCTTTTGATTTGTAAAGGTGTCAGTCTCCAAGCAACCACACACATCAGATGCCTCTCTAGGCCAGTGGCTATCACACACAGAGCTCAATTAGACTCTACTTATTTCTAATTTGCTTTCACAGCTTTCAATTTAGTTAGCTGTTGCTGTATGAACAATAAAAAAAATAACATCATTGTCCTAAGTGTGGAAATACCTACGCAAAAATAATAACAAAATCTGCTTATGCATTTATGATTTAATACTTTGCTTGAGACAATGTGCTTGACTGAAAACTGATAGTGCAATAGATTAGTACAACTGAATAAATCCAGCAAAGAGGAATTAGTTGTTAAAAGAACAACTTTATCCCCACAAATCTCTACCCTGCTGTTCTCAGTTTAACTTATAGATCAAACTGATCTAGATGAATGAGAATATGAAACAAATGGGTTCATCTTTGAAGTATGGGTTTCAGATGAAACATAAAAAAAAGAAAAAAAATCCATACTTTAATCAGATTCTTATGCAGAGCTTATTCGTATTTTAGGTAAGGGGGAAAAAAGAGGTGTGACTTGGAGAAAAAAATAATAATACTGACCGTGTTGAGTTTCTTCCACAAGTTGAGCACAGGTGAAAGTCCATTCGACCAAAGCTCTCTGTCAAACTTTGAACCTGTTGCTACAGAGCGGCTCAGGACCCGCAGTTGGGAAATCACCTGTGAGAGATTCAATAAGAAATAAATAATGTATTTAGCAAAGATGCTCAAGAAGTTTCACAGCAGTATCTATTTACTCAGCTGAGCTTGATTTGAGGCATTTGTGCTTGTATGAAGTCATCAAGAAAATAAATAGTGCACCATGCTTACAATTGTTAGCATCTTTTAACACCATGAGATTTAAGCGATAATTTCCTTCAAAATTTGAACAGTAAAGTTTTTGATGCATCGATTTCACCCAAAGACAATTTATGGTTTGACAAAAAAAAACAATGAGTGTTATGAAGTACTTGAATGACATCTCTGCTGGCTACACTGATCCAAGCCCTGGGGTATCAGGGGAAGTGAAAAAGGCCAAACCCCAAACACATCTCCTTTCAGCTGCTTACACACCTAATCAAGCATGCTCAGCTTTAGGCCAAGAGTCCTGGATAGTGCTTTTATCTTGACTCAGGGTGTGTGTTTCTGGGGTTGTGCAATTTCTATAAATGTGCATGTCGTGAAGACGGCAAAGTGTCTGATAAATGGCTTTCATTTGGGCCAGGAGGACTCTTTACTAACACCTGCTTTATCTTCTTGGCTCAGGAGGGATGCTTATAAGTGTCTCTGTGAGTGTGTGCATCTGTGTGTTTATACAGGAGAGAGAGAGAGAGAGAGAGAGAGAGAGATGAAAAAGCAGAAAGATAAAAAAAAACAGATAACTAATCTAGCACTTCAACCTGACGGCAGTAAAAATGGAGACAACTGAAGATGCACAGATCTGAGATGGATTTGGTCCAAATATAATTTAAATACATTAAGATTTATTTCCACCGCCACCACCAATGACTGTCAAATAGTACATACATCCGGCATCGTAACAAAGGGCTCTATTTGAGCCTTCACAAATGCACATTTGAAAGCACATGCTACAAAGCACATGAGGGTGCAGCCAACAATAACATGCCGGTTAAGCATTGGACATTTATGGTACCAAGTGAGGTGCAGGGTGCAAAGTGGATGCCTCCAAGTCCATTGATTATTCAAATGCCTGCTTTTACTTCAAAAGCCAGATTACTCAGAGATTTTAGCCTTCCAACTTTAACACACCAAGCTTAAGTCAGCAAATTTAACTTCCTTTCACTGTGACTTTAATACTGCTGAAAATGTACAGGTCTTTGAAAAAATTGCACTTGTGAATGGCCCATGGCACCACCAGCCTTTGGCCCTCCTTGCAGGTCAACACTTAATCACGGTTCTGGTTACATATGTTTGAATGTATTGGAGTGGTTTTAAACAGTGACCTGTGAATGGCTGTGCACACACATCTCTTATTTACAAATTTGACTTCAATTTAAAGCTATTATTACACCCCAAATTCTCACTCAATAGATTGTCTTGACCTTTACTCAATTTATCTTGCACTATACATAAGAACAACATATCAACACATCATCTATCGGTTTGTAAGCTGGAAATAAGATGCTGTCAATATGGCTGTATTTTCCGACTAAGCTTATACAACAATTTAAACCGGAACCACCAAATTTCCTCACTACCCTCTAGGCTCTGTTTAGTGAATGCGAGTGTGGTTAAAAATCTAACCCACAGAAAGTGCTGAGAATCTCTTGAGATAGGTGAGAGAATTAATTAAAGGTAAAGAAAGAGAACGAGAGCCGGAGAGTCAAAGAGCTAGAGAAGGCAGAGAGAGGGGGAGAGAAATGATCATGACAGTGACAAATGACGGCAGAGGGGGACACAATCACAATGAGGGGAAATAGGTGAAGACACACACACACACACACACACACACACACACACACACACACACACACACACACAATAATAGGACCTTGAGAGAAGGTGTGAATTAAACTAGGTTGGTGGTTCTTGAGATCAGCAGGCCACACTGATAGGATGAATGGACTGAAATGCTTTTACTACCTTATGGAACTGTGCACACATGGTGCTGAATGGTGTAAGTGGGTTTACTGTGGGATAAGTCTGTACAGAATATCATAAAAAGCAGTTATTTTATCCTTACTGCAATAATGAAATCATAAACAGCATAATAGATGAAAATAGTCTTTGAGTCTTCACCCAGCTGTTTCTGGAGTTAAGTAATGAAGCCCTTTGTTATCGGTGCCTTCGGTACCAAAACGCTAACTTGGGTTGCGCGAGTACCTGGTAGAGAGGTAGAGTTGAGGTGGGCTTTGAAACTCACTGCCAACAGCTTCTGATACACGTCCCACTTTCATCCCTTCTTTGAACTATCTAGC
This sequence comes from Thalassoma bifasciatum, assembly GCA_008086565.1. NCBI lineage: Eukaryota > Metazoa > Chordata > Actinopteri > Labriformes > Labridae > Thalassoma > Thalassoma bifasciatum. The sequence continues at coordinate 654,489 of RPOG01000051.1, read as the reverse complement.
CTCTCTCTTGTACAATCTTTTTCTCTCTCTATCTCTCTCTGTTAATCATACACAAACACACAAACAGGAATAAACGTGGTTTCTGGTTTGTGTGATACCATTTCGTTGTGTTACATCAGCATCTGCAATGACCAATAATTTCTCACAGACACACAAAAAAACTCATAAATATAAACAGACACCCACCAATGACAATTATTAATTTCAGCACTCATATAACTCAAATAACACAAAGCACATGCAAACACAATCAGTATTATCTTCTTCATTGATTCCTGAGATAGTGTTTCGAAGCCTAATGATGGGAAATGTTGGAAATGTTGGCTCAATCTAATTTTTGGGGACGGAGCAACAAGCAAATCCCTTGGACAGTGTTACAAGTCAAGACACAGGATATCCAGACCAAAACTGTGTCTTTTACCTGTCTGTAAACATGTTTATATCAGCTGTAAAAACTAGCATTTTAACATTTCATTTCATGTTTTCCTTAGCTTTTGGAGTCAGCCTCAAGAGAAGGTGCATTATGAAGCACTATGACAAGAACTTCATTTCTTTTAAAAAATTCAAGGCTCAGTTAGAGCTAAAAAAAATCAAATATCCACAAGTTGTAATTATTTCTTCCACTCTTGGGATACACATACAAATTGCCTTTTGGCTGAGAAGCTGTTCCCTTACCTTGAAACTTTTAAGTCTGACCCTCACCTCTGGGCTAAATAAATTAAAGTCTAAATAAATCATCTCCTGTTCAAATGTTTGTTCAAATTCATAACTGTTGAGGTGTAGACTCTTTAAAACCAGATTTCACTCAGAAACACAACTCCTCTACAATGACAACATAACCTTGACTAGACAAAAATCAGACATTACATCCACAATGATGGATTACCCATCTAAACCAACTCTCATGTCTCTGCAAGGTGAATTTTGTGTTTACGTGAAAGTGATGAAAATGGATTGCTGACTGGTAACCTGGTTTCATATTTGAAGTTATGACCCCAAAATGATCCACTTTTACATCACCTGAGTGAAAGTGAAACTTTGAAACGTGACTGAAACTGAGTTTGTTGAAGGAGTAATCACACACAAAACATGTATTAGCTTAGACTCAATTACAAATGCAAAAAAAAAAAAAAACCTAGAAAAGATCACAAACTATCACTATAATTGTTAGTATATAAGTCAATGAAAGTTAAGAGTACAGTCAATGCGCACATGTTGTTCTGTGCTTGTATTTCTGCATAAATGAGGTACGGATGAGGGCTGTGTTGTTGGTGCTGTGTGCTGTGCTTGTGGGAGTAAGCAGGTGGCAGTGTGTGTATGAGTGTGAGTATGTTGGTGCACCTGGGAGCTGATAATTCTCTGAGAGGATCTTTCGATGTTGGCAGGCAGACCAAAGAATGCCGGTCTGTCATCCTCTGGGAGATTCTCTATAACACCGCGGTAGTCCTGGGAGACACGGTCACAAACAGGTCACACACAGAAATTTACCGACATGACATATCTACAGGGAGAGAATATGAGCACCATTTTTTCAATATGGCCCAGAGAAACTAGAGACTGAGAGCCTAAGGTGCTTTAAGTGTTACTTAAATACTTTGGGAATCATTGGTAAACAAAATAGTGTTTCAAAAACCCTGAAGTATACTTTATGGCTTCTTCCTGAGTACACCTTAAACCATACAAGTGTAGTTACACTTTACTGCATCACTTCAGAGCAAAGCCTGTAGGTACAGATGTATACCAGTGTCCTTTAAATTCCTTTAACAGTCATTATGCTCTTTAAATGATAACGTTTAAATGTTTATAGTAATGCTTGCCGACTGCATTTGTTATTTCACTTTATTTCAAAGACAACCTACCAATATAGAGCAAGAGTTAGGGAGGCTGATTGGAAGTGGAATAATGCGTGTTCCTCCTCTGCTCTTTCTCTGACTTGCTGAGAGGGAGGATGAAAGGTGATGTGCGGAGAAGAACTGCTCCAGGTAAGACCGTAAGATGTGGAGGTCAGAAGGGTTGTCGATGCGTCCACCATAAATTGCGCTCTCCAACAGGCCATGGACAAACTCCCACTGAAAAGGTTTACCCCCTTGGTGATAAAAGATATCATGAGAGTTTAAGACACAAATGAACACAAAAATGAAGGAAGACAGAGACACAGCAACTGACAAGAACAGTTCTTTACATTGTATTGAAATGCAAATGTTGAGTTGTGTCATGCTCTATCAGTGGAAGTGAAAATGAAAGACGTATTTGATCAAAGAATGAGCAGGTTCCAGTAGTCATTACCATATGTTCTAGGGCTCCCTACCTTCAAAAAGCCTGTCGATGATTTCAAAGCCAGCACGGAGGTCCGACAATGAAAACTCATAGAACTTTGTCCAACCCTAAATGAAAGACAAAGGGGAGAGGCTTACAGTATATGCATTTCACTTCCTGTCGGAGAGACACAAAGTATCAAGTACCAATGACCGTCTCAGAATTGGTCAGCCAAATGTCAGCAAATGCCAATCAACAGGACTTCAGTATCATCTCTCACACACATTCTGTCCTTTTGATGGATGAATTAAGTAAAAACTGAAGAAGTGTCGAGGTGTTTATTACACCTGCAATATTACTCTGCCCTAGAGATGCAAAATGCAGAACTTCAAAGAAGGAAAAGCATCGTTTTGCACATAGCTTAAAAGTACACAGATATTTTCATCTAATGCAGTTTCTCTTGTGAGTGACTCAGGGATAGCATATACTTATCATGAAAGTAGCCAACAACGGTTTTCTGTTTCAACTTATTTAAACTTCATATTCAGAAGATCATTCATCATGCAGCCATCACCCTCAGAAACATGACTTGTATTTTTTTTTACTATGAAAAAGAAAGAAAGAAAGAAAGAAACTTCAACTACAATACTGATATTTCCCTTCTGGGATAAATTAAGCATTTTTCATTTAATTTCACGTGACTATAAATATTGATAATTTTCACACATACAGGGTTACCAAGATTTTCTAAGACCAAATATTAATTATCTCAATAACTTACTAAAAAGTGACTGTTACATGGAAGCCATAAATGATATAGTGCAGAGACTTTTGCTGACAAATGAGGCTGCAGAGAAAAATTATTATTGTTTTTTTAACCAAAAAAAAAAACATGTGCAAAAAGAGTGCCCACAATGTAGTACAGATACATTAAAAACAGCATCTTGGTTGGGGATAAATACTATGGTGCTGAATCATAACGTAATTTGAAGGCAGTCTTAGTTTACCTCAGTGTATTTGTTGCACTCTACTGCTATGAAATCAGTAGATGTAATCCACTCACTAATGCCGTAGGTGGATGAAGTGAAGGGTGAAAGAAAACTGTGTAGACTTACCAAGAAAATCTTTCAATGATTGGATGTATTATGATTGTTCAGTAAATTTGTGCTTCACTGTATTCATAGACGGTGCGGGGGCTTGATCCTGGAGCTTCTGATATAAGTGCTTACATGACTACAGGAGAGGTTAAAGACTTGACATTGATCAACCATATTCTCTACTTTGCTGCTGTTCATCACACAAACATTTTCTTAGTTGTATCTACTTTTATTTGTATTTCAATCTGTGACCCTTCCCTTTGTGTTCTACATCAGTGTCTTTTCATCCGTCTTTAAGATTAAATTAGTCTTGGCACAGACAAGTAAAAAAAAAATTATAATTAGAGAGAAAATAGATGACAGGAGGACAGAGGACAGAGGTAGGAAACAAGTGATGCTGGAGAAGATGAACAGTGCTGTGACTGTTAGAATAATGAAGTAATCATGTGCTTGGATGAGAAACAACATTAGCATATCCAATGAAAACACTTACAAGGGATTCAGCAAGTGAGTGAAGGCAAAAAAGAGCAACATTTGATTGACAGCAAAGTTTCTTTTTTATGAGTGTAGATAGATTGATAGATCGATGGATGGATACACTCAAAAGAATGAAACATTGACAGTGTGAATTTCTCTTCATGTGAACAGACATATCAGCAAGACAATGAGCCTAAAGAGAGCCAAGGAAGCTCTCAGTTGGTTTCAGAGAAAGAGAACAAAGCTGCTTGAATGGCCCAGCCAATCACCTGACTAAAACCCAACAGAAAATCTGTGAAAAGAATCCATATACATATACATGTGTGTGTGTGTGTTTGCGTGAAGTGTGTGTGGTATGTATTGACAAGCAAGTAAGTTGCGAAACCAAAGCTCACAGTCACTGTTGTATACACACATACAAAGGAATGACCAAACAAAGAGACACAAAAAATGTCCACCACAGGCGCTGAGTGGAGAGTAGAAGCTGTGCTGGTCAGCAAAGACCAAAAACTGAAAGTTTTGCAGGTTTTCATTCTACCTTGTCTGTGGGTGTCATTGTATCTTCCTCCCTTGGTTGTCAATTTGTGTGTCCGCAAATCTGAATTTCCTTTTAACTACTGGACGTGAGGTCACATAAATCACATGATAATATATCTAAGGCTTGACAATTTATTTAGGGAAAGGAGATTGTCTATGTGTCTTTGTTCTGAGAATGTTACAGCAACCGCACTTTTGCAAAAGCCAGTCTTGGAAATGGCATTTCGAAGCTCGACTTATTGGAGGTTATGTTCTGCTATCTTTGTGCAGAATCATTCCCCATCATTCCCTGAACATGGACCCATGTTTGGGCGTCTGAGTGTTTTACCTGTGGTATGTAGTTGCGCCTCTCTTGGCAAACTGCATGGAACCAGGCCAGGCAGAACAAAGACTGAGCCCTGGCAAGGATACCTCCTACACACACACACACACACACACACACACACACACACACACACAAACAAGCATCAGCGTGTCACAACCAAAGTGACAATATCACCTTTGACATTGTGCCCATATTTTTTAAATCTGGAAGACAGTTACTCTGTATAATCAATAATTATACAAGTAATGACAGTAAGGACTGTGAGGAGTGTAAAGCATGCAAAATCGTGTTTTGGAATTTTTTGAGCCCTCTGACTGCTGTCCATTTCTTTGATGTGATGCAAACTTTTATTTTCTGAGAACTGTAAACCACTCTATAAAAAGTAAAGCAGAGCTATTTCTACTTTGATACACAAGACTAAGCCAGAAGGTTTAACAATGGCTCGAATGAAAAAAGAGCAAATTGATAGACTGATTTCACAATCTAACTTTAGTTCAGGAAGAGGGGAACGAACCTTTACTGATCTGCTCTGGAGTCCATGACTCATAAGTCCTCAGCAGGTTCTTCTTCAACCCAGGAGGAGCCTGAATGAGGAAAAAGCACAAAAACAAAGGGAAATGGAGGATCTAGGCTTTTGTTCGAATTTGAATCGTACATGCCCACTACAAGTCAACAGTGAAACACATATAATGCTGTAACAGTGAGACTGAGAGGAGAGGGAGAAAAAACACAATTTTTCAGAGGGGGAAATGAACATTTTATTACAAGAATCCAGGATAAACATAGCTTTTATCAGCTAGTCAATAAGAAAACAAACAAAAATAAAAAGAACATTTGGCTATAGATCCCTAAACAGGGGGATTGTGTGTGTTGACTGCACAGTTCAAGATCTCAAAAATAAAATCAGCAATATGGACGCCGTTTTGCAGAACAAGCACCACAGCAATACCCCTGTAACTCTACAGCCAGTTGTTGGAGCTCCACCATTTCACCACATACATCTTGGAATGACCCATACCCATAAAAGTAAACAGCCATGCAAACTTGCAAAACCAACAGCAGAAAACCTTGCTGGTTTGAAACTTTGATTGCTTTCATTATCTTATCTGAGAACTGAAAAATGTTGCTTCCCCTAAATCTAGATTTAGGGGAGGCAATATAGTAGTCACCGACCAAAGCTGGAGCCAGAGTTATCTGTCAACAATTCATATCAACCTTAAGGACAAATAAGATATCTAACAGGCAATGTAAGACTAGAGAAAGTGCTGTGCTATCTGAACTTACAAAGTCTACTCAAAAGAATATAAAACAAGAAATGGTACAACATCGGCATACTTTTCCAAAGGATTTGTATGATCCCCAATATCGTCTCAGACAGTAATGCATGGGCACAATGTCCAGGGTTTAACAGCGGAACAGGTGCGATAATCCTGCCATTGGCCACTGTAATACTGAGGTCTGCTAATATTAAATATAATGCTCTTCTGAGGAATTAACCAGGCTCATGCATACCACTGATCCATTTTTTTCTTTTGACAGAGGTATACATAGTCCATTTTTTTTGAGAATGGCTGGATGTGCGCACAGGTCCAGGACCACAGCTTATGAGAGAAAGGCTATTGAGGTTTTAATACAAATACCAGGCTGTATTATTTAGAAATTGCTTCAACCCTTGTAGTTAACTGTACTTTAGAAGAGTTTTCAGCCCAAGTCAGTTTTCAGTGCACCAAAATATTCTGACGATAAACCCTGTAGATTCCTAATAGTATAAAACAATGACCATACAATGACATCATTTTACACACTATCAGCTTTGAATGACATTTGGTATTGCCGTCTGGAGGCTGAAGACTATTCACACTGCCTGTACATTCTATTTACTAACTTTGCCAACATTGACAAAAAGCATAATGTGCTTCCCCGTAAGATGCCCAGCTTTTACTTTTTTTCCATTTCAGCATGAAATCAACTTCCTTCAGCCTTTTGTTCCCATACAAAGTTACCAAATCCATGTTTGTTTGTTTGTTTTTCCAGGAAAGCAAACATTGAGTATACATGGCATTTTCTCCATCAAAAGTCTGAGGTTTTAGTCAACGCATTTGGCCTAATGCAATAAAACAGCGCCAACAGAACACTGAAATGTCTTTCTTTAGTCTCTATGAGTTAGAATAAAAGTCAGATGTATATTGGGTTACACAAAAGATGAACATGGTAGATGACTGTCACGATTACTTAAAGACGTGTAATATCAAAAATATGTGCCACTTGTATTATCATTGGGCGGGCTGACTACATGAATAACGTATGGCTCACTCTTGGCTTCAATCTGGCAGGGCAGTTAACATGAATAATCCTTGTGTATTTTTTTGGCTGTAGAATGACAAAAAGGCTCTGAAACTTTCTCCAAAATTTGTTTGTCCAGTACTCCAATGAATTACAGCATACTTATAAATGTACCACTTTGGATGCACCCATTATGTCAGGATGTACAGTACATGTAGTGTTTTTCATTAAGTTTGGACATGAAGCAGTGTGAATGTGTCTAAGAGAGAGCGGGGGACAAAGGACAGACAGGAAAGCGGAAGAAAAGGCTGTTTGTGCAGCATGCTTGGCTGCTGAAGCAACTAACCCCTTGAGCTGGACTCCCATCAGAAACACACTGAGCACTAAACCATGCTTCACTAACGCACAAGCTGCAGGCTTCTGTATCTTTGCTGTGTCTGCTTTGTGAATGTAGCTTTGTGATACTTTTTTAAGTTGTGACATTTCAACAAAGACATTTCATTGAGATTCACAAAGGCCACATATAAAGGAAAAAAGCTTTAACCCTGAATATAAATGAAAGAATAGTCAAGCCGTTTGACCATGCGCGCTGGCAGAAATCACAAGGTTTAGTGATTGTTTGAAAAGATGTTTTTTATATTGCTTGAGGTCGATACCCTCCAAAACTTTCCTTGAACGGAACTTTTGGACAAAATGGTGTTACTTACTCTCCACCCAGATGTGTGTGGTGGTGATGGTTACTGAGTGTGTAAGTACCTCATAAGTGATCTTGAGGCTGGACTGCAGTAGTATGGGAGGAAATCTGGGGTGAACTTCTGCTGTCAGCCAGAGGCGGAAGCCAGCTTTTGGTTGAAGCACATTTAGCTCCTATGGAAGACAGACAGGACACATGTCAAAATCATTTACAGGCTGTGTGAAATTTCTATCACACAACACAACCATGGTACCAGACCGTAAAAATAAAGGTTAGCTTTGCTCAGATATGGCACACAGACAGTTCTTTTAAGCACTGATAAGTACAGATAATTAGAAATAATTAGAGAAGACTTGAGCTATTCATTGCAAGCATTGTGCGGCAGCTGGAATATGCTGGGCAATGAATATTACAAAGTGTGTTCAGTATATTCACTGAGGCAAACTGAAGCCAGAAGGATTAACTTCAAAATAAGACTTACTTACCAAGAGTTAAAAGTGTGAATTAGAGTTCTTTTAAGAGGTATCAATTATCTTATTCAATCTAGTTGCAGAAAAAAACAAGGTTTAATTCAACTACACAAAACTATATAATTTGTGAATTCCCTTAAAAATTACTTTTCTTTGCTTTTAATGCATTATCAATATGAATTTGAGCCAATTAAAATTCCATTATAGAGTGCATCCAAAAAGTATTCAAAGTGCTTCACTTTTTTGTCATTTTGTATGTTGAGGCCTCATTTAAAAAAAAGAATCAACTCTTTTTTTCTCAAAATTCTACATACAACACCCTACAATGAAATGTGGATAAAGTGAAGTGCTGTGAATCCTTTTCGGGTGCAATGTATATTCACAATAGTACCGCAGTCCAAGACCTGCCTGGTCTGCCCTGAGATGTCATCTATTTAGCAGGCACGATCAAGAACTTCATCCAAAGGGCAGTAGAAGTTAAAAAAAAAAAAAAAAAAAATTGTATGATGGGTCATAGCATAATGTTAATTGTGTTTCTACCAACAACCCAAATTAACCTTTTATTCAAACTTTGTGTCATCTAAAAGGGAGCTCTAAAATCATACTTGCAGAACCCTTGCATGGGTTACAAACTGTCTAAAATCATAGACCCATTCACATTACTTTTTTCATCTGCTTCTCTCTTTCTACATCTGTTCTTGTCACAGTACCTGTCCCTGTCCCTTCATTTCAATTGCAGGCTTCCTTTCTCCTTCTTCTCTGCTGACATTCCTTCCCCCCCTTCTTCTATTTTTCTTGAACACTTGAGGTTAAAAATAGCACACTGGCACCTTAGGGTCTTGTGTCATCTGATTGGGTACTCACACACCAGTACACACAAGTAAAAAACGACGCACACATATATTGAATTGTGATCAATGTGTTTCTGCATCATTTGGAACCATTCTCTTTCACATGACAGCACACATGTTTATTGAGGATTAAAACACACAGGAACTGACATCCCTCGAAGAAAACTCTGCTTTCTCTTACTGTGTGTATGTGTATGTACGTGTATGTGTGTGTCTGAGCAGATTATTGCATTTCAAGAAGTGAAAAGATAGAAAAACAAGGAATAAAAAATGAACAGATGGACAAGGGGGGGATCGAGAGCATTTGTTGTACTGTTGCTGCAGTATGCACAGTGTTGTACATGCTTTCAATAAACATTAAGATACTGACACTCAACAGGTCTTTTTCACTTATACACAGTTTTGATTATTTATATTCATGCCTTTATGTGATAGTGTGGATTCACAAGTTATAAAATCTCCTGATTACAACTTCCCCTACAATTGTTAACTTTGTGTTACATATTGTGATTCTAAACGGTATGACGTGATATAAATACATGTTACCATTTTTGTTTTACTGTTTGTAGATGAGGATAATGTCTGGGTTTTTACTAAAAGAAGATGGTTTGATTAGATTATGTACACATTAGTTGATGGATAGAGTGGGTGATCTGAAAAATGAGGGATAGAAAACAGTGCAAGTGGAAGAATATGAGCAGACAGGGATGAGAGGACATCTGCAGTGCCAACTTCAATTATGAACACTGACCGCTCAGCTTCTCTGCCTCCATTCCCTCCTTTCTCCCCAAACTGACCAACTGGCTAAGTGAAGGGAAGAAGAACCAGCAAGACAGATGGCCAAAATAAGTCAGGAATTTTAAAAAACCACACTGAGAGATACAGTAAGACAGACCAGATGGTCATATTTACGGAGAGAGAAAATAAAACAAAACCCTATCTTAGAAGAATTTCCACCTTGTTGCTGAGGCAGGGTTCATCTTTCACTATGCTTTGCTCCTTCACATCTACTGTCTTCATTCTTTTTTTTCCTATGCACCCTGCCTCCCTCGTGCCCCTTGTTGCGTCAGTTTTTCATTTCAGGCTCCACTGCAGAGAGCTCAACCTCATCGGTTGCTGGGCAAAGAGCAAGACAAAGAAACATTGAGTGAAAGACAGACGGATGGATGGACAGAAAGGTTCAGATATGCAGTTTGGTAAATTAAGGTAGGGGAAGGTAAGGAAGTGGAAGACAATAAAAATACAGACAAAAAGAACCAAAACATGAAATACAGAGAGAGGTCAGGAGAGCAGCACAAAAGTACAGAGCTATGAGTTATGTTTGTAGACACAGTAATGGCACATACTTCTCCAAAAATGATGATTCTGTCTAAACAAAAGGCACACACTGAGGAAAAAGGCCAATCACTGAAAACATCTGGGTCTCCCCAGCTAATATGGCTTCCTTCTAAACAGAGCCCTTGGACAAGCACATGGAGATGCAAACAGTGGTACAGACACATAATAATCCACTTTGGGCCTGATCTACCAGGATCCCAAAGAACAAGCGCTAAACTGTGTGGGTAAACAAAAAACTGTATTCTCTATATTTGAGCGTGTTGCAGGTTATCTACACTGTTAAGCTTTAAAGCAGAATCCCAACAGTCATACACTGTATTTTAGTATAATAGTGTAATAAGCAATGCATTCTGGGAGTGTCAACAGTCACCTTTGGTCCTAACAGTCAAACACTCCTACTTATAGCAGTTTACTGTTTCTAGCTGAGGATCGCTGTCAGAGGTCAACAACCATGTTTCTTCCTCACTCACTTCTGGTTGCAATAACCTGGTCTGCAGTTAACAATGCTGTGGAGCCATCTTCACCACTTCAGTCAATCAATCAATCAATCAATCAATCAAACAATCTTTATCTATATAGAGCCAAATTATAACAGGACACTTTCCAAAAGATGAATTTAATAGTTTTTTGCATAGCATGCAGAGGAATTGTTAATGTCAGTAGCTGAGGAGATTATCATTTACCAATTAACTAATGAACCAATTCTTTCTGCCTCTTTTTGGAAATGTAAAGGAAGTTAAATTGGTGATATAAAGGTTTGTTCTTGTTTTGTTTTTGAATCTTTACAAAATTACAAAGTTTTCTTTGCTCTGATATCCTGGTTGTCTTAAGATTCTTATGTCTATTATTTTTCTTTTACATTTTTAAAATAAATATTTTCAGTAAATCAAAAAATCTAGTAACAGCTATGTTCCTTGAATTTTTTTTTCTCCCACTGATCTTGTTGGCATCCATCAAAAATATTATCATGCAGGAAAAATACCAACTTTAGGTCTCCTAAAGGGGACAGAGGAAAGTGGTCATGTGTTTTGATTTCTTTATTATTTTTACAAGCTACAAAGATCTTCCTGTTGATCATGGTCAAAAGGTTTGTGACTGGGGAGACAATAATACTGACAAGCAAACCACAGTATAAAACTTCATACACACTATCCTCTTGGCTCCCCTCTTCCCCAGAATCTACCTAAATGGAATAGCAAGACTAATGCAGTGTGACTCAAATACTTGAGACTTTAAGAAATGTTGTTCACATCTTTCTAACACAGGACTTGTGTGATAGGATTTTCCCAATGGAACTGATATTTGATCCTTTACCTTGCAAGATGTTTTAGGTTTTAGGTTCTCAATTCATACCTCTTCAGCTAAATTTGGCTGTAGTTTTAACTACTCTTGCAGAAAATTATTATGGCATGCTGCTGTAAACAGTCACACATCCAAATAAAGGCACAACAAATCACTGCATGTGTATCTGACTTCATCAGTAACATTTCTTGTATTGTTCAACAAAAGAATTTTCACGTAAAAATACGATGACTCTTACCCACACAAAGTTCTTACCTTTTCCAGCTGGGGCAACCATGTAGTGACAAGGTGAAGGTTTTTCAGGCAAAGCCACTCTTCATTTCTAGAACATTCTCTGAGTGTAGCTAAGGCCACATCAGCTTGTCCCTGACCCATGGAGATCTAACAGAGAGAAAAGGGGAGATGTGAGGGGATGAAAAACAGAAGCAGTGAGATGGAAAATTTGATTCCACATTGTAATCTTCTCGAAGTTAGAGGCAGATAATCTGATTCCTTATTTTAATTCAACTTTCTATTCACTTTCAGAGAGTGAAGTAGTCACTACATGAGACTCCAAATGCAAATGTAATTGAACAAAAGTGCATAACAATCGTATTCGCACATGACTCACAAACCCACTCTGTTAACTTGATTATACACAGAAGAAAGTTGTTGTCTAAGTATGACTCTCTCCTTCAAAACTAAGATATCATGGAACCCTCACATCTGTGCACTAATTACTCGCAAGGTTGCACACTTAAAGAGGAAATGATGACACAATGGAAGGAACAGTAAAACCTTCCCTGTGTGTGTGTTTGTTTTATTTGTTGATGGATTGCATTTCAATCTTTTTTATTCTTTCTTTTGAGCCCTTTAGTTCTTTAGCAAATACTACAGAAGAGGTATAAGTAGAAGAACTAACAGAAAAATCACTCATTAGAAATAAATATTCTAAAAGAGTTTGGCTCAAATTGTTCTTGTAGAAGTAAGGAGCCTGATTTTGAATAATGGCAGGTTTGCAGAAGAGTCTTACGAGGGTAGCTTTCTTGAATCTCCCAAACATTACTGAGCTCAACTTTGTTTCAATTTTACTTTTGATACACTGATGCACTCTCTTGATCTCCAATGATGCAGAGAAGACTATTCAGTGCATCTCATCTGTTGAAAATATACTCTTGCACCAACTAGTCTTATTTCTATAGCCATTTATTTCTGTCATTCTCTACCTCATGATAGTTTTCTCTGCCCACAGTTTCTGTTGCTAGTTCTGCAAGTTCTTGGGAGGGATCTGCCCCTGGTGAAATGATGATCAACACTGGCTCCCATTCCAGTGTCTCAGTGTAGAGACGCCGCAGGTTTAGAGGAGGGGGAGAGAGCTCTCTCATGCCTGCAAAGAAGATAGGGAAGAAACGGGAAAAGAATCAAGAGGTTGAAAGAGATCTGTACATTGTATGCAACATTTAATAAAATGATATTGGCCTTTTTTTTGCACTGAGTGAGTCCATACACTGTACAGAAAGGGTGCACCTACAGTTGAAGAAGAAAGTAAAAAAAAATGTTAGAAGTGTCTGAAAATGCTACCAAGTCCCATTCCACTGGGAGGTTGAGAGAGGAAAAAAAGGAGAAAGGAGAAAAAGATGGAGAGCAGACAAGGTAGTGATGGAAAAAGCGCAAAAGAGGAAGACACTGAGGCAGTGTAAGAGATTAGAGAGGTGATGTGCTGTGCATACTGAACACTAGGTATGCAGCAGCATTAACCAGACATAATAGAAGAAGACATTGTCATCCCTCTAGTGTTGAGAGCTAGACTATTTGTGTATGTAGACAAGTGTGTGCATGTGTTTGCATATGTCCATTCTTTCAATGAGCATTAGGTTTTAATCCTGCTGTATCTTAAAAATGTTATTATGAGATATGAGGAGTGACACACATGAGGCAGTGCACAGTCAGTATTATTGGCTGTGTTGGAATTTCTGCTGTGGCTTTGTCCATGAATGTATCATATTAGACATTGCTTTCAGCTACTTAGGCACACCACACACAAGCATGTGAGTATTAGCCCCCCCCCCAACACACACACACACACACACACACACACACACACACACACACACACACACACAAACCACCACCACCACCACCACCACACATACACACACTCTTTTTTTTCTCCTTGCCTTTTCCTCAGCATTCTGCTGCCAGATGTAATCTTCTGTAGTGAGGTACACATACAATACATGCATGCACACAAGGTCATGGATGAGAAAATCTTACAGTAACCTTTTGCTCCATCACCATGGAAACACTAAAAAACAGTCATCTTGCCAACCCCTTTAGTCCCCTACAACAGAAAAGATACCATTAACAGCACAGGCACAGGCACATGCGCTGATACATAAAGAACTACTTTTAGGAATTAATCACTCTTTGGAGTTCAGACCAGCAGTAACTATTCATGACAAGCAAAGTTCACATTTGCTTTTGTGCCACAGTATCAGGGTAAAAAGAAACCTTAAAAAAAACCTTGTCATGGTCTCTCCATGGTTGAAACACTGCTCAGTGTAGGAAACAGTAAAAAGCTTGGAATAAGAGAGCAGGAAAATGGTCACACAAAAATTGACATGGGGGAAAAAGATTTGGATTTTTTTCTCCACTAAAGAGGCATGCATTTCTTGGAAACTCTTACATTTAACAATTACTGATTTTGCAAATAAGTTTGATGTTTTCTGAGTTAGTTTATTCATGGTTAACTGGACAGTGGCAGAGAAATTGTTCATGCAAATGGGATAGAGAGTTTGTCTTTTTTTGAGAAGTAAAAGTGTGTGTTTCTGTGTGGTTGTATTCACCCCAGTATGGCTATGTGCATGAGCAGTGGCCAGGCCTGGACTGGGGGGATTGAGTGAGATTAGCTTTAAGAGGATTACAGACCATGCCTCATTAGCATACTGATTTAGAGCCAAAAACACATACACACAATCCCTTCTTCGCTCTTGTTCTGTTTTTATCTGTTCGTCTTTTTTGCTCTCTGACTCAGATACACACTCTCACCATTTCACCAGTATCATGGACTTACACACAAATTAAAACTCCATTAATGGGTTCACTTGGCATCCAAGAAGTATGAGAAACCATCACCTCATCAGGAAAACACAATTGTGGGTTTGTTTAGTTAGACTGACAGGCAAGCATGTGAAGAGACAAACAAAGTCAGACTTTTGATGAATTAGAGCCAGTGTAAAAACAGCTTCTTAAAAAAAAAAGAAGGGTGGAGTGTTTGTCACCAATATTATTTCAGAGTACAAACAAAGAATATGATTGTGTCATCTTAAATGCACATTTTAATAACATACTTTGAAGGATGAGCTTTTACATCCTTGTCAGCCAAATAGACGACAAACCAGTCTCTTTTTCTGAGACTTGTGAGTTTCACCCTTGAAAAAGACAGACTTAAAAAAATACAATAATACCTCGACAGAGACAATGGACCCCATCTATGGTCTGATGAGTTCATATTTCATATTTTCTTTGGAAATCATGGACATTGTGTCCTCTGGGCAAAAGAAGAAAAAGACCATCCAGATTGTTACCAGCGCAAAGTTCAAAGCCAGCATCTGTGATGGTATGGGGTGTATTAGTGCCTGTGGCATGGGCAACTAACACATCTGTGATGGCACCATCAATGCTGAAAGCTACAGCCAGGTTTTGGAGCAACACATGCTGCCATCCAAGCAACGTCTTTTTCTGGGAGGTCCCTGCTTGTTTCAGCAAGACAATGAAACCAGGACACATTCTGCATGTGTTACAACAGCGTGGGTTTGTAGTAAAAGAGTGCGGGTACTAGACTGGTCTGTCGTCAGTCCAGACTTGTCGCCCATTGAAAATGTGTGGCACATTATAAAGCCTGAAATGCAACATCAGAGACCCCAGACTGTTGATCAATTTAAGATCGTACATCAAGCAAGAATGGGAAAGAATTCCTACCCCAAAGCTGCAACAATAAGTGCTTTATAAGGTTTATTGAGTGTTGTTTGAAGGAAAGGCAATGCTTCCCAATAGTAAACGTACCCCTGTCCCAGCCTTTTTGAAACATGTTGCAGGCATCCATTTCAAAATGTAGAAATATTTGCACAAAAATAACAAAGTTTTTACAGTTTCAACATTAAATATTTTGTCTTTGAGGTAAATTCAATTGAATATAGGTTGAAGAGGATTTAAAAATCATTGTATACTGTTTTTTTTACATTTTACACAGCAAAGAGCAGCACAACTGCCATGACTAATCTCAACCCAACATGGCCCCATGTTGCCATGGTCGAAAAATTGTTGTCTGAGGGGAGGTTGCGCATGGGACAACACCATATACCGTCAAAAGTGGTCAAAAAAATTACAGAGCTCAATTATCACAGATAAGAAATGCCATAAAACTAGGGTAATGCTGCATTGTTCTTTGAAACAGTTGTAGTGGAAATCCTCTCTGACCCTTCAACAAACTTTGCTTGTACACAATTGTACAGATAAGGCAGGGCTACATACTTGCCTTGATAGCTGATCTAAAATGATGAAACCGATCCAAAAATGTTAGAGACTTCAAGGCTCTACTTGAAGCTAGTTGTAGAAGCACCACTCCCAGGAGGCCCACCGACTGAGGACGTTTGCAAAGATGCCAATGGCCTGCCTCTTTGCCCCATTCAAATCTGAATGAAGAGTGAACAAGCTAAGCGTTTACCAAAATGGCATCAGTTAAGTGTTGCCAGATGGGAAATGTAGCATTATCATACCAGAGACTCAAAATTATTGTATTTCGGGTTAAATTATACACACTCGTTGTGACTAAAGGAACGAGGTTATTGTTTCTAAATAGTCAGTTATTGTCACTCTGTATTTAATCATATCCTACAGGCACTAATGGCTTTGTGGCTTCAACACAGAATGGTCATTCACCGCCCCACATCAGCAGCTCATGATCAGCAGTTGTGTTACACTAATGTTTCCCCTGTAAATGACTGGTGGGAACTAATGAGTGAAATCCTGAAGTCTTAAGGCCACTTGCTTTTTTGAATCAGTATTCATAATAACTGACAGGAAAAAAGTTTACAAATGCATTGAGAATCGATTTTCTCTGCTGTTTCTAGCTTTTGGCCTCCCAATGTTTTTTGAAGGCAATGTATGATCAACTTTTGTGTTAACGCTAGAATTTTTTTCTCATTCTCTGTGTCTATAAGATTTGCTGAACTGTAATTTTGGTCACCAGCTGTGTTGCCAAACCGACAAATGGCGCTACCGCCAGACTCAGAGCCTGCAACAGGTCTCAGGTATCCTGTAAAATTGGGCCCGCTTTTCCACTCTTTGCTAGATTTTTGGTGGCAATGTTGCATTCCTGTGCCTTTTCACATAGCCCTCCTCTCTGCAACTCCTTCATCACCCTCATCCTCTTCAGCTGCGCTCATTTCATGCAATCAACTTCCTGACTGTGCTCCCACTGAGCATGATTGGCTGTTGATCATGCTGTGGAAGTCCATCCATGCTCTGGGAGAAGTCCTTTGTCAGGCGGGCATCTTGAACTGCAGCATAGTCCCTTTTGAAAAGCTTGGTCACTACCACACAGACCAAGGCCCTCAATCATAAGGGATGCCCCCCTGCAACATTTCCACATAGTCAACCGCCATTTGATTCCCCTGCAAGACCTGTTCCATTGAAGGAAAAAGCCCTCCAGATCATGATGGTGCTCTCTCTCCTGTTCTTCCACCTATCAATGCCTGATGGCAGGGTATGCAGAAATTTCCAATAGGTTTCATTTCTCTGTTTACAAACATCATCCAAACTGGTCTCCTCCTCTGTGGCTCAGTGTCAGCTGCCGCGCATGCTCACTGCCCCTGACTGTAGCTAATAGCTAATAGCATGACTAACAGTCGTAGCCTCGGAATCACACCATGGACAGGAAAAAAAACAGCCCTGTGAGCACCTGCAGCATTGCGTGGGAGAAACTTGAGAGCAGTACACCTGACTTCCTGCAGGTAAATGAGATACACTGCGGATATAGTAACATTCTTTCTCTGTGTTGCAGCCACTTTCCCAGCCGCTTCGGACTAGCATCCCCCACTCGATACCAATAACACACAAAGACACATGCACACTGGGTGCACTGTGATTGGCTGGTCATCACCAATAACAACTCCTGCTCTCTGCCCAGAAGCGTCCCGAGCTCAACCACAACATTAACAAAACAGGCGGGGGAGGGGTCTATGAGGGGGTGAGGCACATACAGCCACTGACACACAAGTATGGAGGCCCAGAGATGACAATTGAGTTAGATTATTACTGTAAAAGCTAGATGTTTTAATTTTAATGAAATTCTGCATACTCTACCTCTGAGAGGATTAGGCAAGGCTGAAGAAAAGCCAATGTCATTTGTCCCTGTTTGATTCAGAGCAACTCAACTTTTTTTTTCGAACAACAGACACAACTGGTGTTAAGTTTTACACACAACCAGTGAAATTTGCATATTTGTCTCACCTGACAGCAATTAGCAGGGATCGAGATAGTGCAGAAAGAAGCCAACGCCCCATTAGGATTATCTGGACTGAATGATTATGCTCATTAAGCACCAACCATTCTCTTACAGAATTTTGTGTGGGGTACAGAGTGTGTATGTATGTGTGTATGTGTGTGTGTGTGCGGGGTGGGGGGTGTTACTGTATTTGTGTTTTTTACTGTGTAGAAAAGAAAGGAAATGAAATTGCAGGGAAGTGTACGTTTATTTGTCGATGCGGCATTGACTCAAAGATAGTCTTGTTTCACAGTGACAAAAGGATCATAAAGGATGAGATGAAGATGATATTTTAACGATTTCAAATAATGGCTCAGAGAACTAGAATAAAGGCGTGAACTCAAATAATTTGCCTGAGTTGAAGGTGAATGCAGTAGGTGCTTTTGAAAAACAAATAGTAATTCTATGTAATAGAAAAAAGAATAGCTTACTGAAGAGATAAAAGAACATTAAGCAACATCTAATGTTTACAATTATGAAACACTCACCAAGGGCATGAGTAGCAAATGCTGCCATGGCACTCTGTAGTCTGTCCGGTCTGACTGCCTGCACCAATAACAGCTTAGGAGAGTTAAGAGAAAAAGAAAAGGATAAACTTGTTAAATGAAATTGTACATCAAGCAAGAAAATGGAAAAATTTCTACCTACATAGCTTCAACAAAAAACTGTGCCCAGTGTCCACAAATGTATTGTGTTATTAACAGGACAGGTGATATAACAGTAACAGACATGCTCTTGTCCCAGCTTTATTTTAATTTGTTGCAGCCATCAAATTATAAATGAGTGAATATTTGCAAAAAATAAAGTTTATCATTTCTAACAATAAATATATTGTCTTTGTAGTGTATTTATTTAGCTTAAAAAGGATTTGCAAATCATTGTATTCAGTTTTTATTTATATTTTACTCAACGCCAAAACTTTATTGGAATTGGGGTGGTGCGAAAACATTTTAGTGACATACATTTGACCCCCCAAAATAACATTAAGTAGACCCCTCATGCTGATTTAGTCCTTATTTTGCAAGTTAATAAAACAGCAACATCTGACATGAATCACCATTGTGGGAATTGAATGCTCCTGTGCAGGTTATGCTGCTGTGTCATCACTTGGAAAAACTAAGTGCTTCTCTGTGCAACATGTGTTTTTAATGTTACAAGGTTACATAAAGATGATAACAGAAAAAACAATGGGGAATTTAGGTGGAGGATTCTTAAAAACTTTTCTGAGATTAAACATGTCAGAAATATTGTTTCATATTGAAAAAAATCACAAAAGGGGGACAAAAAACTATTTTTGAAAGTATGCAAAAATCTGGCCTTAAGCCAATACCTTCTCTTTCATCAATGGGCTAATTTTACCACAGCCTTTACCTTAATTTCAAACTATGAATCACTTCATTTTGATCTGGAGTCAAATGTTTCTCTGCCAAAGATGCATACCTTAAATGTTGAATGTCAATGGAGTGTGTTAATAATGATAAGCTGTTTCATTTGGCTTATGAAATGAGAGGTTTTGATTGAAGGCTGACCTGCTGGAAAAGAGTAATCTTCTTGGCAACAGATGATGGAATTTCTTGTTCACAGTGAGAGCTCTGCGAGAAGGACATCCAGAGGTCTGAGTCACTCAAGCACAAGGACTGGTGGAGAGCTGGGAATGTGAACTGTAAAAGAGGGATGAAAAAAGGTAAAGGGCTCAAAACAGGTCATGTATTATTTATTAATTTACTTTTTGATAAAGACTATATATGAGGTTAGGGTTCAGAACAAGATTACTGTTAGCTTAGCCAAGCACTAGGACCTCAGGTTACTATAGTTAACAAATACTAAGGAAATAAAAAGGAGAGGTAAATATTTTCATTAATTGGAAAAAAAATTAGGCTTTAGAAAAAACTATAACTAACTTCAACAGTTTGGTAAGATTATAAAACTAACTCAACAAAATTAATGCATTCAAGAATGATGCGCAATTCTTAGTGCTAATTGGTCTCTTAGTGAATCTCCCCCTTACAGATCTTCCACCTTTTGGTTTGCACAATTTCTTTGAAGCAAAACAATAATTATGCATAAAGGGCAATATGACTGACTTCATTGTTTGGCAGGCTCTTATGCAAGCCAGCAAGAACAACTGATGTTGACAAGTACTCTGTAATTGATGTGGTCCTGCCGCAAAATAACTCTGGAAGAAAGCATTGTGCCCTAATCTTTACTTGCAATAGTTTCTTCCCAAATTGCATATGCAAAGGACAGAGTAATGATTATTAATGTGTGTGATGAGAGTGCATAAATGGGTTGTTGGTATGCATATCAGTGTTTTTACTTTAAGAGAGGCCACTGCTGCTTGTCTCCCGGGGTCAATCCAAGAAGGTAACTCCTGCAGAGAAAAAAGAAAAGTGAATCAAAGACAGAATGGACTAGTTCTGTCTCAAATTCAGAAAACCACTGCTCTTACCTCTTTCTTGAACATTTCTCCCACCATGGATCCGGTAAAGACATCCCATTCCTACAGCAAAGGCATCCTACATCATTATTTGGCACCTCCAAAGTTGCATAACTGAATGAAACACTGTTTATCCAAAAGATGCTTACACTCTCCTGGAAGAGTTCAGGGTACATGCCTCTCACAAAGTGCATTGCAAACATCAATTGGTCAGCCTGGGACAGAGTTAACGAGAGAGAAAGAAAGAATTTGATACATTTATAGAATATCTGTTAAGTAAGCCGAAGTGCCCTGGTCAAAAAAAAAAAAACAGAAACAAACAAATTCATGAAGGAGTACAAAATGTTAGCATCTCATGCAGATGGATGCCAGACATTCATATTCCAGCTGCCTAACATGCAGTTCAGCGTGTCTAACTAAAGGGCTTGTAAAGAGCTGCTACACTCTGACAAAAGTCCCCAAAGACCTTAAGAACTACACTGACTATCTAATGAGCCCTACACACACTCTCTGTTTCTTGCCTTTCCCTCTCTCTCTTTCTCAACTGTTGGAGGAGTGTAAGAGAGATAACAGAAATCCATTCGTCAAGATGCTTATCCCATTCCCACCCACAGAGAAAAACAAAGGACAATGACCCTGGTGGATACGTTTTATATGCCAGTCAGAGAAAGAGAAAAAGCTAAAAAAATTAGACAGACTGTGAAAAGTAAACTGACCAAAATTTATATACCTGCTCCTGCATTTACACACATGTAAAACAAAAAAAAAATCAGAAAATGGCAAAATGGAATGCCAACAATATCCCTCACCCAGACAGCATTGATTCTCTCTGCTGAGAGTGTTATTCCAAGCTGCTTAAAATGACTACAGAGGAGACTATGTATCCCTCTGATATCACCTACAGTGGATATAGAAAGTCCACACATCCCTATTAAAATGCAAAGTCTTTGGGGTGTAATAGTGACTCCAAGATACATCATTTTAAGAATTTTGTTTAGAATTGAGTCTGATGTTTTCCTTGATTTAACCGTCATCAACCATGATACTGTTGTGAATGGACCATCAGATGAAGTTCCAGCGTGAACGGCTTGGTAGTGTTATTAAAACGTTTTGAGTATTTATGTCATTGTATTCATTTGATCAAATACATAAGATGTGAAAATTGAACTTTGTGAATGTTTATAAACTGCTCTGTCTGACACCAAGACAAGACGGAAACCAAAGCAGACAGTACAAACTGAATGTGTCATAACTGCACCATGACTCAAACTAAACAACTCTTACAAAGACACCAGCCTTCTGAGTGCTCATAGCTCCCCCCACACTCAAAGGCTTAAACAAAAAATATTATGTGAAAGGTGTTATCACATAGACACCAGTGCAAACACAAGGGGGACACCCAGACACACAATCTTTTTGTTTTCCACTTTTAATGGCTCCTTTTCTGCTTCAAAAGTATGATCTCCTCAGTGTAAAACTCTCCAGTGTGCACCAGTATTTCAAAAACTAAAACTTTCTGTTGGTACAGTTGCATGCTCGCAATGGATTTTGACAGACATCAAACAACAGGATGGTTTGCTTACATGCCACTCAAGGATCAGGTTAGTGACAAAAAGAACATTTCACTGCTTGCCAAGTATTTTGCCATGATGAAATCACGACCTAAGTTTATCGCAGAAGTAGAGTTTGAGCCCAGTGTTTTTGAAAGAACAGTTTTTGAAAGATCTCGACCAATATAAGCGGAAAAGTATGGACTTGAATAAATGGATAAATAATCTTTGCTCAACAAGGGTTCAACAATCAATATATGGAAGCGATTATTTTCCACAGCCCTAATGTGCCTTGCCAGGGCTGGTCAGTTTCTTTAAAGTTGAATCAGTTGTGTTCAGTGATGGTAAGAGTAATTAAAAGTTGTACTCAAGTAAGAGTACTGGTACTTTAGAACAGTATGACTGTGTCCATACAGGATATGTGAGTGTGTGCACACAGTGGTTAACGTGTTTCTGGAAGAATCACTCGGCAAAGTGACTGTGGAACTTCAACAATGTTGTTTCTGCCATACTTCACACAAGTCACTTTGCTTCAGTGTGGGGCTGTGGAGATTTTGCATGCAGTCATGTGACTGCTTAGCTGTGTTTCTGAGTGTGCATGCTTTTGCGCATGTGTATGTTTGCGTGTGTTGTGCTGATAGCCTATGGACTAGTAAGAAATTTACTGCCACCTTGCTACAGCTAAGCAACACACACACACACACACACACACACACAGACAAGACAAAGAAATTAGATTCACCATTTACTGCCTGATCGATGCAATGATTGCCCTGTAGGTCAATATTTGACTCCTCATTACTGTGTTAGTAGTAGAGGTTTGATTGTATAAGTGTGTAAATGTATCTGTTCATCTGATTGTAGAGTTGGCTTCAACAATCAATAGGTATACTGCTTTGGTTCTACACCATATACAAACAAGAGTTTTTTCCATCACTGTAGACAAATCAACTATGTCAAAGTATCTTTTTGGCTCAATAGTATTTCAGCTTGTCAAAGTTATGCATTATTTGCCACAAGGGAAGACATGGCAGTGAAAGGCATATTTTGTGATGAGAAGGTCTGGGAGAGAGAAGCAGTAGCATGTATGAAGAAACAAATAGGTGTATTTTATTTTGAAAAGTGTTTGGTAATTTTAAGGTTAAGAACTTGAATGAGACTTATTCAGGTAAAATCTTATCTGAGGTTTTGCTAGACAAACCTTGAAATCAATTAAATTAACTCACATTTGTCAAATAGATGCATTTATTTCAATTTCAGAGCTCCTCTTAGAGTATCAGCTGAAAATTTTGAAATATTTCTCTGGAATATGACAAATGATGGGTTTGATGCCAAATTTGTTTACTTGTCAATGACTTGTTAATATCAATCATCATTGTAAATGACAGAGTTAAAAACAAAACAGTTTAAGGTGTTTTTTATTGTATTTCAAACCAGCAATACCTGTATTACAAAGAAAACCCTAACATTAATAACAATAATATCAGAGTGATGAGGCAATCAATCCTAAAAGATCCTGGCAGTCAATGCAGAGACTTTAAAATGGGTGTAATATGGGCTCTCTTTCTGGTCTTCATCAGCATTCTAGCAGTGGAGTTGTGCAGAAGCAGAAGCAGAAGAAATTTTCTTTCTTGAAAGACCAGAAAAGAGTGCATAATGATAATTGATTCTGCCTTGTGTATGTGAACCCATGTGGTGGTTGACGTGACGTAAAACTCATAACTTGCTGTCATTACCCACTTACTGACTTAGGGATGCTCAATTGCTCTGTCTGTATTTGTGTTTGTGTTTGTGTTACCTTGAAAAGTGAGCGGCAGACATACTCGTACACCATATTCTTCAGGCTGGATTCCAAGGCAGCAATCCTGGCTTCAGTGTTTTCTGCTTCCTGAACATAACACACATACATCCACAAGGGAAAGGTTAAATAAAAGAAAGAGGAATAGAAAAACAAATGAAAAGGGTTCAAGGGACATCGGCTAACTAGGAGATCTGGATGTTTTTTCTAAACCCTTGCAAATATAACCAAGAATAGATCTTTTTTTAACAATATCCTCTAGCTAAACATGTACTATGAGCACCTGTTCATTAAAAAGAAAAAAAGAAAAAAAAAACTTTAGCATTTTGATTGCTTTGTAATTAAGTCACATCAGAGTCAAGAGTCAAAGAACAGTAGTAAGCAGAGACAAACATCTCAATCTTCTTTGTCTTTTCCACCATTGAAGGTGAAAGTTATTTTTCACTTTTAGTATCTTTTGGGCCGGGGTGGCACATATACGAGTTTGTTGGGGGAATTGATACTGCTTGTGCTACATCAAAAACAAGTCTTGTGAGAAGGACGGGGAAAGTATTAAACAGCAACAGAGTAATTGGGGCATGAGAATCAGACAGATGTAGAAAACACAAGAGAGCTGGAAAAAAAATAGTGAGAAATTCCAAATGGGTTGACTCTTCCTGTCTTGTATTCATCATGCTTGTCTTCCCAATTTCCATCTCAGATCTCTGCTCAAAATTTGCTCAGTCTGTATTTAACTCATGTCTTGTGACTGAAAGAAAGTATGATATGTGTTTATTTTGTTCGTGCAAATATTCTTTCTTGACTGATTGGATTATCTGAATCTGCTTGGGCAAATAGGAGCAAGATTTGGTGAGTTGTGTAAGAGACGAGAGGTTTGAATTCCCTTCCAGATCTCCGGGAACATCCTTAACAGCTCATAAGTTTACATACCCCGGCAGAATTTATGATTTCTAGGCCATTTTTCAGAGAATTTAACGGTAATGATTTTCAGGAGGCATTTTGCCAAGAAAAATGGGCAGCTTTATCATCCGAGAAAATTAAGACCTTCATTCACAACTATCACAAAGACTTCAAGCTGTCATTGATGTTAAAAGGGGCAAAACATGGTCTTAAGAACTGGGGTATGTAAACTTTTGATCAGGGTCATGACTTCACCCAACCACTAACCGTGAGTGAAAGAAAAGATATCATTCATATTCTCTGAAAAATGGCCAAGAATTCATAGAGTATGTAAACTTATGAGCACAACGGTATCTATATATTAAAAATATATATATATATTATTTATTGCATTCACAGACAATATTGATCAAGTTTCATTTTTGTACAAGAAACTCAAGGTCTCTGTCTCTGTTCACTCACTGACTTACTGTCTACATTGCAGTGTGGACTAGCTGGACACAGTGGGTCAGTTGTATGGAGTGTTGGTATTTTTCTGTAACAGTTTGGTTTGGCACAACATTTGAGCTGGTCTCCCTCAAGTTTCCTGACATGTTGACAATTACACAATGAGTATTTTGTCGCTTTGACTGGCTAATAAGGGGTTCCTTTTTTCTCTAGCGGAGGCAAGGTAAGGCTGGCCTCTCAACTGACGGACAGGGCAAAGGACATGAGACATGCAGTGTCATACACAATGAGGCTCAAAAAGCAGGGCTGACAAACCTAAAAATACATATAAAGCAGGGCATGGTTTTTTTTTTCTTTCTTGCAATATTTTGTCGGAGAATCCAGGCTTCCTTTGGTGTCCATGAAAACTGCCACTGACCAAATGGCAAATTCAACTTGCTTGTTTGACACATAAAAGCAGAGAGAGAGAGAGCGAAAGAGGGAGAGAGAGTTAATGCTCGAATATTACCACTTTGCCTGAATATGTCTTGCGCACATGTACGCACACGCACACACACTCGCACACAACCACACACACACACACACAAAAAAAAAAAAAAAAAAGGAAAAAAAACATGTTACAGTGGTGACCAGCTGCTGCTTGGTGACATTCTTGGATGACAGCACTGGCTCTAGCAACCCACACAGGATTTGGGGAATTAGTGCAAAATCTTTCAACCCAATGTCTGTGTGTCTGTGTCCATTTCTGTGTGTATGTGTACATGTCTGTTGCTGAGTATGATTTCTGGTAATCAGACGGTGTTTTGTGTTCTGATGGAGAACAGCAGTAGGATACACAGCTGCACAGGTCAGACTGAATGACACTCAGAGATGAACATTAAAATAGAGTGAAACAAAACATGATGACTTCCACTGAAACAAATCATATTCAATAATCAAAACAAACAAGATGAAATGAAGTCAACGGCAAAAAAACCCCCAGGGATTGTAAATCAGCAATCGACTTAAGTATTTATCTCATAATGTACCAGTGCACAAAACTGTTTATATCTGTGACTTGCGCCAACAACAGTATAATCCCTCATTACTATGTGATTTTATGTCTGTACAAAGCCTGTCATAAGGAACATGCCGAATTGTCAGTTTTTCTTGACGCGCAAAAAAAAGAAAAAAAAACTAATGTTAAAAGCAGTTCAGAGTCGGAGCATGTTCACATACAACAGAAATCATGCAGGTTATGGTCCACAACACACTAATCACAGAAAAAATATTGAAGATAACCAATGATGCATACTCTAAACCTGGTTTAAACTGACAGTGTCATAGCTGGGCATACAAATGTGTGACAAAAAAGTTTTAGAATAAAGGAAAGAAGCTGGAAGAAAATGAAAGTAATGCAAGTACTGGAAGAAAGTCACCTTCTTGGCCTGGAGAGCTCTTTGAAAGAGGCGCAGGAAAGATGCAAGACTGAAGCGGTACATGTTGTTGATCCTTGACAGCTCTGTGATGACAAAATACATCTTGCTCGCACTCTCTGCAAGAGGCAGATAGGCATCCCGCTCCTAAAATTAGACAAAGAGAAGGTGAAAAAGGAAGGACGAAGGAAAAAAAGGAGGCATTCAGAATAAAAAAACAACTTTTTGGGGATGTAGTGAATACAACAGGTGAAAAAATGGCTGGGGTGCGGGATTTACAAGAAGAAAAAAAGAAAAACTGAATGCTTTTCTATCAAGCTGTAAAGCTGGAGAAGGGGAAATGAGAATGGACAGCTTAAGGTTTGATAAGACAGAAAATGTCAAGAAAACAGAAAGGTGTAGAAAGGTGCAGAGGAGGCAGGAGTAGTAAGATAGACAGGAGTAGTAGATGCATGAATAAATAAAAACAGAAGGGTGAAAAAATGTAAGCTGGTTCTGGTGTAACACTGCACCCTAGAGGAAGAATATGTCATGCACCTACAAGAAGTTCTTGTTTGCATGTGGGAATTGTGCATTTGGGACTTTTAAAATGTATACCAGTTAGCGTTATTAGTGGTATGACTGAAACTGTATTAAATATTGTATATTTGTTTTCAGAGTCAGTGAATACTGGGCAGTGAAAATATACATACAGGATAGAATGCGGAAGTTGTTTAACTATGCAAAAATTTTAATATTGAACAAGAAATTATTATACATAATGTTACAATGCTTTGTGTGCCAAAAGCCAAGTACCTGATCGAGTGATGCCTGCAGTCTGTGTGACTCCAGAAGTGACTCCTGGATCAGGGCACTGCTTGCCTTGGTTTGGTTCAGACTGTCTATCAGCTCCCTGTTTTCCAGAATATTACCCTGAGCTGTTGCCAGGGTCTGACACAAAAAAGACATAAACAGAAGTTTAGACAAGGTAATTGATAAAGAAAATGGGAAGAGGATGCCCCCCCCCCCCTTGACAGTAAGGAAGTGAGATCACACCATCCTGTATTTGGCTGGCTAAGATCTAAGATATCATAACGTGTGGGGCCAAAAGTTGTCATTCAGTGTCAGCCTAACCCTCTTCTAAACCTTTGATCGAGTGTATTGGTTTGCCTATTTCACTTTGCAGAGTCCATTTTTTGGAAAGAACTGATACAACTTATTCAAGTAAATGCACATATAATAGATGAAATGGAGCATGGGAAAGAAAAGATGAATATGCTCATACAATGCGTGTACAATGTGTATGCCTGTGTGCGCGCAAGGATTCCGGTAGCCTTTGAGTACCCAACGAAACAATCATTGGGTTAAGTTTGGACGCTGTGTTCAGGTTTGATTCTGAAAGTATATTTGCAAGAAGCAATGGCTTTGTTGCCTGGAAGTACTGCAGATTATGTATGTGGACAGTAGCAGTGATATTTTTTGGCTGTTTTCAACATATGACTAGCCTTTTTCAACTGGGAGTTTGGAAGTGGATTCTTTTGTGTAAGAAAAAAGGATCAAGGCAACACTACCAACTTTTTTGATCCCTCGTTTTCTACAAGATTTGATGAGACTTGCAGAAAAGCATATTTGTTTGAATAGTATTTGTCAGTTCAAAAACTATCTTATCCTAAAAAGTATCATATGTAAGTACCTGGGGGAGCCTAAGTGATGATGCCATAGTTAATCAACCATGGCTTACAGACAAACACATCCACCTTTCACCATGATCACAAAGACAAGTGTCCAATATACAGCAGTAATGCTGCCAAGTCACTCCATAAAAGAAATCTGGTGGTGATCCATGGAAGGAAAGGAGGGAGAGATCACATTCTTGTTCCAATTCTAACAGCCTGATCTAGTGTAACTTATATTCTGTCTTCAGTGAAAAACACCAGAGTAAGAAATAACATAGTCAAACAAACTCCATGATAAATTGGACACTTCTTTAAAAAAAACAAACAGTCAAAAGTCTATCAATAAATGAGTAATTTTCACTATTGATAGACTTTGCACCCCTTAAATTCTATTTTACACACCATCACACAATGAATGATTTAGGTTGAACTATATGAACCTCTAACAGTGATTCTTCCAACTGAGCCAGCTGGATCTTCTTGTCTTCCTCTTGTTGTAGGAGCCTTGTTTTTTCCGTCTCCAGTTCTGGCTTCTCCTGCTGAATGGTCAATGCCAGCAGCTAATACACAGAGATACACAGACAAGTTGTGAACCAGACATTCAGAAGGACAACAATGTTAGCACGTACTCCTCATATAAGTTTAGAAATAAAGGTGGTATGGTGAGCAGCCACAACAAGATGAGGTTGGCTTGTGGCACTCATTCCATATGGATNAAGCAATGGCTTTGTTGCCTGGAAGTACTGCAGATTATGTATGTGGACAGTAGCAGTGATATTTTTTGGCTGTTTTCAACATATGACTAGCCTTTTTCAACTGGGAGTTTGGAAGTGGATTCTTTTGTGTAAGAAAAAAGGATCAAGGCAACACTACCAACTTTTTTGATCCCTCGTTTTCTACAAGATTTGATGAGACTTGCAGAAAAGCATATTTGTTTGAATAGTATTTGTCAGTTCAAAAACTATCTTATCCTAAAAAGTATCATATGTAAGTACCTGGGGGAGCCTAAAGGCCCTTTTCCACTGACTCGCCTTGGCCCTACTCTACTCGGCTCTACTCGGCTCTACCCGGTTTGTGTTGCATTTCCACTAGCGCGGTACTACGCGGCAGACGCCAGTTTTTAGTACCTACTCTACCCGGGTTCCAAGCGAGTAAAGCCGATACTAAAAGGTGACGTCGACGGACTGCCGGTCACTCATTGGTCAGAGAATGTCCTCACTAGAATCACTTACAGGAGGCAAACAAATAAGTCCGCCATGAGTTTTTAATGACATTTAAACCTGACGGCACAGAACCAAACTGAACAAACACAAAATACAGCCCTAAAATGCACCTTCATGATTCCTAAATAAGTTAAAAGTCCCTTTTAAACGAAAAAGAAGTTAACAGCAAAGATAGTTCGCTTTAAAGAGTCTTTTAAATTAAATCACAGTTCGTCGGCGCAGGAGCGATCTGTCTGCTACGAGAGTCTTTAAGCACCAATCAGTCCATTAATCCACAGGGATCCAAAAAGGAAAACCAGTTCAAAGAAGAATTATTGAGCAACAAAAAATCTCCGGTATACCAGGCCCAAAAATCAAAAATTAAAGCGATCTCACTGGATCCAGTGAAGAGTTAATGTCGTTAAGCAGCGCCTTCGTTTCCCTCTGCGCGCAGCAGCACATGGCTGTTGTTTACCTCCGCTCCTGACACTGAGCCGCTGTATTACTTTAATGAAATCTTTTGAAAGCTTTGTTTTTTCCTTTACAGACCACGGTGGCACATATGTAAGTAAAAAATTATGTTTGTGTCGCGTTATAGATGACATGCACGCACTTCTGCGCAGCACTTTAGCGCAGCTGCTATAAAATCCACGCCCACCATGAGCCTGGAGCCGGGCTAGTGGAAAAGCTAACCAGACCGAGTAGAGTCGGGTAGAGTAGAGCCGAGCCGAGTAGAGTAGGGCTGGAATTGTATAGTGGAAAAGCGCCATAAGTGATGATGCCATAGTTAATCAACCATGGCTTACAGACAAACACATCCACCTTTCACCATGATCACAAAGACAAGTGTCCAATATACAGCAGTAATGCTGCCAAGTCACTCCATAAAAGAAATCTGGTGGTGATCCATGGAAGGAAAGGAGGGAGAGATCACATTCTTGTTCCAATTCTAACAGCCTGATCTAGTGTAACTCATATTCTGTCTTCAGTGAAAAACACCAGAGTAAGAAATAACATAGTCAAACAAACTCCATGATAAATTGGACACTTCTTTAAAAAAAACAAACAGTCAAAAGTCTATCAATAAATGAGTAATTTTCACTATTGATAGACTTTGCACCCCTTAAATTCTATTTTACACACCATCACACAATGAATGATTTGGGTTGAACTATATGAACCTCTAACAGTGATTCTTCCAACTGAGCCAGCTGGATCTTCTTGTCTTCCTCTTGTTGTAGGAGCCTTGTTTTTTCCGTCTCCAGTTCTGGCTTCTCCTGCTGAATGGTCAATGCCAGCAGCTAATACACAGAGATACACAGACAAGTTGTGAACCAGACATTCAGAAGGACAACAATGTTAGCACGTACTCCTCATATAAGTTTAGAAATAAAGGTGGTATGGTGAGCAGCCACAACAAGATGAGGTTGGCTTGTGGCACTCATTCCATATGGATATTCTAACAAAAGCCCTGATTTCATCAGAAGTGAGAGCAGAAAACGGGAATTGTGTGAATTAGTAGGTTACCTGTCCTCGTAAGCCTGCCCTGGTGGTAGTGAAGTTGACCTCAGTGACAACTGATACAGCATCAGGTGGAATAAAGGGGGTTGGATTCCGTGTTGCCATGAAGAGGCGGAAGTCTTCATTGTAATCAATAACCTTGTCTCCTATCTGAACCACATATCTGGGACCTTTCGGTGCACATATGTGATAGAGTGTGACAGGGAGAGAGAAAGATGCTTTGGTGAACATCATACAATGTATTTCATGGCCTCTATTCTATCTATTCTTTCACTCACTCCTCCATCCTCTGTCTTCTAGTTGTCTGCATTGCAGCACTGGCATGCTCGTGTTTTGCCTCTTTTTTCATCCTGTCTGACTTTAAAGTGGATAACTTGCTCTTATTCACACTTTGTTTGCCCCCACTCTTTTCACATCTGCTGCAAATAGGCAGCCACCTCTCCCTGGATGATTCATACACTATTTACAGGCAGGTTGCAAACCTCTGTTAAAAGTGTCTGCATATTTAAATCAAATACCTCAGAATAGTACGCAATTACTTAAAGCAAAAAAGTGAGAAATTGTGTCTGACGTCAAAAGGGCAGATTTATAGACAGGAATACATAAATAGAGAGCTCATCTGCTTGCTGATTTATAAAGAGAATATCAATTTTCTCTAAATGCAAAGTAATTCAGCTATGTGGATTCTTTATTGGCCCAAAGCCACCTTTTTAGAGCTCAGGTGAATTAATATAATATATATAATTATCCTTAAAAGACTGATTCATCTTTTTCCAGTGCCAATATTATTTGACCTTCACACTATAAAAATACTTGTTAAATCAATGTCTAAAGAGGAAGATGTTTCAGGACAGAATTATTCCCCCTGTTAGCCCTTTTTGCAAGTATGTAGCTATGAAAACCCCTGACAGGTCCTTATCTGCTTGTATTAAAAACTAAAAATGATATGTGAAATGACTTGGATTTCACTAAATTGTGAAAGAGTAGGCTCTGAGTTAAGGCAAGAGTACATATTTATTTCATTTTTTGTAGTGGCTGGTGAACACTTCAAATCACACTCGGACAAGTCAAAATGTCCATTGAATTATTTTTCCCAAACACACGCTGTAAAAATATTGTATGTCAAGTGTGCAGACCTTGTGCTATGAGGTCTCTCCTCAGCAGCGGGTAGAGCACAGGTTCAACTCCATCCATCTCTTGGATGATGAGTGTTTTTCCAAATCTGACTGCAAGCTCCAAAGATGTCATGAAATTACTGTCCTGAAGAATGCAGACACACAAACACTATTTTAGGAAATGGCAACTTCAAGAATTGACTGATTTATGATAACGTACATGGAGACATATCATAGACAATAACTGCTAACCTATCAACTGGAAAATACTTTTACTGATAAATATTGGAACAAATGTGAGATAATAGTTTGAATATCTTTGTTGTTGATTTTTTTACATTAAGATAGCTCTATGACCAGCTGTTTACATTTACTTAAGTATTCTTTTTTTCATCGTGGTTGATGGAAGTTAAAATTTGTGAACACACTAGAGGTAAACCAGCTCAGTGTACCATTTGTGCATCTCTAGAGTGCTCCTGCCTGGTTCAGTTATATAATAACCAAACGGTGAAAAACATCAGGTAGTAGCGACAATTACTGTCACAAACAAAGAACATACTCTGTCAAGAAATAAAACAGAAGCACAATATTCCAAGTAAAGCACAATAAAAGGAAAGGAGAGAGACTTCAAACATTTTACTTACAAGACCAAGAATGGTAATAAGAAAATGGAACTGAGTGAATGAATGCATTTTAATTAATGTGAATCAATGCCACACCTCTAGTGACTTAAGAGCAGAGACAGAAACCCTCAATTATACGCTCTGCCAAGCAGAGATGGACACTAAGAGATAAACCAAGAGACCTACATAGCTTGGCTCCATGTAAAAGTGGCTAATGATGAAAATCTAATGAAGCACTTCAAAACACATAAGGATGGAATTGCATGACTCTTGTAGATTAAAATCCCATTGATCTATTGATTGATTTAGCCATATAAGAAAAATAGCCTTTGAGCATATGCAGTAAAGACTGTTAAAAATTAAACAAAACACAGAATGCCCCCTTGAAGTGTCTTCTTCAAGATGTGTGAGTGACTTGTGTGTGTTTACCTGTTGGTTGATAACCTCAAGTCTGTTCTGTTTAAGATGTGTTCGTAACCACTCCGTAGCTCGGGATGATGGGTCAATCAGGAACGGGCAGGCAACACTCTGAGTTCAGAACAATGATAAAGAACTTTGTTTCAGGTTGTTGTGATGGGGTAGTTTCACTGAGAAGGATCAGTTTCTGGGGTAAAGTGTGCTGTGTGTGTGTGTGTGTGTGTGTGTGTGTGTGTGAGTGTGTGAGTGTGAGTGTGTGTGTGTGTTTGAAGTTCAGTCCTGTCTCTCTGCTGTCGTTCGAATCGACCACACGTCACTCTGGTACAAGCCAAAAGACTGAAGTCAACCGACCTCCTTTCATCCTCTGCTATTCTACTTCATGGTCTCTTGAATTTTCTGTCTCAAACTATTTCAAACCTGTTTATTTGTTGGCTTTATTCCTTGAGCCTTTTACACTCAACCCACGGACAGAAGTGACCCTGGACTTCGATTTTCAGTTTTTGTGTTATATGCAACTGCACATAGTGTCTCCTATCAGTCTTTTCATAAGTCGGCTAGTGATTTGGAGCACACTGAATATTTACTTATCCAAACGACAAGATATTTTCTATAAACACAAACACACATAAACAGAAACACACAATGGAGACAAAAACACCAACAGTGGAAGAAACAGACAGGTCACACCGAACTAAATGTGAACTATAAGGATGATTGTGGAACAACTTCTTACCCGCAGATTGAGAGCATTGATCTGAAGGCAGCAATGATAAAAACAACACATAAAACTCAGTACAGACAAATGGGAGGTGGATTGATGGTGTTCATGGGCAGGAGTTTAAATAAAGTATTTGTTATGGAGTATTTGTCACACCTATACGGTAAGCTAATATCAAACTTTTGTAACCTCTTCCACCAAATAAATAAGTAAAAGTAAGTTAAAATAACAAAATGAACTGAGAAGAGTCAGTGATAGAAAACTATGACTTATGACTAAACTGATTGAATGGTTTGATTGTTTTCAACTGAGCTTTGTGATGACGGGAGTTAAAATAAAAAACAACACAATGTCCACGTTTCCAAAAATAATTGATGTTTCACCTGAAGTATCACGAGTGCATTTTCCATGGAGAGATCATCCGATGGCAAACCCTGACTCTTCCAGATCAATTGCTCACTCTCAGAGCACAGGAATGACCGTAAGTCAAACTCTGAAAAAACAATCGACAAAGGTTAACATAACTTTTGCACTTTTGCTTTTTTAAATCAAACTTTTGATATTGCAGCAACTCTTGAAGCCATCTTACCACAAGATTTAGCTCAACAGAAGTGCCTTACTACGCTACACAACACTTGAGTTACTAACTTATCTTGACAACTAATTCCTCGGGGGTGTCATTGGATGTACGTACAGTTTATAAACGATAACTAGTTATGAAAGGCTCTGCTGTCCGGGCATTTCTCACACATCTTAGGCTCTCCAGGAAAGACTTTTCCTAAAATAATTATTTGGCTGAAGCAATGAAAACACATCACTAAGTGTTATAAGAGACAAAAGACATCTTATGTGAGCCACTTGTATATAAGCTGTGAAGTCATGAGCAGAAAGCTAGTTTGGTAAATTATCTATAAAAGATATATGGAAAAAAAACGTAAAAAGGTTCAAAGATTTTCATAGGTGGGGGTGATTTTTATACGCTAGAACATGGTCACTTACAAAAAAAGAAAAAATCAAACATTAGGGTGCCTGTAAGTCTTAATGAAAAATCACAAATCGCATACATATCCTTGTGACAATGACTGTATGGCTGACTATGAAACATCATGTGCTGCTGTCTTGGGCCAGGACTCCCTTGTAAAAGAGATTTTTTTATATCAATGGGAAAACTCCAGGTAAAATAAAGGTTAAATAAATAATCCTTGAACTTCAGTAGTTGCCCTTGATTCAGCTATGGACAGCAAAGCTAGCAAATCTTGCATGTTTACTTTGTTTACCTCATATATAACAACACAGTACCTGATACAATTTGTGGGCAGTGTTTTTTTGTTTTTTTTGTATATACTGTTTCGTACGGGACTTGGTATACACTGCTGTCACGGAGTTCCCTTGAAGAATTAGCAGTGGCATATTTACTCTGTAGTCCAGATTGAGCCATCCAAGTCTCCAGACAGTCTCTTCTACGGTCTTCAGAAGCTGCAGATAGATACGTGATGAAGGCTGCAGCAAGCATGGCCCTCAGAGGGAGCGTGTCCAATTCATTCTTTATCTCAGACATCTGAAAGGGCGAGGCACGGAGTGAAGAGGAGCAGACAAGACAGAAGAGCGAGAGGGGAAGACAGGCAGGTGGGTGATTAGGGAAGGAAGAGAAAAAAGGTAAAGGTATCAAATGGATTATTAGGAAAGAAACAAAAAGGATCAGCATGGGCAATAACCAGAACATGACAGGTTTTTGGCTTCTCAAAACATCCAAAATGTACCTCCTAAATAATAATAACGCTCCAAATACTAACAACCTTCATGAAATTAATACTAGGTTTTTTTTTTCCTGTTTGTCAGTTTTTTAAGCAGTCTGTCGAGGATCATAAATTCACCATTGACCATGTTTGACAAATACTCATAGTGTTAAATACTCACTGAATAATAGCATTCTAGACTGGTTTCATGGTTTCAGGAACATGTAGTTTATGGTACTACTGGTATCAACAATGCATTCACATTCTGTTTTTTGCTTGATGAAAAATAAGACCAATTTTTACAAATGCTGTGTCGCTGTTTACCTTCTCTCTGTGTGTTTTCCCATCTCTGTCAAACAGTAAAACATCCTAGAGGCATTAACATACCGCAAAACACAGCAAGAGCAAAGTATACAGAAGATTTAGGAATGAGGTGTGTATCTGTTCATGTGTATATGAGTGAAAAAACGTGAGCAGAGAGTAAACCAGCTCTTTGGTAAGGGCCTTCAGGGAGGCAGTACTGTCGGAGGCAGTGTGTGCGCAAGAGTGTGTGTGTGTGTGTGTGTGTGTGTGTCAGTGAGAGATTGAGTGTTTTAATTAAGGTGCAGACAGATGCTGTAGAGAGGAGTAAAAACAGCCAGAAGGGACTCAAGACAGCGGGATACATCCCCCTGTCACACACACTCACTCACAATCATCTGTACACACACACCTCCTGTTGCTCTAACATGGTAAATGAGTCCCTTTTAGTATATGTGCAACCGCCCACAAAAGTACACAGATCATAACTACCTGTGCGTTCCACCTTGTGTGCTCTCCATCTAGTTGAGATATGAGTTGCTGGGCAGCAGTGATCGTGTCCTGAGCTTTTGTCACCTCAGCCTCTAACTTTGCTGCTTCTGTTGTGTGACACTGAAACCTGAGGAAAGGAAGAAAAGAAGGAGACAGTAATAAGATAAGATGACTTCAGATTTCTAGGTCGCACTCTCAGAACCAATTCAACTCTTTTTATCTAACCACATTGCCTGCTTAAATGCTATGGAACATGACATGAACATTCTGATGTGAAATTTTGTGTCAGCATAAGCATAGCAGGTGAGTGAGGTAAAGAAAGACCAATATGTAGACAGGATGGAGAAGAGGAGAGAAGAGCAAATGGCCATAAGAGCAAAGAAGTCTGTCAGTTCTTTTCAAAGTAAAGGCAAAAAAACTACCAACAGGAATGGATGAAAAAGATAAATGAGAGGGCAAATAGTCGGGGGAGACCAAAGGTTGGCAGTGTTCAAGGAAAAGGCACCGCAGCGAGCTAACAGGCTGAGTCAAACTGGCCGTGCCAAGTGCTGAACTATGACCAAATAAGAAGTGAATGGCCGGTTTCCAGCCAATTTAAGGGTAAGAAATATCCACCCTCCAGGCATCACAAATTGTTTGTAACTTTGTTTAAGGTATGATATGAAAAGTACATGGAGCAGAGAGGAGGTGGTTTTGCATGGCTGGCAGAGCGTGAAAACACAGCTACAAAAGAGGTTGTAATCTCTGTTTTTGCGTTAGCCTGCTAGTCAACGTAGCTCCAGAAGATAGATGGAGACAGCATTATTTTCAGTGATGTCTGTTCTTCAATTTCTTCAAAAAGAAATTTAGTTTTCTACATATGTGAAATACAGACAACATGAATTGATCAAAGCTGGAAGGACCAAAAGTTAGACGACAAAGTAAAAAAAGACCATACTTTTCTTTCAACTCATGGACCCTGGCTCCAACAGAGTTCAGCTGGTCCTCCAGTTTATTCTTCCTACTCTCTGTTTTCCTGAGGTTTCTGCATAAATCACACACACACACAAACACACACACACACACACGGACACACACGGACACAAATAAGAACAAAACACAAAAAGGGAAACCAGCTGATTTGTTGTATTGTAGAGTTGTAGTTGTAGCTGATTGTTCTCAGGTATTGTCTGCTTTGTATGTATCTGTGAGCATTGGTGTGCTTGTGTATTCCTACTCCTGTAGTCCAGCCTGCTCCCTCTCCAGTGGCTCGATCTTCTCCAGAACGTGGGAGTACTGGACATTGGCTTTGACCCAGGCAGCGAGAGGAGCAGCTGCTGCACTAGCACGCTTTGCATTCTGCCCATAACGACACCAGTAGTATCACAAGTAAGAAACAACAAGGAAAAACAGCTGACACAACCATCTTCAGCTGACACAAAAAGCAAAAAGGGCAAGGTAAAAATATTCACATAGATCTCATTTTTATTCTGCCTGTGTGTGCAGCTAACCTTGGGATCAAATGAGGCCTTGTTCCTGTTTAGCAGTTCTTCCACACTCTGGCGTATCTCAGGGGTGATATTCCTGGCCTCAAATGTAGCGATGTCCTCCCTCACACCTCGCTTAGCCAAAAAGCTATAGAAAAAAAAGAATACAGAAATGCAGCTGTGTAGAATTACCTGACTTTAAACTTCATGAAAATCTAGCTATTTTCTACCTTACATCATGCTTCCTAAACTGTTAGAAAGAGAAAGGGAGTTTTTACCCAGAAAGAGGAACTTCATGTTTACTCAAGCTTTGAATAAGGGGGACTTACATCATTCTTAATGCAAGTGAAAACAGTTGCATGTCATTCTCTTTATTAGTCATATCAAAGACAACCCTCTCTCTGCCTATCACCTATGTTCTAAAACACTAATTCTACCTCTTGGTCTGTCTAATCTTGTAAAGGTGGCAATGCTCAGAGTCATACTGTGCCATTATATAAACAAAAATAGTTTTTCAGAAGATCTATTTACAGCAGTAGCCAAAAATTATCAGAACACTTAGCATCTTAAAGAGGTCTCGGTTATTTTATTGAATTGGCCATTTAAATAACACAAAAACACATAAAAGAGTATTTAAGTCATAATTATGCTACATAAACTGTAGAGTAGAGCCATCATAAAGAGATTTAGGTCATTTTACCTATAAAAAGGACCATTGAAAAAGGATGGATTGGCCTCTTTCAGTCTGAACCTCAACCCCATTCAGCAAATTTGTGATAAAGTAAACTAGACAGATGTATTGTACAGTCAGAGAAAAGCTTTTGGCTTGAGCTGCAGAGGGCATGGGATTACATTAGTGTTGAAGTTCTCAGGAAATAAATTGCTACAAAAAGCGAGAAACCAAACATTCAAATTAAAAGTAGATAAAAACAGGAGGACTCACTTCATCTGGTATTTTATGTGCTCAGGGCATTTATCTGCATGTTTTATGATCATGTTTTGGAGGCAAAAAGAGGTCAATACTTTCAGAGATGGCAGGGGTTCTAACAATTCTATCCACTAATGCATGTTATGTATTTCGTCAATTATCTTTTTTCCCTTTAGGCTTAATATGTTCTGATCATGTGAGCGGTGAGAAGTTATAAATAGCCCTGTTAAAATGAGCAGTGTTTCATCTGCATGGTAAAAATCCCTGGTTATGGATTCCTAACTCACTATTTACTTGGATGCTTATCAAAGAGTTCCATTTTGGACGCACCTGTACATGCTTCAAGCATTCAATCAAAAGAATCTGATAATACAGAGTTGTCTCAATGGCATGATCTGCCAGGGGTAGTGAAAGAACAAAGTGGTTGTGAGATGGAAGATGGTCTGAGGAACATGCTCCAAAACTTGTTAACTTTCTCACATTCTATTTAATCATCTCTCTTTACAATATTTTTTTTAATTCACATTCATTTCATCTCTTCCGGTCTTACCTCTTCATGCTGACCCAGGAAGTGTCAAAGATGCCCATCAGTCTCAGTACCCCCTCCAGAATATCTCTGATGACATCAGGGGGCATGCGGAGTGAGCGAATCTCAGACAGGGCTTCAGGTCTGATGTTTCCAACTGCACGTTTAGCTTCATCTACCAAAGGCTGGAGAGCAGAGAAGTTCAGATGAGTGAGGGATACGGAAATAAAGAGAGGGTAAACACAGATGGGGTGGCAATTTTGGGAAAAGATTGATGCTTCTGTAGGATTTTTTTTTTCTATAGCAGAAGCTCAAATCAATCAGAATCAGACAACTTGCCTGTACTTCCTTCAGCTCATCGTCTATTTTAGCTTTTCGCTCTTCAATCTTGGAGACTTCATGTGCCATCTTCCCTTTTATTTTTTCCATTTCTGTCTTCTGGTCACTGGTATTCTACAAGGAAAAATGACAGTGTGAAATTTTTAACGGGGGTTTGAAAATAAAGTCCCTCTAATGTTTCAAATTCTAAAACAAAACATCAAAAATTTACACTGTTTACTCATTTGAAATTTCCAGCATTTGATGCAAAGGTACTACTACTTAAACTACTTTTTTAAAATAAAATATTTTCAGTTCTACTATCTTAAGCATCTCAATTCAACATACCACAGACCTCATTCTTCTCTTTCTCTTCAACTGCCACCTGCTCTGATTTTTTTCAGCCCTACCAAAGCCATTATCATTTCTACACATACTTTGTTTCACATCTGAATCTCTTTGTCCTAGTCTTCCTCTTTTTTCCCTCCCTGCTGACTCCATCTCAACAGGAAAACCAGCCACTATGGCCCTGAGCGATGAAACTTGACATTAATTATCACTCTGCAAACTGACTCCTCTGACGGTTTTTCTTTGTTTCTTCCCTCTCTCTCCATCTCTCTCAACAAGAGGAACCCCCACAGAGAGACAGACAGAAGGATATCCTGACTAATGAACAGGAGTTTAGCTTCCATTTCTCTTTTTGCATCTATCTATCCCTCCTCAAGACAGTTAGCAATGGGAAATGTGAACGTGGATACAAGTGAAAAAAAAAAACACTGGAGGGGAATTCACCAAACAAACAAATGTGTATTCCTCCAGAAATTAAATAAATAGTGTCTTCACAGCAGGGGAGCCACAACTATGAGAAAAAAGTTACACAGACGAATATGAGCTAAGTAATTTGAAAAATACAAACATAAGATAAAATGAAAGACTAATTTAGAGAATAAGAGGACAGGAGAGGAGAGGTGAGTAGAAAAGAAAAGAGAAGAATAGAATAAAATAGAAAATAGAATAAAAAATAGAACACAAGAAGAGGTCTAGCAGGGACAAGAACTGCCGCAAGAGTTCAGGGGAGGAAAGCCACAACTTGGAGGAGACATGAAAACCCACAGGACCTTTGTCTGGCCTGCCACTGAGAGTCAAAGTTACACACATTAACATACGAACAAGACAGACACACACAACCACACAACCGTGCACTCACACACACACCTGCATTGAGGTGGTGATTTCCTGCAGGGCAGAATCTGCCTCCTGTTGTTTAGTCTTTAGAAGTGCACTCTGCTCTGCAGCTTTCCTCTTCAGCTCATCCACTAAAGTTTTAGCTTCGTTCAGCTTGGACACACCAGCCTGCGGAAAAAAGTCAAACAATGAAGAGAGAGGAACAGAAAATGATTCTCATCTAATCTCAATGGTTTGGTACAGTGTGTTCCAAATTCTTGAGCCTAGCTTTTTGGGAATTGCTTAAGGTGTAGTCACATTCTGCTTTGTATTGGGGCCTGTTTCCTTCAACCCACCGCACTGTTGCCGGCTGTATGTCAGCTTCACACTAAAAACTAACCATGACAGGATTGGTAGTAAACATACTTAAGAATTTGGGACAGTTTTCCCTGAAAACAAAATCTTTTTGTGTATCCTTCTTTCACACTTCTATTGTACCTGCAAATGTTTCTGTCTGGTAGTC
Organism: Thalassoma bifasciatum; assembly: GCA_008086565.1. Lineage (NCBI taxonomy): Eukaryota > Metazoa > Chordata > Actinopteri > Labriformes > Labridae > Thalassoma > Thalassoma bifasciatum. The sequence continues at coordinate 613,082 of RPOG01000051.1, read as the reverse complement.
AGCTGGCTCAGCTTCCGGTTACATAATGTAGTGTAAACATGAAGAAAGGACATGTACTGGCTCGGTGTTGCGCCACGTTCTCTACATGACTCATGGACCATCAGAAACAAGCGGCACAGCTCCCCCTGTGTAGAACCAGCTAAAAGAAAGGAATGAACAGACCCTTGAGCAATAAAGGAGGTCAAATTCAAAACATGAGAGCAGCTAAACAAATAATGTTGAATAATTCACTCCAAATCAAATGACAGAGAAAGAGTTTTTTCCATTCTCTTTGTCAGAGAAGTACTTTGAAGTGGACTCTAATTTTTACTCCACATTTTTGTGGAGTAAAAGATTGTGATTAAAAGAAACATGGTGTAAATCTGCACAATATCAACATAAAAACGATCTCAATCAATTAGACTAATTATTTGTTACATCTACTTTGAATCACTCATACAGATTAAGATAAGATGTGCAGTGTTCTATTTGGGTTGTTTTTTAAATGATGAGAGATGTTTAATATCTGTAACATACCTGAGCTTTTCCCCTTTGTTGCCTTGTCTCTTTCACTCTCCTCTCCTCTTTCCATCTTTTCAAGCAGCAGCTCAGGGATCTGACATATACAGGTTCAAACATCCCATATGTTAGGTTGTAACCAAGAGCAATAATACAAAAAATGATAGACCCCTTTTCTTACCAAGTATCAATAGTACACTCACCAAAAAGTATTTCACATGTTTCTAGTGTGAATCTCAATACTTAACACTTAGCTTATTATGAAAACAAATGTTGTGTTTTGTGATTTTCTTTGTACTACCCCTAATAAGTGGTGCACTCACCTTCTTCATACTCCTTTCTGACCATCCTTCCATCCACTGCACAGAGCATTTGCGATAGAAAGCTGGGTTACTGTCACAGTTGATGGTGAAGTTAGAGCTGGAGCTGTCCATGATCAAAACAATGTGTAGGTTTTGCTGGATTCCTTAGGGGTAAGACACACACACACACACACACACACACACACACACACACACACACACACACACACACACACACACACACACACACACACAAAAACACACGACAGAAAAGAGGAGTTGAGAATAAACAATGAAGGTGTTGATTATGAACTGTTGGTTGAGACATACCGGGGTTAAAGGAGACAAAAGGAGTTAGGGGTGATAGTTAGACATTTTAGGTCACTTATGTTCTCCTTCAGGCTTATGGCTTGAGGAAATTTTATATTTAAAGTTGAACAGAGAAATCTGAAATTGCTTTTTGTTGGTTTTTGATTTGATTCCCAAGTAGCAACATCGGCCTAAATGGCACTTAACCATTTTCACAGTATATGGTAGCAATAACGGGTATGGTAACTGTGTGGATTATAGTGAGACAGCTCTTCTAACTGTACCAGTGTGTTTTCTTTTTACCTTGACATGTTTCAACAACAAACTCCCTGTAGTCTTTTTTTTTTTTTAACAAGAGCAACATCTCAAGACTCTTCTGAGGAAAACTGTAGGAAGTTTGTGGTTTAAACATAAAAGGAGAAGTAAAACAACCCTGGTATAGTTAGTTTTAATAACTTTTTAAACAGTACAGAAACATAATAAACATAGAGATATTGACTTACAGATAGCCAGAGGTAATCCGCCCTCAATAACATATATGCACTTACTGTAGGAAAAGTAGTTATAGAGTGGACCAGTGAATCCGTCTTGAGAAACAGCATCTTTCAGGGGAGAAAGAAGAGGCTCCAGCTCTTCTGGCGTGTATAGACCTGGTACTTCACCTAAATTGCAACAGAAAACATAGTCAGGATTTCCTTTGACATTTTAATCTGTGGAAAGGAGCTGATTTAAAGATATTAAGGCCTTGACACATGCAGTTTGTAACCTATGATTGGAATCCAGAGAAGATTTTGCTAAATATGTTCCACTTGCTAAGGGTGCTTACAATGTAAACATAAAAATATCATGATAAGAAGATCCTCTCTGACTTGATATTATTGTTCTGCTCTATATAAATCTAAAAGTGAAATATGCTACACTTCATAAGAGGTTTGGAACTTTTGGAAATATACTTTGACAGAAGACTTGTCTTCACCAAGTATCAATGCACACAGAGGAATGAATTAAACCTCAGTTTGGAAACAGGTGAGACATGTAAAACAACTTTCCTTTGGTCAAGACATTTTAATTCTAATTTTCCAGTTGTTTTACAATAGCTGATCAAGGGATTGTGTTAACTATGACTGTGGCTGTGATGATTATTTTGAAAAGCTTGGGCAATTTTGAACATCAAGACCAGTAGTTTATTCTATAGAAATCTAACATGTGCAAGTAAACAAACCATCTCCTCCCCTCTGCTACATTTTTACTCTGCAGACCTTAAAGTGATTTTGGTTCTGTATCTTATCTGTTTGAAAGAATGGAATAGGCAAGCACAGAAATGAAATCATGACGGATGAACACTCGTGCATAATACACACCTGATGACAGCAGACTGTTAACCATTTCCAAGAAAGAAGGGTGTACGAACTGATAATCCTCCAGCAGCAGAACCACCTGTTGGCCATCCAGGCCTGCCAGCTGCATCACCTAAACATACAGTAGTGCATATGCGATTTACATGACTCAAATATATGCATGACAGTCTGCTACGTATGTAAATGGGATACACCCCTGGTAAACTAGAGTTCCTTGGCAACAAGACTATTCAAATCTGCAATAAGAAACATTTTAAATGCATCTATGAGAAGAAAGTGCAAGTGCAGTTATACATTATTTCATTCTGAAATAAAGGGTTTAGCTTGGCATAATATGAATAAATAAAACTGACAATTCAAGCTTACAGTCTTAAGATCATTGCTGAAGTGCTTCAGGGTATAACCACGGGAGATTTTAGGTGTGAACAATGAGTATCCGTGCATGTGCGACACCAGGCACGTGGCCGTGTGCCGACCCACACCACTCCGGCCTGCCAGGAGCAGAGAGCCTCCGGGTCGGCTTAAGACCCGATCCACCCTGGACACAAAGTCACAGACTTCCCAGAACAGGAGAAGATCCAGCTCCTTGTTATCGCGACTGTACAGCACCACTCCCTGGAGGAAGAAGAGAGAGGAACACACAGGTGAGGGTATCCCACAATAACCCCTGTAAGAAATACAAATGAAATTTGAACAGAAATCAGGATGACACAACCAAATGTAGTAACAGACAATAAGATAGGGGTCATTTATTGTGTTAATCATGGCAAGGTTGAACATTTAGAGGGTTTGATGCAAGTAAAAGTAAAGACCTGGCAGCACATACATTTTGAGGAAAAAGTTTCCAGAAGAAAACACCTCAGCAACATTTATCATTATTCAATCAAGCCTTAATTTGAGCATTATTGTAAAAACTACAACATATTCAGCTACTGTGCTGCCCCATACAAAAACATTTCTGTATGTGTTCATACTGAATACAATAAACCAAAACACATTCAACAGCAGTTCTTATCAGTTTCTCTCCATGTACCTTCTGTATGACTTGTTCGAGGTCAGCAGAGCCCAAGCATCCCAGTTGTTTCCCATGAGGAGGAAGAGATTGGCCTGGAGCCATCACAGCCCCTTCAGATGTCCCCCATGTAACATAGAAACCATCTGCACAAAAGGGAAGTATTTCAGATTGTTTTAAACACACCTGTATGTGTACATGTTGTGAGACATACATTAGAGACTTAGAACCAACACAAAAATAAACTTAAATAGGGTGCAAAGGCAGCGCAAAAAAGGAGTGGTAGTGAAAAAATTGGAAACATATAAAGTCATGCAATGTGATCTGTTCTGAGGCCCATAGCTAGTAAACCAGGTGTTGCAGAGAAAAAAGGCAGGTGTTTATTTTGTAAGCATCTGCACTTGGGGACAAACCACAGAGCAACATTGCCCACAAGGGAAACCAAGTACCAGCCTTAACCCTATGTTTTCTCCCAGCTCAGATGTATAGGCAGGTTGCTATGGTTACACTCAAATGTCCAGGCAGTGGTAATAGGTAAGTTGAGAGGCTTTGACAAAAATACTTAGAAAAGACAGGACTGTGTTTTTTGAAAGATACTGCCATGTCTACGCAGTGATTTCCAGGTGTCACACTCTGGGATATCACAGTTTTATGTCTTTCAGTCAAAGGCAGACAAAAATTGTCTGATACAAGAACACTACTCCATTTGTGTCCAGTTTCAAAACTTGGGGAGTTTTTTCTTGCTATGACACTGTGGCTGGGAGCGCACTTTGTATGCGATGGTGTGAGAAAAAGAATTTGTCCCTCAGGCCTCTGTCTCTTGTTGTTACACCCCGAGTGGAGCCGGCATTTTTTGGATGTTGGCTTGCATAGAGAAATTTGGTTACGACTTTCTTTTGCCAGCATTTGTAATGTTGTGTCGCAAATCTAATTAGAAGTGAATCAGTAAATGTCATAAGGTGTCCTGTGCTGACATGACTTGGCTGTAAATCTTTGTCCCTTTTCGACCTATAGTAGGAGTTGGAAGAAAAGTGGAGTATTGTCTTTTTATTTTCATTTTCAATCTGATGTTTTAAAAAAAATTGGATTTGAGAATAAATTGAGTAAATGAGGTTTTCTATCCAAAATTGACACTTTCCAGCTTAACCCCTTACGTTGGGCTGTCACATTTATCCGAGTTAGCATATGGTTGCTTTGCATGTATATGTAATCATTAAATCAGGTTTGATATTAAAAGGAGTGACTGTTTTTCCATACCAGTCATGTTGTCAAGAGCATCGGAGCCCCAGTCTCCCCGAACAATGGAGGAGAGGATGTTATCAAAGCTGTGAAGGTCTTTGGAGGAAACCAGCCGGTCCCTGAACAGCCTCCTGGCCTCGTATGCCACCACCTCCAACACGCTGTCTGTCACATTAGATTGAGCTAAAAGAAATAAATGAGACACACATGCCCACATTTATTACCTTGCGTGATACTCAAAGGCACGTGCATGCTTGAATTTGTTCACCAAATATTGATTTTTGATAAATGTGTTTTCTTTTATGAGCGCTGAGAGAATACACATCTCAGAGACTACTGAAAACTGAAGAGGCTAAAGTGTAAAAATAAATATAGAAACTTTCCTATCCTGGTTATCACCTACCTAGTAACAGTAACAAAAGATATGTGGCTGTACTACCTCTCAAATCCATCACACATGTATAGTAGGTACTCTGTTACTTAGGCTTGAACATAAGCTAAAGAGCTTTTTTTCATTGTAGCCTAAGATATGACAACAGCAATTCCAAGGATAAGTCTTTATTTATACAATTCCCCCAAGAATCAGCAATGTACTGCAAGCTAAAACAAGAGAGCTACAGGGACATGCTGGAATCAGAGTCTCAAAGGCCACCAGCTTCAACAGTATCTGTCACATTATATTCAAAGAGCTGAAGAAGAGACACAGTTGTCTCTTCAGGGTCTTCTGGTAAATTAAATTTTAAAAACAAGAAGGGAAAGAAAACAACTGAAGTGCCAAGTTGTCATGCTAAACATTTCAATGCCAGCAGCTTGCAAATGTGTACTTCACTGAAAGCTCACTGTAATGGTAATTATACCGGCAGCATCAGTAAGACAATATTTGTGATTATCTAGGATCACAACTGATGTTACTTTTTGCAAGAAAGACAACAATGTTTTGTCAACCACTTTGGCCAGTCTCTTCAATACTGATCAACAAGTTTTTCTTTTATCATGATAAGACCTAGCCTTGCTTCAGACAGGAGTGTGGGAGTACCAAAACATCAAGTTTATGTATCAGACCGAGTGATGATATATATGGCCAATAAGATCAGTGAATATGGCTGATTCTTCTTTTTTTGTCTATGACCTTAAGGTTCTCCATCACATTATTAAAATGCTTTCACTGCCACTTGATTTACAGCCTTCGTAATTTCTTGATTATGGTCTTTTTCAATAAACAATTTTGTTAAGCTAAAATATTCACAGTGATCAGAGGCATGCTCATAGAGAATACAGATATCAGCATAGTCACCGATATAAGGTAGAGGAGTTTTTACATACCATGCAGAGGGTGGTCAGCAAAAAGGAAAAGAGATAAAACAAGAAAAAGAGTGAATTAAAAAATGATGAGCATTGGAAAAACTAGATTATGTCTGCTGACGTTTCTAATTAAAATAAATGTTCTGGGTCACTATCACAGCTGGGAACACATTGTCACAGGGTAGTAAGAGTGACAGAGGGAGAGAGATAAGGGGGACAGCAAAGTGAGAGGATGATAAAAGAGGGAAAGACCAACAGAAAGTAAAGAAAAGATGGAGAAAGGAAGACATAGGTAGAAAAACATAACAAAAAGGTGAGGACTGAAGACAATAAGGCTGAGAAAAGAACACTGATAAGATGTTCAGCCAGCTGGTCATTGTCTTGATTTTTGGCACCAAAACTGACTTGCTAAAAGTTATAAATGATTTAGTTTATAGTGGCAAAAAGACTTCCCTATGTGAAGACTGTTGGAATAAAAAAAAAAAGTCATAAAAGAGCTGTAGAATATCTCTGTTTTGTTTGCATACAGCAGTGCTTCTGAAAAAGTGGGTCAAAAAGAGTTGGTAATCCTCATGCTGTCTGCTTCTCCAACATTGCACCTGAAAAGTATTGTTGTAAACATGTTCAAACACAATAATCGCTGTGATTTTTGTGTGTTTGGTTACCTGCCGTGAGGTCATATCGCAGCAGGCTGAGGACCCATTCTGTGAGGACACAGGGGGTAAACAGATAGTGGCTGTGGTCATCCACAGTAAACTTGGCTTTCACCTGAGAGACAGAAATACATAAATGCAGGGAAAAAAAATCAATTAGAAATTGATTATGTGCATTTCATTTGAACTTACATTTTGAATTTACAGTCAGTGGCTCCAGGTATGGGCTGTAACTGAGCCAAGTTAAGGAAATAATAAAAATGAAGTAGGATTTCATTATGGCTTCTGCAAAAAATCTTGCATGTTTTTAAGAGCCTAGAAAATTCACTTGCAGTAATGTTGAAAACATCTGTCAATGTGTCATTTCAATGTGAATGTCTATTGCACCTTTGCTTCTGTTGAATGAGTAAATCTATCACCTCTAAAAATTAACTGCAGAGGATGCCATGGATGTAAATTCATTTTACACTGTCACTGGCTACACTTTAGTTTCTTAGTTTTAGCATCCAGCCAAAATAGGCAGGAGACTGCAACCAATTTTAAGTCATGGAGATAAACCAGTAGAGAGATTTACCTAAGTTTTATTCTTCCTTTCACCTTGAAGACAAGACCTTATTGTGGTGAAGAGGAAGCTATGCTAGAAGGCAAGGCGCTCAATTTACTGGTCAATCTATGTTCCAACCCTCATCTATGGTCATGAGCTGTGGGTCGTGTCTCAGGCAACGTAATGTTTCTATGAACCTAAATAGGATAATGAATGAACACCCAGTCCAAGTCAGTACCTGTTCATAGAGCTGCACAAGAGACCCAGCCAGCTGGTGCGTTTTCCCTGTGCTGGCCCAGGATGCCTGGCTGCCCAGGCTATGCTGGAGAACTGGCTGCAGGTATGCTGCATAGATAGTCTGCAGCTGCTCCCTGTCTGGATAGCTAGAGGAAGAGACAGCAAAGGAACAGATGGATGTTGGAAGACAAAAACAGGGAGAACAGGGGTCAGGGTTGGAAGTAGACCAAAACAGAAAAAAGGGAGAGGTGAGTGATACAGAGTAAAGAAAGTTTGTAAGTTTACAATAGGCCATATGGGAAGCTATGGGTGGAGAAAAAAGGACTCCATACTCACTCGATAGTGCAGATGCGAACTATAGAGGAAAAGCGGGATGTAAGCAAATGGCTCCCAACAGCGCTCCCTGTGGACATGGAGGCCACCACCTGAATGTTTTCAAGACTCACCCACTCAAGGTTTTCATCATAGAACCCTTTATATGTCAAAACCTGGAGGAAGGGTTAGAGAAAAAAGGGGGTGGTGGGAAAATTACAGATTGGGAATGTACGACTTTCTTCTTTCTGTTCTCATCCATCACTTTTTTCAAAATTGTTAACATATTTTTGGGTAAAGGTTAATGATTACCTGTTGCAGAAAGGCAGTGAGGTTGCTTGTGCCCCATTTATCAGGTTTAGGTAGGTTGATGTCTTTTAAGTATAGTACCAGATTCTCGCAGTCTTTGGGTCTAAAGACTCTGCCAGTGTTAGAACTGAGCAACAGGCAGGTCTGACTGAGCTTCTGTAAGACGTGACGAGATGAGGTCTGGGCACTGCAATGCACGATGGCGACTTGGGTGGACCGCAGCTGAGAGAAGGCGAAGCGCAACAGCATTCTAAATGGAAAACAAAAATTAAGGAAGGGTTCATTTTTAGCTCAAGAAATTCAGTCAGGTACCGATCATTGTCCCATGGCTCATTTGTGTTGTAGATGGGTCAGAACTTTCGATAAGGATCAGAGGAGGAAATTTGTGTCAGAAATGTACTGAACCAGTCAGTACAAAACCCAAGGCATAGTGGACATTTTGGAGGGGTGCAAACAAAGAGAAGAAATAATTGGAAAGCAAATAAGTAAATACTCATGCATTTGTATCAACATCCCCCTCACTGCAAGTGTGTGTCTAAATAAATGAGATGGTCTTTCATCAGAAGAGTAGGCTGACAAACCCAATGACTCATTGGCACAGTGACCTTTCAGGCGGAGTGTGCCAAGACAAGAGGAAGAGAAAAGAAGACACTGAGTGAGGCTCAGCTGGGGTGTAAAAGACAAACTGAGTGACCCTTGTACTCCAAACCTTTTGAGTGGAGGAGTAATTACTTTTGAGGCTTTCTAAGCCACCATAAACAAGCTCGGGTGCACATTCAATACACACAAGCTCACAGGTTTTAGCATGTCAGTGCTTTTACAGGAGAGGTTGAGTCTTGAATAAAAGACACCCTGAAATCAGTAAGGTGGTGGTTCTTGTGTCATTTTGAGTGTCCACATTTGAGTGCTTCTGTCTCACAGACCAGTGCACTCTTCAACAATGACCCTTATCCTTTTCCTCTGATAGACAAAGATCCATCTAACGTTTTCTTTTTTAAGTTCCTCCTATATGTATCATTGCTATAACAAGATGTATACCAATTACAACAATGTTTCAAAGATCCATCACTAATTGCTGATCAATTTCAACATTGCCAATAGTTTAATCAGTTCTAATTAGAAAAAAAAACACTCTTTGAGTCAACATTTGGAGTTTACATTCAGCTCTATGCACACATTCATAGACAGCCACTGGGTCCACATGTATAAACTGTCAAATGGGTTTGCAAACGTCTATTCTTTTTCATATTTATTCTTAAGTTTGAGTTAAGCATGTGTTTGCACATCAGTATATGTGTAATTTACCCTTTGCCACATCCCTCTGGTCCAACCACCATGAAGGGCTGCCTGTGCTGAGCAGTGAGCCATGGAGAGAAGCAGTGTAGACCTCTCTGCATGTCTGGAGTCTCAATGACAGGAAGGGTTTGTATATGAGAGAGCTGTTCCAGTGTGAGGCCTTCGGGTCGCAGGAATGTATAAGCTGCTAGTTGGCCGCTTTCAGGGTCAAAGTAGGTATCAAGAGGTTTTTTGGGGTCTGGGGGGCTTTCTCTGGCCCAGCTAAGTATCTATAGATGCACAAAGAAACCAAAGAACACATTACAGTCAAGAGTCCTAGCTGTCATATTGGTGGCATTTTTAGCTCACGTTTATTGTTATTTTTTCACTTAAATCGGGAAAACTTAAGAAAAACAAATTGCCTTTAAATCTTTCTTATCATACACACAATAAACAGGGGTTCTTACCTCTCTTGCAAACTCCTGACGTTTTGTGAGGTTGAGGTTCCCTCCCAAACCTCTAAGAAGACCAACAATGAACTGACCCCTCTCTGTCACAGCATTAAGGTGTGAAAGGCCATTGAACACTGTACCCACCAGACTGGTCTCCACCACAAAGTTGTTCTGAGGAAGAGATTAAATGAGGATGCATTTGAACAGTCTACATATTTTGTAAACAAACTGCATAAAAACAGGATAAAGTTACACTCAACTAAATAAGATTTGATGACTGGATGTATTCATTAAGCCTGAACTTGTAGAATTAAAATGTAAGTAAGTGTGTATGTAATGTAAGTGGAGTGTCTTATATTCTAAACCTCTGACGCTCTGGTGGTCACTGCACTGAATAGCTTTTTGGCCACCACCATGTATTGCAGTAAGTTAAAGTGTGAAAATACGTTCAAGTGTTTTGCAAAGAATAAAAAGAAATAACTTGATTATCATAAAAACTTAACAATTTCTTCATTTTGTACGTTAATATCTAATGTGCTTATGCTGCATGCTCAGGCACATGTGGTCCGCTTGTAATACAAATGCAAAATTTAAACCTTGAGTGTGAACCTTGAGAATGTGTGAAAATGTCTAAGATTGAAACACTTCGGGTTATATCTAGGGCTAGGAATACCTGTTGAAGAACCCAATCGAGGGCCCTTTGGAAGTAGTCCCCAAGCCAATTTTCTAAGCTACTGCGACATTCCTCTGGCTGACCACTCAGCCACGACTTCACCAAAGCACCAACATCAATGTCCTCATCGCTAAAGAGTGGAGAATGGGGTAGAAAAACTAACTGAGTCAGACTAAGTGAGAAAGAAGGATTTAAGTGATCCTTAAACAGTTTAAAAATGTCAAATGTTGTACTTGTAGGCTGACAGACCTGAGAAAAATCATGCCCATGCGAGATATTGTGGCTGGTGAGGCACAGCTGAGGTCATGAGTCTCAAACAGGAAATTCACATTTGGTCCAAACTGAATGCGCTCTCCACTTGGCATTGTTAACAGTCGATTATCATCCAGTACAGAGTTCAGACTCTCAATCCACTCTGGGTCGATGTCCCCATCACACACAATCCAAGAGTTCACTTCTAGAAAGCAAGCAAAATTAACTGTCCTTAAGGATGCATACAGGAATGTTGTCTAAACACATGCAGGGTACAACCAACGGTGTTTACTCTTTCGGGTCATAAAAGCCACATCCTCCAAGTTCTCCAGGGACTGAGGCAGACAAGCTGCTATCTATTAGTCATGGACATCCACCAATGACCTGTTTTTCTCTTACCCTGTGGTTCCCTGACCACATTCCTGGCGCTATGAGTGAGGACGCCATCAGACCATTCCCTGGTGTCCATATCTATATGCCCCAGTAGCTGTTGTCTTGGCATGGCTTTGGGATTCATAGTGTACTGTTTTACCTAGGAGGTAAAATAGTAGAGGAACAGCATCAGTTAAAGGTAGAGTATGCAGAATTTTCCTAAAAATTGGAACGTTACTTTCTCCAGGAATTATCGTGCTCAATCATTGTCTCTTGGCCTCTATACCTGTGTGTCAGTGTCTGTGTGTGCCTCACCCCCTTGTAGACCCCCTCCCTCGCCTGTTTTGTTGTTGTTATTTTTACTCTGGACGCTTTTGGGCGGAGAGCAGGAGTTGTTATGGGTGGTGGCCAGCCAATCACCATGTCCAGTGCGCGTGTTGCTGATAGCGAGTGGGAGAAGCTATTCCAAACGGCAATGATTGCAGCCGTAACACAGTGAAAGACTGAAACTATATCTGCAGCATATCTCATTTACCTGCAGGAAGTCAGGTGTACGGCTCTTGAATTTCTCTCATGCGATGCTGCAGGTGTTGGCAGGGCTGTTTTTTATTGTTTATGGTGTGTTTATGAAGCTACAGCTGTTGGCTATGCTACAGTCGGAGCTAATGAGCATGCTCAGCAGCTGGCTCTAAGCCACGGAGGAGGAGCCAAGATTGAATGTTGTGTTTAAATAAATAAATGACACATCAAAAATTCCTGCATACCCTGCCTTCAAGGATAACACACGTTTAGTTTTTTTTTTTTTTTTTAACTATTCATACTTCTTCACAAAAGAACACTGAAAACAGGCTTACACCATATGAGTGTAGTGTCTATCTTTTTAGCTCAGTAGCAACTCCAGGAAAATGGTTAGCCTCTTACTCACCACTTTGCCCGTCTTGTTGAGAGCAGCTCTGAGCATCCTCCACAGAGTGGACTTTCCTGCTCCACTCGGTCCAACAACTACTACTCCCATGCGTTGCCTCAGCTGTTCATTCAACTCCAGGGCTTTCTTCAGCTATCCATATATGAGAAACTTACAATTAATCAATGGGAGAACAAACAACTCTCCAAGAGGTGTCTTTGAGTTCATCTTAAAGAATTTTTGCAAAACCAAGCTAAGTTAAACAGAGTGTTAATATCAACTCAATATCATGTAACACGGGAACAATTTCAGTAGTTTTGACTGCTATATCAAGGTCTTCTTTCACACACACCTGACTAGGTATGAGTTCAAGTCTCGCTTCTTTGTAGACTTGTTCCAGTGCGTGCATCAGTATCTGGTCCTCCACATCAGTGAAATTAACCCCAGAGAAAACATCTCTAACCAGAGCGTCAAACCGGGAGCTGTCGGCAAACGTCAGCTTGGACATCGTGTTCAGTCTCAAAGCCTGCACCACCAGGCTACTCTCCTGAACTGCGAAGAGATGAAAAGGTTTATTTTTTCAAGTTTCATTCCCATAGAACAGACAAATAGACAATGTCCTCACTGAGGTGTTTTTCTTAAGGGATCAAACATTTGACTGAATGTTGTTTTTGTGGAAAATGAAAAATCTTGTGTGCTTAATGAACAAAAAAGACAGAAAATGCTCTATTGTTATTGCCTTTCTTTGCACAATTCCCCTGTGAAAAAAGGTCCTAATTACTAAAGCCTATCTTCATGCTAGAGGTACCAATGAATTTGTTCTCTTAGCGAAAGATGCAAGGATTCCCTGCAAGCACAAATGTGGTCTTTTTTTCACTGCACATAGAAGCATTTGGCTTGACAACACACAGAAGCAAACACAAGAAAACCTTGGGGACTCAATTGCCAAGACAAGGCGGTGCATGCAGAGGTGCATGAGCATGTGTGTCTGTGTGCTGGACAAATGAAGGGCAAGTTGTTAGACAAGAATTGAAAAAAGAGACAGTGATGGCCTTGAGTAAAGGCATAGGGGAAAATGAAGACAGTGATGGGGGTGAGTATCGAAAAGCAGCAACATGAAGGGGGAATGCAGTGAGACAGAGGGCAACGAGTGAGAATGAGAAGAATGAGAGCGGCATCGACAGGCAGGTATTAGAGAGAGCTAACAAGAGGTCAAAAAGAGGGGGAAGGAGGTACAGAAGAGGTAAACAACAGAACTCTGGCAAATTGTTTGGGAACAAGAAAATGGAGAAGGACAAAAGTACAGACAAGCCCATGGGAAGAAAAGTTTTAAAGTAAAGCATTTGGGCTAAATGTCAATTGACGGCATGCCTGTATGAGAGGATTTAGAGGGCAAGGACAACAGCGGGTGCTTAAAGAAAGTCCTGGTCAATAGAGCATCTTGATTTTTGAGTGCACTCTTGCATAGTGTTTCTCAAACTGCCTTCAAGGGATAACCACACATAGAGACATGGATTATCAAAACAGTTTGTTGTGTGACCCCGTTGGGTACAGGATAAGCATCACCAAACCTGCTGAATTTTTTTCAGACCTCATCCTCTAATCCTTTCATCAACTCTGCAGCTTTCTCTCTCCCAGGTCAAAAGCTTAGTATCCATGTGACAGTTTCAGCACTTCTCAGGGGACACATTCTGGGGTCACTTTGACAAACTGACCAAAGAATTTAAGAAAAAAGAAAAGAAAAAACTGGAACATTGACAGTCTTGCAGGATAACCATGAGGTATTTAAACTACAAGCCAGGCAAAGTCAAATATTTATAGTGTTCTGACTGTTGACCATAACAATTACCATCACGCAGTATGTGACTGTAGTTCCACTGAGTTTTCTGAGAGTATGCTCAAACTTAATTGACTTTAAGCAATCAGCTATTAAAATTTAAATCAAGTATTTTTATCACCTTTGAGATGCAGAGTTGGTCTTATGTGGGCTGTGATCACTACAAGCAAATTTGGGCTTCAGGTAAATGATCTTAGCCTGGCTAGATGTTTACAATGAATGGATCTTAATTGACTGAACTGAAATATTGAACTTAATGGCCTTTTATGTTTTAAAAGCACCAAATTTGCACAAATAATAAAAACCTATTGAAGTGTTTACACCAAATCATATTAAATATGAGTCTGTATTTCTCTTTGCCAGCAGTAAATACTTTTACTTGGTCAGATATTATACCCATAAAAATGCATAGTAATTAATGAATATGGAATATAGATGCAATTTTAGCATTTCCAAGACAATGTGGTGAACCCCTCTTGTGCCGCACACCAAAATTGTCTGAACATATTGTGAGCCTGCATTCACATCCAGATACTAAAAAAGCAAGTGGTAAGTTTTTAATTAAATGAAAGCATTCATTTTAGTTGTACTTGTCAAATCTAGTGCTCATGCAAAAAAGTTTTAGATCTCATCTACCTAAAATTCATTTCTGTTATATGGCACATCAAGAGAGTGCAAGTCTGTTCCTTTACAGCTCATAATGGCTTGTAATTGCAACATGTCAGAGTGGCCTCTTGCTGAGAACTTCTCACCCTTTTCAAACACTTTTTCCAATAATAGATTATTTCATCCTTTGTGTTTTTCTGAGCAATTTTGTTCTCTAACAAAAGCTATAGTGCCATGTGCTTTTCGCAGCGATAAATACTATTAGAGGTCATGGCCAACAAAGAACCCCCCCTTCTTTCTCAAAAGTTTCTGGTCACGCTCCACAGAAATATTGGTACCGTAAAACACCAAAATAGTCAGAGGGGCTCTTACTCTTGTCCTTGTCATGACACCTCCTCTGTTGCTGAAGAAGACTTCCACTGGCCTTCAGCACTGTCTTTAGAGCACGCAAACCCCAGTCATAGTGCTGCTGGGGGGTCAACAGCTCCCTGGACACACAAATAAAGGAGCATTTTCACACATACCCACTCACTCTGAATTGACCAGAGCACTGGTTGTAGTGCTAATGGGTGGTAGGTAAGAGATAAGACATCCACAAAATCAATGCATAGCAAAAGACAGTAGTAGAGATAAAATGACCTCAGCAACAAACATATGAAACCGCACTTTACAAAAGAACATAGACAAGAAAAGAAAACTGGTGCCAGAGTTACATACACATCTTCATACTGTGTAATTATCAGAGCCGTGACATGTTTAGAGACTATATAAAGATGGCACAGTGATGGCGATACTACTTGCTTTAAATCTCAACATACCTGGCCAGGTTGAAGATAGCAACCAGTTTTCTGCCCAATATTTCCCCATTTTTGAAGCCCTCAGAGTAGAGGATGACCTCTGCAATGAGCTCATTGTCTGGCCTGCTCATAGCAACAGGCCTGAACAGCTGCTTAAGGTTGTCTGGAAGTTTCTGTCTGCCTCCATAGCCTTTCCCAGCTGGGTTCAGTGTGATGAAAACCCCAGAGTTTGGGTCTAATTCTACCTGGAGGACAAAAAAAAAATATATTCATTATCATGTGTATATTCAGAAAGGTATTTTGATTGAGTACTGGATGATTTATTATTTAGCCATGAGCCAAAAAAAAAAAAAGATAAAATGTGATTAATGATTAAAGAAATGATTAATTTACTGACACATTGCTATTATACGGTAGGCAATTTATATTTGACGCACAAATCATTATTACTTTTTTTTTTAGTTTCTCTCCACTTGATAGAAACACAAATCAAATTCTCTCGAGGAAATCAGAGAAGGTGGTCATCACCAGACTGTTAAGTATAAAAAAATATTGGACTCATTAATTTGATGTATCATTGGATGACCTACTTTCTTGTCTGGCTACCTCCTCACTTTCTGCAGGTGCAGTCAATGCCTGTATCCACTCACTTTGAAATATCAATGATAACATTCTCTCCCAATCTGGCCTACTCCTTCTTTATTGTTAAAGTTGCCTCTTTAAACTATAACAACTTTTTCTGGTTTTATTTTTGTTTTCTGACCTCTTTCCCAAGCAGTTCACATGTGATTTTTTGGTGTTTAAGGGAGTCCTGAATGGCCTGGATCTGCATGGAAACAGCAGACAACACTGCCTCTTCTAATCGGTTGAACTCATCAAAGCAGCCCCAAGCTCCACACTTCACCAACCCCACAAAGATTCGTCCCATTGACTTCACATCGATACCCTGAAAAGCAGAGGGAAAAAAATACTCTCATTGGCAGCTGGTTTTTAATTGCCAGTCTCAAATGTGCTGCTGTGTGAAAATTGTCACATTCACAAGAAACGTAGTTACTTTCATTTGACGTATGTTGGCATGCAAATACACTGAAGTAACACAAAAGTTAAACCTTTCACACTCTGTCTGAGAGCATCATTTTACCTCATCACAGTTGAACACAAGTACTTGACGTCCAAACAGCCCCCCAAGGGCTTTGACTGACTCAGTCTTGCCTGTTCCAGCGGGTCCATAAGGGTTACCCCCCAGCCCCATCCTCATGGCCTGAGTCAGAGTCAGGTAGCACTTATCAGTCAGCGGAGTGTGCACTAGCTTTGCTGCATTACCCTTGTACACAGGAAAGAGAAGGTGGAGCAGAAAGTGAGTAATAATGAGCGAAAGAATGAAAGGCAAGACGATGAGGTGGCCAGACAGAGGTAGCAGTGTGGGAAGGTGTGGAGGGGAATGAGAATGGAGGACAGAGAACAAGGAGAACAAGGAGAAGGAGCCAGCAGAGGAAAATGTAAACAGACAGATGATGGATAAAAAAAGAAAGAAAGAAATGAACAATAAATTAGAGAAAGGCAAAGAAGATGAACATAATTATGACTCAGTCTGCTTGGGGTTTTTCTTTTTTTTTTTTGTAAGAACTGCAGAACGACAAGAATGCAAGGTTTGTCTTGACAAGTACACAAACAGTGCCACCAAACGATTGAAAACAGGAAATATATTATATCAGCATAAAACTGTTTATTTGTGACTCTAATTAATGGTCTCATTCTATAAAATCACACAATTTTTCAGTGAACAACACCCTACATTCTCACATTTCTTCATTGTAAAGTGTTCTCTCAGGGTTTTCAGTGGTGGCAGAGGAGTTTTCTACCTCAAAAAGCATCTATACATCACACAATATAAGTAAATCCTGTATGAAACAAGAAACAGGCAAGTGACACTATATTTCAATGAGCACTTATACTCTTCATTGCATTATGAACTGCAGTAGGAAGGTGTATGATGCAGGTTTAGTGTGGACCATGTACGGAGAATAACAATTGGTTGAAGAATGGCTCACGAATACACCTAAACTATTAAGTCAGTTGATTTGAAGAGATAAAAAAATACTCATTTCAGGCTATCAACTCATAACAGTAGTTATTCGCCATGTTCACATGTTCATTAGTTTCCTCCCCCTCATGAACTAGTGGAACAAATAGTTAGTAATCATCTGCAGTTGGCAGTGCTACATAATAATACATAATAATTGAGTCCTGAACTTCAAATAATTCAGAAATGAGGAAAAATCAGTGGAAAAGATTTGCCCAATAAGTAGCAGCTTCAGACGAACAGTGTCAACTCACCTGGTATTCGTATGTATAGTTGAACTGCGCATCCACCATGCGTATGAAGCAGCACTTATCTGATCCCATATAAAAGCGAAGCTGCTTCTTCCAGGCCCAGGCATCAAGGCTGGAAACTCCTGACTGATTTAGCTGCTTCACCACACTGATGTTGTGGATAATGTCCAGGATCAAAGCCTTGAGCTTCAGCTGCAGGACACTAGATTCTGTACAGATAGGGAGATGGACAGTCACGAATCAGTAAAGCTAAATGGGTTCAAGCTTGCTGGTGCATTAGGTCCAGGTCGGGGTGCATGTCAGTTCTATACAATATTCAACAAGGCCAAACCAAATTTGTCATAAACAGTTTTTAGGATGTTTTAGATGTTCTCACTATAGCTCTTATTGTTACTATAGCTTAGCTGTAGATAAATGGGTGACTCCTACACAGTACACAGAAAAGCGATCGCATTTATGTTTCAATGAAGCAACCACTTTTGTAAGTTATTAGAAAAGCAGTTGGAAATAAAAAGCAGAACTGTATTGATTGGTGAGAGGGATGAATAGGGCCACTCAGTGTGCAAACGAACCAAACACCTTATGTGAAACTATCCAAACAGCACTTTAAAAAGGGAAATACATAAATACAGCCATACAGATCAATATGACCAACTGTTGATATTTTTGGATTTACCATAAAATACCCTGATTAAAAACCTGTCAAAAATCTCCAATAAGTGAATGAAAATGTTATTATCTCAGGCTTTAATGAAAAAAACATTTGATTTAACACTGTTTGCCATTGCGGGTAACGTTATCAAGTACCAGGTACCTGTTTTAAATGCTTTGCATGTAGGAATGCACCAGTGATGTGGGCTCAGTCAAGGATGTGAGAAAATTACTTTGGCAAATGTTCATCATCCTGTCTTGGCTCTGTGCCAAAGAAGAAAAAGCTCCCACTCCTCCCTGGTTTATGGTCCAATTATTTAGTCTGGGAAATAAGTCTATCCTTTTTGCTATTATGTTCAGTGTTTTAATCAGCACTGCCAATCCAAAACCTCTATAGAAATGGGTGCGGAGTGTAAATCATTGGCATTTAAATGCAAAACATTCATAGAATGAACTCTATCATCTTGAAATATAAAGGCTAGCTTCTTTTCCATTTTTGTCATAAAATATCTGGTATGTTACAACAATATAGAATAGCAAATAATATAATATAATATAATAATAACTTAGCTGGTGAAGAAAATTTACCCTGTATAGCACATTACAAGAAGAATAAGCATTGGTCTCGTAAATAGATATCTCTGACATAGACACCAAAATTTGGAGTTGGCAGTTAAATTCTTTGAAATTATGCCACCACCAGAGTTGCTGATCTCATCCATAAATAAGAAACCTTCAATGGAATTTAAAAAAACACAAGCAAAAATCACAAGCCTTATGTAGCCCTTTTAGCTCAAAGTTATTAAAATAGCCTGTGATTTTCAGTAACAGCAGCTGTCTGCAGTCTCTTGCCACCTAAATGGTTGTCAAGTGCTTCACACCAGAGCAGTCTCTCCAGCACTTAATCTCTCAGTTCTAAGTAACACCCGAAGATCCTGATCAGAGCTCAGTCCTTAATGACTCAAGGAGTAGTCTAACAGTGGAACAAAAGCAGGTGTCAAGTGGCTTCTGTTTGAGACATCAATGCATTTTTACGCCATCAGTCTAAAATGATTAATCACATCATCAGACCAAACAACATAAAATTTCAAATGGGATAAAAAGAGCACATGCTCTCATAAAGGTTTGGTTCAGCTTCTGTCAGTTCCCCTTATCTAAGCTTGTATAAGTCCCATAACAGAAATTTTTGTACCTGCTACCAACACATTTTACCCCAGAAATATGAACAGAGTTGAGTCATTTAAAGCACAGGGAGATAAGCTCTAAGTGTGTCCATTAGGACAAACAGAACTACCTGTGTTCGCATGATCAGAGCTGGTGTCCACTGTTGTGTAGTGTTCAAGTTTGGCATTGAGCTCTATCTCCAGCTGCTGCAAATTTTGTTCTTTAAGAGCTCTTTCCACATCTTCAGTGAATTGGATTTGCTCTGCCAGACACAGAATCTACAAGAAAATAACACAGTTTGGGCACTTAAGAGTAATCAAGAAATTGCGAGAAAAATCTGCAATCTCACTTCCCGGACAGCAAATTACTGACAAAAATGGCCTTGAACTGCACCTTGAACTTAAGAATTGTTAGAATTGTTTGAATTGAACTACTGTTGTATTACTTCAAAATCCTGCGGCAATTTTCAGGAAAATGAAAACATTGTGCATCTTCAAATAAAGAGTTTGTACTTACCTGTGATGGGTAGCGAGAGGGGTCAACTTCCCCTTTCTTCCCTACTGACAAACATTCATAGAGCAGGTGCTTCAAAGTCTCCTTCATTTCCACAGAGAGCTCACTTAGCCATGCCTAAAGATGCAGACAACAGAAGCCATTTCAAATATATGGATAAAAACTTAAACCAAAACAGGAAATATTTTATTATAAGTTTGCTGAAAGAAACACAAGACAAATTCAGAGCATAAAAATCCTAACAGAACTCCAAACAGTAGTTTTACCTCCACGAGGCTTGAGATGCGTACAACATTTCTGAGTGGTACAGTTTCTCCCTCCAAAGAGCACATAGCAACAATATGCTGACACTGCTCATCAAAAACAACACTGTGGATACCTGCAGAAACAACACACGCCATTTTGCCTCACTGTGGATTAAGATATTTGATCAAACAAGAAATAGCGAAAGGACAGGCGAGGGAAATGCACTGGAAAAATGACCAACAACTAGTGAGAAGTGTCTGACCTGCAAAAAGTTTCTTCAGGTGCGACTGGATGACAGTTGGGTTGGTGGCCTGACCAAGAATTTCTAGAAGATCATCATCTCCTATGAAATAGAAACGTGGGAAGGCAGAGCGCTTCTCCTACAAAAGCCCAAAATAAAGGGAAAAGGTCGTGAAGATTCTGGCCTATGCTGTACCTGTAAAACTTTTACAAATGCAGAAAAAAGATATTGGATGTGTACCTCAAGGAACTCATTCAGTGACTTTTGGCAGCGCTGCAACTGATCAAGTATGTTGACCAGAGAGTTCCTGATGCCAGCCCTTGAGCTCAGAGAAACAACTCTGTTGTCTCTCTGAATGTCTGACATTATAGACCTGTTACACAACAAAGAAACAAGGGTGTTTTACTATTTAATATACAAGCATATAAGCTCTGTTTTAGAATGCACAAATCTTTTTGAATAGGTATTTTCCAGAATAGGAATTCAAGGCATTGAATTTACAGAAGAATAGGGTCTTTTATAACTGCTGTAAAAACATCAACTTTAACACTCAAGGTACCTGAAGTCTTCATCAACCCGTTTGAATCTGGCCTCCTCCCGAGGCAGTGCCCCTCTTCCAAATATCGGCTCCAGATAAACCCAACGCCTCTGAATCGCATTAAGACTTAGCAGGTACTCATCCAAGTCTGACAGACGGACTTCCCACAGACTGACCTACACATTACCAAAACACTGCTCCTTAGATTTTTTTTAAAAACAGAACACGCTCCAATTAAGGACAACAGCAAATTGTTTACTTTGAATAATTGTATAAGAAAAGTACTAAACTGTAAAAGGATCAAAGCACATGATCTGACCTTGTCTTTGAAGCTGTGGTAGTAGGGGGAGTCTTTCAGAGACTGCAGCAGACAGCGGTTATCTCCCACCTGGATGGGAAAAGAGTTTTGATAGAACCAGTGTCCGTAAATTTGATTCTATGACACAATTTAAAAAGCACTTAAAAGAGACTTTTAGCTTTGTGAATAAAGTCATGAAAATATTGAGCTCTCACATATTAACGGCCACTTTTAAGTACTTAATAAAGCTTAGAGTGCCTCCAAGTGAACCTTTAAATTCCTCTTCCTCAGTCTGCATAAATTCACAGGTATTCACATCTCAGTAAACCTGGGGTAAAACAACCAGTCCACTGCTACAAATTGCAACTTTCAGATTATCCAATTACATCTCTTGTTGTATATCATGTTGTTCATCAAATCAACCCAGATCCAGCAAAAAGAAGAAAAGTTAAGTGGAATTAAAACAATAAAATCTTGGGGGAAAAAGGTATTTAAAAAGTTGAGAGATTAACAATTCAATGCATGTGAGCCTCATATTATTTTGTTTGCAAGCAAATCAGCACAATTTTTAGAAAATTATAGTTTGATGAAAAGTTATTTACGAACATGAGAAATGTCTAATGATTAAACTTATGTTAGCTATGATAAAAGAACGTTCAATAAAGCTTTAAATAATAAGAAACACAACTGATAAATGTCAAGTGATTGTCAAATGGTAATCATGGCACAGTATAACATCATGTACCATGTGTGTTTTGTATTTATATAAACAGCTGCAGGAGATTAGTCTATGTTTTATTTGGTGTGTACCTGGTTGACAATGTCCTTCCAGTCTTTAATGAGGGTGAGATTGCGCTTGCTGCTGTCTGTGTACTCAGTAAAGTTGAAAGTAGCCGCAGCTCCCCACAAGTCCAGCTCCCTCAAGGCCTCTCTGATTGTCACTTCTGCCTGAGCACGACTGTTCAGGTCCTGTATACATGCAGACATAGACACATTTTCTTCATTGATAAGTTTATATCTGTTTTGCAAAAGCAGTGATTCAGTGTTCAAAATGTTATGTATGTCAGTATTACTTCTCCTTTTGTACCTCTGCAGCACATGGGTGCAATGTTCACCTCACCATCACTTGCTATGAGGATTAGATACAAGCAATTCCTTTTTTTCTGCTGCCCCCTGGTGTTCATTTTGCATTATCTTCAGTAATGGGAAAATTTAACCCCAAAGTTACCCCCTTTTTAAATCACCACAAAAAACTGCACTGTTGATCGAAATATCACTATCAATCATTCCCTTTGAAAACAATTACCTGTATCAGTCCATATGCGTGTATATACCTTAAGCTCCACAGCTTTTTCAACAATGGTTTCTGCCACACCTAGGAGGTCACTAAATGTGAGTTTCTCTAAGGTTGTCCCTCTCGGGAGATTGAGCAGACGAAACATGTCCAACCAGTGGTCCTGAGACAGGTGCTCTCCTCGCACATACTTCAGCACAGGGACCATGTTCTGGAAGTATAAAGACAACATCACAACTGAGTGCAATGATCACTAAATGTTACAACAACTAAAACAATGTCTTTGTGACCCTTTCTTTTGCAAGGTATTGATTCAAGCCAAAAGTGATATTTTATCAAGCCAGCATGTTTCTTCTCTACCTTGTACTTGTCCACTTGTCCTTGTAATTTCACAGACATTGCAGTAGGCTGCTCCAGCTTCCTGAGTCTGTCTTGCCATGTAAACAGAAACTCCTCAAATAAATATGTCTTACTCCTGAAAAAGAAAATGTACAAATGTAAACAGGAAATTGAGCATATATTCATTTAAAAAAAGTATTTTAAAATTCAAAACTTTACTCCTACCTAAATGTGATCCAGTCTTCCTGGGCTTTTTCTGTGAATTCTTGCTGCCACTCCTCATACAGACTCCACATCTGGCTGTACTCATCCATGTCTCTTTTTGTCTCTTCGGCCAGAGAGAAGTCTGGAGCTTCCAGGTCAAAATAGGTGCAGTCCTCACTGAGAGGGCAAAGAAACCAGAAGAAGAGAGATGCTACTATCTGAGACTGTTAAGACTTCATATAAATGCACTGATCTGTGTCTGGGATAATCATTACCGACTAATCCAAGCTGAGTACTATTTGTAGAAAAAAATTTAAATTATATGAAACCTATATAGCAGAATCTAGCTTAAGTCTTGGGTTCAGTAAACTTCTGTGTAGTGTGTACAGAAGCTTGCTCTCTTTTCATTTTCTTCTCTTGAATGATGAAAAGAATGTATCCAGCTATAAAAATTAGCCTTAATACAGACTTACAGCAGTTTACTGCGCACAAGCTCTAGCTCTTGAAACTCTTGCTGCTTATCCCTGATGGTTTGGAGACACACGATAAGAGAAGCATGATCACTGGTCTCAAGCATTTCATCTTTAGGCTTTAGTTGGTCCCATCGAGCCTTAAAGCGTTCCAGATCTATCATGTATGCGTTGATTCGACCAGTGGCATTACTTCGCATCATGTCAACCTGAGGAAAGAACAAGGGAAAGAGAGAGCATAAGAAAGGAATTTGAGATGAATTATTTTTTTTAAACCATGATTAAATTGTGGCTTGTCAGATGTCACCTGGTCTTTTATCATGAGATGATGGCTCTCCAAGTAAAGTTCTAGTTCATCCCATTTGGCTCTCAGAGACGACAGTGAGTCAAGACCAGCACCAGCCACAGCCCGCAGCAAACGGTTCTTCTCCTCGGCATACTGGAACTCAGGCAGGATCTTTGTACATGCATAAATTGAAGTTAGATTCATAAGATGCCTCGTCAAGCATTTCACTCATCCTGACACATAGTATAAATGCCCATATACAACCCCAATTCTATAAGAGTTGGGATGCTGTGAAAAACTTTAATTCAAAAGACTACATAGCCAGAGTTAAGGATTGTATTGTCTTACTTCAGGTTTGTGGGCAAGTATTTGTGTATATTTGCCAGTGGCTTGCCCAATCTCCTCCATGCTCTCTGGACAAGTGGATAGAGTTGCCATTGACTCTGAAACAAAACTGTCTATGGCCTGTGTGTGGCCTAAAATAAAAAAAAAGAAAGACAAAAGACAAAAGGGACAAAAGGGACAAAAAGCGAAAGCAAAGGGGATTCAGTGAGGTCACATGAAACAAAACACAAAACGAAAGCTCTGGGACAACACACTTATTTGTACCTTGTATAGACTTCCTGAGTGAAGAGAGTAGAATGTCAAAGAGCCTTTGGATGAGATCATCAATAACAGCTTTTACCGGCTCACAGTTGACAATGATACAGTCTACCTTTTCCTGACTGAAAAGGCAAAAGTTGGTTAGTTCCTGATATAAAAGAAGATACAGTTTTGCATGTTTGAAATTTTAAACATTAAACAACATTTGACCTTTCACCATAAATATAAAGTAAATAACATTTAATGCTACTGGTAGGAGGGTATCAGGTACAGATGACCAAAAATAAAATCTAAGCCATTTTCTCAAGCATATCTCTTGTATAGCCAAAAAGCTTTTTGGCCTTTCGGGGAAGTTAAAAGATTATTTGAAATATTAAGATGAGTCTGATAAGATCGCTTGATGAACGAAGACTTAACTCAGATCTTCATCATTCAAACAACAGACACTAATAAATGGGTATTTTTAAATTCACTATACAAACAAACTTTCTCTTTGATAGTGCATTGTCACTCTTTTCAGAACTAAGCTTGTGCTGATAGCAATATGAGGCAGGCTTTAAAATGAGCAGTCTTTTTTGTGCTTTGAATATCAAAAAACAGTAGCTAAACCTTAGGATGGTCTATTATTACCCCCCAAACCAAGTACTGCAATGACTATGAAAACACTCTATCAAACTCAGTTGTTGTGGTATTAGGTCTTCAGGTTGTTTTGTCTTGTTACATTTATGAGGCATATAATATGTCTCATATACCTGGGAAGACGTTCCGACTCCTTCCCTTTGGCTTTAAGGGCCTTAAAGTTTCTCTCCCAGTCTTGCACAGAGCTCAGATGCTTGTCCACTAACTCCTCTAAATCTACTTGGCCCAAGACCACCCACTCCTACAACACACAAACAGAGAGTTGCAATGGTCATCTGTAACATGCATTTCCCTGTTTTAAATGTTTCTGAGTGAAAGGTGAAAGAAGTAGTCATAGGTTACCGAATTAATACAGAAGTGAAGAAGACAAAAGAGAAGTCTAGTGTAGACTGAGGGCTTCCCCTGTATTTTGATATGCATGACTGCACACTGAGAGGAACAGATAACACAGAGGACTCACTGTTCTACCACGAAAAATAAGGGGAAAACAATTAAAGGAAAAGAGCCTCTGTTCGAACTCTTTCAAAGACAAGAGTCAAGATTAATAAGTAAAAGTTTAATAAGTTTGTGTGAAAAATATATTCCTTCATGAAGGATAATAAAATGAGTTATGAAAAGTATGAAGCCTTTTTCAAGATAGGGACAACGAATAAACTACTTTTCTACAACAACTACTTTCACTTCAATATCAAGTCTGAAATCTCTGTGAGTAGAAGAAAATCAGTCTTTAAACATTATGTGAGTGTGTTTCATTATTATCTTTATAACGACAAACTCATCTGCTGCTCAGGCACCTTGAACTTTTCTTGTACAGCTTGCAGGCGGCTGAAGAGGTCCTCAGCCTTGCTGAAGATAGTAAGGAACCCAGAGGCATTTCTATCGATCATAACACTGAAGATCATCTCCTCTCCCTGGGCACTGACCCCTTTGAATTGGTTGGGGATTGAGATGAAACGCTTCATCTCTCTGTAATAACGTGCTCGCACCTCCTCAAATGGAGGACGGAACTGCAGACGGCCTTGCCTGTTAAGAAGAAGGAGAGGCATAAAAAGACAAAAATAATCTGTTCTTAGGTCTTTTTAAAAGAGGGGGTGAGGAAAAAGGAAATAGCCCATATCATAGTGCAACAGGGCCAAAGCATAGATTATGTACAAGAAATCCCTTTGTTTACTGACTTGAAAGTAAGGTCTATGTGTATTTCAGGCAGGTTCTTGTTCAGAGCTTCCAGTCCTGTTTGGTACTGGTGTTCAAGAGCCTTATATAGTTGATGGTTCCAGTGCTGACGCCATGCCTGCATATCATCGGACCTGAAGCCCTGCACACAAAACAAAAGTTCCTCCAAATTTGCTCTGAAATGGCATTAGGGCTGACAGCAAAAACCCATATACCTGTTGTAACAAATACCTGAGCCTCCAGGGTGGCAATGCCAGTACGAAGATCCTGAAGGCCATCTTTCCAGCGCTGTTGGTGCCTCAACAAGTCAGTACTCATCAGTGTTACAACCTGGGAAATATGCCCAGAGGTTTGTAGACAAACAGACAGAAGAGCAGTAGATAGGTTACTGATAATAGGTTCCAATTTTGAAGGGATATGCATCTAACAAATTACTCAAATCAGTGCAGCCTTATAATAAGTCAATTAGTCTAAGGTTACAACCTTTTCAATGAAGTCAGTGTGCCATTTGCGCAATTTCCTATTTTCCGTGGAGAGTTTTTCTGCAGCAGATTGCAGTTTAGATATGCAGGCTTCAAGTTCTTTGGGGTTGTCCCAAGTGATTTGCAGTTTACCACCTGGTTCTTTTGACTGAGAGCGAGGATTCTTAAAAAGAGAAAAGCAGACATTTTCACTCAGATTATTCATAAAGAACAGACCGCATAATTTTTAGGCAAAAACAGGTGTCTGTCTAAAACTGTGTTTGTGATGAACAAAATCATAGGGGAAAATTTACTTCTCAACTTTTCTAAGAACAACATAGAAGTACAGGCACAAAAAAAACTTGATGGATGATTCATGCTCACACAAAAAAGGTCATGGCAAGGTGCTAGTTTTCCTTTCCTTTTTTATTTAATTGGATCTTTATGATACATAACTTTACACCTCTTACTCTCCTTCCATGTTTGAGACATTTAATCAGTCAGGTGTGCTCAGTACCTTAATGACCTTCTCAAAAGCCAGGGCAAGATCAAGCATCATGGGTCTTTGAGAGGGAATCATCTGCTGGTCAATGGTGTTGTAAAAATGGGCCACCTTCAGCAAAAAAATGAGAATAATGTAATAGAAATTCGTTGATGAATGAACAAGCATAGAATTTGTTTGTGTACAACAAACACTCCAACCTGTTTCAGGATGATGGCTTGTCTGTAGAATTTGTCTGCAGTGTTGGCAGCCTGTTGTATCTTGGCTGGGATGGGAAAGCCCAGTGCAGAGAGCTGTCTCACTTCCCTAAGCAGACTGACAAGCCTGTCAGAATACTGAACCTTCAGTCTGCCATCCACATGGTCCAAGTCCATTGCACGGTCACTCGCCTGCAGACTAAAATATAGGAAGACAGTGTCTTTCTGAACTTTAACTGTATGTCCTCTAAGTTATAGTAACACAAAGTAGTGTTGCCAACCTGATCCCTGACTTTGAGTCAGCCAACCCTGACAGTACATCTCTGGACCAGTCCTCAAACTGTTCCTGTTCATATGCCCTCAGAACTTCCAGTAGGTCATCGCAGAAATGTAGGAACCCTTTGAATGCAGACAGGTCTGACAGCAGTGCCTCAGCTATGCGAACAGAGTCTTCAACCTAAAATGTAACAATACAAGCACAAGATTATATCAAAAAAATGAATCAGTTATCAGTTATCAGTTATGTAATATAAGTAAAACATGTTGCTGCAATGCCAAATGGTGCAATATCACCAACAGCTTGATTATCATGTAACAATTTATTTGCCTACAAACTGAAACAACCAAACATTGACAAATGCTGTTTGGTACCCAGTCACCTAGAGACATATTTAGTTACCTTGTTTGTGAGCTGACGGATCCAGACTATTTTATTAACAACCTCGGGAAGGTTCCTGCCAATAAGTGGTCCTGATTTTTCCCCAGGTCCCCCATGGCAACGACTCTCAAAGTCATTCTTTAGGCCTTAGAAAATCAGGACAGTAAAAAAGGGGTCAGGTTAAGAATCTGCTTAGTGGGTATAGTGCTTCAGATAATAACATAGGACAGTTAAAGAGGGGCCTTTCTGTGACTGAACAGTAACTCAAACCACCAGAACATCCAACGGTCTGATTTAAAGTGAAACAAACCAAGAGTGTGTGTTTCTTGAAGGTGCTGCTATTGACTAATCCTCTTTTATCATTGATTAAAGTTGATTTTAAGGCTTCGAAAGAGGTGCAAAGTCCTCTCGCTAATGAATTCAATATTTGAGAATCAAAACGGATGTTGATAAATTTGCCCTTTAGAGATTTGTTCATTTGCAGTGATTTCAGATGTTTTGAGTCAAAACTTGAGTGTATGCTTATTCATGTACTCGTTTTACAACAATTTGATCATACCTGAAGAAGACAAGGTGACACTAACTGTAAAGCTCTCAGAGGTCCAAGAAATCTTTATGCATTTGGCAACACAACATCAGCGCAAGAAAATTTACAAAGCATCTGAACTGCATACAAACATTTGGCGAGTTGAAGTAGTAGACAAAACTTTATTTAACAGGTAGAAGCCTTCAGCAGAGCTAGAGTCATGTCAGACTACAATCTGCAGAGACTGTGTTGGGGATGTTACAGTGTTGGTTCTGAGTAACTTTGAAAACATATTGAATTCACAAGTAAACATCATTCTACAAAAGTTATTCCATTTAGCATTTATGTTGATTCAACTTTCTGTCGCCCCCCCTCAAAAAGGAAAAGACAGAAAGTGCTTAGAGGCAGAACTGTGTACCTTTGTTGTAGTCCAGTAATCTGGCCAACAGGTTTTCTCTCTCGGACTGCAACTCTTTACTGATGGTGGGGCGTCTGATCAACTCCTTGTGTTTTTGAAACACCTGCAACAGCTGGGAAAAGAGAAAGCAGAAATGTATTGTCAGTTCCCACAACACACTTTTTTTCCCCATCTTAAAGCAAAGACACGCGTTTCACTACCTGTTGTGGGTTATCCCCTACGTCAGCAATGTGGCTCTTGAGTTTTCCAGCAACCTCCTGCTCTGATGGGGTCATCAGGCGCTCAAACTGAGCCACTGCTGCTCTCCAAAGTGGCTGCAAAAGACAGACAATGGTTATGCTCTGATTGAAAGAAAGGTTTCATATCTCTGTTCTAATCAATGTAGGAGTTAGAACTTGAGATGATGGTAAGTGTGAGCCAGAAGTACCCTTAGATAAACTTGTGACGAATCAGCGGTTGCATTTACATAAATACTAACACCTAAAGTCCCATCATATCTAATAACTAACCTCAGTGTAGGGATTGTAATGCAGAGGGTTGAGTCCAGAGAAAGGTTCAAACACTCGGTCTGAGGTAAGAGCCTGCTGCTTCGCTCCTGGTAGCAGTCGCAGCAGCTTTTCATGAACCATGCGCAGAGTGACCACCTAATAGCATACATACATACATACATACAGGGTTTTACACAATTTGCATTAAGTTAATGGTTGCTTTTCTGTAACTTTGTTCACTTTTTGTAATGTGCTGCTGATAACTTGGCCGGGACATTCTTGTAAAAAGGAGTTTCAATCTTAATGAGGTTTTCCTTGAAAAAACTAAAAATAAGTTTTAATCTGTGTGTTTGGGTAGAAGACTTAAAATATGTAAGATAAAACTAATAACCTGCTCTTATGACTATCGGACCAATACTAAAATTTGTGTTGGTAAGAACAGAGGAAAAAATTGTCATAGTTTATTGGAGAATATTTTTAAGTGGATTTATTTTTAAGTACTGATTCAGGGTGTTAGACCAATAAATATTTACGCACAACTTAAATAGAAAATGCTAACAGGGTAGAAACTTGATATCAGTTCCCCACACAGAGAAAATGTTCCATCATCAAGGGAAATGATACAAACTACCAAAAAGAGGAAAGAGGTACCCGTTTATATCAATGTGCAGTGTCTCTGGATAGTTCCTTTCCTAAACATGGTAACCTTTTATTAAATAAAAAAAAGACTTATCATAAAGTTAGGTAACAAACCTCAGGCTATGATCCTCATCTGGCAGCACTGTCAAACAGCTACCGGGCTGAGGTTGTTGCTCTAAAGCTAGAGGACTGGCATTTTCAAACACAGTCTATTTCATGGGAAATTCCCTCTTTCTTACCTCATCTAGCCTTTTTGCTAAGCAATGAAGGGTTTGCGGGCGGTGCTTGTGTCCTTTCCAAGGGTGGGGGGCATGTCTCTTCCATACCTGGGAAAGACAAAAGTAGACCCATGTTTAGAATAATTACACTAATACCCTCCTTTCAGCACTTAACTCGCAGAGCTGGAAGGGATCTTCAGTGAGTCTTTGGATATGTTCTTGCCAGTTTAATTAAGCAAGTTTCTATTTGTGTGTGAAATTGTCATCGATCCTTTTCTAAACCGTTTTTAGCACAGTGTTCAGCATTCCCATGCCTTACACACCTGTCCGGTCAGATGCTCACAGGCTTCTACCCACTGCTCACAGATGGAAACACCTGTTTTCAGGTTCTCTCTCACTGATGCAAAGGGCTCCTTGAAGATTTTTAGACTGCTCAGCTTCCTTTGGACATATCTTTCAAGAGCTCCACCTAGAACAATGAGGCAAAAAAATAGTAAATATTAAAAATTAGTAAAATGATCTCAAAATGATGTGTGCACACCAACACACACCCACACATCCACACACACACACACACACACACACACACACACACACACACCAGCACACACACACACACACACACAAATTATGACGCATGAGCTAATAGAGGTTACTCTGGTTCAAATGACATGTTGACTGTAACTCCTGTAGACTAAGGAGTTCTCTAGAAAAAAAAGTGGGTTTCAGTTCTCAAAATATACATTTACACCCAAAGCCATCAATGGGTGAATACAATGTTAGAGGCAGAGGTCTTGACGTACCAAAACAACATCAGCAAATCACTGTTTCATTTCCTGAAGTGGGGGTTAGTATGTGGGCAAGTGTCCTACCAATCACATCCATGAGTCGCACCATGCGTGTTTCTGGATATGGCTCAAAGTCAGTTTGCCTCCAGAGATCATCAAGGGAATCTCTGCTTTGTTCTACTAGATCCACAACATCAGACATAGATAAGCCATCAAGACTGCTGAACTCCTGTAAGAAACACAAAGAGTGGAGCAATGTTATGTTTTTATAGTAATAATTATAATATTAATAACTTCAATTTATATAGCGCCTTTTATGGAACCTGAGGAGTTTAGAGTTATTCTATTCCCCTATTCAAAAGATTTAATGTATAAACCAAAAATGAACAGCATGTGAAATAATGTAAGCTCACATTTACCAAACTTCAGTGGCTTTCTATTAGCCCTATTTAATCCAGTAACCCGGTTAAACAGTGGGAACTCAAAGTAAATCTTAATAATCAATCAACCACAATAAACAAAACTGAGCTCAAATCTCAGCTTTAATGTATCTGACATAGAGGTTTAGATGTTTACCTTCTGTATGGGGTTAAATTGCTGTGTGAAATGTGTAGCTCTTTCTCTTATTCTGTTCTTCTCAGCAGACTCAGAGAGTTCTGCCCAATACTGGAATTCATCACCGGGAGTTAAGATGCCTGTGAAGGAGAAATAACATGAGGGTATCAAGCAAAACAATGTCTTACTAAATTTTATCAGGCACCATTAATTGATGTACACATGAACAAACCTCAATCCTGTCTCAACATGAAATGTCTTTGCTAGGGGGATTTCAAGTCATGTAAAAATTCACTGGAGTCATCCATTGAAAAAACGTAAGTGGAGAGGAACAATTTCCAGCAGAGATGGAAAAACTTTTTCATTTCATTTACTAATGTACTGCATAAAAATGGCCCTCTCCTTTTGTAAATGCTGCCAAGATGTGACACTAATTTGCACGTATAATCTTATCTCCAAATTTAGCTCAAAAATCACCAAAACCAATGTTCTTCCAATTATCCTGTGTATTTGCATGCAGAAATCTATACTCACCAAGAACCTCTTCTTCTGTGCCGTCCCTCTTGGCAGAGTGTTGCGTTCCACATTGGCGGACCACTGAACCCAGACCAAGCTCCAGCTCACTCAGCAGTCTTGCCAGTTTAGGATCAAATGCTGAACGCCACCTTTCATCCTTATGAAAAAAAGGGAGAGCATTTTTCATAAGTGTTGCATAAAACAATCTTGTTTTTTTTTTCTACAGCTGCATTTTCACAACAGGTTTGAGGTCTTGGGGAAAATTGTGTATACGATTTTTTTTCCAGGTTGTCTTTTTTATCTCACTGGTCACAAAGGTCATAAAGTTTATCGTTAAAAAATAGTTTATCGTAAAACATGTTCATAAAGTAGTTAATGTATGAAACCACGTATTATTAATCATAACACAGAGGAAAGCTCACCTTCAACAGCACAGGTGCAAAGACTTGTCGCACAGCCTGATAGAGGGTGTTGATGGGAGATTCCAGCATAGATGACACAAGAAGGCTCTGGTGAAGGTTGTCCTCTGTGATCACTGTGGGATGCAGCTTGAAGAAAACCAACACCTTCTCTCCCCTGTCGCCTGAAGCCTCAATCTAACAAAGGGAAATAACGTGTTGAAAATAATTCATATAAGATCTTGCTTTTTCAAGTCAGTGTTAGGTGGTTATAGCTTGTTTAAGTAAAAATGTTGTATTGCAAGCTAATCCAAATATTTCCAAGCGATCAAATTGAAAAGAAAATCAATATTACATGGTTCTGGAACGGTCTGTTAATATGCAGTGTCTAGGATTTTGTGCATGTGTCATTAAATGATGTCCTTAGAGCAAAATAAATCCTGGATTATAGTGTTATCTTTTTAAAGTAATTCAATACACACAATAGTTAAAGTTTATGAAATAGAATGAAATAGAATGAAATTCTAAATATTTCCTCAAGCCTGAGGCAAATTCTTTCAAAAATTTGCACATTGGTTTACCATATCTGAAAGGTTAAAATCATCTCCATGTCTGGTGATGGACAGGACCAATTCATTCCCATTATCCAAGAAGTTGTTGAGCTCTGCGCTGTCAGACAGAGATGATGAAGGCTTTATCCCATAGAAGCTCCCAGTTGTGGTCAGGATAAACTTTTTACGAGCATCATCTGAGCTTTGGGGCATCTTGCAGCTGTGAAAGTACACTGATGCTTATAGGATGAAAGCTGTGGAGTACACAAAATGACATAGTTATCTACCATACTTTGAGAAGGATTACATATGTATGTTACATAGCTCAAATAGTTTCCAGTGTCATTCTTACTGGATGTAAAACCAGTTTATGTTTTTCTGGAATTATTTACTTCGTAGAATTATTTCTCTTTGTGCCATGCTTGTTTTGTGACATGGTAGCAGCTTGATATCATATTTAACCCTTCTGTTGTCTTAGGGTAAATTTGACATAATTTCAAAAGTTACTTTGAAATAACTTTGGTTTTCTTTTACAGAATTGCTTGAAAATTGCATGGATGGTTCCTTGCTGTGCTGTTTAAATCTAAACATAGTTATGCCTATTTTTCTTAAACTAGGTGTCTTCTTGTTTTTAAAAAAATACAGCATCTTGCTGCCAATAAAAAGCTGAAAAGATTTCAGGAAAATATCCTGCCTACACTTTGGCTGATAAAAGATCAGCATAGGTGCTTCTGATAATAATTTCAGTGAAAAAAATATTCAAAATTTCTGCTTTTTTTCTACTCAAAAAAGAGGTATACTTTGATGTAAATAAGGTCTATCATACCATATATTACAAAAGTAATTGTTAAACAGACTATAAGTGGATATGTTGGAAACACCTCCGCTTAAAAGGAGAAACAAATAAAATGGAGAAAATTGTATACCTTGTCTCTATAACCAGTCAGAATGGAAGGTACAGAGTAAATCTGAAGCCAGAATGAGGGTTAAAACCATATACAGTCAATGGTTAAAACAGGCAGTTGCAGTTGTATCAGTCTGTCTGGTACCCAAAGGGACAAACTGGGCTTCAATAAATCCAGTGTTATTATGTTGTACAACTTTGTCCTCCAGACTGAGAAGGACAAACTGAACCACATGTAGATTTATCAACTCAAAATAAGTTTCAGGATATTTCTGGATTCCTATTTAACGGGTTACAGCTGGTGGGTTTACCTTACCGTTAAGTTAGTTTCGTTATTCTCCAGTGCGAAAAGCTAAAGCAGGAGCATTAGTGGAGATGCTACATGGTCTACAACTATTTCACATGTTTTAGTCCCTGTGCCAAGGTAGCTTTGCAAGCAAGCTCTGGTAAGCACTCCTTGTTTACGTATCTTTGCACGGTGAGCCCTGTAAGTTTCTGCAAATGCATACGAAAAAGGCAAAGAACTGCCATTGGATGCAAGCACAGGCGCTAGCTAACAAGCTAACAACGTTGGCTTTAAGCCTGTGGAGAAAAAGCAGCATCAGAGTCAACTCACTGGACCTCAGCATGACATACAGCTGACAGAAACAATGGTGTCATACCGTCTCTCCACCAAATGTTTACCTTGGAGAGCTTTCGGTAACTTCATTTGTGAAGTGGAAACAGCGGAAATCCTTTCCTCGTTTCTTTGCGAGCGCTCCTGGATTATGCTTGCGTGGTTACCACAGCAACTACGCACTCTTTCACACAGTGGAGATGGAGAGCTACGCTTTTCTCTTACGCTATTTACGTACAGAGGCTACGGAGCATCTGGATCACACTCAACAGTTCAAAACCTTGTGGTGTCTCTCTTAGGCTTCTTAAGATATGTTTTCAAGCATAAAATAGATTGGACGTTAATCTATGTTGCTGTAGTTAAACCACTCTTAAAACAACGAAAGGGGAGAGTGGGGTAAGATGACCCATCCCCTGCATCTACGCAATCGTACATTGTTTGTCATATAGTGAATTCTGCAAGTATCCTCCATGTAATGAGTAATACCAGAGAAGAGGGAGTTACAGAAATCCAGCTGGAAGAGGATGAATCAATGAATGACTTTTTCCAAGACAGGTTTCATTTTCTTTTTTTCTACAGTCCCAAGTTTTGAGTTGCCTCATAGGTTGTGAGTGTTGTTTTGATTTTGCATGGAGCCACAGTATCCAAAATTATCTCACAGCTCTGGTTAAAATAAGAGACCAGGTCCTCAGTGTTAGGAATAAATCAGTATTAGGAATTAAATCAGTTTGTGATCTCGCACACAGATAGCCTTCGTATCAAAGTTGGGGGCTTTGGTGCAAGACCAGCTGAAGGGTGTGACCTTTCGGGTAGGTAGAAACATAAATTGTCTGAGTGGAGTTGAGTAAATCCACTGTATCAATGATATCTTTGCTTAAAGACTGAGAGACATCAGACATGAATGTTAAAAGCAAATAAAACAAGGACCCTTTTTAATGTAAAATATATGAGAAAACCAGAAAATTGTCAAATCAAAAGTCTCATTGAAAGGCTCATAAATCATTCCAGGGCTCATAGGTTGTTTTTTTTTTCCCCCTTTGTTACTTACTTGTTACTGGCAGAAGGGGAACTCTTAACGCCCACAGTATGCTAACAACTGTTGGCTGTTCTTAGAGATAAAAGTTTTATAATGATGTCTCAACCTTATTATGTCCACCAGGCTTAGCAATAATGCTCACAACAACATCTTCTCTTCCACGTTTACACAAACAGCCTGTAAAGTCTGTCCTGTAACCCCTTAGCTATTGGTGGTTATAATCCCAACTTGTATTTGACCAACTCCTCTCTTACATACTACAATGCAAATATCTCCCCCAGTCTGACAAACTATCCCATAAAAGGTTTTATAAATGAACTAAATTCTAGGAATACATATATTTCCTTGACCACAACATGAAATCAGTGCATTAGAAATTTGAGAAAGAAGAAATGTCACCTGTTGAAATAAAAAGAGGTATTGTGTACTTCCTTCACTTCAGGAGCACTTTCAGATGGGAAGTCAGCTAAAGGTTGTTGGTAGTGGTTCTGGGACATTGCACTCAAGTTTTTCCAGAATGATGGTAAGTGATTTGCTTATGGGGATGTTGTATGAGCAGAGTCTTAACTCCCACACACATGATTTCCTGGTCACTACCTCAGAAAGTTTTCTGTGCATTTTTATGAGTTTTATCTAATTCTGTGCTCTATCGGCACAAAATGTCTTCTTTGGTGCCAGGTGATTGTTCATATTATGCTGTTGACTTACATGTTGATGTTTCACTTTTTGTCCGAGACATAAGAATCTTAATGCTGTCTAATCAATAAAGGTTTAAAAACACTTTTCCCTCACCCCCTTCCCCCTTTTTTTTTTAAATGGAAAAACGTTGTAGCCACAGATGAACGATTATCTGTTTGCTCCTTGTTTATTATTTAAATACTTTGCCTTTGATTTTTTTATGGCAAAGCTGTTAGAAATTGTTCACCCATAAATGAACAATAATCTTTTTTGATCCTAGTTTACTACTTAAATACTTTACTTTTGTTTTTCTGCCAGCCTAATGCCATAAAGACTGAATCATAGTGGGTGTGTCTGCTTGTCTGGCTCACTAGGGCTATTTTTCTACAACCCCATCATGAATGAGGTCATGGGTGTGAAATGAAACATACTGTCTACTTTGCTTTGCTTCGGTTAAAACTGTCATGGAAATATTAAGTCATGTGACGAGAAATGATCCTAATGTAAAAGGAAAATCATTGTGCAAGGGATTTTCACAATACAAGAATTCAACACAGTGTTATCACAATAAGAATTTCAAACAGTTTATTATGTATGTATTAATGTCTGGATTTTAATTGTTAATCACAGATAAATTCATATTTGATCAAATCCTGTTATTGTTATTTTCAAACAGTTTTCGAGATCATGTTGAACATGTTAAGCATGGTCTTGTTTTGAGGGAATGCATTTAATGTGTTCAAAACCGGTAGTCAAGGGTCAGAGACTTCTTCAAGTCCCCCATTCTGTAAAATATACATAATCATAATTACAATGTTGTCTTGCCTGAAATCATTAGTCTCCAGTTGCTGTCTTCTACCATGTAGTGTCATCCACAGTCTGTGGAAATTCACACACTCAAAATAGTGCTCCGCCACCTGTTGTGTTGTGGTTTGCTCCATGTATATACTTGGCTCAGAGAAGGTAACTTACAACTTTAACCACTTCTGTGATTCAAGTCTGTTTGACAAAAAGTTGCATTTCATGTTTAACTCTTGATCTACCTTGGGGTCTGTCAAGGTTAAAATATGCCATTTTGAAATGTGGCGGTGTCCATGGTGGCAGCAAGACGTCACAGTAGTGACTGAACTGTTGTGTGCCAAAACATAGAAAAAATTTTCCTGATGCGAATCAAGTATCAATTAGTTTGGTAACACTTACAGCCTGAAATACTTTTTTCCTTCTGGCAACATTCCTCCAAAAGAGAATAAAGAAAACAACAATTAATGCAGGCTGATCCTGAAAGTTTGTGGCAGGAGCACCCAAAAAATAATGCACTGACTTAAACTCAATTTATTATGTCAAATGGTTCCATCTGAATGTACTGGGTTGGTTGAAAGCAATAACTTTAGGATCAACTAAGTTTAACTTAAATCATATGTTTTAGGTAACTTTGTGCATTTACATTGAACCCATTGGCATAATAAATCTAGTTAAGGTCAGTGGGGTTTTTTTCATTTATTTATGTTTATTTATTTCAGTAGGACACACAATTATACTAGTTTTGGATGACAGCTTCTTTTGCTATATTTTTCTTTGAGCAAAATCTGACAGTCTTCAAACATGCCAACCACTTTTACAGTACATACACAAACAGACACTCACAATAATAATAATAAAAAAAACGTCATGGTGTGCTTTTATTATGCATTCAACAAACCACAAAATATATATTAGAGCAACTTCAAGAGGACTAAAACTTGGCTTACATGCTCATAAATATTTTCAGTGCTGTTACTCTAAACTTGCAGTGAACATTTTAGTGCTAGAATACATTAATGTTTATTAAAATCTTAACCCCCCCCCCCCCAAGGTATTGTCTCTTAAAGTTTGTTGTTGTTGTACCCCCAGAGACCATTAATTACATGGGAATAGGAGGGATGGGAATTTCAAGGGTTTGTTTTTTTCTTTTTTTCTTTTTGTTGCTTATCTCAGTGAAAGTTAAGTCAAGTGTCTGAAAGTACCATTGACATTCTTCATTCACACTTTTTTTGCGAATTCAGAAGCATATACAGTATAAAACATTGACTGTTGGTGAACATTATGAGTTCCTGGTTTGGGAAATGACTTAAATCACGTACAGAAAGTCCAGGCTGTGTGGGAGTAGGCGTTAGCGTGTGCAAACAAGGAAACATGTTAAGATGAAACCGACACAGTTTGAAAAACTCAATCGACGAGTCGTTCATAAAGCAAACACCCAGGTGATTCCGAGGAAACCCTTTTCGAGATGCTCAACGGGAAGTATTACTTTTAAATGTCAAGCTCAAAAGTATTTATTTTCCTTATGTTGCTGACTGGCTGAAAATCAAAAGTTGTGGGGGAGAAAAGAAAGATGCCCCGCCTATATCGAAGATAAGAGGAAGTGCAGAGCTTGTCGTACTCGTCAGATCACAGACTATATGTCAGACACACGCCGACTCTGAAGCCAGACACAATGGTAAGAGAGTTTCTATTCTCTTTCTTTTCGTAAGTTTCTGATAGGAAAAAAAAACATGTTACTTAAATGTGGAAGATTTGGGTGTAGTTTTTTTTCATGCCACCGCAGTAAACTGTCTCATGTAAAGGACATAGTTTTTACCTCTGAAAACACCTAAAATGCCATTGCGCAGATGAGCGCTCGCTTTGTACTGCTCTGATATTTCCCCATAGCTGCTATAGCGAGTTTACAGCTGACTTTTCAAAAGAACACTTGACCTGTTGATGAGGAAACTCTCTTACGACTTTTTAATATTTCACACAACACCCAAAGTGCATGCAAACGTGCGCTCCTAAATCAGATCAGATTGAATTGATGAATTGTGTGACTTTGTGCGTAACTAAGTTTTGTACTCATGGCAAGTTAAGCAAAAAGATACTGTGAAATAAATGTTAAAAATAGGAAATAGAAAAGAAGCACGAATTTCTCTTCCAACCTTGCAACAGTGGTCACAACTGTCTGTTTCACCTGTTTCCTCAGATTTACTCTGCTCCATGTGTGACAATCTCTGAACACATCTCACACATTAAAACAGGAGTAACTCATACAGTTGGAGTTTTGTTACCACCTGAGGCAGATAAGTAGATAGTAAATTTGAATGGCAGCTGGAAACAACATGCATCAGTTGGGTTATATCTGAAACGTGACTTTTCGAAACATGAGAATTCCGCCAGCACTGATCGTCATTGTTGAATCATCTGATCTTGTGACCAAAAGTAACAGTGTGGGTCATTTATAAACAGATCTTGATTTATAATAATACCACAAGTCTCCCTGCCTCAACGTTTCTTTCTGTGGTGTTATCTATCAAAGTTGTTAGTTTCATTATTCTGACCACAGCTGTATCTCGTCATTGTTTGGTAGAAACCCTGTATCTCCATAACAACCACTTTCCAGGAAGTAATAAAAAGCACATGTCCTTTGTCATATTGAAACACTGCTTGATATTCAACCAAAAACAAATGAAAGGGTGAGGAATGTTTTTTTTTTTTTCCCACAAATCAGTGCTTACAGGAGCACAGATTGATGCAAATCATGTCAAATGAGACGAGATGGTGATATGATGTTCCTACCAGATGACCGGTTACCTATTCAAGAAAGAAATGTATTTTCACAGATTTAATTTTCAATCAGCATGAAACAATGTGTTCAAGTCACAGCCTGTTCCTCCAATAACTCAGACAAAGCTTACAAAAATGACTAAATGATAAAGGTATGAGATAACCATATGAGAAGTTGGTGTTACTTATCCTCCTGAGAAGCATTTTTTCTTTTCTTCTTGCAATTTGGGATAAGTGAGACCTTACAAGTATAAAAACTAAACTGTGTCTTTCCACAAGAAGTTATGTTTTTATTATTATTAGTTAGCTACTAGTTTTTAGTTAGAGGTGTAACTGTTCATAACTGAACTTCTTTTGTCAAAAATAGGTGTTGACAATGAAGTTGTGATATCACTTAAAGATGATGCAGTAAGTGTCTCTAAATGTGGCTGATAGATCAAAATTAAAAAAAAAAATAAAAAAAAGAAGAAGTATCATGGGTCTGAGAGGCTGAAATGTTATGTCCTCATATGTGGATGCTGGGTCTTAAGAGGTTAAATAGAGTCAAATAAATCTGAGAATAATCTAACAAATTACTGCCTGATGTTAATTGGTATACACATAGAAACAGATTCTTGATCTTAATCAAGATCATGATCAACCTTATGCTGATTTCCTGAAACTTATCACACCAGTTTTTGGCATTTATAGCCTTTGGGAATTCCCTCTGATGTAGTTTCTATGGAACGCAGAAACTGCTGCTTCAAGGCTGCCTGTTTTGGAGTTTGTTGTGTGTGATGGTGTTTTCCCTGGAACTTCCCACTTTTTAAATCTTTGAAAAAAATGAAACAGAGTTGTGTTTTTTCAGCAGCAAATAAATTTTATTTAATAGAAGATACTTATAGTCTTTCAAAACTGTGCATTAACATAATGAAAGTAGATGAAAAAAATCAGGTGATGACAGATAATTCTGTCACCACATAAGTTTAATTGCCCCTTTTTATCCTGTTCTACTATGGTCTTAGTCCTTTAAAACTGAAATCTTGTATTGTTTTTCATTTGGGAATCACCAGGTTATAAATGTGTCAAATACATTTTTTTTATTGAATTTTACACACACTGGGAATAACTGACACCAAATATAACAGTAACTAATGCTTTTGGCTCTAAATACTTTTTATAGTGCTGTGAAACTGTATAGAAAGAAATCACAACTTTCTCAAGAAAAAGGGCAGATTCTCTCAGAGGGTGAGGGCTTACTTCCTCCCCCCTGCCACATCAACAGAAATTTGCTGATGCTGACATGTCTATACGGGCCTTTTCCGGTACCCAGAAAAAAACATTTAGATTTTTTAGATAAGTTCACATTCTTTGAGTTACTGACCCATTTTAAGTGCAGGATACAGATTATAAGAACAATCCAAAATGTGTTGCAGATAAACAAATCGGGAGGAGATGGCAGAATGTATTGTTATTGCAACCACCCAAATTTTGCCCTAGCTCTTCTGTTGTGCTTCATTAGCAGTTACATAAATAAAACATATTGTATGATAAATCATTGGCCTACTTCAATGAAATGCACTACTTCACTCGTCTGATAACCTAAGATGAATTGTGATAAATTTCTGCATCCAAGGGTATTTTGTGTTGTTGTTGTTGCTTTTGTTGTTGCTGTTGTTGTTGTTGAGTGTGTCACTATCAGCTCGCCAGCTCGTTGAACTCGTGCTGGCCTCATGCTTCTGTGAACAACTTCAAGATATGTATTTTAAAGAGAAAGATATAGTATGAAAGAAAATTTTAACTGCGCCTGTACTCTTGAGGTAGCCAGGTCCTTTGAGCTCTGCTCACTGCCTCTCGCAAAATTCAGAGCCTTAGTCTTAACTATTGTTTTCGCACACAAAAAAATGTTGTTTGCATTATTACTTGCATTCCATCTGAAATTTGTCGGCTCTGCACATTCATTATCAGCCATCTCTTTACATTCTGTGCATGCCCTTGTCCATGAAGCCAATGCAATTTTAATCTGCTGTGAGATGAATAAATGAATTTGACATGGCTTGTTTCTTCTTTTCAATAGGCAGATCAATGGAATTATGAGGATTTCCTGTGAGTAAACCTGCCAGTTTTTTTCTCCTGCCATACTGGTTTCAGATGATAAGCAGTTAACAATGAAGAATGGTGTCACTAGTTAAGATCACATTGTTGACAATTATCTCATCATCATTTAGGGCAGGTTAAGACAGAGACTTTCAATAGAACAGTTAGTGAAAACCACGATGAGTGATACTGTTCTTCATCCCTTTTTAGATTTTCAAATTTTTACACCATTACACTTACTGTAAGTCAACCACATGAACAGCTACTACTAATAATATTAATTTTAGAACTAACTGAACTTTTGCACAGTGTGTGGTCGAGAAAGACTGAAACTGACAGAAGTATTCAAACAGCTAAACTGTGTGGGTGTAGTCTAAGTAGCAAGGGCTATAAATTGATCATAAACGTCATTATGTACTTTTCATGAAGGTAATTTTAAACCTAAAGTGATGAAAGTTTGAAACAGATGCAGGATCAGTTTTCCCTGATGTGATAATCAGTCGATACATGCACATGTGCAGGTGTATCCAAAACTCAGAGGATCTGTGGGTGTGGGAACAGGGAAGTAATTTGGTGTTACCTGTTTGCCAAGTCAGTTATTATTTTAATGTGTCTTACTGTATTCCCCCAGTGCCACTATGGTGATCATGTCAGTGTTGTTGTTTTTTCCTTTAGAAAACGACAGTGCTTCTTCTTGCTGCTGGCCCTGATGA
Organism: Thalassoma bifasciatum; assembly: GCA_008086565.1. Taxonomy (NCBI): domain Eukaryota; kingdom Metazoa; phylum Chordata; class Actinopteri; order Labriformes; family Labridae; genus Thalassoma; species Thalassoma bifasciatum. Next base: position 570,332 of record RPOG01000051.1, on the reverse strand, counting down.
TAAAGAGTCTTTGTGTCACTGGTGGGTACAGGAGTTGAACAACATTTCTTCACTTTGGTTGAAACAGAGAGCAAACTGAAAAAGCAAATAACTGTGAAAAAATTGTTGTATATCATGTAATCAAATTCATGTGACAGGTTGACTGGTTGTAAGTTATCTTAGAAAGCTGCATCTCTGATGACTTTTTGAAATCTTCTTTCATGCCTATGAGGCTACTAACAATCTACACTAACAGAAAAGAAAGACTTGGGAAAATACTGAAGAACACCTTGAAAAATTAAAAATGGATTTATTAAATTAACACCAAGACTTAAATAGTGAACACAACACAAAAGAAACAAAAAACAAATATCTCTTTGAAGAGGCAGCAAGGCAGTAGTGAGGTTTTAAGGCCTGAGGACTGGGTGGGACTCCTTGTACAGTTAGTGGCCTAACCTGGAAACAAGAGGCGGGAAAGACACACAAATACGCCAACAAACTGTGACATTGTGCTTGGTTAAGCTTCCCAGCTGCCTACTGCAGACACCTTTAGATCATACAGAAGCTACAACAGTATCGATCTTTAGATCTCATCCTCAGCATTTGTAAAGAGGAACAATAGTATTGGGTTGCTGTTTCTTTACTGCCCATACTGACTAAGACAGTGGCTAGCTCAGTAAGACAGTTAAACGCAAAAGACATGGGCTATGCCTCAAATTGTGTATCTCTGTACTCACAAGAACTATTTTGAGTGCATAGGTGTTTTCACACTGACAAAATGTAGTGCACTTTAATTTCTCACTATAAAATGATCAAAAAGTGGAGTGTTGGACACCTGACAATTGAGTAACAGTATTACTGAATAGCAGAAGACACCTGTAAATGGCTATGAAATATGCAATTTTAGACAGCAATGGACTGTTCACCCAGTACTTAGAAGACAATCACAACAGAAAAAAGTTGAATTGAGGTTACCTGAAAACTTTAAACTGCCAAAGATGGAAACTAAAGCTAAAACACACAATGGGGCTTCAACTTTAATGTTCGGACATTGAGTAAAAGCAGGAAAACACTCATTGGAGCTTTGTATTTCATAGCCTTTGATTACAAAACAAGAAAGGAACATAATTTGTCATGAAATATACACTCTAAAGAGAAAAAAGAGGAATTGAGAATGTCTTCTGCGTCATGAAAAAAACTTTTTATATTGTTGACCTTCCCCGACCTTTGGGCTCACTCAAACCTTAACAGAAAGCCTATTTATTTTCATGCTTCTTTCAACTCTAATCTTAGAGAAAGCACAGCATGCCATTGAGTGTTAAGTGAATTTAGTATTTAGTGAAAAGCTGAACAGATTAACCTGCCAACTATTTTTCTGAATCTACTAACTCTATAGCTCGTGCCTCCATTTTTTCTGATAAAACTAAAATTCACAAGAACCACTTTTTCCTGCCACCATTTGAGATTTCATGATTTTCTTTTCAGGAGATTCTGCTGAGATTCAACTCCTGGGAAAGATTGGAGGAAACGTTTCCTTTCTCTGCCCGGTAGAACCAAAGGAAGTGAAAATGCTGTACTTGCAGCGGGGCGAATCTTTTGTAAATGGATTTTTTGTATCAAAAAACATGAGCGGGCATCAATGGCAGAACACACAGATGGATGAGAAAAACAGGATTGTGAAGATGCACAATTTGAATGTTTCGCACGAAGGGACTTACGAGTGCATTATCCGATATGACAATGAGCCACAAACTTCTTATTCAGCTTCCATACACCTCAGGGTCAAAGGTATGAGCCACTTTTTAATAGTTTTTACATTTGAAATACATCTCATTTTATGTGTGCAAGTGCTGCAGTTTAAAAGTGAAGTAATTTGTCTTCTTTATGCACTGCATGCATCTTACCCCTCTTCCCCTTCATTATCTCTCTGACGTAGGAGACTTTAGCCACCCTGAAATCACAGTGCTCCACAGTGATGAAATCAGTTGGACTGTGATGTGTTCCTCTCACGGTGGCTACCCATCCTCTAAGATGAACTGGAACTCATTTGGGAGTTGGAAAGTCATAAACAGCACTGAAAGACGTGACCCGGCCACCTTGACATACAATATCTCCAGTACAGCTGTCTTCAACTGCACCACTGACGAGGTTCAGTCCATCAACTGCTCTGCAGGAGATGTCATCTCAACACAGCTCTCCATCTGTGAGTACCAAACATTTTGAGACCAGTTATTATAATCTTAAGACATCAAAATATGAATTAGGTCTATGTTTCAACTCCTGGGAAAGTTTTGGGAAGTGTGAAAGGTATGAAATCCCATTGAATGAATACCCTTTTATTTTTGTGAAAGGGAAAGATCAGAGGGAATTTTTTGTAGCCTTTTGCACCCTGTGCTGTCCTGTTTCACTGTTAGTGTATAATATGTGGTTACACAGGCAGGGACTTTAAGCAAAGAAGTTGATCTGTTAAAAAAAGTTATTTACAGCTTAAACATAATATTGAACACTCCTTCAAGCCATAGCAGCAAGTTTACAATAAAAATTGTATAATGTTGATGTTGTTTACCATCCTTGTTAACAATTGTTCTTAAGCACTGGATGCAAAGGGGATTTCATACTTTGGGGATGTTATGCATGAGTTTGCAGTTGTTTAGTCATGAAGAAATCCATTGGTAGAAACAGTTTCTTTTTGTATCAGATAACTTTGTAGCCTTTAACAATATAAGATGGGACAGCAAAAGGGAGGTGGAAAATATGGGGAGGAGCATGTGGTGATCAAGATCCAACAATAGAGAAAAGAAAAGAAAAGCCAAACTCCATAAACACAGTTGAGTCGTAAATTACTTTAAGTTGAATACTTGAATAGTTGTGACCAGACATTGACAAAAAAAATATTATTTAAAAGGTGAGCATATATTATAATAGGTTACGGAAGATATTTTTGAACATTATTTTCCACTGATGCACAAATTTCAATGGTTGTTTATAATTATATTAATTTTGAATCATATATTAAAAATTCCATCAGTTTGCAAACAAGTACAGCTTCAGTTAATACACACATGATGGCCTGAAGATGCCTTTTGACTGGCCTGCAGTGTGTTGCCTTCAATTTATCAAACTCAAAACTCGAAGACAATTGAAAACAGTGCCCTGACAGCTAATGCAATGTGTTCGCCTGCAGACATCCATTTGATATGCCACACCTCTATGCTTAGCTCATGGGTGGTTGCTCGGACTCAGTACTTTAGTGATATTTTAGGTTTTCACTCAGACTTTAGGCTTGTCATTTAAGCAATCTGAGATTTTTTTCAATGGTATGCCATTTAGGAAGAGCGGTGGTTTTATTTTATTTTGTATGGTGGCAACAAAAAAAGAACTCTTTTATGCTGGGTTGACCTCTGACATAAATCAAACCAAAATTAATTATATTTACAGGTTTATTAAATATGTAAGGCTTATAATATCTAAGAACAGAGATAATATTTCAAGTAAAAATGATTGAAGATGGCATTTTGCCTGCAAAAAGTCCTGGGACGCCATGCAAAAAGGACAGAAAAGTAACAGATGTTCTAGAGTTTCATGTATTACATTGTGTCTATTGTGTAATAAAACTGTAGTAACCAATACATTTCTGGCTTTGTGTGTGTGTGTGTGTGTGTGTGTGTGTGTGTGTGTGTGTGTGTGTGTGTGTGTGTGTGTGTGTGTGTGTGTGTGTGTGTGTGTGTGTGTGTGTGTGTGGCATTTATTTATCTCTCCGAAGGTACGCCTAAGCCTCCTAACCTTCCAACCTCCACCTGTCTTATCGTGACAGCAGCCATTGTCATCATCGTATTTGCCTTCATTAGTACAGCTGTGTGTGTGAGAAAGCGTAAGAAATGCAGGAGAATAGAAGGTAAGGTTTTGGTAAAATTTGTCTTATCTTTAAATTTTAAGTATGCATATTACTATAAAGAGTAACAGCTGTGTCCCTTGGTTTCCAGGAACAGCTCCTGCAGATGTGAGGTCAGAGCAGGCGAATGGAAAAGAAGGGTAGGTAGAAATTTATTTGACACAGTTTCTTTTGGATTTTTTGCCTTTAATGTGATAGGAGAGGACAGTGGCTAGAGAAGGAAACAGGGCAAGATTGGGGAGTGACATTCAGGAAAGAGGCCACTTGCTGGAACTGGACCCGGGCCATGGAGCACAACCAAAACCACTTGGCTTACTGCACTCCTGGCACAGATTCATAAAGTTTCAAGCTTTTAATAATCTGATAAGACAGCCTTAATATTAAATTCTCTCAATGTGGTAAATTGTTCCCTGGAGCAATGTACATCAAGTGAATGGCTAGCATTTTGAACTATTCACCACAGTCTTCAACTACTGACCTTGTCTCTTTTCCTATTCTTGTCTGCTTTTTTTATAATTGTCAAGGCCTGAAACTCTACACACAGATGAGGAGGAGATTGCCCTCACAAGAGGACAAGATACACCCTGAAAGATGAACCAGTGGAGAAGAAAGAGTGAAGGAATATTCTGGAACTGCACTGAGTCACTGGCATGACTACTCTGAAGTTGTGACTGACAGTCAGCATGGGATCAGCAGCAGAGCTCTCAGACGTTTGGGAATGCACATGAAAGTTTCATTTCTGTCTGAGAAAATCGTTTGCGTCTCCATAGAAGGCATTTTTATATTTTGAGAACCAAATTTTGCCAGCTGTGAATAAGTCTGCGGGATAAGAAGGGACTTTTTCGAGACAAATTACAATCATAAACTGACCTCTGTCTGCAGACCAGGAACATGTTACATTTTCAGTGTCATTTTGTTTGATGCCTCATTTTGTGAAATACAAAACATTATTACAGCACTTTAAAATTCCCCTATCCCCTAAGAATAATGTCCCTTCAATACGTTCAAGGTCTCAGTTTTGGATTGTATATTGTATCAGTATAAAAAAAATGTGAATAATTCCAGTATATTATACCAGTAATGCTGCTCATGATTTTATGACCTTGATTTTATTGTCCTCAGGTTATCGTTCTCTTGTAAAAAAAGAAAACAAAAAAAACTGTGCTTTAATGCATAGATAGCCATTTGTATTTAAATTATTTTATACTTTTCTGTCCACTCAAATGGCACATGGTACTTTTTCTATTTGCACTGTTTTTTTTATTGTTTGTTTTTTTTTATTTACATATCATTTGCATAAGGCTGATAACTGGAGAAGTTGGGAGATCTAGACACTGCCAAGGGGCCTTTGAGCAAGGCACTCAACACTCATATGCCTCAAGCACACCTGTGTGTAGCCCATCCATTCTTCAGATATCACAATTCACGTACAAAAAAAAAACAAAAACAAAAAAATTTTAGTCATTGTTTCGCTTGTCTTTTCTGTTTCTGTTCATTTTTTTGTCTTTGGTTTTGAGATGTTAAGTTAACAAGACTTGTGTAACCATATTTTATCAAAAAAAAAAGATTTAAACAGACTTCAATTTGCACCATGTGTTTTAATTCACCTAATTTACTTACTACATTTCCTGACTGGAGCTGATTTAGTCACAATTTGTTGACATTCATTTTTGTTTTACAGTTACAATAACACTGTTTAGCCACTAGATGTAGTGCTTGGACCACAGAGAGATCCTTAGCTTTGAGCCTGACTGGTATGTGCGGCGTTGGAACTGGCCTGTGCTTGCATTGAACTTAGTCTTTAGACCCCTTAAAGCCTTTTACACTTTATATCTAATTCACACACTGATGGCAGAGGATTTACAGTGCCATTCAGTGTCAACTCTTTGGTGAGCAATTTTGCAGCTTCAGACAGAAAGACGCCTGACTCAATGTCTTGAGTCACAACTGGCCTTAAATTGCGTATTGACCATCAGATGACTACTTTGAATTACCACATCACTGCGTGTAATTTTGACTTGTAAAACCAGCATCATCTCTGCCTTCCAAGGAAACAACACTATGTTACTGCATTAGGAACACAATAATGTATTGACTCAAATGGTTTACACCGGGGTAATGTCTAACTTTGATGCATGGTCATCAGCTAGGTGAAGTATAAGTTGCCCTGGTTTAAAGTAGAGAGAGAGAAGAGGAAGGCTTTCAGACTAGGCACAGTGCAAAATAGGACTTTGTTAATTTTATCATCAGAAAAAGTGTTTCTGTCTTCATGTTTCCGACTCACTTCATGTTCATCCCCCTTTTTTGGTTTATCTCTTTTGATCTAATCCTCTTTTCCCTCCCCTCACACACTGATTCTCTGTAAAAACACCTCCACTTCTCTTCCTCGCTTGCTCTCTCATGTCTCATGAGTCCCTGTGACAGGCTGTCAGTCCACCTCTCTGCCCTGTGTTTACATTGGGCAGCAGAGCAGCACCAGGCTGGTTGCACTTCAGGAATGTAACCCCGAGGTCCCTACCCTCCTCCTCCTCCTCTTTCCCCATCCAACCATCTTTTTCCTTTTCCGTCTCCATTGCTTTCATTCCTTTATTTGATTAACTTCCTCACCCTTTTTATCACTTGTTCCTTCCACCATCATTTCACTTTCATACCCCCTTCCTTTTCTTTTTTCCCCTCCTCTCTTTTCCCTCCCTTGTTCTCTTTCCCCTCTTTAAAATTCAGAAGACATTGTCCAACTCATTCACACCCCCTTCCCAATTCCCCTGTCATCATCCCCCATTTCCCTCTGCTCCCCATCTCTCTCAGTCTTCCCTCCCTCATTCCTCTGCTGTCTAACCCAAACAAACCAGGGATGACTTTCCTCTGTGGTGGCTGTGGAAGAAACACACCACATGTCAGACTTGGTTTAAACATAAACATTAGTCAATTTGAAAGACTGAAAAAGGATAAAGGGTGCTTGACTTCAATAAGAGATAAAGCCACTTTTAGGAAATCTTTCTGCTAAATCTTACCACTGGACTAAAAAAAAAAAAGCAGCCTACAAGAGAGCATTGTGGTGTATTTTAGCAGAAGTAGAGTTCATTGCAATAGGTTCACTGTATTCAGATGTATTATAATGGGGTGACCAAATGTACTCTTCTGCCCTGCCATGTCCTCCTTCTTGGCTGTAAAATTATGCCCTGGGGGATTTTATAAAATTCCTTAAAATGTCCCAGTTTTTCAGCCTGTTCTAGTGCCACTGGTGTTTCTAATAAGTAGCTGCATTGGGCTACTGGCATTATTCTTATGCCAGAACACCAAAGTCAAAATTATGAGATAAAAAAGTTGAAATTTTGATATAAAAAGTCAAAGCTGTGAGATAAAAAGTCAAAACTTTTGATAAAGAATTAAAATTTTGAGATACAAATGTCAAAATTTGACATAAAAATTCAAATGATAAGATAAGAAGTTTAACTTTGGTGGTAGAAAGTCATGATGATGAGATAAAAAGCCAAAATTTTGAGAGGATATAGTCAAAATTATAAGAAAAAAGTCAATATTCTGGGATAATTTTTTTGTTTTATATAATTTCAACTGCAGAAATCAGTTTTAATACATTATTCATATTTACATTACAGGAAATTTCACTTCAAACAGAAAGAGATTGTTTTGAATCAATATATGGTCTATGAAGCTACTTTGTTGTCTTTGAGTATTTCTTCAGTATTTCCAAGGCAGGGTAGGGGTTCCTCTTTTACAGTTAACCCAATATGGTCACCCTATAAGCTATCTTGCATGTCATCTACTGAGATGCCAGCATTCGTGAGAACTAACTTCCATTTACTGCAAAACTGAAAATAAAGAATTCAGAGTTTTTGAGAAATGGAACACTTAATTTCATTTCCCATTTTTGTTTCAGAGTAGAGTTAAATATCCAAGAATTTAAATTCTTGACAGTAGGACTCAAGCCAAAAAAGTTTGA